>CM068762.1:932307-1532307 GCA_035084275.1 Hydrolagus colliei
CAGCATCCTGCACAAGGAAATATTTAGAGATCTGTCATCCATTGTGTATGTAAGAGAGAGAGGTACGGAGCCTACTCCAGGGGGGGCTGTTAGAGGAGATTGGAGGTACAGATGGCTAACAGCTGCACATCAGGCTGCTACAACCACATGTTCAGAAAAGAAATTGACCTGGCTTTGTTTGCTAAGCCTTTGTCTATTGTATAGGTTGTGGCTGTGAGAGGGAAAGATTCCTGGGTCAGCCCATGATTGGCATCAGTAATGAAGATTAATAATACTTGTATTTCACCCACAAATGTACAATCAATTCACTTTACAGTATATTCTGTGAAGCGCTTTGAGACGTCTGGAAGATGTGAACAAGGCTCTACAATGCAAGGATCCTTGCCTTATCATATCTTCTAGAAGTTTCAAAGCACTTCACAGAATATGCTGTAAAGTGAATATATTTGTGGACAAAATGCGGCAGCCAATTGGGCACAGCAGTGTCCCCACAAACAGCCGTGGACTGTTATAAATTATCAATAATAAATTAATTATCAATAATAAATTAGCAATAATAATTTGAGGTTGAGTCAGAACACTTTGTCCCACTAGCTATCTTCATCTTGTTTCTAGCAATTCACTTCTTCCACTTGCTTCCGGTTCCTATTCATAACAATTAAGACATAATTTTCATGCTCTGTTCTTCGAAAATGTACTGCTTCACATTTTTTTGCTTTTAATTCAATTTTCTCTAAATCCACCCTCACCACTAACTTGTCAATATACTTGTGCCTCCCACATACTTCATCACTGTTCTTAACGTCTTCTGATTTAATATTTAGTTCCAACGTTAATTCCTGAGGTGCCTCTCTGACTACTCTAGCGCTAATCCTAAAAGCCTAACCATTCCTCCACCACTTTCTTACAGATCCGTCAGTCCAGGTACATTTTGGCCTCAAATCTCTTATTCCTTTGTAAAGTCCAAATATATAATTGATTAGATGTCAGTGGAGATAGAGTAAGTGACACAAAACACTGTATCAAAGAAGTTACTGAGTTTCACAGATGAAAGGAATAGAGTACAGTAAGTATGGGGCATGAAGTATTGTAGAGATTATTATTGAAGGATATAGGTTGCTGTGTTCACCCAGTCACTCCACATGTAATCCAAGTGTTTGGTGTATTCAGGATGTTGAGCACAAGCAGTGCTGACTGCTCCTCCTCCTCCTCTCCCCGCGTTTCACAGACATGGGGTCAACTTCCACGTGAGATGACACCCAAAACTACTTCTCCAGCTGTGACTCCCAGTTCACTGTCAGCTTGTTTGATGGACCCATACCTCACTCACAAAGCAGCCAAAACCCTCACCTACACCTTTGTCACTTCCTAGCTGGATTATTCCAATGCTCTCCTCGCTGATCTCCCCAGCTCCACCATATGCACAATGCTAGTTGTTGTTGTACAAAACACAAAATACAGCAGATGCTTGAAATCTGAAACAGAAACAGAGAGAGCTGGGAAAACTCAGCAGGTCAGGCAGCATCTCTGGAGAGAGGAAAGTGAGTCAACGTTTCAGGTCCACAACCCTTCATCAGGACTGGGGAATGTTGGGAGGGAGGGTTTTTTAAGTACAAGTTAGAGAGGAGGAGGCAGGATGTTGTTGTTGTAGTTGGGTTTCACTTCCCATGTAAGAGGAAAGGAACAGGAAGTTGTGATGAACGTCTCGATGACAGGTACATTTTGTAGAGATGCCCTGTGATGGTCAGGGAACATTTTAACCTGAAGAGATCAGTGTTGATCAGCACATATGCTAAGTGTAAATAATAGATAGGAAACAGATGTCAGGGATGGGTTATTAAATTGTATGGCTTCAGAGTACAATATACATCACAAAAATATCAGAAACTATTATTCTAAGACTCACTTGCTTCTTTCTTTCCCTCTTCCATTAATTCATTTCATTCATTCATTGCAGAGTCTTGCAGCTCATTGGTTAGAGCACTTGCCTTATAAGTGAGAGTGCTGGGTTCAATTCCAGGCAGGGCAAAACCTTGGGAAAGTTTCTTTACTCCACACACCTGATAATAATCGCTAAAAAAAACGGAATTTGGTCAGTTTCATCCATGACTGTTTGTGGGGACGCTGCTGTGCACAATTGACTGTGGTGTTTCACCCACAATATACAGTCAATTCACTTTACAATATATTCTGTGAAGCGCTTTGAAACTTCTAGAAGATGTGATAGGGCGCTGTATGAAATGCAGGGATTATTATTATTATTCTTTTTCTCCACCTTTCTCTGTCTGTCTCTCTCTTTCTCTCTTCTTTCTTTCCTCACTCTTGTCTAATGTTCAGATGGAATCAATCCAACAATATAATTTAGATTTTCAAGAGGATGTTTCAAACTCCTTCACACGACCGACTGGACATCGGAGATACTAAGAGGTAAAAGAAGAGGTTGGGAGAACAGGAAAGGCGATTAAGTTTTAAGGCAAACTTAAAATGTGGGGGAGGGGAACATGCCATCTACATAACAACCTGCATTTATGTAAAAATGTACTATGCCTGGCGGTGTCTCAGAATGTTTTAGCTTCAAACTTGATTTATAGCAGGAGCCAAGCAACTGAAGATGTCCCAAAGTGAATACTGCCTCCTGATGCTTGTCAATGTGAATCCATAACAACAATAACAAAATTACATTTATAGAGCGCAAGGCGCTGAACAGTCAGGTCGGGACCCGATCAAGGGGGAAGGACAGGGTAGGGGGATGCGGAGGGAGAGTTGGGAGGGCAGCAGAAGGCACAATCGAAGAGGAGGGTCTTGAGACCAGCCTTAAAGGAGGCGAGGGAGGGAGGGAGCGAGGTGAAGGGACTGTGGGATGGAGTTTCAGAGTGTGGGGGCAGAGAGGCTGAATGCTGGTCTACCGATCGTAGGGCGGGTCGGGCAGAGGACAAGGGAGCAGGTCAGAGCCCGCTGAACGGAGGGGACGGGCAGGTTGATAGGGAGACAGCAGGTCGGAGCGATAGGAGGGGGCAAGGCTGTGAATGGCCTTGAAAGTGAATTCGATCTGGGGAATGGGGAGCCAATGGAGCCGGGCGAGGGTCTGAGTGATGTGGTCGCGGAGTTAGAGCAGGAGAGGTGCAGAGTTACATTTATAACAGAGTATAATGCCTTGCATGTCGGGAGGACGTCCCAAGGTGCTGAGACATGATACACAGTCACAGATTTAAAGGGAGCACAATTTCTTCATGCAGAAAGTTGGTGAGAATTTAGAACTATGGAGTTCCAGTAAGTCCCAACGTATTTAAGAGGAAACTTGATGCCTAAATGAGGGAGACAGGAATAGTATTGATCAGGAAAAGTATAAATATCAGTACATATTATTGGGACTAATGCCATGTTACCATGCTGAAATATTATATATGAAATAAAGCGATCTCTGACACAGTAAATGGCTATAATTTCACCTAATCTTAATCTGTAAAACCATGTCTTAAATTTTAAGATGGTGAAAAATAGTGGGGAAACTGCAGAAATCTTTTAAGCCAAAGATGTTAAAATTCTACCTAAGTCTCACATTAAATTTCTTGCAACTCTTTACAAATCCCAACTTCACCAGAGACATGATTTTTCTGATTCCACACCTAATTTTTGCAGTTCTTCCCCCACTTCTCTGAGCGGAGTATGAGAAGCCTATTGTTCAGTGTTATTGAGTTATTATTGTACTAATATATTGTTGTATTGATTGATACTCGATGACCAATGCAAAAGTATTTACATTGAATTGGTTATATTGTTATATTGTTTCAATGAGTGATTTCTTCCCCAAATCTGGTTCAAATTCCCATTAAGTGTGGCCAGGCCAGCTCTGTACTGGTCAGAGACATGGCGTTCCGCAGAGATGTTAAACATCCACTGGAGCAATATCACAATGGTTAGAGCTCTCACCTCGCAAACGCAAGGGTTTGATTCCCAGGCAGGGCAAAACCTAAGTCACATGTTTCTGTTTACTTAGCAGTAAATTGGAACACAGGTGTTTAGTCGATTGGCAATAATACCAATAATACCTTTAAAAAAATTGGTAATTCAATCCACACTACTCTTCACAATTGGCTGCCATGTTTTGCCCACAAAATATAGTCAGTTCACTTTTGTAGTACAGTAAATTCTTTGAAGCGATATGAGACGTCTCCATAATGTGATAGGGCACTAGATCAAATGCAAGGAATTTATATTTTTACTGATAATGTGCTCTTAATGTAAGAGTCAGTGGCTGAGGATTTAATAATAATGCTGGCATTTGATTTTGCACCTCACCACATCTTCAAGACGTCTCAAAGCGCTTCACAGGATATATTGTAAAGTGAAATGACTCATAGGCGAGGGAGGCAGCCACACCTGCTCAGCCTCTTCAGCAGCAAATTCTGGTCAGTGTGACCTCAGAGTGAGTGCAAATCTGGCTTTCTGACAGCGAGACTCCAGACAGTGAGATTACTACCATCCGTAATCCTTTCATCCCAAACTCTCACACACATTGAACTGGAGCTCTCCCGAAAACCCACTCAGTGTTGGGTTTAGGGAGAGTCTGAACAGAAAGTTGCTTATTTTAAAAGCTGCAATCAATCTGTAGAGTTTACAATAAGTGCGACAGCACAAAATGCTTGATACACAAAGCTTTCCGAAACACTTTAATAAATTATGTAAGCTGTTAGGTATAAACTATAAATATCACATGCACTTTGTATAATTTAAAACAATAATTTACTCTGTGAGGTAGGGTGGGGGATGGGGGTGGGGGCTCATGGCTGCCATGTTTTCTTGGTCAGCACACACACACAGGCTGTCTGTATCCTGATAAAGTTCCACTTGACTTGATTGTTATCCAGGACCAGTGCACGGACCTGACTGTCGGTAGTGTCACAGTGGGACTCCCAGTGCCTCCCGTCCACACCTCGACACCCACCATGACTCGGCTTCCGGCTCCGGCAACGAGTCTCGTAGAAGATCTGCCTGATCCCGGTATTGTTCATGTAGAATTCAGACAGCAGCATCACCTTCCGGCCTCGGATGTCAATGGCCGACTTCTTGTTCTGGTTCCAGCTGTGTATGCTGTCACACACTGAGAACAGCCCTCGGTGCCTTGGGACACTCACCCTCCTCCTCACCCTCCGGCTCCTCTGCCCGTGGTTCTCCTGCTTGTCATTCTGGCTTTGGTCCAGTGATCCTGCCGAGCCCGGGGGAGAACCATTGCGGAAACGCACCCGCGAGGAATACAAATGTCTTTTCTTAAACAATTTGGGATCGACTGTAAAATGGTGGAGACCATTGATGTCATTGCTGTTGTGGTGCCCCATCTCCCTCCCACTCTGTGGGCCTCTGCTCGGGCTTTGGCTGTGGCTGTGCAGGGAAGAGCTGAATGACACCCCTACTGTCACGTAGCCTACCTTCCCTGGTGAGGCCTGGGTGGCACTGAGGTAGGTGATGAGGAGAACGCAGCAAAGAATGGACATCACTTCATTCACCTGTTCCCAAAAGAACTCACATTTACCAACAAATAAAATCAATGCTGAGCACAGTGAGAGAGAGAGAGAGAGAGAGAGACAGGGGGAGAGAGAGAGAGAAAGACAGGGGGAGAGAGAGAGAGAGAGACACAGGGAGAAAATAATTAAGGACACAAAATGTTTCAAGGTGTATTCTGCACATTAACAAAGTCATTCCGAATTTTGGGAACAATTTCCACATGTGTCCAAATCTTGTTCAAACTCCCATTAAGTGTGGCCAGGCCAGCTCCGTACTGTCTGAGACGTGACGTCTCTGCAGAAATGTTAAACGTCCACTAGAGCAATATCACAAACCCATAGAATGTTCCAACACAGAAACATGCCATTGCTGGTGTTTTTCCACCAGAAGAGCCTAATCTGTTCCTATTCTCCTGCTCATAACTGGCATGCTTCTAATGTTTTGTCATCTATCTAATACCCTTTTAACAGTTTTTTTTAAGAACTCCACTTCAACTGTGGTTTGTTTTAGAGAATTCCACACACCAGACAGTTCCCTTTTAGTTGGTTAGTTGTTCTCTTAAATTTTCTTACTGACTCACCGACCAGTGGAAATAATCTATTACTATTTACTCCAACATAACCCTTCTTAAATCTTCAAAGTCTGAACAAGGTCATCCATTAATCTGCTCCTCTCCAGTGAAATATTCCCCAACCTTCATGTATTTCTCTCTTCATAACTTTCATAACTTTCTTTCTGCATAAGTGAAACCACATCATTCCTGCTAATGTCCCAGTGATGTCCTATTGCACAGCAGTTTAGCGCACTCGTCTCGCAAGCGAGAGGAAACGGGTTCAATTCCCAGCCAGAGCGAAACCATAGGCAAGTTTCCTTACTCAATATACCTTTGTTTACCTGTGAGTAAGTAGGAACCCGGTTGCAAGTTAATTGGCGGTTTACTTTCCTGGGGTAATAATTTTTTAAAAAGCACGGTCACTCAAACCACAAGCTTGAGGGACCCGCTGTGTGTAATTGGCTGCAGTGTTTCACCCACAAAAATACAGCCAATCCACTTTATACAATTCTTTTATAACAGGAAACCCATACAACACTCTGGTTTAACACAACTCCCATTGCTGTCACTCAAAATCATCTTCTGTTTCTCTCCTTCCTCAACCACTTGTCACAAAACCACATCCAAACGATGTTTGTATTGTGTTTATATTGCGTTTTATATTCTCTGCATCTTTTTTTCTTTCAGGCTCCTGGCCAGTGGCTTTACCTCTGACAAGGTTATTATTTATAAACAGTGATTTCATATCTGTCTTCATTCAGGAACAAAAATGAGATTCCTAAGTCAGGAATCTGCATTTTGTAAAATGCAGAGAAGGAGCCACATAGTGTATATGAATTAGGGTTATACAATAGTGAGATAGTCCCAAAATACAAAAGTTTTTCATCTGGAAAACTTCTGCTCACAAGCCGTAAACCAAGGGCCATGTAAGACACGCTGCTCATGATTTAAGTATAAAAGATTATCCCAATCTTTTATTCATCAGGTCAGGTTGGTTGAGAAGTCAGCCTGGATAACTGGTCACATCAGTCAATCAAAAATTAACTTTATACAAACTGTTCTTTTTCCAAATTCAACACAAATTGGAGTCCTAGGGTCTGAAAGGCGCTGTATAACAACAAAATTAAATTTCTATAGCGCCTTTCAGTCAGGAGGATGTCACAAGGTGCTGGACAGTCATTGTTTCAGACCCAAGCTGGGGATAGGGAGGGTGGAGGGAAAGGGGGGATTTGGAATGGCCAATGGGGCCGTTGAAGAGGAGTGTCTTGAGGCGGGTCTTGAAGGAGGCCAGGGAGGGGGTGAGGCAGAGGGACTGAGGGATGGAGTTCCAGAGGTTGGAGGCAGAGTGACTGAATGATCACCCACCAATGATGGAGTGGGTGGGTCGGGGGCATGGGACAAGTTGGAGCCTGCTGAGTGGAGGGGGGCGGGCAGGTTGGTAGGGGGTTAGGAGGTCGCAGATGTAGGGTGGGGGCGAGGCCATGAAGTGCTTTGAAGGTGTGGAGCAGGATCTTGAATTGGATCCTCTGGATGATGGGTAGCCAATGGAGTCGAGCAAGCATGGGGGAAATGGGGTCACGAAGCTTGGAGCGGTGGAGGACACGGGCCGCAGAATTCTGGATCCAATGGAGGGAGTAATTGGGAAGGCCGACAAGCAGAGGGTTTGCATAGTTAAGCCTGGATGTAATGAAGGCATGAATAAGGGTTTCAGGGGCCTTGGGGGTAAGGTAATGGCGGAGTCGGGCAATATTGTGGAGGTGAGGGAAGGCAGAGCGAGTCATTGCTTGGATGTGGGGGAGGAAAGACAGTTGAGGATTGAACAAGACACCGAGGTTCCTGACTGGTTTGGATAGATCGAGTGTGCAACCATGGAGGTTGATGCTGCCAGCGCCTGATGTGTGAAGGCACTGGTGCGAGCCAATCAGCAGGGCCTCTGTCTTGTTGACATTCAACTGTAGAAAGTTAGCTCTCATCCAAGACCTGATGTCTGACAGGCATCAGGTCAGCATAGTGGTAGTCCTCGAGTCGAGGGTAGAGGTGGAAAGATAAGAGTTGGATGTCATCCGCATACATGTGGAAATTAACCCCATATCTGCAGATGATGTCACCTAAGGGGAGCATATAGATGTTAGAGTAAGGGGCCAAGGACAGAGGCCTGGGGGACGCTGCAGGTGACATTGCGGGGGCTGGAAGAGAAACCGTTGGTAGCGACAAAGTGGAGACGATGGGAAATGTAAGAGTCGAACCAGGCGAGGGCAAGTTCTTGGAGATGAGCTGGGAGGAGAGGCAATGTAGGAGGATGGAATGGTTGAGATGGTGAAGGCAGAAGAGAGGTCAAGGAGTACAAAGAGGCAGAGAGAGCCCTGATCGCAGATGTTAAGAATGTTGTTTAAGACTTTGACCAGGGCTGTCTTTGAATTATGGGCAGTATGGAAGCCAGATGGCGGGGGTTTGAAAAGGGAATGGCAAGAGAGAAAGGAGCGAAGCTGGGAAGCAACGACTCGTTTGAGGGCATTGGAGAGTAATGGGAGGTTGGAGATGGGGCAGTAGCTGGAGAGTGGGGATGGGTCCAGTGAAGGTTTTTTCAAGACAGGGGTGATGCGTGCAGATTGTAGAGATGCGGGGACAGTGCCGGTGGATGGGGAGAGGTTGATGATGTCAGTTAGCAGGAGGGCTAGGAGATGAAGCAGAGGGGAGATGAGGAGAAATGTTTTCACGCAGCAAGTTGTTGGAATCTGGAATGCATTGCCTGAAAAGGTGGTGGAGGCCGATTCGATAACAACTTTTAAAAGAGAGGTAGATGTTTATTTGGGGAGAACAGGTTTACGAGGTTATGGGGAGAGAGCTGGGGAATGGGATTAAATTGCTCTTTTTAAAGAGCCAGCACAGACTCGATGGGCTGAATGACCTCCTTTTGTGCCGTAAGAGGAGAGAGGTGGGGATGGGGTCAAGGGAGCAGGTGGTGGGTTTCATTTTAAGGATGAGAGCAGAGAGTGCGGTGGGGAGAGATAGGGTCAAAGGTGTGTAGTGGGGAACCTGGGGGAGAGGTAACGGGGAAGTAGTAGAGAATGCGGTCAGGGTGGTTTAGTTATTATTGTTGTTGCTCTAATCCCTCAATACTGAGCCCAGAGAATATAATAATAACAATCTACAGATTTGATATAGCGCCTTATCATGTCATTGAAACCTCTCAAAGTGCATCAAAAAATATATTGAGAAGTGAATTGACTGTGTGTTTATGGGAGAAATATGGTAGCCAATAGTACACAGCTGTCCCACAAACAGTCATGGATTGAATGACTAAATTAGCATCTTTTTTTTATTTTTGTACCATGGCTCGGACTGCTTTCGAAAGCCACAAATACAAAATCAGTTGCAATATGAGTTACAGAGAGAGGCTCAGCAAATAGAATATTAAGGAGTATGGAGGTAGAATTAAAAGGTCTGTATACTTGTGTATATATTTCCAGCACCTTGGGATGTCCTCCTGATGTGAAAGGCGCTATATAAGTGTAATTTTGTTGTTGTTGTGACTGTGCAGACATGACAAGTTGAGTGGCTGCACCTGTTCCTATGTTTCAAATCACAAAAGTTATTTTAAAAGAACAATCTAATGTAAAAGCATCTAATGATGCCTCATCAAGTGTTACCAGTTTACGATTTAATCAGTTTGTTCATCCCAGTTTCACAATGACTGGAAATTTTCAGTGACCAGACACAAGTGGAAAACCATCACTGTGCTTAAGAGTCTCCAAACCAAACAAAGAATTTCATGTATCCCACCTACACATGGAAATCTCAGAGATAGATTGTTCGAAATGGAACATGCTCATTCTGTTTATGTAATCCCAGAAAGTATTAAGTGCAGGTTATAATAATCCTACTATTATGTATGTATATATTTATAATAAAACAGAAAGGAGTAGATTGGGATATTTTTTGCATACATTTCCTCTGGTTAGGGAATCCAGAACAAGGGGCCTCTTAAATTAGAGCTAGGCCATTTAAGAGTGAAATCAGGAAGTAGTATTTTACAGAAAGGGTAGCTAAAATCTGGAACTCACACCTGAAAAGGCTGTTGGGTGCTGGATCAATTAAAATTTTCAAGACTGAGGATGATAGATATCTGTTAGGTCGGGATATCAAGGGAGCAAAGGCGAGTAAATGGAGGCTGTCCAGTCTCAATCAGCCATAATCAAATAAAATGGCAGAATATGCTTGAGTTTGGGTATGTTCCCTTAGTCCACAAGCTGCCATATACCCAGCAGTAAATAGGAACCCACAGATTAGTCGATTGGCAGTTTGTTTTCCGGGGGTAATAATTCCTTCAAAAAAATAAATAAGAATTGGTTCACTCAATCTACAATTGTTTGAGGGATACTGCTGTGCACAATTGGCTGCCATGTTTCCCCCACAAAAATTGTCAATCCACGTTATAGTATATTCTATGAAGCGCTTTGAGAAGTCTGGGTCGTTACTTTATCAATAATAATAGTTTTTTCACTTCACAGCTGTTTGTGAGGCATTCCTAACATGCAAACTGGCTGCTACATTTTCCAACAGAATACACAGATACTGCACTTTAGAATGAGGCATTTTGAGATTTCTTGAACAGGACATAAAATCAGTTGCACTATTATTATTGGAGCCGTCCATTTTAACCCAAAGGCTCTGCTCTTTCTCTCCATCTGGTGCCAGCATTAGCTCTGAATTGGAGAGCTCTTCTCTAATTCCATTGCTCTCGTCACTGTATTAAGTCTTCATTCTTCAAGTGATTGTCTAATAAAGTGTGGCCTCCCTCCCTCCCTGGTGAATGGCAGTAGCAGGAGCTGGAGTTTGGGAGGATACAGAGCAGAGGGTGGCAATAATATCAGCCATTATTACAGTCTGTCAGGAAGGCAATCACATCTCTTACCAACCACATCTATAGCAACTGCCAGCTCCCACAGCTGCACATACTTGAATGGGAGAGAGAGGGATGGGGAGCAAGAGGATGTATGGGGAGAGAAAGGGTATTAGAGGGCAAGAGATCAGGGGTGGGGGTTAGGTGGAGAGGTGGGTTAAGGGGAGAGGAAGTAATTAGGAGGAGGAGAGAGCGAGGGCAGTTAGGTGGGGAAGTAAGAGGGGGAGTTTATGTGGAGAGGGGGTTCCGGGTGGGAGGGAAAGAGAGGTGGGATGAGAAGGAGTCACGGGGGGAATGGGGAGGGAGACACAGAGGGTTTAGTGGGGAGAGAGAGAGACGGGTGATGGGGATGAAAGAGGTGGGATTCGGGGGGTCGTTTCTCAAATAGGGAATCTCACTCCTAGCAGCCAAAAGGTTGGACCACCCTGATCCAATCTAATCAAAGTGCAAACCCTTGACTGTCCAGCATCTTCCCAACGTGAAATACGCTTTATAAATATAATTTGTTGCTGTTATTGTTGTTGTAATTCCATTTTTTCAAAATGTAACTGAAAGATCTTAAACCACAAACATGCAGCTACACATAATGATAAAAATCCATGGCTCAGCCCTGGGATCCATTATTGTGAAGAGCTCTGAGACACCGTCTGGCAATGAACATGTGTGTGTGTGTGTGTGTGTAGTAAAGAAACTTACCTAATAACAACAAAAAATTACATTTGTAGAGCAACTTTCTACAGTTGTCGGGAGGATGTCCCAAGGCAGTGCTGTGGTGGAATCGGAGAGGATGGAGGGAAGGGAGGGGAGGTGGGGGTCACCAATGACACAGTCAAAGAGGAAAGTCTTAAGGCAGGACTGGAAGGAGGCTAGGGAGGGGTTAGACGGAGGGATTGTGGGATAGAATTCCAAAGGTTGGGGGCAGAGCGGCTGAAAGCTCACCCACCAATGGTGGGGTGGGTGGGTTGGGGGACATGGAGCAGGAGGGAGTAGACATGTTGGTGAGGGGTTAGGAAATCACAAAGGTTGGGGGGATTGGGGCAGGCCATGGAGGGCTTTGAAGTTTTCACCTTGCCCAGAAACTGAACATGGATCCTCCTGTGGCCGAGGTAAATACTTTAACCACCACCACCCAACAAGAACCACAGACACACGGAAACAACCCACTTTACATATATTCTGTGAGGTGCTTTGACCTCCTCCAATTCCAACTTCCCATAGCACGGAAACAACCCTGATCAAAGAATCTAACAACATTCTAAACATCTGCAACCAGGGCTCTCCTTGATCTCCTCAACCTCTTTATCGCCTTCGACACTGTCAACTACTGCATCCTCCTACAACAACAACAACTTTGATTTATATAGCGATCTCCATGCCGGACGGCGTCTCAGAGCGCTTACACAGCCTCTCCTCCCTCCTCAATCTTCGGGGGCCTTCCCTTGCCTGATTCAACTGTTACCTCCCACCAGCTCCACTAACGGCTTCTCCTCCAGTCCCCGCAATGTCACTTGTGTCCCCCAGGGCTCTATCCTTGGCCCTTTTCAACATCTACAAGCTCCCCCTTGATGACATCATCTGGAGACATGGGGTCAACTGCCACACGTATGCAGATAACACCCAACTCTATCTCTCTGCCTCTGTCCTCGACTCCATGACTACCACTGTCCTAACAGACTGTCTGTCAGACATCAAGTCCTGGATGAGAGCAAACTTTCTACAGTTGAATATCAACAAGACCAAGGCCATCCTGATTGGCCCACGTCATTGCCTGCGCACCTTAGGCACTGACAGCATCAACCTCCATGGTTGCACACTCCACCTCACCAAGCCAGTCAGGAACTTGTTCTGTATCTTGTTCGATCCTTGACTGTCTTTTCTCCCCCATATCCAAGCAATAACTCGCTCTACCTTCCCTCACCTCCACAATATTGTCCCACTCCGCCACTACCTCACCCCTCAGGCCACTGACACTCTCAATCATGGCTTTATCATGTCCAAAGTCAACTATGCCAACTATGCTTGTTGGTCTCTCCAACTTCTCCCTCCATAGGCTGATGATCATCCAGAAATCTGCAATATGTTTCCTCACCCACACTAAGCTCTGCGACCCTATTACCTCTATTCTCATCCGACTCCACTGGCTTCCCATCAATCAGAGGATTCAATTCAAGATCCTGGTCTTCACTTTCATGTTTAAAGCCCTCCATGGACTTGCCCCACCCTACCTCTGCAATCTCCTAACCCCCTACCATCCTGTCCATTCCCTCCATTCAGCAACCTGCTCCCTTGTCCCCCGAACCACCCGCTCCACCGTCTGAGGGTGAGTCTTCAGCCACTCTGCCCCAACCTTTGGAATTCCATCCCGCAATCCCTCCACCTTGCCCCCCTCCCTAATCTCCTTCATGTTCCTCCTCAACACCCTCCTCTTCAATGATGCCATCGGTTAACCCCCCTCCCCTCCCTTCCCTCCACCCTTCCTGATCCCGACCCCTGAAACAAGGACTGTCCAGCACCTTTGATGTCCTCCTGACGTGAAAGGTGCTTTACAAATGAAATTTTTTTTGTTTAAAGAAAATATCACATCAGGAAAGGAGGCCAGTAAGTATTTAGTACCACGGTAATTGTGAAAGGTGTGGTGTAGAACCCTCTCACAACAACACCACCTGTGCAAAGCTGTGGTACCGGCAGCTGGCAGCAGAGGGCAGGCCTGAGCAACTCCAACAAGCCTTCAGATGGCACTTGTCCTGACTCCCCTGTTACTCTTTAACAGATATTAGATTCAGGTTTTCAAACAGTCATTTCGGAAAATCTTATTTTTTACACACAGACTGGTCAATCAGATTCTAGATGCGGCTTCAACCAGAGTTTTTGTTGGAGAATTTCATTTTCCAAAGCGCTCCGAGACACTGCCCTGTGGGAGACAACTATATAAATGCTAGTTGTTGTTACTAATAATTTTCTGTGTCAAACACATTTTCCTAAGCTCCTACTGCTTTTTTTTTTATCACCTCATCAATTACTGATTCACCAGCCAGTAAAAATAGTTTCTTTCTATTTTTCTTTTATAAACTCTTCCTCATAAACATTAACAAATCTCTCAAGTCACCTCATGACGGTCTCTGTTCTGGTGAAAACTGTCCCCAATTTCCCCTTATAAGTAAAATATCACATCCATGATATCATCTACATTCGGACACAAAATATAATAATAATAATCCTTGCATTTCATGCAGCGCTTTTCACATCTTATCAACGTCTCAAAATGCTTCACAGAATATATTGTAAAGTGAATTGACTGTATATTTGTGGGCAAAACACAGCAGCCAATTGCGCACAGCAGCGTCCCACAAACAGTCGTGGATTGAAATGACCAATTTTTATTATTGTGGGGGGGATTTTTGGACGGATTATTATTAGGCGTGTGGAGTAAGGAAACTTACCGAAGGTTTCGCCCTGACCTGCCTGGATTCAAACACTCGCTTGTAAGGCGAGTGCTCTAACCACTGAACTACAGGAGCTCCATATACAATCAATTTACTTTATAGTATATTCTGTGAAGTGCTTTGAGACATCTCAACGACGTGATCAGGTGCTATATTAAATGCAAGAATGATTATTATCTGATGTACTCCCTCCATTCCCTGTCCAATGACCTTGACATCCTTCCTAAGTGATGTTTCTCTCCAGAACTCGCCTTCACTGCAACACCTCAAATAATCCTGATCATTGCCACTACTTGGAACATATAAGATTCTCATCAGAACCAGAGTGTAACCAAAGCCTTGAGTGTGACACAAAGGCAATGACTAATATACTTCCCATTCATCTCCCAGCACCAACCCCTACCCCACACCTCACTCCCCACCCCCCCACACACATAACAACAACTCGCATTTATACAGCACCTTCCACGCCGGGCAGCGTCTCAGAGCACTTCACAATGGCGGAGCCCGAGGCCAAGCCAGGGAGAGGGGGAAGGTGACCGTACGCGCAGTCAAAGGGAAAGCTCTTCAGGCGTAACCTGAAGATGGAGAAGGAGGGGATGAGGCAAAGGGTTGAGGGAGGGACTTCTACAGTTTTGGGGTGTAGTGGCTGAAAGAACAGCCATCGACAGTGAAGAGTAGGATTCAGGGGATACGGAGGAGGCTGGAAGGGAAGCAGTGGCACACACACTGCAACCTCTACCCCACCTCGCCTCCCACCCCCTCCCCCCACCCCACAACCACCACGGATGCCAAGGTTTGCGATATGCCTTTATTAGTAACGTATGTCAAAAGCTAAGCAACTACTGCTACACTATTCACTGAACTATTGCTCACAAGTGAGAGGCCCCAGGTTCGATTCCCGGGCGAGTTGGGGTAAATGAAACCTTAGGCAAGTTTCCCCATTCCAAACGCCTCTCTTTACCTAGAAGTAAATAGAACCCGGTTGTCAGTCGATTGGCGGATATTCTGAGAAGCACTTTGAGACATCTCAACAACCTGATAAAGCACTTTCTCAATTGCAAGGACTATTATTATTATTCTAACTTGCGGAGTCACTATTCAGTGAGGCCAGGCGTGCTGATGGTATTTTATGCTAAGTTGTGTTCATAAAGCAGCTCGCAAACAGTTCCTGATACAAACTATTCGGCTTCAGGTTAAATCTGCTCATCATATATCTAACAACCAACTAGTCACTGTTAGGGGGAACAACAGAATATCAGAATCAAGTCAACCCACGTTGATGCTCTGGTTCCTGAATGAAGCAGGTCCACAGAACTCCAAGGCACTGTTGCTAGGTAGTCCTCACAGGGCATGCAGTGGGAAACTTGCTAGACAGTGTTTCCAAGGGTGATCTGCAGAGTTTGGCTCATTAACTACCAAAAGTACTTCAATGCAACTCCCAAAGCCTTAACTTTGCCAACCTGTGACTAGACTGCTAACCCAACATTCACCCACAAAATACACAATCATCCACTAAACAGTATATTCGGAATCCTCAGCACAGTGGTTAGAGCACTTGCCTTGCAAGCAATGGGTTCTTGGGTTCGATTCCTGGGCAGGGCAAAATAATAATAATAATCCTTGCAAGTGGTATAGTGCCTAATCATATCTTCAAGACGTCTCAAAGTACTCTCAGAATATGCTGCAAAGTGAATATACTGTAAAGTGTATATTTCGTGGGTGAAACAGCCAATTGCGCATGACAGCGTCCTCTGAACAGAATGAAGCACTAAAGTCTAATATACTATTTCTCATTCTTAAGTCTTTGAAATATATAGAACCAGAGAAGGTCGCTGCAATCAATACTCAATGAATAAACTAACCTATTGATTTAGTTATCTTGATAATGAAAATTTAGAGTAATCTTTAAAAAAAAGTTCCAAGGAAAATTCTCTGAATAGTGTCAGTGTTTTGTATAAAAAGGCATCACTATAAAAAACAATATGATTTATGTTAAGTCATGGAAAAAATTAAAGTTAACCAACTCATTATCAGAGCTCTGCATAATGAAAAAAGTGTTAAATATGAATTATTCTACACGCCTCTTTCGCTTTAGGAACTTGGTTCTTAGTTGATTGGCAAATCGCTTTTCTGGTGGTAATAATCCCTTAAAAAAAGGTTAGATAATAATAACTTGGATACTTAATCGATGACTGTTTGTGGGACAATGCTTTCCACAATTGATCGCCGCTTTATGCCCACGAAACACTTGATCAATTCACTTTACAGTTTATTCTGTGAAGAGTTTTCATATGTCCAGAAGATGTGATAAGGCGCTATATTAAATACAATAATTATTATTATTCTGCGCAGTGCTTTGAGATGTATCAATTACATGATAAGGCGCAACATCAAAGAGAAGCATTATAATTATGAAATGCTCGGGTTAGGGTGTGTCGCTCCTCGGAGAGTCCAGCTCTACTACAGACAAGCACAAACTTCCAGCATTTCTACAAACAACGCTCAGTCATTTAGTTTGGAAATCCTTAAGCACAGAGACAGCATGTCAGACACCAGACAGCCAAACACCCAGACACCGAAACACCCAGACACCCAGACACCCAAACACCCAGACACCCAAACACCCAAACACCCAGACACCCAGACACCCAGACACCCAAACACCCAGACACCCAAACACCCAAACACCCAGACACCCAGACACCCAAACACCCAAAAACCTAAACACCCAGACGCCCAGACAACCAAACACCCAGACACCTAAACACCCAAACACCCAAACACCCAGGCACCCAAACACCGAAACACCCAAACACCCAAATACCCAGACACCCAGACAACCAAACACCCAAACACCCAAACACCCAGACACCCAAACACCCAGACACCCAAACACCCAGACACCCAAACACCCAAACACCCAGACACCCAAACACTCAGACACCCAAAATACCCAAACACCCAGACACCGAAACACCCAGACACAGAAACACCCAGACACAGAAACACCCAGACACCCAGACACCCAAACACCCAGACACCCAAACACCCAGACAACCAAACACCCAGACACCCAGACACCCAAACATCCAGACACCCAAACACCCAGACACCCAAACACCCAGACACCCAGACACCAAAACACTCAGACACCGAAACACCCAGACACCCAAACACCGAAACACCCAGACACCCAAACACCTAAACACCCAGACATCTAAACACTCAGACACCGAAACACCCAGACACCCAAACACCCAGACACCCAAACACACAGACACCCAGACACCCAAACACCCAGACACCCAGACACCGAAACACCCAGACTCCCAAACACCCAGACACCCAAACACCCAGACACCAAAACACCCAGACACCCAGACACCCAGACACCGAAACACCCAGACACCCAAACACCCAGACACCCAGACACCCAAACACCCAGACACCCAAACACCCAAACACCCAAACACCCAGACACCCAAACACCCAGACACCCAAACACCCAGACACCCAGACACCCAGACACCCAAACACCCAGACACCCAAACACCCAAACACCCAGACACCCAGACACCCAGACGCCCAATCACCCAAACACCCAAATACCCAGACACCTAAACACTCAGACACCCAAACACCCAGACACCCAAACACCCAGACACCCAGACAAAACTGACTTGGCTGGTAGAATAAACAGCAACTTCGTCTAGAATCCTGAGTTCTGAACTTGTTTTTTCTAAATCTTTGTCAAACAAACTGTAACCCACCTGAGCTGATGTGATGTGATCTGAGCTGATCTGCCCCAAAGCCAAACTCCAGAAAAATAAAAATTGACAATTTTTAAAAATTACTTCAAGTTGATTTTTAAACAGTCATTTTGGAAAATCTTATTTTGAAATCAAGTTTGTAATATTTAAAAAGCATTGAGAACAATGCAAATACACTGCGTGTGCAGAGCATTGGGTTCACACTATCTACAGGAGGCTTCTGCCAAGTAGTTTGACAACTTGTTGAGTTTTAAGGCTGAGGAAATGTTTACCTGTTTCCCCCCTACACACACACACACACACATACAGACACACATAGACACACACACACACGATTACATATAGATACACACACATACACACACGCACACATATATATAGATACAAATACGCACACTTACACATAAACTGAGAAAGAGTTAGATGAGTGGGATACCGACCAGCAGCTGATCTGATGTGAGCGGGAGGGAGGGAGGGAGGGAGGGAGGAGAGTCGGCTTGTGTGGCTGATTGTCCCAGTGTTATTGCTGCCCCCCCCACCCGAGTGACACTGGGTGTGACTCTCCACTCACCCTCAGCCCCCAACACACTGGCCCCAATGTGAAGTCTGTGCCTGGTCTCCAGGATAGCGGCCCCCACAGCCTTTATTACTGTGTAGAGATCAGCTGAGCTCAGTTAGTCACTACATGGGGACAGTGGCTGGCACTGGGGACACAGTCCTGTTTGCCTGTTGAGGATCTGACTCTGAGGGAGGATTTCCTGGAGAACTGACCGGCAATCCTGCAGATCATTCAATTTACAGCTGTTGAGGGACAATCATTCCTGTATGAAAATGAATTGTCAATTCTAAAAGTATTTTTCATGCATTAATTAGAAATAAAGTGACTGTTATTAGCAGCTGAGGTGAGGGCGCGGAGGCTGGACTGGCCTGTACCAGGGACATGGTAATAATAAGTAATAATCCTTGTATGTGCAATTGGTCCTGACCACATCGCCAAGAAATCTAAAATGTTTCACAAGATACCACAAGATCTACTAATGAGATTCCCTGTATTTCATTGGTGAATCGCAGTAAGATCAGGATTATTATCAGGCTGTACAGTAGGCAAACTTGCCCAAGGTTTCTCTCCCTGCCCAGAATTGAACCCAGGACCTTTGACTTGCTGGGTGAGTGGTGCTGTAACCAGCACGAAAGGTGATCCAGGACAAGCTGGGACAACTCGGCTCAGGTCATATAGAGGTATCACTGCTAATATCAGGATATTTACAAATATCACTGCTAATATCAGGCTAGATGGAGGTGCTCACTGCTGTCAGGGTTATAGTGAGATGTTAAACTGTAACTTGTTCAGATGAATGTTGAAGATCCCGTGGCACGGTTCGAAACCTGAAGTAACTTTCCCTGTTGCAATTCACCTGATGGTTGTTTGTGGGGCACTGACTGTTGACCACAAAGTGGCTACAAAATGCACAGCCACTACACTTTACAAGTAAATCTTATAAAGTGATTTGAGATATTCTCCCGATTTATAATAATAATAATCCTTGCACTGGATATAGCGGCTTTTCACATTTTCTAGATGTCTCAAAGCGCTTCACAGAATATACTGTAAAGTGAATTGACTGTATATTTGTGGGTGAAACGTGGCAGCTAATTGCGCACAGCAGCATCCCACAAACAGTCGTGGGTTAAAATGTCCAATTTGTTATTTTTTTTTGAGGGATTATTATCAGGAGTTTGGAGTAAGGAAACTTGCCCATGGTTACGCCTTGCCTAGAATTGAACCCAGATCTCTCACTTGTAAGGCAAGTGCACTAACCACTGAGCTACAGGACTCCATGATTTGAAAAATGCTACTGTAGTAAGGCGTGATGCAATGTCTATGATAGCTTGATTGTCTGGCTGATTGTGGTTGAAGGAGCACTATGTTAATTGATAATTTGGTACTTAAATCTACGGTTGTGGAGAATGTGAACTTCTGGGTGTTATTCTAACAGGAGGACTAGCGCAAAATAACTGTGTCACTGGAAATGGAAATGGAATTAGTGGTAAAATTCCCATAGATACCAGTCGGATCTCTAAGGGGGAGCTTTATCGTGCAATGCTCTGTCAGGACAGCTGAGAATAATATCAGTGCTTTAATCATCTTTCCCCTCAAACAATAATGACATGAAAGGTTAATGTGTATGGATGAATAATTAACCATTTGTACAGTGTACAGTACATGTGTGGCTGCTGGCCACACTTTGAACAGTAAATCATGTGTGAAAGTTTTACTGGAAGGCACATCCTACAACCCCGACACAGTCATGGTACAAACTCAGGAGCTGTTAGAGGTGTATGCTGTAACCCACTGTACGTCACCCACTAAGCGTACCTTGACCATAAACATCAGGGTGGCAGGGATCATTACATATTTCTAACTAAATGAAAGGTAACATTAGAGCAAAGGTCAAAATAACAGAATTAGCAGACATTAGTTTGCATTCAGTCATTGCATTGCATTCAGCCTCTTTCTGGTGTGACTGAATTTTATGACATTGAGGTTTTATTGAAAAATAGTAAAGGGCGACTGGCCTTTAACCAACTAGTGCTGTGCAGAAAACTGATTAACAACAACTCAACTTGAGAATTGTGGCTCCGGTGTGAGTTACAGATAAACAGGAGTTCAGGTCTTGAGGAGCTAGAGGACTCCATACACAATATCTAATAATAATAAATTGTTCCTTCAATCCACAAATGTTTGTGGGATGCTGCTGTGCGCAATTGGCTGCCACTTTTCGCCCATAAATATACAGTCAATTCACTTTACAGTATATTCGGTGAAGAGCTTTGAGACGTCTAGAAGACAAGAAAAGCGCGACAACAAATGCAAGGATTATTATATTTTATGGTTTATATCCAACAATGGTATCATCCAAACGACAATTTTTTATTGCAGATGTAAAACATGTCTCTGGAATGTGTCGACATCTGGGTGAAATAACCGCTGCCCAAGGAGGGGGCACTTGTTTGAATTCACTTCCCAGAGAATGTGCCACCAGGAACAAGGGGAAAGCAGTACAATCTCTAGCTGTGGTTATGCTAAGTATTGCAGTAAGTTGTGCAATCAGCACTGTGCTGCTTTCATTTGCCCAAATTCTTCTGTTGAAGAGAAGAAACATTATTAAATTACAACTGCATCAAATATGTTTATCACCATGTACGAGATAGACGTGATCAATGATTATTGAAAGGAGGCCACTCATTAAATCAATAACACAACATCCATTCTGTTGGTTTAATTCTTTAATGTGTTGACTAGAGGAAAATCTTGAGATATTTTGCACATGTGTGTACACAGTGTTGTATGGTGATTCCGTGTCATGCTGATAGATTGTTCATATTGAGAAAAACTACAATTTTAGTAAAGTATTGTTTTCTAATTATTCAACAATTGCTATCATTACATTTCTTCTGAAAATCCTGGCATCTATTAAAATGTATATAAACTTAAATCTTTTGTTATAATGAAACTCCGTTGAATATAGTGAGTATAGTGTATAAGGTTTACCTGAAATTCGGGAAACATGCTAATAGAATTTGCTCTATTTGACTAAACTAATGTTTTTAACTCCACAAGTAATAAAATATGCACCACTTTACCAAATCTGGTACTGAATCCAAAGGCTAGTTTATACATTCCCATCAGCTGAATACACAGTCTTTGCATATGTAAAGCTGATATTTTCAGAATTGTAATTTTTTAAATAAGGAAATGAAGGGGTTAGTTTTAAGATTAGTTTTAAGATTAAGAATCTAGGGGTTAGTTTTAAGATTAAGGATCAGCCTTTTAGAAGAGAGTTGAAAAACCATTTCTTCACTCAGTGGGTAGTAAATTTATGGAATTCTCTACCCCAGAAGGCTGTGGGTACTCAGTCCTTGAACATATTCAAGACTGAGATCGAAAGATTCCTGAAGCTTAGAGGGATTGAAGGTTATAGGGATAGGGCGGGTAAACGGAATTAGGTTAGAAGATCAGCCATGATCTTATTAATTGGCGGAGCAGGTTCGAGGGGCCTGCTCCTATTTCTTATGATCTTAAAGAATACACCAGCTTGTACTACACAGTGGCTTTCCCATCTGCAAAGAGTTTACAGAGAAGGTGTTGCTTTACTGAGCAAGATGAAAGGGGGATGAGGATGTTAAAGGTTTTACAAGCACTTTGTAACCAAAGATACTTAGGGATCCAATCAGCACTGAACACACCAGCTCTGACTCCATCAACCTCCCTGGTTGCTATCTAGCCTAGGTGTATCTAATAGGATCCTCCAACAAATTCAGAGTCAATCCATATTACAATATACAGTATTCTGTGAAGGTACTATAATCAAATGCAAGGATTATTATTATTATAATTCACCCTCAGTTCTGCTTCAAATGTTTAACCAGGCTGTCCTTCCATCTCCAGAACACCATTTATTGATGTCCTAATTTCACTGCAAACAAGGCCAAAATCCATACTTTATACACCTTGAAAGAAACCCTCTCCTCACCAGCCTCCCGAACAACACTCTCACCAACGTACAATTTATCCAAAATTCTGCAGCTTATATTCTCTTTAAACCCGTCTTCTCTAGGCTTTACTCTCTTCTCTAGGCTTTACTCTCTCTCGGGGAGGATAACTTACACATTACACCAGGGATACTCTGTGATCACACGCAGTGGCCGTGGCTCTGAGGATTTACCCTCTTGTCAATAAGTAGTGACCTTGTTGTACATATCTGTCATTGCGTGCTCTGCTCTGTGCATTGTGCTCCTACCTCAATGCACCAAGTTCCACTTTGTTATGATTAATGAATGTCAATGGTACAATTGTAGCACCATCAGTGTAATTGAATAACTACAAATGTTCCTGTCCCAGCCCCAAACTGTCATTAACAGGAATACCTTGTCACGAGCTTGAATGCCAAGCTCGTGACAAGGTGAGTCTCGGGCCTCAGGCAATAGAACTATCACTAAATACTGTGCCATTTGTCAGAGTGACAAACACCAGATCAGTGGAAATCCACCTTAAAGTAAAATAAACATTTGAAAGTGCCTTAGAAATGAGATTTATTAAAAATAAAGTGAATACTGATAGGGAAACTAATACGACCGGAAATGTGTCATCAACAATAATGAATTGAATGTGAAATTGGATGTCGACCACAGTAGGTACACACCATGTTACAGTTACAAGAAACTAAAGTGAAATTTCATAAATTGAAGATAATCCAAGAAAGATAATAATAATAATAATCTTTGCATTTGACATTGCATCTTCAAAATGTCTCGAAACGTTTCACAGAATATATTGCAAAGTGAATTGGTGAAATGTGGCAGCCAATTGGTCACAGCAGTCTCCAACAAACAGTTGTGGATTGAGTGACAATTTTCTAATCAAATAGCATCTGATAATAATAATAATCCTTGCATTTGATGCAGCACATTTCACATCTTCTAGACATCTCAAAGCGTTTCACAGAATATACTGTAAAGTGAATAAATGTGGGTGAAATTTGTATCTCATGTGAAGTACTTTGAGACATCTCAATTACATGATTAGATAACAACAACAAAATTACATTTGTATAGTGCCTTTCACATCGGTTTAGATTTTACATCAAATTAAAGGATTATTATTATCTTAAATTTATGTGCTCTGTATGTGACGGGAATTGGGAACAGATTAAACTGATGGTATAGATATGTTCAATGTCTCCATGTGAAGGGAGTCAGGGAAAGCCACTCCAGCTACTATTGACAGCACTCTTTAATTCAATATCAATCACATTATATCGGTAATCACGCTGAGAGATGTCACCAGTACGGATGGGTCTGCAGGTGAGGGTCATGTCTCATTGCAATTCAGTTTAAGGCCCATATTAGTTGAACTTTATTCTGTATTTGCCCATGATGTATATAACCTGGGAATGCTGTATGATGTGTTACTCTGTATGTGGAGTCCTGTAGCTCAGTGGTTAGAGTTGTCACAAGCAAGAAACCTGGGTTCAATTCCCGTCAGGGCAGAACCTTAGGCAAGTTTCCTTACTGCACACGTCTAATAATAATCCCTAAAAAAAAAACAATTTGGACAATCAATCCACGACTCCTTGCAGGAACACTGCTGTGCACAATTGGTTGCAATATTTCCCCGCAAATATACAGTCAATTCACGTTACAATACATTCTGTGAAGTGCTTTGAGACGCTCGAAGATATGAAAAGATATGAAAATAATATAAATAATATTATTATTAATATTACCTAACCCATGGTGTAACCTGATCTGGGAATGCTGGATTGGACAGTGTCACAGAAGGACGAACATATAGAACATTAGCAGGGGAGAATTATACAAACATGTTCGATTGAAAATCTGTTCCTTTGACCAAATTAATATTGTTTTTTTTCAATTCACTTTATAGTATCACTTTGAGACTTCTCAAAGCCATGATAAGGTGTTATATCAAATGCAAGGATTATTATTATTAGATGTATTTGTACTTCACAGGCTCCACTGGCTCCCCATCAACTTCAAGATCCTCACACTCGTGTTCAAATCACTCACTTCCTGGCACCCCGTTTTGTTCCTCTCACTCTTTCACCCCTACCCTCTCTATGCCCTTCCCTCCCTTTCCTTTCTGTCTCTTCCCCCCTTTCTTCCCTCTCTTTTTCCCTCCACCTCTTCTCCCACTTCCTTCCCTCTGCTCCCTTTTCCCCCATTCTTTCCCTCTCCTTTTCCCCCTTCCCTCCCACTTCCCTCCCTCTCCCCCCTTTTCTTTCCCTGACTTTACCCCACCTCACCTTTTCCTCCCTGTCCCCCTTACCCTCTTTTCACCCTTTCTCCCCTAACCCCACTTCCACGACTGTTTGTGGGACACTGCTGTGCGTAATTAGCTACCGCGTTTCGCCCACAAATATACAGTCAACTTTCCTACTCTCCTTCCCCCTACCCCAACCCCTCCCCCCCCCCCCCCCCCCACTCTGGTCCCGACCTGATTGTTCAGCGTCTTGGGACATCCTCCTGACATGAAAGGTGCCATATAAATAGAATTTTGTTGTTGTTGTTGCCTTTATTTCCGTCCTCCTCACTTCCCAATTCACCACCCAGCGCCTCTGCTCAACTATTTGCGTCCATTGATTGGAAGACTGATATTCTAAGTGATATTGTACTTCCCTTGCATACAAATGAATCATAGAATCTTACGGCACAAAAGGAGGCCGTTCGGCCCATCGAGTCTGTGCCGGCTCTTTGAAAAGAGCAATTTAATCCCACTCCCCAGCTCTCTCCCCATAATCTCACAAACCCGTCCTCCCCAAATAAATGTCTACCTCTCTTTTAAAAGTTGTTATCGAATTGGCCTCCACCACCTTTTCAGGCAATGCATTCCAGATCCAAACAACTCGCTGAGTGAAAAAATTTCTCCTCATCTCCCCTCTGCTTCTTTTAGAAACTATTTTAAATCTGTGACCTCGAGTCACCAGTGGAAACAGTTTTTCCCTGTTTACCCTGTCAAATCCCCTCATGACCTCTGTTAGGTCTCCTTGTAACTTTCTCTGCTCCAATGAGAATAAACCTAGCCTCTCTAGCCTTTCCTCATAATTGAAGTCCCTCATTCCTGGTACCATCCTGGGTAATAGACAATCAATTCACTAAATGCACTGACAGAACAGAAATATGTTTAGCCCACACCTGCATACACTTTCCTATGCACAGCAATAGAACATAGTTAGCTCAAATCAAGGCAAACCTTGCAATGGAGCACACAAAACAGAATAGTGTGTAACTCCCAGCAGTGTCCCACAACACAGAGGTCATATGGGGCTCACAAAACAGACCATGCTTGTTATATAGAGCATCGACACATGCTGGTTAGTTTTATAACAAGAAAAGGCAGCTACTTGATTAGATGGGTTTTGTAGAGTTTACGTTCCTGTGTCTGTCAACCTCCCAGGGGGATAGGCCCTGCTGGGTCCCAGGGTTCAGCCTTAGGTACAAGAAGCTGTGGATATACTCGTGGAAACGACAAGCTCACGCCCTCCAATCATGGGTTAATGTATCTAGTGACCCAAGGCTGGTTTGAAGATTAAGGGATATCTGAAGATCGTGTTTCACTGGTATTGTTTTCTCTGGATCGTGTCTACAGCGGCTCCCAGCTACAGGCCACGCCTGTGCCCCCTTCACCCCTCAGTCATGTTAACAGCTCCCATTTCAGCCACAGCCTGACACAAACCCAGTTACATTTTCAAGCAGCACCTTTGAAGTCTCTTAAATAAAGAACACGGCAGACAGACAGACAAACAGAGAGCAGATGGGGCCTCTCAGGGTCTCTTTGACTAAAGGTATGAAGGTGCAGACCCCAAAAAAGTCATTCACACCATGACACCCCCTCCCTTCATCATACAGTCATAGAATTATCCAGCACAGAAGGAGGCCATTCGGCCCATTGTGTCCGTGCCTCCTCTTTGAAAAAAGCAACTCAATTCCACTATGCCGGTCTCTCCCTATAGTCCTGCAAACCTGTCCTCCCCAAATAACTATCTACTTCTCTCTTAAAAGTTGTTATCCAATTGGCTTCCAAGGTGTGGTGGGGTGCGGGGCGGGGGAGAAATTTTTCACGCAGCGAGTTGTTGGGATGCATTGCCCAAATGGTGGAATTCTGGTGGAAGCTAATTCGATAACAACTTTGCAGAGAGAAGTCGATAATTGTTTGGGGAGGACAGGTTTGCAGGGCAATGGGGAAAGAGAGTAGGGAAGTGGGAATAATTTGGACAGTTCTTTTAAAACAACAAAACAAAATTACATTGATAGAGCGCCTTTCATGTCTCAAGGCACTGAAAAGAGACGTAACAGACAACAGCCTCCTGTGCTGTGTAATTCCCCTCTGTTTCTTTTTACAACTATTTTAAATTAGTGTCCTCCGGTTACAGAACTACCTGCCAGTGGAAATAGTTTCTCCTTGTTCATCCTATCGAATCCCATCATATTCAAACTTTTTCTCACCATCAACCTCCCCACCATTATGTTCTGCGTATGGACTCCATATCCATATCCCTATGTCCCCAATATATTTTTGCCCTTCTCTCATTAACCCTCACTATTCCTGTGTCCCCAATATATCTTTGTCTGTACCTATCCCTGTATCTCCAATCTCTATACAACAACAACAAAAATTGCACTTATACAGCACCTTTCACGTCAGGAGGACTTCCTAAAGTGCTGAATAGTCAGGTTGGGACCCAGGCAGTGGGGGAGGGGTGTCAGGGTAGGGGGAAGGTGAGGGGGAAGAGTTAGTGGGGCAGCCGAAGGCACGGTCGAAAGGAAGGTCTTGAGACCGGTCTTGAAGGAGGAAACGGAGGAAGCGAGATGGAGGGGCTGTGGGATGGAGTTCCACAGTGTGGGAGCAGAGAGGCTGAGAGCCCGGCTGCTGATGGTTGGGGGGTTAGGGTGGTGGACGCGGAGCAGGCCTGAGTCTGCTGAACGGAGGGTGCGGGCACAGGCTGATAGGGAGACAGCAGGTCAGAGAGATAGGCGGCCTTTCAAGGCCATTCATGGCCTTGAAAATGAGAACGAGGATCTTGAATTCGATCCTCTGGGGATACCATAGATATACCGCTGTAAAGCGCTCTGAGATGTCAACCTGCATGGAGTGGCATCCTATTAGATGAGGGAGGATAGGTAGTGGAAGAAGATGATATCGTCAACTGTGTCAAATATAGCAGCAGATGAGGAGAATGAGGAGACAGAGGGAGCCCTCACAGATAGAGAAGACGTTGTTTGTGACTTTAACCATCTCAGTCATGGTGAAAACCCGGCTGCTGAGGTTCATGGAGGGAGACGTGTGACTGTGTTCCAAGACTTTGGCATTGAACGGTAAATTGGAAATGGGATGTTAGTTGAAAGATGGAGACGTCTAGCACCTTGGGACGTCCTCCCGACGTGAAAGGCGCTTTATAAGTTTAAGTTGTTGTTGTTGTTGAGGGTGGGTTTTTGAGGAGGAGTTTGCTGACAGTGGTTTTCAGGGGGAGTGGAACAGAGCCTGAGGAGAGACTGGTTGACCGTGTCAGCAGCAGGGTAGAGAGGGGGGGAGTTGAGTCACCATTGGCTGGGTGGGGAAGGGATCGAGGCAGTAGGTAGGAACCCAGTTGTTAGTTCAACCACTGCATTTTGTCCTCAAAATATACAATCAATTCACTTTACACACATCCTGTGAAATGGTTTGCGGTACAGCACTTGATTCAAGAGCTGATCATTTACTCTGAGTTGTTGGATCTGGAATGTGTTGCCTGAAAGGGTGTTGGAAGTTGATTTAAACAAGTTTCAAGAGAGAAGTAGATAGATATTTGTGGAGGACAAATTTGCACAACTATGGGGAGACAGCTGGACAGTGGGATTAATCTGGACAGTTCTTTCAAAGACTCGGCCTCCTTCTGTGCTGTACAATTCTATTATTCTATATCAAATGCAAGGATTATTATTTAGTTGATTGGCAGATTGCTTTCTGGGGGTAATAATCCCTTCCAAAATAATGTGGTCACTCAATTTACAACTGTTTGTGGGATTGGCTGGAATCCCTCTGTGTTGCAATTGGCTATCGTGTTACCCACAAAATAAACAATTAATGCCCTTTACAGTATATTCTCTGAAGCGTTTTGAGACGTCTCAACAACATAAGGTGCTGTAACAAATACAAGGATTATTATTGCTATGATGGATCTCTCACAACTCTTCCTTCAAGCTCTCCAAAATGGAAGATTTCCTCTTCTTCAGCATACATCTGCTTGCCCTGTGCCCCCAAACCCAGCCCAGGATTGTCCGTTTCCCCCACCCCCGATGTGTCCAATTCTGCCTGAAACTTTCACTTCTTTTCCTCTTTCAGATGGTTTGAACTTTCCTATATTTCAGTAACGTTGAGTGTGATGTCCACCTCCGGCAGGAAAACCGCAGCTAGTGTCCGTCCGGTACTGTCGTGCTTCAGAGTTAATGAATGGCTTTTGCATTGCGTGCTGTACCTCAGGGAAAGATTGGTGGTAGACCAGCCCCAGCCCAGATGTGAGGCGATGCAGAACGCCAGGCAATTGTTTAGACTGCACCCAAATCGCACATCTGCATTGTATTGAGAGTGGTGATGGTGTTTATTACTTGTGTGGTGTTTATGCTGGAATGTTGAGTTTGTAGGGATCAGGGCTGTTCCCATTGCCCCCTGCAGAACAGTTTGCTTTCACTGTTTATCTCTGAGCTGTTGTTGCATCAGGGGAGAAGGAACCTCGCTCTCCCCACACTGTTTCGCCCACAAATTCAGTCACTACACTTCATAGAATATTCTTTGAGACATCGAGAAGACGTGATAAGGTGCTATATCAAATGCAAGTAATAGTATTATTATGGCACCTTAATCAGAACAGTCAGATTGACAATAATCTGAGCTCAAATAATGCAGGTGTTTACCTGATGTGTGGAATTTCACTAATGTGACATTTCATTCACTGATGAGTCAAATGTTAATTTGTTAACTCAAGTGAGGCTTCTACAACACCAGGAGTTACAGATTAGCTTTGCTTTGAAGCATTTTCAATGGTTGTTCTGACATTTCTTCTGACAGTAGTTACACTTTGTAAACTTACAGAGTGACATTGACTTCTCCCGGTTAACACAGGAGATTAAAAAATTCTAGCTCTTTGGTCAGGACATTTTAATAATAATAATAATCTTTGCGTTTGATATAGCGCTTTTCACATCTTCTAGACGCCTCAAAGCGCTTCACAGAATATACTATACATTGGCGTGATGGTGTTGGAGCCACTTTAACAATGCGGTCACACCCTCCATGGCCAATGGTGATATGTGCTCCTCGATGGTGACATAGTACGGAGCAGGGTGGGTGTGCCTTGATCAGCTTCATCCCACAATAATAGCCTTTCATCTTTTTCATGAAATCCCTGACTCTTAATTTTAGTGATTTCATGGTTTCACAATTTTGCTGAAAATTTTGCAAATCCCTGGGTTCACAACTTTATTGTAACATTTATACTGTTCAATCTGCAATGGCTGTGCAGTAGAGTCAGTGTAACTGAGGATAAACGTATCTACAAACACACAGACCCAACTTTTCACTCTGTTCCAGATACAAGCATCATTTTAAAATATATTAACACAGACATTTAATGGGTGAATGAGCCTGTAAAAGATTACATGCCTTTTTCACTAATTAATCACCTTAACAAACCCAAGACAAATAATTTCTTTGAATAAACACTGGTGCTGAAACTGTCCTATACCCTCAGTGGAAGTCAATAGCTGAGTCAAAAAAAATTCTCATCCAACTGTCTAACAATAATAATAATACTAATCCTTGCATTTGATATAGCATTTGATATAGCATTTCACATCTTATCAACGTCTCAAAATGCTTCACAGAATATATTGTAAAGTGAATTGACTGTATATTTGTAGGCGAAATCCGGCAGCCAATTATGCACAGCAGTGTTCCACAAACAGTCCTGGATTGAAAATGATCAATTGTTTATTATTGTGTTTTTTTCAGCCGGATTATTATTAAGCGTGTGTGTGTGTGTGTATGTGTGTGTGGAGTAAGGAAATTTACCCAAGGTTTCACCCTGATCTGCCTGGATTCAAACACAGGTCTCACGCTTGTAAGGCGAGTACTTTTACCACTGAGCTACAGGAGCTCTAACTTCAGAGATTTGCTCTATTCTAAAACCCAGCCCCATTTCCAACAGACAACCTGAAACCCTAACTTCAGTTCCATACTGTATTAACAATGGGAATAAAAATAACAATGATGCTTACATTTGATTCAGAACTTTACTGCACCATTGAGCATCAAAGCAATTCACAAAAAATACTGTAAAGCGAATTAACTATGTACCTGTACTTTGATGGTGAAATGCAGTAGCCAATTGTGTAGAGGAATGTCTCACAAACAGTTGTGGATTGAATAAGCACAATTTTTAATATCACATTTATCCCTGGAAAACAATCCACCAAGCAACTAGCAACCAGGTTCCTATTTACTGCTCAGTAAACAGAGGCTTGTGGACTAAGGAAACCTGACTGGGAATCAAACCTAGGTCCTCTCGCCTGCGAGGTAAGTGCTCTATTAATACGTTTACAGGACTCTACACCAAACCCTAATGCCAAACCCAAATTCATCCCCATCCCTGGACTTCACTTTAATCCATTTAAACCCTATTTTCCGAAGCCAGGCTCCAGTATCAGGAATGGTTGGCACAGATGAGGTGGTGGCTGGATTCAGCAGCTGGTTTGATCCAGAGCATTGTGGGCAGTGTAACTATGATATGGGTTTAGGAGTATGTGCTGTGAGCGATGCTGGATTGTATGGTCTGCAGGGATTGCAGTCAGTTCTCAGTAGAGCTAAACAAACCAATTCATTTTCTAAAATGACAGAACAAATTGAAACAAACTTATCCTGAGAAGCTTTGAAATGAGTCACGGCAAATTCTTGCCTGGCGTTTCTCGGCCAAACATTCACCAGCTACAAAACACTTTGTGATGTAAGGCGCATAGTTAGATATCCTGTTTAAATCCAGCCATTTCAGATGATTCAATGTAAGCCGTGCTCAGGTTTTATTCTCCAGCTTCATTAGTTGTAGAAACAGAAAATAGTTTAGGTTTCAGTCCTTTCTGTTTCCGGTGTCTATGTGTCTGCATATCAGCCACGTGTGTGGTTAGAAACGTTAAAAACTACATTTCAATAATAGTAACCATACATCCAGTCCTTTGTTTTGACGTCTACACATCTGTGATGTCTTCTGCAGAAAGGAGAGGTCAGACATATTATTTTAGATCTTTCATTCCTTTAAACAAAGGCACAACTCCAAAATGTTAACATAATCCTCACTTTGCTCCATTGACAGGTTGTAACATTTTTTTCATATGATCCCAGAGGTGCTCTAGTCGCCAGCCAGGCCTTGATACTAAGTATGCCCTCATCACTCACACACTTCCTCACTCAGTTATCACTTCTCTTAACTCTATTGATCAGTCACTTCCTCCCACAGTCTTTCCCTCACTTCATCACTTCTTCCACTCACTCTCTCTCTTCCTCACTTCCCTTCCTCTCACTCATACTGACCCACACTCTACTTGTGACATTTTCCCATGGATTGGGTTCCTGTATTCCTGCTGTAAAATTCTGTTTGTATCTTGGTAATAAGATGTAGGGAATTTGGTGTCCCTATCACGGCAGGTATGAGATGACCAGAGTAATTTAATGCTATTTTGGTTCCCTGAAAGTTTATGTAAAAACTTGGGAACCTTCCAAATTTTCTTCATCTGCAACTCATGAACAAATTTTTCAGGGTTCCTGATGCTTGTCTCTATTCAGCATGTCTATCAATGAACTTATGTGACAGGCAGATATCAGCTCAGTGGTGGCGCCACTCAACACTGTTGACTGGCTTGTCAGCCCTCATTGACTGCCGATACTCATACACAAATATTAATAATAATAAAAATGCAAAATACTGCAGATGCTAGAAATAATAATGATCCTTGCATTTGATAGATCGCCTTATCACATTGTTGACATCTCAAAGTTGACATCTATATTTTGTAGGCAAAATACACAACACACAATTTTGCACAACAGTGTCCCACAAACAGTCATGGATTGAGTGTTACAAATTATTTTATTTAAAAGGGTTTATTAACCCTGGAAAGCAATTCGCCAATGGAATAACAAACAGTTTCTTACTTATAGCTTTTCTCTCAAAGAGTTGGTAGAAATTAGTATTTGTGTGGTACTGAAAGGATTAATTGAGGTACAAATCAGCCATGATCTAATTAAATGATGGAACAGGCTTGAAAGGCTGAATGGCTGAACAACAACTACACACTATATTTGTAGAGCACATCGGGAGGATGTCCCAAGGCTCTGAACAGTCCAGGGTCAGGACCCAAGCATCAGTGGTAGGGTGGCAGTGTTGTGATGAGGGAGGGCAGAGGGGGAAGAGGCAGCTGTAGCACGGTCGAAAAAGAGGGTCTTGAGTCGGGCCTAGAAGGAGACAAGGGAAGGAGCAAGAATTGTGGGATGGAGTTCCAAAGAGTGGGAGCGCAGAGGCTGAAAGCCTGGCCACCGATGGTAGGGCGGATCGGGTGGGAGACATGGAGCAGGCTGGAGCCTGCTGAATTGAGGGAGCGGACAAGTTGATAGGGGGTTAACAGTTTGGAGAGATAGGAGAGGTAAGGCCCTGAAGTAAGGAAACTTGCCTAAGATTTTGCCCTGCTCGGGAATCAAACCTGCGTCCTCTCGCTTGCAAGGCATCCCCACACAAGGAGGATAGAGAGGCGTGTCGAGTAAGGAAACATGCTCAGCATTTCCCTCTACCGGGAATCAAACCCTCTCGCTAACCGCTGAGGAATAGGATTCAATGTAAAACTGAGCCAAACAGAGCCAGAAATTCCTAGGTTGACCAGTCACAACCAGAGCAGCAGTAAACAACTGCAATTTGCCTCAGGGATAGGAAGGAGAAAATTAGCCAGGGTCCCTGCTTCATCACTGACTCCCTAGATGTATATGTAATGTGAGGACCTTATGGTCAAATTGCTTGCTAACACTCATTCTGACACGCTGGGCTCACACAGAAACAACAACAACTTAAATTTATATAGCGCACTCCACGCCGGATGGCGGCTCAGAGCGCTTCAGAAAACACTGAACATACAGGGTAGACACTGTAAGGGACATGGTACTTGTAAAGTCAGAGTCTTTAGAAAAGGAAAAGAGGAAATTGGAAAGAGGGAATTTTTTAAAAAGTTTGGAAGCTTTAACTAAAGAAGCTAAATTTGGAACGAGCAGTTGTGAAACACATTTAGCTAATTCTTTTCTAAGAGAGGTCAGCCCTTAAACAGTTAACCCATCAGCTTCAAAGAGAATCTTTCAACAGAGAAAACACAGATGTGACACGCAGGGGGCCCTTTAATGTGGAGGTTAATGCACACAATGAATATATTCATGGAATCCTCTCCAGTAATTGTCCCATCAGTTCTTTGAGATAAATTCAGATCTGAGACAATGAATGAGCAGTGACAGAGAGATCCTCACAAGCATGACTTAGAACAGCTGAACCAGAGCGGTAAACACTCCACCAGCAGTTCATAGAATCATAGATTCATAGAATTTTACGGCACAAAAGGAGGCCATTCGGCCCATCTAGTCTGTGCCGGCTCTTTGAAAAGAGCGATTCAATCCCACTGCCCTGCCCGCTCCCCATAGCCTAATAGACCTGTTCTCCCTAAATAAAGATCTAATTCCCTTTTAAAAGTTGTTATCGAATCAGCCTCCACCACCTTTTCAGGCAATGCATTCCAGATTCGAACAACTCGCTGAGTGAAAACATTTCTCCTCAGCTCCCCTCTACTGCGCCTTGAAACTATTTTAAATCTGTGACCACGAGTCACAGATTCACCCACGAGTGGAAATAGTTTTTCTCTATTTGCCCTGTCGAAACCCCTCATGATCTTATAAACCTCTATTAGGTCTCCCCTCAATCTTCTCTGCTCCAGAGAGAATAACTCTAGCTATCTACAACAACAACAACAACAACAATTTACATTTATAGAGCGCCTTTCACGTCGGGAGGACGTCCCAAGGCGCTGAACAAGAGGCGTGTGACCCGAGCTGGGAGGGGAGTGTTTGGGAAGGGGTGAAACACGAAGGGGAGGTAAAAGAGTTCGGGGTGGAACAAAAGGCACGATCGAAGAGGAAAGTCTTCAAACCGGCCTTGAAAGAGGAAAGGGAAGAGGCGAAACAAATCTAGCCTCTTCTCATAGCTGAAGTCCCTCAATCCTGGCACCATCCTAGTAAATCTTCTTTGTACCCTTTCCAATGTCTTCACATCCTTTCTGTAGTGTGGTGACCAGAATTGAACACAGTATTCCAGCTGAGGCCTCACCAAAGTCTTATAGAGGTTAGTCAGCACTTCCTGACTTTTGTACTCTATACCCCTATTTATAAAGCCTAGTATCCCATATGCCTTCTTAACAGCCTTGTCTACCTGTCCTGCCACCTTCAACGAGTCACTAACACAAATCCCCAGGTCTCTCTGTTCCTTCACACCATTTAGAATTGTACTATCTAGCCTATATTGCCTCCCTTCATTTCTTCTCCTAAAATGCATCACCTCACACTTCTCTGCATTAAACTTCATCTGCCATGTGTCTGCCCACTTTACCAATTTGTCTATATCCTCTTGCAGATGGCTACTATCCTCCTCACTATTTACTATTCTCACTAACTTAGTGTCATCTGCAAACTTGGAAACTGTACTCCCTACACCCAAGTCCAGATCATTGATGTAGATTACAAAGAGCAATGGTCCCAAAACCGATCCCTGTGGCACACCACTGCTCACTTCCCTCCAGTCTGAAAAACAGCCGCTCACTACAACTCTCTGCTTTCTGTCTCGCAGCCAGTTGTGGATCTACTCTGCCACTGTCCCTTTTACGCCGTGGGCCTTTAATTTCCTAATAAGTCTCTCATGTGGCACTTGATTCCATGTTATAATAATTCTTGCATTTGATGTAGCGCTTTATCACGTCATTGAGACATCTTAAAACACATCACACTCTACACCGTAAAGTGGATTGACTGAGAATTTTGTGAGTGAAATGCGGCCGCCAATTCCACACAGCAGCATCCCACAAACAGCTATAGAGTGAATAAAATATATTTTGTTTGGGGGATTTATTGGTGAGGACAAAGAAGAAACTCGCTTCCAGCTTCAGATAGTGCCATGGGATCATTACCATATAAAGTATGAGTCGCTTAATGTGATCACTGGTTAACGGTATCAACCGGTTAATGTTATCAAAATCCAAAAACCATATCCCATTTTATATCAATAAAATGTCAAAATTTAATATTGTTATCAATCCACCGAGTAATGTTATCAAATTAAAATCCACCCTTTATATTCAAATCTCCTATCCTGAGCCAGATAAGAGATGGCCCGATGAGATTTGGATACCGTGATTGACGTTTTGACCATATTGTGTTTCACCTTTTAAGTACCCGAGGGCTCTAACTACAACACATGAGTATTATTCCTAGGTCACTGTCTCCCCAAGTGACAGTTCCACCCATGGCCTCATTATGCATAACTCTCGGCCAAATTGTGCCTGCAAGGTCAGAGCATGTGGTATGTGAGCCTGTCAACCCATCTGAGGAAAAGGCCCAAGAAGAATTTCAGGAGTGAGTTGTGGTGAATGAGAATTTGCCAGTGACAGTTGATCTACTGATGAAGGTATAGTTCTGTTCCTGAGCCGAGCAGATCTGCAGTATTCCAGGGCACAGCTGATGATAATACAGCCAGCCTGGTTTCAGTGGGGGCTGGCAACCTTTTTGACAGGTGAATTTGCCTTATCAAGCTATCCTATTACCGTAGTATATGGATCCCTCGCACATATGCAATGGCTTGGCCTCTCCCCCGTGGCCTTGCTCTGACACGATACTGACTTGCTCCCACGGTGCCTCAACTTGCCTAACATGAGATACCACTGCCTGGCTCATCAATTGGGCAGACCTGTCTTCACACTCAGTTCCTTTTAACCATCCAAACCAAACTAATGAAAACCAGGTCTTAGCTGGGCAGGCATTTTAAGGATAAGGTATGGGATTTTAGCTGCTTGGACTCCAGCAGGACCCCAAAACACACTGGGGTCTCCAAGCCTTGACCTTGCCACCCTGCACCTAATACTCTCCAGAAATAAGTAAACAGGATGTGTACCTCCAGAGACATTCCAATCCAATACTGGAATGCGTGAGTAGGTGGGATACAGAAAATATAAAGTTACATTTTTATAGTGCCTTTTACATCGGGAGGGTGTTCCAAGGTGCTGGACCATCAGGAATTTGGACCCGAGTAGTGGGGGATCGCAGAGGATGGTGGGACAGGAAGGAAGGTTGGTGGCCGAAGGCACAGTAGAAGAGAAGGGTCTTGAAGTACCTTGAAGGAGGCAAGGGAGGGACTGTGGGATGGAGTTCCAAAGGGTGGGGGCAGAAAGGGTAAAGGCCTGAGCACCGATGGTGGGGCATGTCAGGTGGTGGACATGGAGCAGGCCATAGTCTGCTGAGTGGTGGAATTGGACAGGTTGATATGGGATTAGCAGGTCACAGAAGAGGAAGGAGCAAGGCCATCAAGGATCTTCCAGGGGAGAACAAGGAATTTGAATTCAAACATATGGTGAGGAGGACCCAGTAGAGCTGGGTGAGGATGGGGTTGATGGGGTCATGGAGCTTGGAGAGAACACGAGCTGCAGAGTTCTGGATGATCTGGAGCCTGTGAAGGCAAAGGCTGGTAAGGGCCGACAAGCAGTAATTGGCATAATCGAGCTTCAATTTGAATACTTGTATGAGTGTTTCAGCAACCTGGGTTGTTAGGGTGTGGCAGATCTGGGTGATATTGCGGTGTTGGGGGAAGGCAGAACCAGTCATGATTCTGTCCTTGAATGGTTCAGATCCCAGAACTCACATGATCTTCACTTTATCTCCACAAACAGTTTCTTCTCTAGCCCCACACCATCTAGTGCAGTGTTCTTCATGGTTCTCTCTTTGGTCCCCAACTCTTTAATATCTATATGCTTACTTATCCGCAGACATGGGGTCAACTTCAAATGTATGCGGATGACACCCAACTCTATGTCTCTGACTCCAGGATCATTGCTGTCCTAACAGACTGTCTGTCAGACATCAAGTCCTGGATGAGAGCTAACTTTCTTCAGTTGAACAACAACAAAATTACATTTGTAGAGCACCTTTCAAGTTGTGAGGACCTCCCAAAATATTGAACAGTCAAGAATCAGGAGCCAAGCAGGGGGTGAGGATTGGGATGAGGGAAGGCAGAGAGCTAGGAGGATGGCTGAAGGCACGGTCGAAAGAGAGGGTTGCAAGTCGGGCCTTGAAGAAGGCAAGAGAGGGAGCAAGGTGAAGGGATTAGTGTTCCAATGAGTGGGGGCAGAAAGACTGAAAGCCCAGCCGAAGCCTGTTGAACAAAGGGAGTAGACAGGTTGCTAGAGGGTTAGCAGGTTAGACAGGTAGGTAGGGGCAAGGCCATGGAAAGTGAGGATGAGGATCTTGAATTCTATCCTCTGAGGGATAGAGATCCAGTGGAGCTGGGCGAGAATGGGATTGATGGGGTCATGGATCCTGGTGTGGGAAAGGACATGAGCTACAGAGATGATCTGCAGCTTGTGTTGGGGAGGAGGGAGGGACAAGGAGGGAGCTGCCGTAGTTGAGCATTGAGCTGACAAATGCACATGTTTGGGTTTCGGTGGCCTGATGGATGATGCAGTGTTGCAGAGGTGGTGGAAGGCAGTGCTGTTCATAGCATAGATATGGGAGAGAAAGGAAAGTTGTGGGTTGAATAAGATGCCCAGGTTCCTGACTGGCTTGGTGAGATGGAGTGTGCATCGGTGGATGATGATGCTGAGGTGTGGAGGCGCTGGCGCGAGCCAATCAGAACCTTCATCTTGCTGATGTTCAGCTGAAGAAAGTTGCCTTTCACCCAGGACTTGATGTCTGACAGACAAGCAGTCAGGACACGAGCAGTGCTGGAAATTCAGGGTGGAGGCAGAGATAGAGTTGGGTGTCATGTGGAAATTTACTGATGTCATCAAAGGGGTGCATGTAAAGGTTGAAGAGGAGGGGATCAAGGACAGAACCCTGAAGAATACCTTGAAGGTTCAGGTGAAGGAGAAGCTGTGAAGGTTTGAATGGTCCACATGTACCACTACCTCACCCACCTCCCACTGAAACCCTCATTCACGCCTTCATTACATTCCGGCTCGATTATGCAAATGCCCTGCTTGTCGGTCTTCCTAATTTGTCCCTCCACAGGCTGCAGATGATCCAGAATTCTGTGGCCTGTGTTCTCAACAATTCCCTCCAAAACCCTCCATAAGATCACCTCACCCTACATCCTTGACCTTCTAACCCCTTACCAACCTGCTCACCCCCTCCTGGCCTGCTCGACATCCCCCAACCCACCCGTCCCATTGGTGGGCGAGCCTTTGGCCACTCTGCTCCCAACCTCTGGACCTTCATCCCACAGTCCCTCTGCCTCGCCCCCGCCCTAGCCTCTTTCAAGTCTCGCCTCCAGACTCTCCTCTTCGATGGACCCATCGGCAACTCCAAATCCCCGTCCTCCCCATCCTCAGCTCGAATTTGAAGCAGTGACAGTCCAGAGCCTTGGGACGTCCTTGTGACATGAAAGGCATTATACAAGTGTCATTTTGTGATTGTTGTTGTCCATGGTGTTAAAGGCAGCAGAGAGGTTGAGGAGAATGAGGATGCAGAGGAAATTTCAAAAATACGGAAGCCTTCCTCATTGGCTCCCTGCCCCTTAGGACGTCCTCCTGACATGAAAGGTACTAAGCAAATGTAATATTTTTGTTGTTGTTATGATAGCATGGATGTCCCGTATGGTGCAGCAATACACGGAACTCCCAATTTGGTGTCCAACATCTTCAATTCCATTAGTTTGGAATGTTTATCTTTGATCAGCCAGGTGGCTTCCGCATACGGAAACCCAACTTAAACATGCTGATAGATTTCCCTCTGGGTCAGACACTGAGCTGACCAAAGAAAAATATTCCAAACTAATGGAATTAAAGATAATGGCACCAAATTTAGTTTTTGTTCTGTTTTGTGTAAAATCTCTGAGTTTCTATCTATCTTGCTGATCACCGTCTCTCTGACCTCTGTGTGTGTGTGCATCTGTTTATGTCTTCGTCTCTTACATTTCCATTTTTTAAAATCGAGTTAAAACGTTTACTTGACAGAAAACTAATGGATGTCAGAAAGGTTTTACAAATCCAACATTCACAAATACCTAATTCCTGTCCTTGAAAAGTCTGCTGCACGTTTAGCTCCACCGTGCACGCGGCTAAGCTTTCTCGGCAGCTCCCTGAAGAATGTCCATGTCTGTATTTACAGTGAAGTGATGATCTGAAAATATATGTAATGAGGTGTTTGGTTGATTTTACTGAGTTTTGAGAATAGGATTTAATTACCAATTAAATCTGGTGGAATCAGCTGCTGGGTGCCCCAAACATAACCCTCTCTCACATCATGCAAATCACATGTTGAATTCAGCAAAGGTTTGATTCAGTTTATTTTTCTTTTCCTGTTTTTAGTTTGATGTTCAAGGCATTTTTGATGCTAAATGAACAACAGGAGCCCTCATTAACAGTACAACATTAAGCAATGTCAGGCTTATTTTTAAATCACCACAGGCATCAAATCAAAGCCTTGAGTCCGTCCTTTCTCCACCATATCCGTGCTGCGACCTTCCAATTGAGCCCAATTCAATTAAAAACTGCCATTTTCAAACTACACTAAACATAAACTCTCACCTTCAAACTATTGCCCCACTATAATTTTCTCCTTTCTTTTAGGGTATTGGGATTTGGTTTTGACACCTTTCACTATTCAAGATCCTTTAACCTCCTGTAGATTTCTCTCTTCTGAATCTGATTCATCGCTGTTCCTCAACTTCAGTAGCCATGCCTTCACTTGCCTTGTGAGACTTTTATACCAAATCACTTTATTTCCTCTCTCGCCATCTTCCAAAAGCTTCTTAAAAATCTGTTTCCTGAACCTTGCTTTTGGTTAACATCCTTAAACCTTAATTTTCCCTGTTCAATGTAACAATTTGTGGGTCACTTCTGTGTGCAATTAACTGCTGTATTTCTCCACAAAATACAGTAAATAGTCAATTTATTTAACATTACATTCTGTGAGGCGCTTTGAGATGCTCCAACGAAGTGATAAGGCACTAGTTCAAATGCAAGGAATATTATGATTATATATTATTGTACTTTGAAGACCCAGTATTCATGCTACATGTGAAGGTATTGTACATTTGAAGTTGCTGCAGCTATTTCAGCTGCTGAGTACAGAGTGAGTTAGCACTTGTAGTTTGTGTCGTGTCCCATCACGTCACACAGCATTTATCTTATCATAAATATATTATAAATAAATATGTATTTTCCAAAAAGACCATTTATCCTATGGCCTTTACTTACAGGAACTATTGACAGTGTGGCTGCTACATTTGTTTTTCCAAGCAAAATAAAAGCGTGAAGCATTGGGAACTTCAAGCCAACAAGCCAGGAAAGTTACAAACCGATTACATGGAGAGCATGAAGGGACACTTCCAGCGGCTGTCAGCTATTGTACTGTGTGGGAGTCCAGTGGCAGGTTTATGAGAGCATCGCATATACTCAACATTAACTGTGTCTCTCAGCTTGTATTTGCACACCTGCTTTGTGTCTGAAACAATTGTTTCTTCTTTCATCAACACTCAGAACTGAATACGCTAGCCTCCACTACACAAGTGGTCCCTGTTATCTGTTCAACAACATGTATGCAGCCGGTCAAATAGAAACTAACCTGGGATTGGAGACTCACGCAAACCCTAGAGCAAGTGCAGAGAAAAGAAAAACTCTGATCCTCCGTGTTAGAAGGAGAGGGTCTTGGAGAGGATGCAAAGATTTAACTGAACTGAATCAGGGAGGAGTTATGTGGAGAGACTAGAGAAATTGGGATTATTCTCCTTAAAGCAGAGAAGGTTAATGGAAGATTTAATAGATGTGTTCAAAATTATGAGAGGTTTTGACAGAATAGTTAGAGAGAAACTGTTTCCACTGACCAGTGGGTCAGTAACCAGGGCACATACATTCAAGATAATTTTCAAAAGAACTAGAAGGAAGATGCAAATTTTTTTACACCAAGAGTGGTTTCAGCCTGGACTGCACTGCCTGAAACAGTACAAACCAACTCAATGACAACTTTCAAAAGGGAATTAGATAGGTATTTGAAAAGGAAAAACTTGCAATGGTGTGGGAAAGAGTTGTACTGATTGGGTGGCTTTTCAAAAGAGCCGGCATAGGTATGATGAGTAGAATGACTTCCTTCTGTGCTGTAATATTCTATGATTTTATGATCAAAGTGATTCCGAGAACATACTTTAAAATTCAGTGACCATATATTCTGTGGGTGAAACATGACAGCCAATTGCACACAACAGTATCCCACAAACAGTCGTGGATTGAATGATTGTCTCAAGATTCTCCTCTTCGATCGGCACCTCCTAATCTCCCCTTTCCTTCCCCACCCCTCTTTCCTCAGCTCGGGTCTGAAGCAGTAACTGTCCGGTGCCGTGGGACGTCCTCCTGACGTGAAAGACGCTATACAAGTGTAATTTTGTTGTTATTGATGTACTTGGTCCCAATTCTGGAACTTCACTCAACCTTGGTGCCCTGATGCTTCATCTTTTTGTTGCTTTACCAGCACATTTACATGCAATGAGGCTATAATGACAGTGCGACATATAATGATCATGTTTCAGTGCAACACCAATCGAGTAAAAACCTACCTGCCCATTCCACAATTTAAATTTTAAGATAAAGTGCAGACTAGCTAGAATCTTGTGCTTCTGAACAGCAAGAGATGGATGAGGGAAATATTTTGTTCATACATGGTCTTCCTCCCAATAATAATACTTGCATTTGATATAGCACTTTCGCTCTGCCAAGAATCGAACCCAGGTCTCTTGCTTGCATGGCAAGTATTCTAACTACTGAGCTACAGGATTCCATATATCTCCTTCCCAATCCTTTGATCAGGTCATTTTGAGAACCTGGAATTGGTAACTTTGTAGATTCCTGCTCTGAGGCACACGTTTCCTGTATATGTGTCATTCCGTGCATTTAATAATTCTGAGAAGTGCTTTGAGATTTCTCGAAGACATGATAAGGCACTGTAGCAAATGCAAGGATTATTGTTATATCAAAAACCCACTTTCACTCACAGTTTCCATCCCGCTCCGGTACTAAATTAGCACTTTGTATCAAAACCCTGCATGAGACGCACTATATAAATGCAAGTGATTGTTGCTGTTGAACAGAAACCCTGCTCAACCCCTGCAGCACCTTAGTAAGCTATCAGGTCTGGCCCCTCAGTTTTCTTTATTCTCAGGAAACCAGACACTTTGTATAGTTCCAGAGTGAATCAACTTAGACTACAGGTTAGACTAAATATACTCTCAAAACAGCTCTTCCCCTCTTCTATGCAATGCAAGCTCCTTCAGAGGGACCACGTGATTTAGCCAGTCATCACATTACCTGACCAATCTGTTAGATTATCAAGGCTAACATGATGTGGGTTTCTGCAGCAGTAACTTGGTATTATTTCCCCTCCCACTTGCACTTGAGGCATTGAGTAGTGATCTTGGCTGGGATTGGTTGATTTGACTTGATCTGGAAGTGATGACCCATCTCCCTTGCCTCACTTGTAATGCTGAACTGGACCTTTTAACTGTAGGAAACCTGCCACCAGCCAAGACATTCAACACAACTCTATGCAGTGAATGAGTTAAGGAAGGTTTGTGAACAGGGTTTGTGATACCTGTAGCTTGAAAGAAGGATGAAAGAGCTCTAATTATGATTGGGCCTGGAGGCAGGCTGTAAAACATTAGACAATGCAGTAACTGTCTGAATAATTTAGCACAGCCATAAAGTATGACTTGTGACTCATGCTCCTTTGCTTGTCCGTCTTTGTTCTATATAATAATATAATCTGGTTACTCATGTTTTACACCATCACAGAGCCATTGAGTATGGCCTTAATCATTCTTCCTTTCAATAAATGATGTCTCGATCACCTTAACCCCTTCAACCCAAAGTGGTTTCAATTTTCCAATTTTTTCAGTATGATTAGAGACCAAGTTGTGCATCCTTCCTGTGAGCTGGGCTGAGCACAAGGACACTTATAACAACAACTTGCATTTACACAGCACCCTCATGCAGGGAAGCATCCAACAGCACTTCAGAATGGCAGAGCACGAGGGCAAGGTGGGGAGGAGGTGACCATAGAGATGGTCGAATAGGAAGGTCTTCAGGTACCTTAAAAATGGAGCAAGGTGGAGGGATAGAGGAATATTGTGCCAGAGTGTCAGGGCATAGTGGCTGAAAGCGCAGCCTTCAATAGTGGAACAGAAGTGTACAACTACATCAAAATGACAACAACAACAACAACGATTTACATAGCACCCTCCACGCCGGACGGCGTCTCAGAGAGACAAGATTACACTTGTATAGCATCTTTCAGGTCAGGAGGATATCCCAAGGCACGAGCATCTATGAGGGACATGAAAGAGGCTGGAGACAATCAAGGGGAGGCAGCGAGTTGTGGGTTGGGGGTGAGCAGATTGGGGAGGTAGTGAGATGTCAGGGCATGAAGGAATTTGAAAACGAGTGTGGAGATCTTGAACTCGATCCATTGACAATAATAATCCTTGCATTTGATATAGTGCTTTTCACGTCTTCTAGACATCTCAAAACGCTTCACGGAATATACTGTAAAGTGAATTGACAGTATATTTGTGAAATAAACACAGCAGCCAATTGCTCACAGCAGTGTCCCACAAACAGTTGTGAATTGAAATGACCAATTTCTTATAGTTTTTTTTATGGATTATTATTAGACGTATGGAGTAAGGAAACTTGCCCAAGGTTTCGCCCTAACCTGTCTGGATTCGAAACACATGTCTCACGCTTGTAAAGCGACAACATCTTGACAACAGTGGGAAAAACAAAACACAAAATACTGCAGATACTGGGAATCTGAAACAAAAACAAAAATTGCTGGGGAAACTCAGCAGGTCAAGCAGCATCCACGGAGAAAGGAAAAAGAGTCAACGTTTCGGGTCTACAACCCTTCATTAGAAGGGTTTTCTCCATGGATGCTGCTTGACTGCTGAGTTTCCCCAGCAACTTTTGTTTTGTTTGACACCAGTGGGGACTGACTAGAACCAGTGTGAAGGGGACATGGAGTTTAGTGTGGGTGAGTAAGCAGTTGACAGAGTTTTGGATCAGCTGGATCCTGTACATGATGGAGCTGGGGAGATTGGCAAAGAGGGCATTTAAGGAATCGAGTTGTGAGGTAACGAATGCATGGACAAGTGTTTTTGTTGCATCTGGAGTAAGATATTGTCAGCAGCTGATGATATGGCGGAAGTGGAGGAAGGTTGTTCTGGTCACGGACCAGATCTGGGGAAGGAAGGACAGCTGTGGATTGAACCTGATGTCTAGGTTGCATCCTGGTAAGTCTGATGGTGATGGTGATGGGAGCAAATGAGTATGGCTTCCACCTTGTCAACATTTAGTCGTAGGCAGTTTCCGCTGATGTCTGCCACACAAATCGAGAGAACATCAATGGCCCTTGAGACACAGCTGGAGAGTAGATTTGTGTGTTATCCACATACATGTTCCAGTGCTTTGGGAAGGAAGAGCTGTTTGGAAATCAGTCATTTGTGATGATGGAGGATGAAGGGTGGGGTTTTGTGGAGGGAAATTATGGCAGTGATTTTAAGGGAGGGGAGGAACAAACCCTGAGGATAGTGATTGTGTCTGCCAGCAGCAGGGGGAGAGGAGGGGGAGTTGGGTAATGAGTGGGGTCGAGGCAGCAGGTGGTGGGCTTTATTTGAGGTGGTTGAGAGGGAGGTGGGAGTAATCGGAGCAAAGGAGTGTAGAGAGGTGGGGAGTGGAGGGTCAATGGTGGAAGGAAGGGATGGTGTGGATGGTCTGGGGTGTGTAGAAGGAGAAGTAGGGGAGGACAATGCAGCCAAGCAAATATTTTCATTCTTCAACATGAAGAATCCTAGTACCTTTGTACTTGGCGTTTGAAGTGAGGATGGAAGCAGTTTGGTGGGGTGCACAGAGGAAGGGATAGATTTGCGTTGGTCTTATTCCAAAATGGTTTGGGAATAAAAGACAGTTTAGACTGCAACTGAGAGAGGCGATCGATGCAGTGACCCTCAAGCCACAGCAGCCGATGGATTGTGAGGCTGGATTTGTTCCATCTGCGCTCGAGCATCCAGGTTTTCGTTATGAGAGCGTTACCCCAAGTGAAGCTATTGTTGTTATACTAGGGGAAGATGGTGGATTTGGAGACAGACCTGGATATCAAATGGCAAGAGAGTTGAGGGTTTCAGAGAAGCAAGGTTTAGCAGTTTGATGGCTGCCTCAGAGTTGCTTTGGGTGGATGTCCAGGGGGAGAAGAGATCCGAGGAAGAGAGGGCATTCATGAGGGACTCTGGTGAAAACATTTTCCAAGGTCGGAAAACGATGGTGGAGGGCTTGGAAAAGGGTAGGGGGGTGAGGAAATGGTCTGAGATGTCTCGTCTGTGATGGACAGGTTGGAGACGTCAAGGCCATAAGTGATAACAAAGTTGAGAGGGTTGCCACAGTTGTGGGTCGGGGAGTTTCTGTGGCGGGTGATATTTAGGGTGGAAAGGATAGTAAGGTCATAGGAGATGAGGCAAGGGGAGTTTAGGGAGTTTGAAATCATCCATTATGATCAAGGGATTAGATTAGAGTAGAGGCAGAGGGATGAGAGGAGGGAGGAGATATAAGTGATGAAGGAACCAGGCTGTTTGGGATGAATGATAAATAAGGAGGATTGTGTAGGAGAAAGAGGGCTGCTACACAGTTAAGTGTTCAAAAGAAGCCAGAGGAATAAGGGATAAAGAGAGGGAGATGAGAGCTGGGGTGGTGATGAAAGGTGTAGCCAAGGAAGTGGTTGGAGGCTTTGTTCAGGGGGACAAGGTCATTGGAGGCAGACAAGTTTCAGTGAGCCCAAGAATGTCTATGTTCTTGTCCAGGATGAAGTCATGGACTCTAAGGGCTTTATTGGAGAGAGCAGATATTTTAGAGGGAAAATGTGAGTGGGTGACCTGGTGGAGGAGAGTTTTGGAGGGAGGCTAAGGCGGGGGAGAATTGACAGTGGAGGGTGGGGGGAGATTGGAAAGGTAAAGATGTGGATGAGGGAAGGGATATTGGTTTTCGGAGATGAGGGAGATGGCTGTATCGGGAAGAGTGGCCAATCGGGCACTTTGGGACAGCCATCACTGTGAGCCATGATGGGCCTGGTGAAGGATGCCAAAGCTGGAGGCATGATTGGAGCCCAAATTAGTGGTTTAAGCAAAATATCCAAAAGTGTCCCTGCATTTCTTGTACTACATTTCCTTTACACTGACACAGTCTATATTAGTTTATATCCCTATTGGGTATTGTCCGTCCGCCATTCAAGCTGCGGTGTGTGGGTGAGTGAGCTGGTCAGCGCTGCCTCCAAAAGTAAGTACCAATCACTCTTACACCATGTTCTTACTAATCTGAAATTTGTACAGAATTTATGCCAATAGCAACAATTTTATCCAAACAACAAATATTTCACTGAGAGGCAACACATGCATTCAGCCGAATAATTAAACAGATGTTTCATCCACACATGGATTTTATTTTGGCAATAAACATTAGCAGACCTTTTTCCAAGGGAATATTATCCTGGATGAAGGGCCCACACTCACTTTTATCTTTTTTACTCTCCTCACAGCTCTTCCGCAAGACTCATGGATCGACAGCCAATACATCCATTTCCCAACCCCACGTGCCAACCCCAACTGGAAGGATTGCTTTATGCCGTGAAGGTTGTGTGGAAAATGGGGAATGTGCTTGTAGTAAAAAGGGTTGTTAGTCGATCGGCGGATTGCTTTCCAGGGGTAATAATCCTGCCTCCAAAAAACAATCCACGACTGTTTGTGGGTCACTGCTGTATGCAATTGGCAGCCAGTTTTGCCCAGAAAATAGTCAATCCACTTTACAATATATTCTGTGAAACACTTTGAGATGTCTCACAAGAGAAAAATAGATATGTTCTGGTTTGGGGCCATTGAACCCAACTTGTCTGATTGTGCAACAACAAGCCTCAACAAAAGAAAAACAAAAATGTTCACTCATGGTCCTCAATGACGTGATGCAGGTGGGAAATATCCTGCCATGTGTGTTTTCGCAGAGACAGGAAGGAATGTTCTTTTTGGCTAATGTTGAAAGAGATAAGAGGGACTGTACATCACATTTTATTTCACTGTGTAAACCGACAGCAGCTGGATAATGATACCCTACAAATTAATTTGTTTCAGACATCTGCTCCACAGCTTTCAACACATCCACGAAACCAAGGCACTGAGTAAACTAAGGAAAAGGCAGATGTAAAATATTCTGTAATACACTGTCTCGCACACCGGTTACACAAATTCAGGTGGATGTCCCACAGCACTGTTCAAAAAGAGAAGGGAGTTTCTCTCAGTGTCTGGCCAGCAATTCCCCAAATAAAAATCGGTCACTCACTTCATGGCTGCTTTTTAGGACATTGTTTTGCACAAATTAGGCAAACCATAGTCACCCACAAAACAATAGTCATTACACTTTATAATAAATCCCGTGAAGTACCTAGAGACATCCTCTGAAGAGTCCTATATCAAATCTAAGGATTATTCTTATTGTTGATCAATCTAATTATACCACATACCACTAACTCACATAATATAACACAATACATACTTAACACAACATTACAGTTAGACCCGCTTAACGTCGAAGTTTGGTTCTTGAAAAGTGCGACTTTAAGCGAAACGACGTTAAGCGAATACATTTTTCCCATAAGAATTAATGTATAAACTGGAGTCAGGTTCTTTTGGACATTTTTCATCAAAATTTTCTTAAAAAAAACATTATACTCACTCCCTTACTGCCTATCCGGCTCATTCACTCACTGTTGATCTCTCTCTCTCACTGTTGGCCTGGCTCACTCCCAGGTCCCAGCGCTGCCATGACTTCTTTCCACTTGCTGATGAATGAAGTAATAGCAAACGTTGCAACATTAAATGAATATACAGGCATCCCTCCCAACGTTCCTGAAAACCCCCGTGGTTAGTAAAACTGTGGTTGTTAAATACAAGGCCTTATGGGAATCATAGAATCATAGAATGTTACGGCACAGAAGGAGGCCATTCGGCCCATCGAGTCTGTGCTGGCTCTTTGACCGAGCAAGTCACTTTCATTAACCCCAATCACCAGCTTTCTCCCCATAACCCTGCAAACCCAATTTCCCCAGATACCTATCTAGTTCTCTCTTAAAAGCTGCTATCGAATCGGATCTCGTTACCCTTTCAGGCAGATCATTCCAAATTCGAACAACTCGCTGAATAAAAAAACTTTCTTCTAACCTCCCCTCTGCTTCTTTTGGTAGATATCTTAAGACTGTGACCATGGGTCACAGACACACCTACCAGCGGAAACAGCTTTTCCCTATCTAGCCTGTCGAAACCTTTCATGATCTTCAAGACGTCTATCGGGTTCCCACGTAACCTTCTCTTCTCTAATGGGAAAAGTCCTAACTTCTCCAGTCTGTCCTCATAGCTAAGGTTCCCCATTCCTGGTATCATTCTCGTGAATCTCCTCTGCACCCTTTCCAGTGCCTTAATGTCCTTCCTGAAGTAAGGTGCCCAGAACTGGACGCAGTACTCCAGTTGAGGCCTAACCAGTGTTTTGTATAGATTAACCATAATCTCCCTACTCTTATACTCTATGCCCCTACTAATAAAGCTCAGTACACCAAATGCCTTTTTTACTGCCTTATCTACTTGCCCTGCTACCTTTAATGATTCGCTTCCTTGAACACCTAGATCTCTCTGTACGTTCATCCCCCTTAAGAATGAGCTACCAAGTCTATATTGCCTCCTATCATTTTTCCTACCTAAGTGTATCTCCTCACACTTATCCACATTGAAATCCATCTGCCACATGTCAGCCCATTCCACCAATCTGTGTATGTCTGCTTGCAGTTGGTTACAGTCCTTCTCACTATTTACTACCCTACCTAACTTTGTATCATCTGCAAACTTGGAAATAGTGCTCTCTATGCCCAAGTCCAGATCATTAATATACATTAGAAAGAGCAGTGGTCCCAATACCGATCCCTGGGGGACACCGCTGCACACCTCCTTCCATTTTGAGAAACACCTATTAACCACCACCCTCTGCGTTCTGTCACTCAGCCAGTTCTTAATCCAAACTGCCACTGTCCCCTTAATACCATGGGCCTCTTAATTTTTTTATTAATCTCTTATGCGGTACTGTGTCAAAAGCCTTTTTGAAATCCATGTAAGTAATGTCCACCGCATTTCCCTCATCAACCCTCGCAGTCGCCTCTTCAAAAAATTCTATTAGATTTGTTAGGCAAGATTTGCCTTTAACAAATCCATGTTGGCTGTCTCTAACCTCGTGTTCCTCTAAGTAGAGATTTATTCTGTCCTGGATTATGGTCTCCAGTAGTTTTCCTATTACCGAAGTAAGGCTGACTGGCCTGTAATTTCCAGGTTTGTCTTTCTGCCCCTTTTTGTAGAGAGGGGTAACATTAGCCACTCTCCAGTCTCTTGGCACCACTCCTGTGTCCAATGAAGATTGAAATATAATGGCCAGAGCCTCCGCTATTTGAACCCGTATCTCCCACAGCAACCTTGGGTGAAATCCATCTGGTCCTGGTGACTTATCAATTTTGAGCCCAGTCAATCTTTTCAGAACTTCCTCTCTGCCTATAGCAATCTATTTCCTCTACCCTCTCATCCAATACTGCGGCATTTGGGGCATCCATTTCCGTTGTGAAGACAGATGCAAAGTACCCGTTCAGTACATCAGCCATGCCCTCTGCCTCCATAACAAGATTGCCGTCATTGTCTTTGATTGGCCCCACCCTACCTTTAATTAACCTTTTTTCCTTTATGTGCTTATAAAATATTTTAGGATTCTCCTTTATGTTATCCGCTAACCTCTTCTCATGCAATCTTTTAGCCTGTCTTATCACTCTTTTAAGATCACTCCTGCATTCTCTATAATGCGCTTTGCTATCCTCAGTATCTTGCGTCTTCCAATTGTCGTACGCCGTCTTCTTCTTTTTTATCCTAGACAGAATATCCCTGGTCATCCAGGATGGTTTGGTTGTTGCACATTTACCTTTTGTGGGAATATATCGATTTAGACCTTGAGCAATCATATCTTTGAAGATCTCCCATTGCTCATGAGTCATTTTACCTGCCAGTCTTACTTGTCAGTCCACCAACTCTAGGTTCCTTTTTAACCCATCAAAATTAGCCCTTTTCCAGTCAGGCATTTTCACCCTTGACTGTACATTGAAACATGGGGTTAGGGGGAGGAAGTTGCTTGTTCTTTTACTAAACACAAAAAAAACACAATAACCTAACAAAAACAATAAATGTTCAAATAACACAATCAAAAAGAATATAAAAAACAATAAATTCATGTTAATTACCTTAATCCTAAAAGAGAAGCGACATCATGGTTGGTTGATGCAACTGGGTCCTAGCGCCAAACGCTAGTGTTAGTGTTAAAATCCGTGGACACGCAAAATTCACCACCGCGATTGGCAAAGTTGTCGCAGAGAGGAAACCGTGGATACTTGAAATCCGTGATTGCCAAGACCGCGGTTGGGGCAGGATGCCTGTATGTTCCCAATATATCAGCAACGTAATAACGAAAACGTTAACCGAGGCGACGTTAACTGGGATCTACCTGTATACATTTATATAGTGCCTGTCACATCAGGTGCTCGTCACTACTAGTGGAGCACCAAGCTATAACTCATACACTACTAAATAGTCTATGCTTCATACATACCTTCAATTCCCTGTACATATACTAAAATATATAATTACAGTAAAAGCTTGCTTATACGGTACCCAACTGAACACTCAACCGACCGGTATCTCCCAATACAATTCCAGCAACCAGATGTCATATCGGAGCCATCCAGGACACTCACGAGTATGTTCACTTTGAGCATGTGTGTATGTGTGCAATGCTTATTAAACTTAATGAATGCTGGAATTTTTATTTGAACGATCATTTTACCGAGTGTGCTGGAATGCTTTATTGGTAAGTATCCATACAATATTTTGTTATTATTTAGTCTATTATTAATATGGTATATTTTAAAATAAGTTAATTTTTTGTGTAGGATTTTCTGCAACTTGCCACTTGAATATCCGGCATATTCAATTAACTGGCACTGGGCAGGTCTGGAGGATGCCAGATAAATGAGCTTTTACTGTATGTGGCTAGAGATATGGTGTCAAAGTGTGAAGGTCATATCCCTGAGGCACGGAGGCTAGTTCTTTGAATTATTTAATTCCCAGGCTCACCTAATCCAGGCACTGCAAAATGTTGGGGATGTTTCCTTACTCCACACACCACTGTTCTCTTTGCAGTAAGTAGGAACCTGGTTGTTAGTCTTTTGGAGGATTTATTTTAATAATCCCCACAAAAATAAATTAAAATAATAATTTGGTAATTCAATCCATGACTGTTTCCAGGATACTGCTGTGTGCAATTGGCTGCTTTTATGAAAAAAAAGTCAATTCACTTTATAGTATATTCTGTTAAACTCTTTGAGATGTCTCGATAAGGCACTATATCAAATGCAAGGATCATTATCAGTTTAGCTAAAATATTGTTTGTCAGGATATTGGGAGAAATAGCATGATGGGTGCTTAATATCCACTGAACAGACAACTGGGGCCTTGATTTAATGTCTCACATAAAAGATGGCACTTTTGACAATGCAGCACAACATAGGAATGCTAGTTTGGACACGAAATCCCTAGAATCCAGAGAACAAGTGCTCTAACAAATAAACCAAGCTAGCACTTACTGAAATCTGCAGGAATGGCTTGATGTTGATCTGATTAATGTTTGGCATGTGGCTTCTGCCACTCCAACTGTACAGGGAAAATGAAAGCTATATTGATTTATTTTGGAAATTAAGCTAATAATAATAATCCTTGCATTTGACATAGCGGTTTTGGTCACACTCACACTCTCTGCACTTTCAGACCACCTGTACCTGATTACCAATCCCTGTGTTTCACATCTCTGGTTTCTTTATTGTCACAGGATATTATGAGAGATAAGTGACTGATTATATCAATCAGCAGTGGATTACACATATTTAACTCGTGAGTTCAACTTTCTGATTGAATTATACAGAGCTTGTGTAAAGAGCAGCTACTGACTCGGGGAAGGGAAATAGATCACCTTAATATTAACTTTCACATACTTCACATCACTTGTAACATCCCCTCCCACCACCTCCCCATTCAGGGCACTTCACCACTATACCATATATCTAAGCCTCTGCAATTATCCACAGATAGAGTGTAGAACAAGCAGAATGCGATGTAAACCACGCTTCTGGATGGATGGCAGTGGCTGAATATAGACCTTGTATCAAAACCTCACAGGAACTATCAACTGCCCTCAGCAAAGACAAGATTCCAGGAAATGCATCAGCTGCTTTTTACAGCAACACTGTCAGCTAATCTGTGCTGGGCCACTGGGACCAAGGCAAAATTACCTTGAAAGTGATTCTCTTTGATATCTAAAGCTTTAGATTAAATAAAAGTGAAGGAGCAGAAAGTGCTCTGAAAATAGCAGTATATTTTCAGAATGTCTGTGGCTATACAAGGATCTACCAGGTCCCGGGTTCTCTCTAGTCCCGCCTTGTGAAACCCACTGCCAGAAAGACTTGTTACCCAATTTTGTTCTACACAGTGCACTGTCTAACCACTGAAACATGTGGAAGAATAAATATAATTGTATTTAGAAGTACTTAATTGTATTCAGTACAAGTGTTTAACTTTATTTAAAAGTCCAGGAATGGTGTGAGTGAGCACCATTATTTTCTATTTTCATGGCAGATAATGATCCACCATCATGTTCAGTGCGACATCTTCCTTAACACGGATGCAGTGATGAAGTGAAATAATAATAATCCTTGCATTTGATATAGTGCTTTTCACGACTTCTAGACATCTCAAAGCGCTTCACAGAATACTCTGTAAAGTGAATTGACTATATATTTGCGGGCGAAACACAGCAGTTAATTGCGCACAACAATGTATCACACAGAAATCCATGTCTGCAGCTTGTTTTAGTTCCTGCATAGTCGTCTCACTGTTTTGTAACAGGTGGTAAGAGTACATGGTGGATACCCTGTAATCAAGTGTTGATTCCTTCAAACACACATGAGATAATCTTCTTTTAGGAAATAGCATTATAGTATATAGCACATAGGTAGCTTGAAACATATGTAGATGTGACCGCAGGAAGGTGGAAGGTCAACCAGATGGACCTTGGAGGGCAAGGGGACCGTGTTTTTTCGCCTTACATTTCTTATATACCGTAAATACCCGCGTATAAGGCGCACTTTTTTTCACGTCGGAAGATCTCAAAAGTTGGGGGTGCACAGGTACAAGAAATTTTGAGCCTCGGAAATACTACTTCCTAGCGGCGGCCGGCGCTGACAGCCGGGGTTTGGTCACTGTGTCTGGCGGGGGTTGGGGGGAGCGGGTGACGGGGCTTCGGCCTCGGCCGCCCGGGCAGCGGCAGCAGCAGCAGCAGCGGACTTCAGTGCTGTGCCTGCTGCCTGCCTTCTGCCTAACCCAGTGTGCCTGCCTCCCTCCCTGCCGCTCTCTCTCCCTGCCTGCCTGCCTCTCCCTCCCTCCCTGCCTGCCTGCCTCTCTCCCTCTCTCTCTCCCTGGCTGCCTGCCTGCCTCTCTCCCTCTCTCTCTCCCTGCCTGCCTGCCTGCCTGTCTCCCTCTCTCTCTCCCTGCCTGCCGCTCTCCCTCTCTCTCTTCCTGTCTGCCTGCCTCCCTCTCTCTCTCCCTGGCTGCCTGCCTGCCTCTCTCTCTCTCTCCCTCCCTACCTGTCTCTCCTCCCTTCTGTCGGCAATATCATTGAAAATGCTTCCGTTTTTTTTCACCAAGAAAAGGTCAAAAGTGGGGGGGGTGCCTTATACGCGAGTGTGCCTTATACGCGGAGATATACGGTACATAGGTTGTGTTTCAAAGCTACTTCCTGCACCTGAACATGCTGAGTGTACCCAGTATCATGGTGACATCTACTGGCTCACTGGTGTAATAACAAGAGAGGGGAGATCCAATTGTCCTGCAAGACAGTGGCCAGCTGGTTAAACTTGTTTGTTTTCTTTAAAAATCCCTTTAGTCTTATTCTTCTCATTTGGTTTTGGTCCATTGACTTCTTTTAAACAGTTCAATTGACTAAAGATCTTAAAAAGTTGTTTTTTTAAAAAAAGTTAATTTAAGAGCGTTCCATGTGGCATTTCTCTGCACTGTGTCCTTGGTCTTCTCCTCTTCCAACTTGTATATGCTCCCTCTTGGTGACATCATCCGCAGAACAAGGGTTCAACCTCCACATGTATGCAGATGACACCTACCTCTCTGCCCTACACTCGACTCCAGGATTATTGCTATCTTCACAATGTAGTCATCAGACATCAAGTCCTGAATGAGAGCTAATTTTTCACAGTTGAACATCAACAAGACTGAGGCTCCCCTGATTAGTTCCCATCATCACCTCCACACCTCAGGTCCTGACAGCATCACCAGCATGGATGCACACTCTATTCACTGAGCTTGTCAGGAACCTTGGCGTCTTGTTACCAACCTGTCCATTCCCCCCGCTCATCAGGCTCCGGCCTGCTCCTCCTGACGTGAAAGGCTCTCTATAAATGTAATTTTGTTGTTGCTTCATCTTCCCCAACCCATCCGCCCCACCATCGATGGGTGAGACTTCAATCATTCTACCCCCAACCTTTGGAATTCCATTCCGCAATCTCTCTGCCTTGTCCCCCTTCAAGTCATGCCTCAAGACCCTCCTCTTCGACGGTTCGATCGATCACTCTCCCTCGCCTCCCCATGTTAGTGAGCAATTTAGGGAAATTAACATAAGCAAAGAATTAGTACTAGGGAAACTGTTGAGATTTAAAAATGACAAATCCCCTGGACCTGATGGTCTGCATTCCAGAGTTTTAAAAGAGGTGGCTGATGAGATAGTGGATGCCTTGTGTTTGATCTTCCAATATTTTTCTACATAAGAACATAAGAAGTAGGAGCAGGAATAGGGCCATTTGGCCCTTCGAGCCTGCCCTGCCATTCAATCATGGCTGATATTCCATTCTAACTCCAGCTACCTGCCTTATCCCCATACCCCTTTCCCTTTATGAATGAAGGCTACAATAAATCTTCATCTAACATGTGTCTGCCCATTTTACCATTCGGTCTATATCTTCTTGCAGATGGCTACTATCCTCCTCACTATTTAGTATTTTTCCTATTTGTGTCATCTGCAAACTTGAAAATGGTACTCCCTATACCCAAGTCCAGATCATTAATATAAATTAAAAAGAGCAGTGGTCCCAATACCGATCCCTGGGGGACACCACTGTACACTTCCCTCCAGTCAGAAAAACAACCATTCACCACAACTCTCTGCTTCGTGTCTCCCAGCCAGTTCTGGATCCATGTTGCCAATGTACCTTTTACACCATGGGCCTCTATTTTCTTTAGAAGCCTTTTATGTGGCACTTTGTCAAATGCCCTTTGAAAGTCCATATAAGGTGCTGTCAACCTTTTTAATACTTCCTCTCTGTTTATATTTATACATTTCCTCTACCCTCTTACTGGGCCCTCAACCCCCAGACCATCGATGTTCTGACAGCATGTTTGTCCAACATCGAGTCTTGGACGAGGGACAACTTCCTCCAATTGAATGTGAGCAAGACCGGGGCCCTCCTGATTGGCTCAAGACAGCGCCTCCGCACATTGGGCGCTGCCAGCCTCAACATCCAAGGCTGTACTCTCCACCTCACAAAGCCAGTCAGGAACCTCGGCATCACGTTCGACCCCAAACTCTCCTTCCTCCCCCACATCCGTGCCTTGACCGGCACCGCCTATTTCCACCTGCGCAACATTGCCAGGCTCCGCAACTATCTTACCCCCCGCGCTGCCGAAACACTCGTGCACGCATACATCACCTCACGGCTGGACTACGGAAACTCTCTCCTCGTCGGCCTCCCCAGTTCCTCCATTCACAGGCTGCAGATCATCCAAAACTCTGCAGCCCGTGTACTATCCCGCACCCGCCTCCGCGACCACATCACCCTCGCCCGTCTCCATTGGCTCCCCATCCTCCAGAGGATCGAGTTCAAGATCCTCGTCCTCACCTTCAAGGCCTTACATGGCCTTGCCCCGCCCTATCTTTCCGACCTACTCTCCCCCTACAAGCCCACCCGGGCTTGCTCCAAGCCCCCCGCCCAAACCGCCCCACCACCGGACCTTCAGATTTTCCGCTCCCACCCTTTAGAAGGGGAGAGACTAGATAATAATAATCCTTGCATTATGATATAGCGCTTTTCACATCTTATCGAAGTCTCAAAGCGCTTCACAGAATGTTCTGTAAAGTGAATTAACTGTATATTTGTGCGCGAAACACGGCAGCCAATTGCGCACAGCAGTTTCCCACAAACAGCCGTGGATTGAGATGACCAATTTTTTTTCTTTTTTTTTAAAGGGGATTATTATTAGGCGTGTGGAGTAAGGAAACTACCCAAGGTTTCTCCCTGACTTGCCTGGGTTCGAACACGGGTCTCACACTTGTAAGGCGAGTGCTCTAACCACTGAGCTACAGGACTCCACAACTTTCAACAATAAGCACAGACACAGTGGACTGAACAGCTTTGTGTGATGAAACATTCTATGTTTCTCCGAGACTGACTGTGATGGCTTAATGCAGCACAGCATCGCCTGTGTCCTGACTTGTTTAACACTGGGTGTAATTAACATAGCGCAGCATGTATAACACAATCTGGATAATGTGGTAACTTCCAATCACCTTCGTAAATATATAACACACAGGGCCCACCCATCAGGCCCCCAAACCTGAACGATCAGGCCCCCAGGCCTATTGTTACCTGGTTTCAGGACTTGTCCAACCTCCTCCGCCCCCAAACACCTGAGCACAGCAATTCAGCGATTAGGTGAATTGATGGGAGCTCGTGGGAAGTTGTGGTTAGCATAGAAGGGGTGTTCCAAAGCGGGTAAAAGGGTTGGTCTGAAAGATATCTCGAGGTATCAAATTTCCAACCCCATGGCCTGGCTTGTCTCCATGTAGCCAATAAAAATTTCTAGCAAGTCAAGGGGTTGGCTGTTGTTATGGCCCCTTTATATTGGGTTAACGCCGACTGTCACTGTCATTTCCCCCCCACCTCCGCTCTCTCTGCCTCAACTGGTTTCTCCCTGATAGTGTTAGAATTCAGAGGGACCTGGGTGTTCTTGTACATCAGTCTCAAAGTTTGGTTGCAGGTACAGCAAGCCACTAGGAAGACTAACGGTGTGTTGGGATTCATTACACAAGGGTTAGAATATAAGGGTAGGAAAGTCTTGCTGCAACTGTGTAGGGAACCTAGAATATTGTGTGCAGTTTTGGTCTCCTTATTTAAGAAAAGACATAGTCACCTTGGAGGGGGTACAGCATAGATTCACTAGGTTGGTACCTGAAATGATGGGGATGAGCTGTGAGGATAGAATCATAGAATTATACAGCACAAAAGGAGGCCATTCAGCCCATCTAGTCTGTGCTGGCTCTTTGAACAGAGCAACTCAATCCCACTGTCCAGCTCTCTCCCCATAACCTAATAGACCTGTTCTCCCTAAATAGTTCCCTTTTAAAAGCTGTTATCGAATCGGCCTCCACCACCTTTTCAGGCAATGCATTCCAGATTTGAACAACCCGCTGAGTGAAAACATTTCTCCTCAGCTCCCCACTGCTCCGTTTTGAAACTATTTTAAATCTGTGACCACGAGTCACTGATTTGCCCACAATGAAAACAGTCTTTCCCTATTCATCCTGTCGAAACCTCTCATAATCTTATAAACCTCTATCAGGTCTCCTCTCAATCTTCTTTGTTCTAGAGAGAATAAACCTAGCCTATCTAGCCTTTCCTCGTAACTGAAGTCCCTCATTCCTGGTACCATCCTAGTAAATCTCCTCTGCACCCTTTCCAATGCCTTAATATCCTTCCTAAAGTGTGGTGACCAGATTGTACACAGTACTCCAGCTGAGGCCTAACCAAAGTCTTATAGAGGTTAATCAGCACTTTCTGACTTTTGTATTCTGTACCCCTATTTATAAAGCCTAGTATCCCATATGCCTTCTTAACGGTTTTGTCTACCTGTCCTGCCACTTTCAAAGAGTCACTAACACAGATCCCCAGGTCTCTCTGTTCCTTCACACCCTTTAAAATTGTACTATCTAGCCTATATTGCCTCTGCTCATTTCTTCCGAAGTATATCACCTCACACTTCTCTGCATTAAACTTCATCTGCCATGTGTCTGCCCACTTTATCATTTTATCTATATCCTCTTGCAGATGGTTACTATCCTCCTCACTATTTACTATTCTCCCTAACTTAGTATCATCTGCAAACTTGGAAAATGTACTCCCTAGGTTGAGCAATCTAGGCCTATATTCTCTCGAACAGTGATTCCCAACCTTTTTTTGCTGCAACCCAAATTAGCCACCAACAGGTCCTCTCGACCCTTAGGGGGCGAAGTAGCAACTGAAGCGAAGCTCAGCCAAGACAATATCTTTGTCTCTTTTGTGGACTCAGCGCAACTCATAAATAGGCTCTTTCATAGAAATTGGTCGGCGGTGTCACCTCGGGCAGTTTTTTTAGCATTAATTTAAAAAAGCATTTTCAACATTAAAAAACCAACAACAAAAATTTCAGATGACCCTTTGCGACCCAACTGAGGACCCCCGCGTTCCTGATTTGGGTCGAGACCCGAATTTGGGAACCACTGCTATAGAATATAGAAGAATTAGAGGTGATCTTATAGAAACCTATTAAGGGGCATGTCAGAATAGACAGGGAGAGACTATTTCCCCTGGTTGGAGAAACCATAACCAAGGGTCACATTCTTAAAATTAGGGGTCAGCCCTTTCGCACTGAGTTGAGAAAAAAACTTCTTCACTCAGAGGGTAGTGAATTTATGGAATTCTCTACCCCAGAGGGCTGCAGGTGCTCAGTCATTGAACATATTTAAGACTGAAACAAAAACAGAAGTTGCTGGGGAAACTCAGCAGGTCAGGCAGCATCCATGGAGAAAGGAAAAAGAGTCAACGTTTCGGGTCTACAACCCTTCGTCAGAACTGACGACAGTTCTGACGAAGGGTTGTAGACCCAAAACGTTGACTCTTTTTGACTCTTTTTCCTTTCTCCATGGATGCTGCCTGACCTGCTGTGTTTCCCCAGCAACTTCTGTTTTTGTTTGAGATTCCCAACATCTGTAGTATTTTGTGTTTTGTATTCAAGACTGAGATTGATAGATTTCTTGTGGATGAAGGGATTAAGGGATATGGGGATAAGGCAGGTAGGTGAAGTTAGAATAGGTCAGCAATGATCTTATTGAATGGCGGGGCAGGCTCGAGGGTCTGAATGGCCTGCTCCTTATTCTTACGTTTTTATGTATATCAGGACGTGTAGCGAGGAGTTGCAGCGCAGTCCAGGTGATGTTGTTGTGGGGGGAGGTTAGATTTTAATTTGTTTTTAAATTAGATTCCCGCCCAAAGCCGTTTGTTTCACCCGCAGCACAACAGGAACCCGCGCGCCCGCCCACCGACCCCGCCCACCGACCCCGCGCGCCCCGCCCACCCCGCCCACCCACCGACCCCGCCCACCGACCGACCCACCGACCCCGCCCACCCGCGCGCCCGCCCACCGACCCCGCGCGCCCGCCCACCCGCCCACCCGCCCACCCACCGACTGACCCACCGACCCCGCCCGCCCGCCCACCGACCCCGCCCGCCCGCCCACCGACCCCGCCCGCCCGCCCACCGACCCCGCCCACCGACCCCGCCCGCCCGCCCCCCCGCCCGCCCGGCCCCGAGGAGCAGATGGAGACGGGGGAGGTGTCCAGGCTGGAGGCCGCGGCCCAGAGCCCCGGAGCCGGAGCTGGCGGAGTGGCGGGCGGGCCCGAGAGGCCCGAGGCCGGCAGCGCGGGGTTAGTGAGCCCCGGGGGCCGCAACCAGAGGACGGTGGTCTGTGAGCGGTGCCGCTCCAAGGTGCTGCGGCCTGAGGCGGCGGTGTACACCCGCAGAGAGGTGAGGTGAGGGGCGCGGGGAGAGAGGGGGGAGAGAGGCCGGGAGTGGGGGGGAGCGGGGGAGAGAGGCCGGGAGTGGGGGGGAGCGGGGGAGAGAGGCCGGGAGTGGGGGGGAGCGGGGGAGAGAGGCCGGGAGTGGGGGGGAGAGAGGCCGGGAGTGGGGGGGAGAGAGGCCGGGAGTGGGGGGGAGAGAGGCCGGGAGTGGGGGGGAGCGGGGGAGAGAGGCCGGGAGTGGGGGGGAGAGAGGCCGGGAGTGGAGGGGAGCGGGGGAGAGAGGCTGGGTGGGGGGGAGAGAGGCCGGGAGTGGGGGGGGAGCGGGGGAGAGAGGCCGGGAGTGGGGGGGAGAGAGGCTGGGGGGTTTGTGGGGAAGGTGGTTGAGAGGGGCTGAGGGGGAGAGAGGTTGGGAGGGAGGGGGGAAGGTGGGGGAGAGAGGCTGGAGGGGGTGTCGGGAAGGTGGGGGAGGGGGGGCTGGAGGGGGTGTTGGGAAGGTGGGGGAGAGGGGCTGGAGGGAAGGTGGGGGAGGGGGGGCTGGAGGGGGTGTTGGGAAGGTGGGGGAGAGGGGGTGTCGGGAAGGTGGGGGAGAGGGGCTGAGGGGGAGAGAAGTTGGGAGGGAGGGGGGGAAGGTGGGGGAGAGAGGCTGGAGGGGGTGTCGGGAAGGTGGGGGAGGGGGGGCTGGAGGGGGTGTTGGGGAGGGGGGGCTGGAGGGGGTGTTGGGAAGGTGGGGGAGAGGGGCTGGAGGGAAGGTGGGGGAGGGGGGGCTGGAGGGGGTGTTGGGAAGGTGGGGGAGAGGGGCTGGAGGGGGTGTCGGGAAGGTGGGGGAGAGGGGCTGAGGGGGAGAGAGGTTGGGAGGGGGTGTGGGGAAGGTGGGGGAGAGGGGCTGGAGGGGGTGTGGGGAAGGTGGGGGAGAGGGGCTGGAGGGGGTGTGGGGAAGGTGGGGGAGGGGGGGCTGGAGGGGGTGTGGGGAAGGTGGGGGAGAGGGGGTGTGGGGAAGGTGGGGGAGAGGGGCTGAGGGGGAGAGAGGTTGGGAGGGGGTGTGGGGAAGGTGGGGGAGAGAGGCTGGAGGGGGTGTGGGGAAGGTGGAGGAGAGGGGCTGAGGGGGAGAGAGGTTGGGAGGGGGTGTGGGGAAGGTGGGGGAGAGGGGCTGGAGGGGGTGTGGGGAAGGTGGGGTAGGGGGGGCAGGAGGGGGTGTCGGGAAGGTGGGGGAGAGGGGCTGGAGGGGGTGTGGGGAAGGTGGGGGAGAGGGGCTGAGCGGGAGAGAGGTTGGGAGGGGGGGAAGGTGGGGGAGAGAGGCTGGAGGGGGTGTGGGGAAGGTGGGGGAGAGGGGCTGAGGGGGAGAGAGGTTGGGAGGGGGTGTGGGGAAGGTGGGGGAGAGGGGCTGGAGGGGGTGTGGGGAAGGTGGGGGAGAGGGGCTGAGCGGGAGAGAGGTTGGGAGGGGGGGAAGGTGGGGGAGAGAGGCTGGAGGGGGTGTGGGGAAGGTGGGGGAGAGGGGCTGAGGGGGAGAGAGGTTGGGAGGGGGTGTGGGGAAGGTGGGGGAGAGGGGCTGGAGGGGGTGTGGGGAAGGTGGGGGAGAGGGGCTGAGGGGGAGAGAGGTTGGGAGGGAGGGGGGGAAGGTGGGGGAGAGAGGCTGGAGGGGGTGTGGGGAAGGTGGGGGAGGGGGGGTGGCTCTATACCCACAGAGAGGTGAGGGGAGGGCACTGATCCCCCACTAATGCCCTGAGGGCAATGGCGCCTCAGTCTTAACAGTGTGTGAGCTGAGCTAAGCTCAGACTGAACTCAAGCTAGGCTGAGGCATTGCTTTACTGTTGTACCGTGAGCACAGACAGACCCAGCACAACATTAACATCCTTATATAACCTTTGTCACTTCCATGATTAGCCTGTCTGTCTGTACACCCTGTGCTCCTCAGCTCCCATTGTATAAAAACACTAAATACTGTACTGCAAATGCTAGAAATCTGAACCAACAACAGAAATCACTGGGAACACTCAGCAGGTCAAGCAGCATCTATGGAGAAACAACCAAAAAATTTCATTTTCAGAGTGCTTTTCACATTGGGATGACGTCCCAAGGCGCTGAACAGGCAGGGATCAGGACCCGAGCAGGGTGGGGAGGGCGGAGGGGAGGGAGACGAGTTGGGAGAGTGGCTGAAGGCACGATCAAACAAGAGGGTCTTGAGTCTGGCCTTGAAGGAGGTGAGGGAGGAAGCGAGGCGAAGACACTGTGGGATGGAGGGGTGGGGGCTGAGAGGCTGACATGCGCAGGCGACATGGAGCCCGCTGAACAGAGGAGGCGGGAAGGTTCATAGGGGAACAGTGAGGTGAGGTCAGAGAGGTGGGGGTGGGAGGGGGGGGAACAAGGCTGTGAATGGCCTAGAAAGTGAAGACGAGGATCTTGAATTGGATCCTCTGGGGGATGGGGAGCCAGTGGAGCCGGGAGAGGGTGGGAGTGATGTGGTTGCGGAGCTAGGTGCGGGAGAGTGCACGAGCTGCAGAGTTCTGGATGATCTGCAGCTTGGAAAGGGAAGAGCTGGGAACACCAACGAGGAGGGAATTTTCATAGTCGAGCCTTGATGTGATAAATGCATGGACTAGGCTTTTGGCAGCCTGAAGGGTGAGACAGTAGCAGAATCTGGCAATGTTACAGAGGTGGTGGAAGGTAGTACTGGTGATAGCACAGATGTGGGGGAGGAAGGACAGTTCAGGGTCAAACACGACATCCAGGTTCCTAACTGGCATCATGAGACAGAGTGTGTAGCTGTGGATGCTGATGGTGCCTGAGATGCGGAGGCGCTGACGTGAGCCAATCAGGAGTGCCTCAGTCTTGCTGACATTCAGCTGATAATAATGGGTGGGTATCATCCTCATACAAGTGGAAATTTACCCCATGTCTGTGGATGATGTCACCGAGGGGGAGCATGTAGAGGGTGAAGAGGAGCTGACCAAGGACCAAGCCCTGAGGAATGCCGCACAACATGGTGCTGGGGCTGGAGGAAAAATCGTTGGCGGACGCAAATTGGAGGCGGTGTGAAAGGAAAGTGAGTCAACATTTCGGATTTACAATCCTTGGTCAGAACCAGTTCTATTAAGTTTTGACGAACGGTTGTGGACCTGAACCGTTGACTTACTTTCCTCTCTCTATAAATGCTGCCTGATCTGAAGAGTGTTCCTAGCGATTTCTGTTTTTGTTTGCCATTCATTATGCCTTCCTGTCTCTTTTTTCTCCAGCAAAATAAATCATTTCACATTCCCTTTATTGAATTACTGCCACTGATTAGGGCATTGTTCTAAACTGGTTAAATCCTCTTGCATTCTCTGTCTCATTCCTCATCACTATTCACAGTACTTTCTCACTTGGTGTAATCCATAATCTTTGATACCGTACCCGCTGTATTCAAGTCTAGGGCATTCAGGGTTTATGACATGAAGAGGAGCCCTGAGTAGGTTGAGTGCAATTCTTATTGCATCTCAGGCTGGTACTTTAATTTTATTTGACTGATTACTGCCAGATATTGGGCCCAGATATATGTCTTTCGATTCTATTGACAGTTTTCTTTGGTCAGTTGGGTGTCTGATACATACAGGGTTAATAAGAATGGAATTCCTATCCCAGTGACTAGTCTACCCATCCAAGTCTTGCTGACAAATCAGGCTGACTAATCTATTGTTAGCAGTGCTCTGGAGTACCGCACTGCGGAACTGCCTGGCTCAGGAACTGGACCACAAAAACACATTGGGTGACTTGATTCTGATGTTCCATTGCCAAGAATGTTGAACATCATTTTGAACCAGGTAATCTCCACAGATATCCTGTTTCCCCACCTCCAGAAGATATTCAGTACTTTAGCATTCGACACCCGACAAATGTAAGTTTGATCCTTCACAGGCTGGGTAGTAGGTAACCAAAAGTAAGAATAAAATGTTACATGATGAAGAAATTCTAATACAGTAATAAATTTCTTCAATTGGTGGGTGGGTCAGTTGCTGGAGAACATTGATTTTAGAAAACAACTTAGAATTGAAAGTGAGGTTAGAAAAATACTTTTAACAGAGAAACTGGAAAAGTGTCAGTTCTGTTCAAAGGGAAAGTTTCATTTTTTTTAAAAAAAAGGGAATATTAGCATGTGGTCTGAGCAGGGGAACGGGTAAATGGGTTTTCGTCAGTAGGTGTCTGATGCATGCGGATCAGACAAAGTTGCATGTATGTGGAACTTGGTGGATAATTACTCACAAGTGATGACATCTGCAGAGCTGACTTCCACTTCAGTGAATGGAGTGCTGTAGCTAATAATAAATAACAATAATAATCCTTGCATTTGATATAGCACTTTTCACACCTTGGGCAAGTTTCCTTATTCCACATGCTAATAATAATCTCTCCAAAAAAACGATAATGATTTGGTCGCTCAATCTACGATTCTTTCATAGAATCTTACGGCACAAAAGGAGGCCATTCGGCCCATTGAGTCTGTGCCGGCTCTTTAAAAAGAGCAATTTCATCCCACTCCCCAGCTCTCTCGCTATAACCTCGCAAACCTGTCCTCCCCAAACAAATGTCTACCTCTCAAAACTTATTATCGAATCGGTCTCCACCACCTTTTCAGGCAATGCATTCCAGATTCGAACAACTCACTGAGTGAAAACATTTTTCCTCATCTCCCCTCTGCTTCTTTTTGAAACTTATTTTGTTTATGGGACACAGCTGTGCGCAATTGGCTGCCGCGTTTCACCCACACATATACAGTCAATTTTCCTACTCTTCATCCTGCCCCGACCGCTCCCTCCCTGCTCTTGTCCCTACCTAACTGTACAGCGCCTTGGGACGTCCTCTTGACGTGAGAGGTGCTACATAAATGTAAGTTTTGATTGATTGATCTAGAAGACATGAAAAACACCATTTCAAATGCAAGGATTATTATTATTACACATAGAAATTTCCTTATCTGGAATGGAATGTGCATTCTCTCTCTGGATGAATGGACGCTAAATAACTGATTCTGGAGGGTGTTAAATGCAGGGAAGAGCCATGGCTTGGAGAGTACTGCTGGAGTTTAACTAGCTAAAACAACATAGCTTGCTATTGAAAGCACTGTCAGCGAGGATCACCATTATAACTTTGGCTTGCATGATTAATAGGAGCTGAGCAACGTCATCCGCAGACATGGGGTAAATTTCCACATGTATACGGATGACACCCAGTTGTACCTTTCTGCCTCATCCCTCAACCCCCAGACGATCGATGTTCTGACAGCATGTCTGTCCGACATCGAGTCGTGGACGAGGGACAACTTTTTGCAATTGAACGTGAATAAGACCGAGGCCCTCCTGATTGGCTCAAGCCAGCGCCTCCGCACATCGGGCGCTGCCAGCCTCAATATCCAAGGTTGCACTCTCCACCTCACAAAGCCAATCAGGAACCTCGGCATCATGTTCGATCAAAAACTTTCCTTCCTCCCCCACATCCGCGCCTTGACCGGCACCGCCTATTTCCATCTGCGCAACATTGCCAGGCTCCGTAATTATCTTACCCCCCCGCGCTGCCGAAACACGTGTGCATGCATACATCACCTCACGGCTGGACTACGGAAATTCTCTCCTAGTCGGCCTCCCCAGTTCCTCCATTCACAGGCTGCAGGTCATCCAAAACTCTGCAGCCCGTGTACTATCCCGCACCCGCCTCCGCGACCACATAACCCCCACCCTCTCCCGTCTCCACTGGCTCCCCATCCTCCAGAGGATCGAGTTTAAGATCCTCGTCCTCACCTACAAGGCCTTACATGGCCTTGCCCCATCCTACTTAACCGATCTACTCTCCCCCTATACGCCCACCCGGACCCTCCGTTCAACAGGACTTGGCCTGCTCCAAGCCCCCCGCCCGAACCGCCCCACCATCGGAGGCCGGGCCTTCAGTTTCTCCACTCCCACCTTATGGAATGCCATCCCTCAATCCCTCCGTTTCGTCTCTTCCCTTTCCTCTTTCAAGGCCGGTTTGAAGACTTTCCTCTTTGATCGTGCCTTTTGTTCCACCCCGAACTCTTTTACCTCCCCTTCGTATTTCACCCCTTCCCAAACACTCCCCTCCCAGCTTGGGTCACACGCCTCCTGTTCAGCGCCTTGGGACGTCCTCCCGACGTGAAAGGCGCTCTATAAATGTAAATTGTTGTTGTTGTTGTTGAGCAGGAAGAATCCGTGCCTCAAGCAACTGATCTGCTCTTCCTGGTCCTGCTGATGAGCCAAGCTGGCTGGTTTCCCCAGGTCCGTGTACCCTCCTAGCCAGAAAACACACAATTGAGACCATCACAGAAAACTGACTGCATTCTGACATTCCATTGTCAAGCATGTCACCTTAGGCCAGTTCACCTCCAAGGAGACCCTGCTTGTCTTCTCTTCCCCCCACAGTCAGTTCATGGGGAAACACCAGCACAGACTTAGTGGACTAAATAGCCTGCTTTTCATGCCTATAACAATTTATGATTTTTGTGTGAAAGTCACGAATCTAAGCGACCAAGGTTGTTACTTTGCTTGTATGCACATCTCTTGTCACTGGCCGGAAGCTCTTATATAGGATTAGACAGCACAAAAGGAGATAATTCGGCTCAGTGTGTTTGTTCCTGTTCTTTTGAGTTAACCAAATCAATTTTGCACTCTCCCTGCACACTTGTCTTTCCCCCCAAATTATATACTTCTCTCTCCCTTAGGACGTCCTCCTGATGTGGAAGGCGCTATACAAGTGTCATTTTGTTGTTGTTGTTGAAAGCTATCGGCTTCCATCACCCTTTCAAGCAGTGCATTCCAGATCTGAGCAGCTAGCTGAAAAAAAAATTCTCCTAACCTCCACTCTTGTCTTTTAACAACTATTTGTCCTCAGATTCCAACTGAGGCCTAACCAGTGTTCATCATAACGTCCAGACTTTTATATTCTAGATCCCTAATTATAAAGCCTAGAATCCTACATACATTTTGAAAAGCTTTATGTACCTATCCTGCCACTTTCAAAGATTGACTTGTATGAGTCCCTAGGTCTCTCTGTGCCTTCACCCCTTTAAGATTCTACTCTCGAGCTTGTATTGCCTCTCCTCATTCTTCTTCCCAAAATGATTAACTTTACATTTTGCCACATTAAACTTCATCTGCCATGTGTCTGCCCATTTTACCAGTCCATCTATGTCCTCTTGTAGCATAGTATCATAGAATTATGCAGTCAAATTGGACTATTTCAGTCAAGCTTCAAGCAGTGATAATAACAGTTATAAAAGATACTGAGGATAGCAAAGCGCATTATAGAGAATGCAGGAGTGATCTTAAAGGAGTGATAAGACAGGCTAAAAGATCGCATGAGAAGAGGTTAGCGGATAACATAAAGGAGAATCCTAAAATATTTTATAAGCCCATAAAGGAAAAAAGGTTAATTAAAGGTAGGGTGGGGCCAATCAAAGACAATGACGGCAATCTTGTTGTGGAGGCAGAGGGCATGACTGATGTACTGAACGAGTACTTTGCATCTGTCTTCACAACGGAAATGGATGCCCCAAATGCCGCAGTATTGGATGAGAGGGTAGAGGAAATAGATTGCTATAGGCAGAGAGGAAGTTCTGAAAAGATTGACTGGGCTCAAAATTGATAAGTCACCAGGACCAGATGGATTTCACCCAAGGTTGCTGTGGGAGATACGGGTTCAAATAGCGGAGGCTCTGGCCATTATATTTCAATCTTCATTGGACACAGGAGTGGTGCCAAGAGACTGGAGAGTGGCTAATGTTACCCCTCTCTACAAAAAGGGGCAGAAAGACAAACCTGGAAATTACAGGCCAGTCAACCTTACTTCGGCAAACTACTGGAGACCATAATCCGGAACAGAATAAATTTCTACTTAGAGGAACACGAGGTAATTAGAGACAGCCAACATGGATTTGTTAAAGGCAAATCTTGCCTAACAAATCTAATAGAATTTTTCGAAGAGACGACTGCGAGGGTTGATGAGTGAAACGCGGTGGACATTACTTACATGGATTTCAAAAAGGCTTTTGACACAGTACCGCATAAGAGATTAATAAAAAAAATTAGAGGCCCACGGTATTAAGGGGACAGTGGCAGTTTGGATTAAGAACTGGCTGAGTGACAGAACGCAGAGGGTGGTGGTTAATAGGTGTTTCTCAAAATGGAAGGAGGTGTGCAGCGGTGTCCCCCAGGGATCGGTATTGGGACCACTGCTCTTTCTAATATATATTAATGATCTGGACTTGGGCATAGAGAGCACTATTGCCAAGTTTGCAGATGATACAAAGTTAGGTAGGGTAGTAAATAGTGAGGAGGACTGTAACCAACTGCAAGCAGACATACACAGATTGGTGGAATGGGCTGACATGTGGCAGATGGATGTGGATAAGTGTGAGGTGATACACTTAGGTAGGAAAAATAATAGGAGGCAATGTAGACTTGGTAGCTCAATCTTAAGGGGGATGAACGTACAGAGAGATCTGGGTGTTCAAGGAAGCGAATCATTAAAGGTAGCAGGGCAAGTAGATAAGGCAGTAAAAAAGGCATTTGGTGTACTGAGCTTTATTAGTAGGGGCATAGAGTATAAGAGTAGGGAGGTTATGGTTAATCTATACAAAACACTGGTTAGGCCTCAACTGGAGTACTGCGTCCAGTTCTGGGCACCTTACTTCAGGAAGGACATTAAGGCACTGGAAAGGGTGCAGAGGAGATTCACGAGAATGATACCAGGAATGGGGAACCTTAGCTATGAGGACAGACTGGAGAAGTTAGGACTTTTCCCATTAGAGAAGAGAAGGTTACGCGGGGACATGATAGAGGTCTTGAAGATCATGAAAGGTTTCGACAGGCTAGATAGGGAAAGGCTGTTTCCGCTGGTAGGTGTGTCTGTGACCCATGGTCACAGTCTTAAGATAACTACCAAAAGAAGCAGAGGGGAGGTTAGAAGAATTTTTTTTACTCAGCGAGTTGTCCGAATTTGGAATGATCTGCCTGAAAGGGTAGTGAGGTCCGATTCGATAGCAGCTTTTAAGAGAGAACTAGATAGGTATCTGGGGAAGATGGGTGTGCAGGGTTATGGGGAGAAAGCTGGTGATTGGGGTTAATGAAAGTGACTTGCTCGGTCAAAGAGCCAGCACAGACTCGATGGGCCGAATGGCCTCCTTCTGTACCGTAACATTCTATGATTCTATGAACAGTTGCACAGGCTAGGTGATGGGTGCCACTAACTTTATATTTTCCTTTCAGCTGTTTCTTCCGTCCATGAGGCAGAGCACGGCACTGGGACCTGAGAACAGCTCTGTGGAAGGCGATATGTTACAGGAGCACTGGCTGGTTGATGATATGTACACGTTTGAGAATGTTGGCTTCACCAAAAACGTGAACAATATCAAATACCTAACTTGTGCAGACTGTGAAATTGGCCCAATTGGCTGGCACAGCCTGGGTGACAGCAAAAGCTTTTACATAGCATTGGAGCGAGTTAAACATGAGTAGCGCGTGAAAGCCTACAATTCCAAGGTATATATGAACGGAAAACCTAAGAGACTGTCCATTTCAATATATCCTCTACCTAGGTAATCTTTGTAAGCAAGACCATGTCGACTGCACTAATTTGCTCCTTAGAAAGATTCAGTATCAAACAAATTGGATCACAATTCCTGCAATAAACCCAACACTTGAATAGAAACTAACAGAAAGGTAGTTACACTTAGGATTATTTCTGAAATTCCCCCAATGACCAAAGCATGTTGTGTGAAATGCAGTTCCTAGCTCATTGTCTTGTCGCCACACAAAGATCTTGTTGATCCACTTCCAAGAGTCAGTCTCTATTTGGAAGGCCAACAGCTGTATATGTGGTCAATGGCCTTCCCACACCTCCTACAAATTTTTATTTTGGGTTGTAGGTCCCATTATTCATTGGCCTGAAACATCTCAGAACTGGAACCTCCATCAGTGCTGGAGTGCCTCCAATTTGCTGCCATTTTGTGTTCTCTAGAATATCCAGCATGTCTTTCAATGGCAAGATCTAGTATAATTGAAGTAACATTATTTAAGTCAAGAGACCCTGAAATTGTCCAAACCTGTAAGCCTCATGTTCTCGTCACCAAACACAATATAGAATTTTAGCTTTCTGAGGAAGTGAGTCACATTGCTGATGATAATGCTGGGATGGCTTCAAGGACTGGAAGATATACTGGAATTCTCTGAATTCAAGCACAGCTTTAAGATGGATATGCTGGCAAAGATGAAATCTTGCGTGTGATTTTCTTTTTATTGGGTTAAATGATACCAGTAGAGGTTTTTTTAAAACTTTATATTTGCTTTGTTCTCTGAAATTGTATCTGGCTGAGAAGCAGTCATGTGGTACAGTATCTCCCTTTGAGCCAAGGCTGATGTAAAATTGGCTGTTCAGAAGTCTCAGTTATTTAACACTTGGAATAACAGGTACAAATCCATGCCCTAGACATAGCACCACTGTAATCCATACTCTTAGTAATTCCACTGCTTGTCAGAGGACTCATAAAATGCTGCATGTTGTACTGCGTACACAGGATGTATGACTGTGAATGATTATCTTGTGCCCTGTACTGCTTCTGTTACAACACAGAATAATATTGAATAAAAATAGAAACTCTTCTCCACTATTTTCAATGTTTTCAAGATTTTATGACTAAATTGATGGGCTGGGTCAAGTGGAATGGGAATCAAGAAAGTGATGTCCCATGGAGATGGAAGAGGAGACAATCAAGAAGGATGTCAAAAACACCAGAGAGGTTGAGGAGGTCAAAGAGGCAGAGGGAGTCCCAGTTGCAGAGATATTGACAATTTTGACAAGTCCTGTCTCAGTGTTTTGGGCAGAGAGGGGTTCAAGCAGTAAGTGGAGGTAAAGGTGGGTGAGAAGTTGATTTTGTTTTTGGTCAGCAGATGTCCAAGATGTGCAAAAACCCATATTTATGACTCCAAACCACATAGAATATACCAAATATGTTCGCTACCTATACATGGAAATTTCCTCAAATGAATTGCACATTCTCCTGTATTGGTACACTTCCTGCTTACCTAATGCCGGAGAGTATAACAACAACAAAAATTACATTTGTATAGCGCCCTTCAGGTCAGACAGAAGTCCCAAGGTGCATAGCTTGACCACAGAGTGTGCGTTGAGATACTGTTGGGAGTCTAACCAGCTGAAATCAACAGCAAGCTATACAGTTTTAACTAGAGTTTAACTGTCTTAACATGACTTATCTTGTCATTGAGAGCGTTATCTGGCAAACCCCCTACTTTTTGTCCAGCTGGGATCACCATACCTGTTCAATCTTTCTGAGAACAATCCCTGCTATCAGTGACTGGTCTATCACTTCAAGTCGAATCTATCATCCCCAATTTTGTCCTTCTCATAACACAGAGGATACTGTTCAAGATCCTGGTAATCACCTTGAAAACTCTCCGTTGCCTTGCCGTCCCCTACCTCTGCTAACCCCCTACTAACCTGCTTGCTCCCTCCGCGCAACAGGCTCTGGCCTGCTTCACATACCCCGGCTCACCCCCCCACCATTGCTAGCATTCCCGTGGAGCTCCTGTGGCTCAGTGGTTAGAGCACTTGTCTTGCAAGCTGGGGAAACCAAGCTGGGGAGACCTGTGTTCGAATCCAGGCAGGGCAGGGCGAAACCTTGGGCAAGTTTCCTTACTCCACACGCCTAATAATAATCCCTCCAAAAAAACACAATAATAAAATTGGTCATTTCAATCCACGACTGTGTGGGGGACACTGCTGTGCGCAATTGGCTGCCGCGATTCGCCCACAAATGTATACAGTCAATTCACTTTACAGTATATTCTGTGAAGTGCTTTGGGATGTTGATAAGATGTGGAAAGCGCTATATCAAATGCAAGGATTATTATTATTATTATTCAGGCATTCTTCCCCCATGCTCTAGAACTCTTCCCGCAGTCCCTCTGCCTCACTCCCTCACCTTCATCAAGATCCATCTCAAGACCCTCCTCTTCAACCAAGTCTTTGGTCACGCTCCTTCCCCATCCACGCCCCTCCACCTCCCAGAGTCTGACCTCCAACTCTGGTTTAAAACAGCGATTGACCAGGGTTGTGGGAAGTTATCCTGATGTGAAAGGCATTATACAAATAATTTTGTTGTTGACAATAATCCGGGCTGGCCAATCTGTCATCAACAGTGTTCGGACATCCAGAGGACCCCAGCTCAGCTACAGGAGATCCCCTTTTACCTTACCGCTGAAAGATAGTCACCGGTTGATGCCAAGTTAAAATATTGGAAATCAGCCAGAGGTTGGATAGTTATGAGGTATTCAAGGTAGCTTTCTTTTTTAGAAGGGAATTTTGAAGAAGAGGTCAGTGTCAGGGAGAAGGACAGATTGATTGTAAGACATGGCCACTATGAAATTGACTCCACCTCTAAGATGTTGAACAACAGGTCAGTGAAGGCTGGAACACTTTCAACCTGCTGCCACTTCCACTTTTTGTGAAAAAGGTACTTCAAAGTTTCAAAACACAAAAATACTACAGATGCTGGGAATCTGAAACAAAAACAGAAGTTGCTGGAAACTTCAAAGTTTCATCCTGGGCTGCACAATTGTGCCAAAGGAAACCCTTTCGCTCCATATTCCAGGAGCTCCAAATTTCTTAGCAATTAGCTGAATCAACCTATCCTTCATCGGTGCATGTTTGTACACCTCAAACGTCACTTGAATTGGAACCCAATCAACAACAACCTTCACTTAATCTCGGCAAATAATTTCTCCTCCCATCTACGCAGTAACCGGGGCTCCATCCTTGGCCCCCTTTTCTTCATTTATATCCTCCCACTTGGTGATGTCATCCGCAGACAACACAATAATTTACATTTGTAAAGCGCCTTTTGTGGAGTCCTGTAGCCAGAGGTTAAAGGACTTCACAAAAGGCGCTTTACAAAAATGGTTAGAGCACCCTCCTTACAGTGAGAGACCTGGGTTTGATTCAAGACAGGAAACTGTGGTCAAGTTTCCTTACTCCACACGTCTGATAATAATCCCTTAAAAAAAACAATAATCAATTGGTCACCAATCCACAACAATTTGTAGAACACTGCTGTGCACAATTGGCTGTACAGTTTTGACACAAGTATACATTCAATTCACTTTACTGTATATTCTGTGAAGCGCTTTGAGAAGTCTAGAAGACGTGAAAAGACGCTATATCAAAAGTAAGGATTATTATTCATGTCAGGAGGACGTCACAAGGCGCTGAACAGTTAAGGATCAGGAATTTCACATGTATGCGAAAACAAATTTACTTTGCCTTCTCCAGCATCGATTTCAGGTGACTGATGTTCAGCTTGTCCAGCAGACATCAGAGCTGGAAGCTTGCAAACTTCCTGCAGCTGAATATTTATGGACAAGATGGAAGCTATAATATTTGACTCCCGCGGATCTAAACTCCTCAACCAGTCTCCATCAGACTCACCGAACCAGTGAGCAATTACCGTGAGGTTCGATGCTAGCTGTCCTATCCGCTGCTGCCCCCCCACATCCGGATCCTGACCAGGACCACCTTCCTCCAACTCCGCAACATTGCCATACTCTTGACAGCACCTTACCCCCAAAGGCAGCCCTGTGTGTATTTGTTTGTCACCTTCTGCCTGGATTACTCAAATGCACTCCTCGTCGGTCTTCCCAGCTTCACTATTTAAAAAAATCCATATAATTCATAACTCTGCTACCCGCACACTGATCTGGACCAAACTGTACCCACAACTCAGCAGTTCTGGCCCAGTTTTATTATTGTGGGGTTTTTGGGACCGATTATTATTAGGTATGTGGAGTAAGGAAACTTAGCCAAGGTTTCGCCCTGACCTGCCTGGATTCAAACCCAGGTCTCACACTTGTAAGGCAAATGTTCTCACCACTGAGCTATAGGAGCTCCACACGCCTGAAAATAATCCCTCAAAAAACAAACAATGATAAATTGATAAATTTCGCCCACATATACAGTCAATTAATTTTACAGCATCAAAAACGCAAAATACTACAAATGCTGAAAATCTGAAACAAAAACAGAAGTTGCTCGGAACTCCCAACATGTCAGGTAGCATCTATGGAGAAAGTAAAAGTGAGTCAATGTTTCAAGTCCACGACCCATTGTCTAAACACAAAGCGTCGCGGACCCGAAACGTTGACTCACTTTTCCTTTCTTCAAAGATTATGTCTGACTTCTGTTTTTGTAACTTTACAGTATGTTCTGTAAAGCGCTTTGAGATGTCTAGAAGGTGTGAAAAGTGCTATATCAAATGCAAGGATTATTATTATTATGAGGCAAGTGTGTGGCTGGTGTATATTTGGGCAAAGACATGTAGGAGTGGAATTTGATGATATTGGGGCACCTTAAAGTTTGTCTTCTAAACTATGCACTGGCGAAGGATGGGTTCTTTCAGAGATATATCATCATCTCAAAGAACTGTCCAAAATTGGATCCTTAAGCCTCAGCCCTCTAAATATGCTCCTAATTGCAACCTGCATGAAGAGCATTATATAATATACACGGTCAATTCAACAACAACTTGTACTGTATTTATATGTGTTCAATTCTGGTCACCACATTTTAGGAAGGATGTTAAGGCATTGGAAAGGTTGCAGAGGAGATTTACCAGGACGGTACCAGTAATGAGGGACTTCAGAGACGAGGAAAGACTAGAGAGGCCAGGTTTATTCTCGTTGGAGCAGAGAAGGTTACGAGGAGACCTAATAGAGGTTTTTAAGATGATTAAGGGATTCGATAGAGTTAACTGGGAAAAACTTTTCACTGGTGGGTGTATCAGTGACTCGTGGTCACAGATTTAAAATAGTTTCAAAAAGAAGCAAAGGGGAGGTGAGGTGAAATTTTTTCACTCAGCGAGTTGTTCTCCCACTCCCCCTTTACCCTTTTTTCCCCCTTTCTCCCCTGACCCCACTTACATGACTGTTTGTGGGACACTGCTGTGCACAATTTGGCTGCCGCGTTTCACCCACAAATATACAGTCAATTCTCCTTCATCCTGCCCTGACCCCTCCCCCACTGCTCTTGTCCCTAACTGACTGTACAGCGCCTTGGGATGTCCTCTTGACGTGAAAGGCGCTATATAAATGTAAGTTTTGATTGGTCGGTCGGCCGGTTGTTGGAATCTAGAATCCAACTTTGGTTAGGCCTCAGCAGGAGTACTGTGTACAATTTGGTCACCACACTTTAGGGAGGATGTTAAGGCATTGGAAAAGGTGCAGAGGAGATTTACTAGGATGGTACCAGGATTTCACGTATCCACGGTTTCCTATCTGTGACAACCTTTGCCAACCGCGGCAGTGAATTTTGCGTATCCACGGGTTTTAACACTAACACTACCAGCGTTTGGCGCTAGGACCCAGTTGCGATGTCGCAATCAACCAGCCACGATGTCGCTTCTCTCTTAGGATTAAGGTAAATAACATGAATTTATTGTTTATTATATTCTTTTTGATTGTGTTATTTGAACATTTATTGTTTTTGTTGGGTTATTGTGTATTTTTTGTGTTTAGTAAAAGAGCAAGTAACTTCCTCCCCCTAACCCCATGTTTCCCATAAGGCCTTGTATTTGCCAACCACGGGTTTACTAACCAGGGGGGTTTTCAGGAACGTATCCCCCACGGTTGGGGAGGGGTACCTGTGCTGTATATATATTTATTGATAGACTCATATTGTATAAATCATTTTTTAAAGTGACGCACACCCGTAACAACACGCAAAAATAAACGTTCATCACCGTGACAAGTGCGTTCCGTTTTTTTCCCCCAACAAAACAAACACAATCTTCCACTTGTTTTGTGGAAACAAAACCTATACTCGTCACACAAAAAAAAGGACCTGTTACCCATTCCCCCCAAAAAAATGGTTATTGAAAATTGGTGCTGTACACATTCCCCTTATAGGGCCTGGGCCTCCTCGCTTCTCTACGCTGCTGCCTTTATCTACAGGGAGCAGTTACAAATGGGCTAATCTCAGTTCTGCCATCCTTCCCTTACCGGATGACAGGCCAAACATTACCCCACTCTGTTGCTCCCCCTTTATGGGGAGAGACTTTCCCCACTCAAACAATCATACAATACATTTTGGGACACGCTGTGGTTACAGGTTGAGTGTCCCTTTACAAAAACTGTCTTGAGCACAGGTGATGCTGGGTGGTGGCACTAACCCATGTGCACATCAAGGAGTTGCTCTGGCCGGGATCAAGCCCCATCTGCCTTTAGCCTCAGCCGAGCCCAGCTCCAGTGTATCTCTGGTAATGTTTTTGCTGACTCTCGCCTGCACCAGTCTGCAACAGGCCTTTCCTGACCTATCTCCACACCTGAACACCATCTGGTGTTGACAGTCAGACCCAAAGGCCTTCCTTCACTGAGTTGATGACGCTCCGGGCACATTCAATATTGGTCTCTCTACTCTATGGGCCCCTGGGAAGAGGCCGTACATCACAGGGAGCTGTGACAGCAGAACTCCTGGGATCAAATGCAAGAGAAGCCTCTGTGAATTTTTCCACACCACCTTGGCATAGGTGCAATGTAGGAACAGTGTTCCATATTCTCCATTCCCCCACAACCCTCCCGCGGGCAGCCCGCAGACAGCCCCAAGCCTCTATAATGCATAAAGGCCTGGAGGGGCAACGCTCTTTTAACTGCCATCCAGGCCACATCCTGGTGTTTGTTAGTCAGGGCCGAGACGCCGTCTGGCATGGAGGGTGCTATATAAATCAAAGTTGTTGATGTTGTTGTTGGCTGAGGATGAGACATTCTCCCATATCTGGCTGATGGTCACTGAAGGGTACCTCATTATCGATTCCCTCATCTCTTGTTTTCTGATGGTGTCTATCACCACCCGCGCTGACCACTTGGTAATCCCAGAGGGGTCCACAGTGATCTTGGACAGAAATATCTCTATTTCTTTTAAATAGCTCGGGATACACCAACCCAGAGGGGTGTTTTGTGGCAGGTCCGCTATCCCTATCCTAACACTGGGTACAGATAGAAGCCCAGTATATATCTATACGCCTGTTGAACCTGATGCCTAAGTTGCACATGGGTTTGGAGAGTTTTAGGAGAGGCCGGGAAGGTGCAGGAGGTGAGAGCTGTGTAAATGGAGATATTGACGAGAGCCAAAGAGAATGGCTTCCGTCTTGTCAACATTCAGCTTTAGGAAGTTCGCGCTCATACAGGCAGGCTGACATCAGGGGATTGGGGAGTGGAGAAATAGAGTTGGGCGTCATCAGCCTACATGTGGAAGTGTACCCCATGTCTGCGGATGACATTACCAAGAGGAAGCATATAGATGAGGAAGAGGAGGGGGCCAAGGATGGATCCCTGGGGTACCCCACAGGTAACTGGATAAGAGCGGGAGGAAAAGCCGTTTGTGGAGATGTACTGCTGGCGGTTTGTGAGGTAGGACTCGAACCAGGCGAGTGCGGTCCCACTGAGGTGGATGACCGAAGACAGGCGGTGGAGGAGGATGGCGTGGTCGACTGTGTCTAACGCAGCGGACAGGTCCAGGAGGATAAGGAGACAGAGGGAGCCCTGGTCACAGATAGAGAGGACGTCATTTGTGACTTTCACAAGCGCAGTCTCTGTACTGTGGGAAGGGCGTAAAACCCACTGGAAGGGTTCGAAAAGGGAGTGGGAGGAGAGGTGGGCGCGAAGTTGGTTGGCAACAATGCAATCAAGTGCTTTGGCAAGGAAGGGCAGGTTAGAAATAGGGCGGGAGTGACTACAGTTTGATGGATCTAGGGAAGGTTTTTTGAGGAGTGGGGTGATGGCAGCAGTTTTGAGGGGGGCAGGGACTGATCCTGTGAAGAGGGACTGATTGATGATGTCAACTAGCAGTGGGCAGAGGAGAGGGAACTGGGTGAGCAGTAGGTTGGTGGGAAGGGGATCAAGGCAGCAAGTGATGCGCTTCATAGAGGTGATGGTGCGTGAGAGGGAGGAAGGAGAAATGGGGAGAAGGAATGTAGGCAGGCGGTTGTGGTAGGAGCTGATGATGGAGAGGGGGATGGAATGGGGTTGGTGGTGGTGGGCGGTGAGAGGATGAGGCTGTCTGGAGGATGTTTTGGATTTTGGAGAACAAGTCCATGACCTCCTCGCACTTCGCATTTGAAGTGAAAAGTGAGGAGGCCTGAGAGGGCACACGGAAGAGGTGGTGGATGGTGGAAAAGATGACTTTGGGGTTGTTATTTGCCTCCAGGATGATGTTGGCTATTTTCACGTGCGACAAAAAACTGTGGTAGCTGTGGAGATGCTCGAGCCACAGTTGATGATGAACTGTCAGCCCGGTTTTCTGCCACTTGCGCTCGAGCAGCCGGGTTTTGGTTTTTAGGGAGCGGAGTTGTACCAGGGGGAGCAGGTGGGTTTGGAGATGGACCTGGATTTCAGGGGGACTAGAGAGTTGGGTGATGGCATTCCCCTCCGCGCATATCAAGGAACGGCTCTGGCCGGGGTCAGGCCCCACCTGTCCTTTGCTTCAGCCGAGCCCAACTCCAGCGAGTCCCTAATGACATATTCCCTGACTCTTGCCATCACCAGTCTATAGCATGCTTTCACTGACCTATCTCCACGCCTGGAGACCTCCTGGTTCCGGCAGACTCAAGGGCCTTCTTTTACCGAGTTGTTGACCCTCCAGGCGCATTGGATGTCAGTCACCTCATGCGTCCTCGGGAAGTGTGAGAGTAGCCACTCTGTCTTTTTCCACACCCCCTTGGTGTAGACACAATGTAGGAACAGATGTTCCTCGTTCTCGCCCCCCCGCAACCCTCCCGAAGGCAGCGTTTGGATGGCCCCAAGCCTCTATTAAACATGAACGCCCGGAGAGGCAAAGCTCATTTGACTGCCATCCAGGCCACATCCTGGTGTTTGTTAGTCAGAGCTGGGGACGAGACATTCTCCCAGATGTGACTGACGGTCGCCGACAGATACCCCACCAATGATTCTCTCACCTCTCTTTCTCTGATGGTGTCTAACACCATCCTCGCAGACCACCTGGGAATCCCAGAGTGTTCTCACCCAGAAATGTGTTCTCACCTAGAAATGTCTCTCAAATTTCTTTCAAATACCCTGGGACACTCCAGCTCAGAGGGGTGTTCTGTGGTAATTCTGCTATCCCTAGCCTTCTTAGCATTGGGTACAGATAGAAGCCTAGCATATGGGGCTCCTGGCATATTTTCACACAGCCACACACAAAGGTGGCCATGAGATTCCAGGCTATGTCAAGGACACCCTTCCCTCCCTTTCCTGGAGCCTTGTGCATCGTGACCCTGCGGACACGATCCATCCTAGAGCTCCAGATAAACCTGAAGATGGCTCTGGTGACTGCGGTGACACTGGTTTTGGTCAAAGGCCACACTTTGGCGCTACGTACGGTAATCCAGAGATCACCTCACACTGGACCATAAGAGTAATTGACACGTGTGCTTTTTTTTAAACAAATGTGTGTTTATTAAAAACATATATTATTTGTTTTTTTAAAAAACACATCTGTGACAACACACGCCAGAAAGTAAACCTTTCCCACCATGACAAGCGCGCAACGGCCCTGACATTCTACCCTCGCAACTGATCCTCCTAAAAAAAAATCCACTTTTGTGCAAACAAATCTGCTCGTGTGACATCATAAATACCTATTACACCATTCCCAGCTGCAGTGTCCAGTGGGACTTGGTGCTAGACGCCACAATCACCCCCATTCCCCTTGTAGGACCAGGGCCCCCTCGCTTCTCTCCACTGCTGAGACGCTCTGAGACGCCGTCCGGCGTGGAGGGCGCTATATAAATCAAAGTTGTTGCTGCTGCCTTTATTTACAGGGAGCAGTTACGATCGGGCTAATCCCAGCTCTGTCATCCGTCACTTACCGAATTGCAGTCCAAACATAAACCCTACTCCAAAAGCCTCTCCCCTTTATGGGGAGAGGCTTTTTCCATCTACACAGGATACACCATGCATTTGGGGATGCTTTCGGGTTACAGGTCGAGCATCCCCTTGCAAACAGTGAACACAGGTACCCTGCCGTGTTGGGCGATGGCATTCCCCTAATCGCACCTCAAGGAGTTGCTCTGGATGGTGTAAAGTCCCAACTGTCCTTGGCCTCGTCTGAGCCTATCTCCAGCGCGTCCCTGATGACGTATTCCCTGACTCTTGCCGTCACCAATCTATGTCAGGCCCTCATTGACCCATCTCCACGCCTGGAGACCTCCTGGTTCCAACAGACCCAAAGTCTTCCTTGACCGAGTTGATGACCCTCCAGGCGCATTGGATGTCAGTCACCTCGTGCGTCCCCGGGAAGAGGCCGTATATCACAGGTTGTGGAGACAGAGGGACTCCCGGGATGAAGCGCGAGAGTAGCCACTCTGTCTTGTTCCACACCTGTTTGGTGAAGGCGCAATGCAGGAACAGATGTTCCTCATTCTCCTTCCCCCCGCAGCCCTCCCGACGGCAGTGTTCGGACTGCACCAAGTCTCTCTTAAACATAATGAACTAGTGTCCCAAAACTTGCTTGACTGCCATCTAGGCCACATCCTGGTGTTTGTTAGTCAGCACCGGGAACGAGACGTTCTCCCAGATGTGACTGACGGTCACCAACAGATACACCACCAGAGTTCCGCTCACCTCTCTTTCTCAGAGGGTGTCTAACACCGTCCTCGCTGACCACCTGGGAATTCCAGAGGGATCCACCCGGTTCTTAAGTTAGTAATGTCTCGATTTCTTTCAAATACCCAGGGACACTCCAACCCAGAGGGCTGTTCCGTGGCAGCTCACCTATCCCTAACCTTCTTAACACTGGGTACAGATAGAAACCCAGCATGTATCTGCACACAGTGCCTTCATATCGGGGCTCCTGGCAGACCTTCACACATCCACACAAAAAGGTGGCCATGAGAGTCCAGGCTGCATGAGGGACACCCTTTCTTCCTTTTTCTGGAGTCTTGTGCATGGAGGCCCTACAGACACCATCCATCCCAGAGCCCCAGACAAACCTGACGATGGCTCTGGTGACTGCAGAGACGCTGTGTTTGGTCAACAGACTACAGTAACTCAGAGATCACCTCACCCTGGACCACAAGAGTGATTGACACGTGTGCTGTTGCTCGGCAGGTCAGGAGAAAGGAAAGTGAGTCAACTGTTTGGGTGCGTTGGGGAATGTGTGCCCAGCCACTGCAACCCACACCCAACCACGTGGGCAAAGGCTGCCCCAGCCATGAGCAGGGCTGGGGGGAGGGGCGGGGCTGCCGACATGACTGACCAATACCGGAGCTACCTTGGCATTGGCCAATCGGAACTTGTGTCTGATGTTGTCCAATAGAATGAGCAGCTGGGAGCAGCCAGCCAATGGGACCGTGCGTAGCAGTTGGCCAATGGGAGTGGAGGATGGGGGATTATATAAGGCGATGCGGAGGGACGGACTGGTTATTGCTGTGTTGGCCGGGACCCGTAGCGCGTCTGAAGTCGACGTGGCCGAAACGAGCGGCTAAAGTCAGGAAACGTCCCTAACCTGTGAGACACAATGGTGAGTAATGGGCGTCCGTGCGGCCCTTCCTTTCCCCCTCCCCCAGGCGGCTCTTACCACCGCGGCCGAACGGCCCTTCCTCCCCCGATTAGCCTGCCCAGCTCCCCCACCCGGTCGCCGCCTCTGGTCGCTTGGTAGGTTCTGCAAACCGATGGAGCTGCGCGGGAGCGGAGGCTGCGAGCCTAACGCAGACCTGTATAGGCCGCTCCCTCCTACCGCAATGCGGCCGAGTCATGTGCCTCGTGACCGGTTTCTGGCCCCCAGTCTGTGGGGGGGGAGGGAGGGAGCTGGCCGCTCGGCTCGGGGTCTCCCACAGCGGTTGCGTGCCGCCGGGTGGCGGGCGGCAAATCTTTAGACCCAAAGACAAAGCGGGGGATGTGGCCGCGCCCGTGCGGTACCAGCGCCGAACCACCAGGTGGCGCCGTCGCGCACACCCGCCCTACTGCGCTGAGACACCCCCCCCAGCCTGTCCCTGCCCCCCCCCCCCAGCCTGTCCCTGCCCCCCCCCCCAGCCTGTCCCTGCCCCCCCCCCAGCCTGTCCCTGCCCCCCCCCCAGCCTGTCCCTGCCCCCCCCCCAGCCTGTCCCTGCCCCCCCCCCAGCCTGTCCCTGCCCCCCCCCCAGCCTGTCCCTGCCCCCCCCCCAGCCTGTCCCTGCCCCCCCCCCAGCCTGTCCCTGCCCCCCCCCCAGCCTGTCCCTGCCCCCCCCCCAGCCTGTCCCTGCCCGCCCCCCCAGCCTGTCCCTGCCCCCCCCCCCAGCCTGTCCCTGCCCCCCCCCCCAGCCTGTCCCTGCCCCCCCCCCCAGCCTGTCCCTGCCCCCCCCCCCCCAGCCTGTCCCTGCCCCCCCCCTCACAGCCTGTCCCTATCACCGCCGCCCACCACACCCCTCCCCCCCCCACCCCTCCCCTGCAGCCCCCCCCCTACGGCCTGTCCCTGCAGCCACTTCTCCCCCACCCCCCGGCTTATGCCACTCTCCTTTCCTTCCCCCCCGCCCACCCAGCCTGCGTCACACACACCCTCCACCCGGCCTGTGCCATCACACTGATCAGAGGCTGCTTTCTCTACCCCCTCCTGCCACATTCTCCTGTGCACCTTCCCCCACTGCAGCTCTCTAAAAGGCATCTCATCTCTGATTGGTACATGGAGACTGAAGTCTCTAGTATTTCAGTTTTTTCTTTCTCCTTTGGTGATGCTTCATAATTGTTCTTTTTAAATCCTACATTCTCTCCTCACCATCGCATTTGCTGTGTAGCTTTATTGCTATTCCCCTGGTACCTTTACTGCTGGTGACCCTGCATTTGTGGGCTGTATGAGTGCACTATTGGATTCCTGTGATGGAGGCTGCTGCAAGGCATTGGCCTCTGTCCAAACACTTTATAACTGAGAGACTCCCAGGTGTAAGGGAATTCATTTTACTCTTGAGTAATGGAATGAATTCCTGCTCAGCGATCAGTGCTGCTGCAATACACATGTGATGTGACTAGACCACTTTAAGCTTTCTGCCTTGCTAACCACATGTGATGCAATTAATTCAGCCACACCCGGCTCCATTGACTCCCCATCCCCCAGAGGATCAAATTCAAGATCCTCGCCCTCACTTTCAAGGCCATTCATGGCCTTGTCCCCTCCTATTTCCGATCTGCTGACTCCCTATGAACCTGCCGGCCCCTCCTTCAGTGCCTTGGGGCATTCTCCTGATGTGGAGAGTGTACATGAGTGTACTTTTGTTGTTCCATGTTCCTCGCCTTACCATCGGTAGACAGGCTTTCAATCTCTCTGCCCCCACACTAGAACTCCACCCCACAGTCCCTTCGTCTTGCATCCTCCCTTCAAGGCCTGTCTCAAGACCTTCATCTTTGATTGTCCCATCTGCCTCCCTCCCAACTCTCCATCCCCCTGCCCCGCCCCCTGGCTCAGGTCCTGGCCTGATTGTTCAGCACCTTGGGACATCCTCCTGACATGAAAGGCGTTCTATAAACTTAATTTTGTTGTTGTTGTGCTAACTTGATTTTTTTGCAATTTAAATAAAATTTAAATTGTCATGAGTTTAAAGGCTGCTGAAAGCTAAACTTAAGCCTTTTGGTTTGGTTCTCAGTTTGCTTTTGCAAGCTGTTGTCTGCCATTCCAGTGGGATGATTGTGCATTTTAGTGTGCTGAGTTGAGGCCTCAGTCATAAAGCTTGCATTATCCAGCCTCCTTATAATTGAATGTGGAAGGTTGGGTTTAACACTTTGATTCAATATAAACTGGGACATTACTAGAATTGACTGCATGTTCTGTAGGGCCCGTCGATATGGGAAATTTTCGATATGGATATATCAGTTGGCTCATATCGATATTTTGGGGGGTTTTGTACTGCGCATGCGCGAGCATTCGGAGGTGCGCACGCATTCGGGGCCTATCCTCAGGAGGTAAATATCTCTTTCTGTTTGTCTCACACTTACTCTCTCCATCTCTCTCTGTCTGGTCTCTCCCCCATCTCTCATTCCCTCTCTCCCCACCCCTTGTACACCTGCATATTGTATTCGAGGACTACGAATACAATATGGCGGCTTGCACATCGGTCTGTGCATTGTGTGGAGATGAGCATTCTGGGTCTTGTAGTTCAGTGTGCGCGCATTCGGATGTACGCGTGCATTCCATGCTCTAGGCCCAGGAGGTTGTAATGCTGGCGACAAGGTACCCATATTTTTTTATCGAACTTTTCTATATATTTTAAATTCCGATATCGGCATATCAATATGAAAATTATATCGGATCTAACTGATGTATCGGCGGGCCCTAATGTTCTGTAAATTTAACAATGGGATTGGAAAGTGATCATTAGAGTTTCCAGCTTTATACAGTATAAAGAGTTGGCAGTCATCTGCATATGGAGGTATGTGACTGCAGAGACTGGTCGCCTTGCCTGCTGATGGATTCTGAACAATACTTTGCAGGCTGAAATTGATTCTTCCTTCCAAGCCCAATACAGGTAGCTCTGACAACTTTTTGGTATGCTTACCAGTGAGATTTGTCCCGCCTTACCCTCCAGTAGACGGCACCAGAAGGTTTGAGTGGAATGCACATACATACGAGATATTGGTGGCTTCAGTTTGTGCTTGTCAGTTACATTTCAAATTGCACCAGAATCTATCTGAATAATTTCTTTTCTAATCTGCTGACTTTGCAACAGTTGCTGATTGAGCTTGTGGGTTGGAATTTGAACAGATTCGCATCTGTGGGTTGCCTTAAAATATTGACGTGAGCCACGAAGGTTTGGTATTTAACTCTTGAGATCTTCCAACTTTCTTTGTTACAGTGGTTAATTGCCCACAAGTGATCATGTTGTTAAAGGGAATTGAGCTGCTCGAATCATGTTTATGCTGAGTCCCAATAATTGTCCAGATGATAGTAGCTAGCATTTTTTTTCCTATTTAGCTTGAAGATGCCATCCACTGTTGACTTATTCTGCTATGCTATTCAGCCTACTGGGAGCAAAGCAACACATGTTCACCTTTCTAAAAGTAGTTGATTGTGGCTGTTTGTGCTTCTCTCCAGCGTGAGTGTATCTCTATCCACGTGGGGCAGGCTGGTGTGCAGATTGGCAATGCATGCTGGGAGTTGTATTGCCTGGAGCATGGCATCCAGCCTGATGGGAATATGCCCAGTGATAAGCCCATCGGTGGGGGAGATGATTCCTTCAACACTTTTTTCAGTGAGACTGGGGCGGGAAAACACGTACCCCGAGCTGTCTTTGTGGACCTTGAGCCTTCCGTCATTGGTAAGCCTTCCATCATTTGCTATGTAGTATGACATTGAACAAGGAGTCAGACCGTTCATGTGATGTATGAATGATAGCTGCACAGTTCAAGTTTTTTTCCCCAAGTTACCAGCATTTCTCAGTGTCCAAATCCAATTTTGTATAATCTCCATTAATCATGGCTGGCCAGAGTGGTCAGATGATCACTCATGGTATGGGCAAGTGTCTTTGCATCCAGTGAATTTAGAATCTTTGATGGTACTGGCATTACATCACAATTGTTTCGTAAAATTGATCACTATCTCTAATTTTCTGCAATGTTATCTTTTATGTTTTTTCTCACTTGAAAGACCTGTAATAAGTGGGCTTTGCAGAATTGTTGCCGTCAGCAACTGCAGTGTCCTTTTCATGCGTTTCTGGCACCACCTCAGACCTGCAGTCCTGCTTGCCAGGCCAGGCATGTGCCTCTTTCAAGCAGACAAGGGAGGCATTCTGTTTGTAGCGGACTCTTGTTTTCAAGCTTGTTTTCTCCCATTTCTAGGCTGTGCTGCCTTCAATTTCAGTATTGCCAGCTAATCATTTCTGAATTCAGTGCCATACCTTCTCTCCTAGCCCTTTGAGGTGCTGATTGTCCTGATGCAAGCTTGAGAATGGTTTGGGTTTTCACCATTATCTTGATTACCACATCTGAACAGTCAGTGTGTGTTGATCGAATTAGCAGGTCAAAAAGCAGATTCCATGTTCTAGGTCTCAAGTTTGATTCCTCTATAGGGACTGGTACCCCATGGTCCAAGGCAATGTAGTGAGGCTGCAGTGTGTTGCGTATAATCCTTGCGTTTGACAGCGTGGTACATGCTGCAGTCTAATTCTTTGTGAAACTAAAATCTGCCCTGAGTTGAATGCAGTTGTGTACCGGCTGCTCAGTAACTGCCTAGTACTTTAGTTGCATTTGGGATCCCACCGTAATCAGTTTTCACCTTGGGACATCCTCCTGACGTGAAGTACACTATACACATGTAATTTTGCATTATATGGCAATGCAACTTGCCCTGTCCCAGTGATGCTGTAGCACCCAGTCTCTAACTTATTTCCTGAACCAGATGAGATCCGGAATGGTATCTACCGCAAGCTTTTCCACCCGGAGCAGCTGATCACAGGGAAGGAGGATGCTGCCAATAACTATGCCCGTGGGCATTATACTGTTGGAAAGGAGATCATTGACCTGGTGCTTGAACGGGTCCGCAAACTGGTGAGTGATAGGTGAAGGTTTTGAGAGCTCCAGCCCGGCGAGGTGTTAGGAAATCGACTATTCAATTTCTAGACAAGTGTTCAATTGTGTCCTAAATTCTTGTGCTAACAATTCGCTAACCTGGCTTCAGGCTACATTGTGTTGCCAGAGGTGATGAATCTCCAGCATATTGGATAACTCAATATTCTCATGCCTTGGGACGTCCTCCCAACGTGAAAGGTACTATACTAATGTAATGTTGTTATTGTCTTAATTGACTACTGTGTGTTTAGTTAGCCCTCATAGCTAGATACAAACATGTAAATTCCTTATCATGCCAGTCTGGGTGACTGAGCAGTGAATCCAGATGAGATGCAGCCAGTAAATGTACTCCTATCTTGAGCAGAGGTTCCTCTCTTCTGGTCTAGTTTTGGGAGACTTGAAATATTCTAATGGTTGTTTTCTGTATTAATCTTCTGGTTTCCTATTTCCAGGCAGATCAGTGCACTGGGCTCCAGGGTTTCCTAATATTCCATAGCTTTGGTGGTGGCACGGGCTCTGGCTTCACCTCGCTGTTGATGGAACGCCTATCTGTTGACTATGGAAAGAAATCCAAGCTGGAGTTCGCTGTTTACCCAGCGCCTCAGATCTGCACTGCCGTGGTTGAGCCATACAATTCTATCCTGACCACCCACACCACCCTGGAGCACTCGGACTGTGCTTTCATGGTGGATAACGAGGCAATCTACGATATCTGCCGTCGGAACCTAGATGTAGATCGTCCCACTTATACTAATCTTAACCGTCTGATTGGCCAGATTGTGTCCTCAATCACTGCCTCATTGAGGTTTGACGGTGCCTTAAACGTAGATCTGACCGAATTCCAAACTAATCTGGTTCCCTACCCTCGCATCCACTTTCCGCTAGTCACATACTCCCCCATCATCTCATCCGAGAAGGCTTACCATGAGCAGCTGTCTGTGTCTGAAATCACCAATGCCTGCTTTGAGGCTGCCAACCAGATGGTGAAATGTGACCCACGTCATGGCAAGTACATGGCATGCTGCATGCTTTACCGAGGGGATGTGGTGCCCAAGGACGTCAATGCTGCCATCGCAACCATCAAGACTAAGAGGTCCATTCAGTTTGTAGACTGGTGTCCCACTGGCTTTAAGGCAAGTACTATTGCTGAGTACCTCAGTTACCTCAAACTGACAGATGGCTGCTTTTATTTTTGGGTAGACTGAGAAATTGACTAAATTGAACACAAATGTACTATATACGAAGTAACTCCAAGCAAGAGATTGAGCCATAATACAGACCAGTATGGAATGGAACTATTTGGCCTTTGCCTATTGCTGCTCATTTATCATTTATGTATTCATTTATCCGCATTTTACCACATTGTTTATCGCTGATCAGATTATCCAACTCACTTTCAATGTTTTATTACTTTAATTGTTGCTTTTAATGTTCTAATGGAATCCTGCAGCTCAGTGGTTACTCAACCACAACAACATTACATTTATAGAGCGCCTTTCACGTTGGGAGGATGTCCCAAGGCGCCTGGCAAGCGAGTTGCCTGGGTTTGATTTCTCAGCGTTGAGCAAGTTTCCTTACCCTGTATACCCCTGTTTACCTAGCATTAGGTGGGAACCTGGTTATTAGTCGATTGGCAGATTGCTTTTCTGGGGGTAATGAGTCCTTCAAAAAGAAAGCAGAGCTGCCAACCAGTATGTTTTTGCCGTGTTTAATACGGTAAATTGAAGTAAATACAGCAGTTACCATTTTTCTTGGTAAAAATAAGTTTTTTGTAAAATCCGAATGTTTCATTCTCTATCTGTCAGTCTCTCTATTTCTCAGTCTCTCTGTGTCTCTCTCTGCCTCAGTCTCCCCCTGTGTGTGTGTGTCTCTTTCTCTCTCTCACTCTCTCTCTCTCTGTCTCTTTTCCTCTTTCCCTCTCTCTGTCTGTCTTGATCGCTTTCTCTCTCTTTCTGTGTCTCTCTTTCTGTGTCTCTTTTTCTCTCTGTTTGAGTCTCTGGCTGTCACAATCTCACTCACAGTCTCTGTCTCTTTCTCTTTAACTCTCTCTCCCTGCCTTCAGTAGCAGTGCTACCCTATACCTGCCTTCTGCCGTTGCTGCTACACTGTAAATGTTAGCGCTGGGTGCAAGGCGTTACTGGGAATGATTTTTTTCATACACGGAAACACAGTAGGGACCTTCCTCTTAATGCAATTTTTGCCACACGGGGGATTTTGAAGTCCCATTTTACTTGGCATCTTTTCGTGCTGTAATTTTTTTGTTGAGTACCGGTAGGTTCTGGGGAAAATACTTTTTTTTACTACAAAATACTGGTTTTAGCTTTCAGAGGTACTTTTTTTGTTTAAAAAAAGATTGGCAGCTATAAATGTGTCACTCAGTCCACGACTTTTTGTAGGGACGCTGTGTGCAATTGGCTGCTGTGATCTATTCATAGACATTTATAGAAGTGATTTCCATATTTGATCTGGGCTGAAGTTGTCCAGTGTTCAAGTCGCTTCCAGGATTGGTTCAACAACGACAATTATCTATTTAGAGCGCCTTTCACATTGGGAGGATGCCCCAAAATGCAAAACTTGTTTTTTTAGTTTACGTTGGTGTAAGGTAAATTGAAGTAAAGTGTGTTACGGTGACTGTCAGTAGTGGATTTGACTATTCATGTTCTCTTAAGTCTGTTGCTTTTCTCCCTTAGGTGGGTATCAATTACCAACCGCCCACGGTGGTGCCTGGAGGGGACCTTGCCAAAGTGCAGCGCGCAGTCTGCATGTTGAGTAACACTACTGCCATTGCTGAGGCTTGGGCCCGTCTCGATCACAAGTTTGACCTGATGTATGCGAAACGTGCCTTTGTTCACTGGTATGTTGGTGAGGGCATGGAGGAAGGAGAGTTTTCTGAGGCCCGGGAAGATCTGGCAGCTTTGGAGAAAGACTATGAAGAAGTTGGAGCAGATTCAGTGGAAGGAGATGAGGATGGCGAGGAATACTGAAAAGCAATGAATGAAGCGATTTCTCCAAACTAGTATACGGTTCTGCTTTCACCAATAAAATGCATTAAACTGTAATGAATAAAAACTAAACGGTAAATTCATCTGCGTTTAATGTCTGAGATGATGTGATCAGCGCTGTAACCAGGCACCGGTTAAGAGGTGGGAATTCTTTGGGGTTTCCTTTACACCCTTGGGAGTGATCGCCCAAATGTTTCAACTTTAATGTTGTGTCATGCTTGTTGCGGGTCTTTATTCTGCCATGTTTGAGCTTGGGCCAGAGCTTGGCCACTGACGAGTGGCTAAAACAGCAGTAGCAGACACTTGTGAATGCCACCATACAGCTGGGTCGAACCACTTCCACACGCTTGAAATATGTGGAGCAATGACAACTTGCATTTGCTGAAGAATTAATTACTGCTTCACACCGGAGCCCCTGCCAATGGCTGAGGCCGATCCAGGGGGAGGGGGAGGTGACCCCATGTTCGGTCAGAGTCTTTAGGCAAGACCTGAAGATGAGAAGGGAGGGAGGCAAGATGAAGGTGTTTAGGGAAGGAGTTACAAAGTTTCAGACTTGGTGGCTGATGGAGTGGAGGATTCGGGGAACGAGGCTAGAATTGGAGCGGGGGCAGCAGGTTAGATGCTGTAGTTCCATGGTTGGAGCACTTGCCTTACAAGCGGAAGACCTGGGTTCAATTCCAGGCAGGGTGAAGCCTTTGGCAAGTTTCCTTATTCTACATGACTAATGATAATCCCACTAAAAACAAGTAGTAAATTGGTCATTTCAATCCATGCTGCTGTGTACAATTAGTTACCGCATTTGCCAACTTGTATACAGTCAATTCGCTTTACAGTATATTCTGTGAAGCACTTTGAGGTGTAGAAGACGTGAAAAGCGCTGTGTCCAAATGCAAGTATTATTAAGAGGGGTGGGGGGATACAGAGGAATAGAGGGATTTAAGCACAAGAATGAGGTTCTTGAAGTATATCTGCTCTGATGGTCACTGCAGTTTGGCAAGGCCTGGGATAATGCAGATGAGAATGGGTGACTTGAGTCTTGTGGAGATGGAAGAAAGCAGTGCTGGTGATGGACTGGATGTGGGGAGGAAGGATAACCGATCGAACCTGACACAGGTTGTGAAAGAGTTGGAACTACACTTACAAAACACCAGAGATTAAGGGGACAAGGCATCCAAGCTAACTAAAGGGAGGGCTAAGACCTTCGCTAGGATGGATGAAGTGCTAATAGTCGCCCTATTACGGTTGTATACTGGTCAGAGGCTCCTTTTAGTACTACGGTAAAAGCCCATTTATCCGGCACTCTTGGGACCTGGCCAATGCCGGATATTCATCTGAAAACGCAAAAAAATAAAAAATTTTAAGACATTTTTCCAGATAAATTCCAGTTAATCGAATGCGGACCTTTTTCTGCGGTGCCGGTTATACGGAAGTTACAGTTGATTGGGTGCCGGATAAAAGGGCTTTTACTGTACTTGTTAACAGGCAGGTGGCAAGGCAATAATCTGCTGGATAATCCACTGACTTGTAAACGAAAAGTGAATTTCTTGAGTAAACCAGATTTGTTGTGCCTATGATATCTCAAAAGTTCTTGACAATGAATTGCTCTTTAAGTAACGAGGGCAATTTACTTTTAACCATGAGTGTACTTGGTGACCTGATACTGGATCAGTGGATCATTAGCTTTACATGTCAAGTTTTTCCCTTCTCTCCTTCACCCTCCCGAACAACAACTTCGCGTCAAGGGAAGGTTGGAGGATTTGCAGCCGCAGGGATGGGCAGGCTTCATAAATCTGATGCTGAGGGAGGAAATCCAGTAATATTCTGAGTGTCTGATAGGGAGAGGTAGTGATGTGGTTAAAGCTGTTGCTCACTAACAGGCCACAGACCATTGACTTCTTGGTTAGAGGGGAAATGACTTGTGTTCTCTGATACCGCAGAGACCTGTCCTGCTCCCCGACCTGCTCGTGTGGATATGCAGTGACGGCTGCTGATCACTTGCCTCCTGGAGAAAGATCATTCACTTGGAGGGCAAAAGACACAAAATCCTGTTACTTTTTGTTTCTCTGCAGTTCACTGACCAACAACTAGGCCTGTTAGAAAATAATAATTCTTTAGAATGACATAATTCAGCATAAATTTTATCTGGATGTACAGAGGATCAATGTGTGTAAATGCCAGCATTTTCATGGCAGATAATGATTCATATTCAGTGCAGCATCGATAGATAACATGATGGAATGATGAGGCAAAATACATCTTTCACGACTTGTTTTAGCTTCTCCATAGTCTCGGATTGCTGTTTGTGTAACGGGAATCAGAGGGCTTTGTGGATGCCTTGTCCCCTGGTAAACTGTCTGCATCTGATGCAAGGAACCAGTGGAGCAGAATCAGACGTCATGAGCAGAATCAAACTCCACTAATGTGAGAGTTTTTACTTGGGGTTTCCCCCCCCTATTCTGGCTTGTAAATTTCCATGTCAGTGTACTCAATGTTCCACTCCCAAATCCAAGTTGATCCTGACAATGTTTAATTAATTGGACCCATTAAGAGGACATGTTAACCTGCTGCAGGTTGGCTGCCAAGTTTGTCTGCATAATAGCATTCCTTGTTGAGTGCAACTTTATTATTTATTTGCAGAGTAATCCCTTTTTCAGTGGCATTCAGGTGGTTGGAGGGATTCTCCTGCCTTGCTCATTTGCAGAAATATTGTTTTTCTCATGGTTATCTGAGTTTCTTTCTTGTCTCAAGTTCCAAATTTGAGGTGATTGTTAAATGTTTGCAAATGTTACTGCTGCAAATTAACCCCAGTGTGTGCCTGCACAACACCACTTCAATTTTTAATTAATCATTTAATTAAGTTCTCAATATAGGGTCTTGCTGATTGCAGGTGAGGAGCACAAATTGATGCATGAAAGAACCAGTTGAGAATATATAATACAAAATTACAGTTAGATAGGATAGTGCCTTTCATTTCTTTCCATTTGATACAGCACCTTATGCAGAATACTGTATACAGGACAGTAGTACTGTGAAGTAAAGTGATTATTATGGGGGCAAACAGCAGCCAACTGCACAGCAGTGAACCATAAACAGTCTTGCATTGAGTGACATTATTATTTTTGATGGGATTATTTCCCCTGAAAACTGATCTGCCAATTGACAAGCTATGGGGGCTCCTAGTTACTGCTGGGTAACTATGGTACTAGGTGTTGCTGAAGCCTAAAGAAACTCCACAATTACTGCATTTTACATGAACACTATTTAGCAAAGATGAACAGGGAGGACAATGACACTCCAGGACTGGGTATTCTGAGCTAGTTCATTTCAGTCCTGATTTACTGCAGTGTTACCGGTTTTAAGATTACATAGATCAAAATGTACTTCACACTAAAATTCCCACCCCAAGTCATCATTAATAAGGACTTTTTCCATTTAACTTTGTAAAGAAAAATTACCTGGGACAAATGTGCACAGATATAAGAAGAGGTATAAGAGAGTGAATGCAGATGCCTGGGGTAGAGGATTTCAGGTTAATTAAAGATTGTAGAAATAGATACCTGCGTACAACAATGTCGGTACTGTGACTTTCCTTGAATTTTAATTAAGACTTATTCCAAACTCAATAAACTGGGCTCCAACCAGTGGCAAGTGTGCTCAATCCTGATATGTAGCTGAGAGGGGAACGGTGGGTATGAGCTGATCTGGAGACAAGAAATTCATTGGTCATCCTGAGGTCTTTTGATATAATAGTGCCAAAAATTACACTTGTATAGCACTTTTCAACTTCCAAAGCGCTGGACAGTCAGGGATTTGGACCTGAGCTGCATGTTGGGATTGGGAGTTGTGGAGGGTGGTCAAAGGCTTAGTTGAAGAGGGTTGTGAGATTCGCCTTTGAGGAGGCAAAGGAGGGAGTGGTGAAGGGAATGTGGTATGGATTCCAAAGGTGGGGACAGAGAGACTGAAGGCCTGATGGTGAGGTAGGCGATCGGGGGACAGTGGAGTGAGTGGCCAGATTGATATGGGATCAGCAGGTTACATTAAATCTTAAAACACTGGAAGTTAAGACTAAGCACTCGAAAGAGAATAAAAGGTCTTTTAGATGTGCTCCTGGATTAGCTGTATTTGCAGACCTGTGTAATCTAAAAACAGAGTACAGTGATCTTGGCACATGGATTCTGCACACTCAGTGCAGTGTTGTACCATCCTATGTTCAATGTTGTACAGTATTTGTTGTGGGAGTCCTGGGAGCCAGATATACATGTGCAAACTGTTGCTTTATGTGTAGCTTCAAAAGGCAGTTACATTGTATGTTGTAATTTAATACATTGTTTACATTGCTAATCAGTGAGAATGGAGTGAATTTGGATCAGACTCTTCCAGCAGAGTTAATTACCATCATTAGTTTTTTCCTTTGTAAGGGTGTTGCTCTGGGCAACTGGCTGCCATATTTCACCCTCAAAATACAGTCACACCAACTTACAATGCGGTATAGCCTGTGACGTCTCAACAATGTGATCGGGCAATACCCCAAATGCAATGATTATTACTATTATTATTTCTTTGTTTACCCACAAAAGTCCACATCACTTGATTGTTCAGCCCCACCCAAATGATCCTGGATGTGAACGAGGTGAAGCTCATTCATTGTCTGATTGTTGACAACAAACTGTAGTAAGGGTGGGCAAAAAAATTACCAAGAACAACAACAAAATGACATTTACAGAGCGCCTGTCACATCAGGAGGATGTCTCAAGGCGCTGAACAGTCAGGACGGGAGCCGAGCAAAGGAGGGGACAGGGGGAGTGTCGGGAGAGAGTTAGGAGGGGAAGGGCAGCACAAGGCACAGTCTAACAGGAGGGACTTGAGGCCGGCCTCGAAGCAGGAGAGGGATGGAGATTAAAACAGTGGGGGAGTTAACACAGAGCGGTTGAATAACCATTAGTGGATAAGATGAACCTGGTTTAGTTGGCAATATTGTATTGATTTTCTTTTTTTTCACCACATGTATTTCTGCTTATCTTGTCAGAATCCTTTTTTGACAATTTTCGCATGGCTGTTATTTAGCTCAAGTTGAAGTCAACCACTTAAACTGTGACACCTTCATAATCTTAGAAATTGATAATAATCCTTGCATATAGCGCTTTTCACGTCTTCTAGATGTCTCCACGTGCTTCACAGAATATACTGTAAAGTGAATTGACTGTATATATGTGGGTGAAACACGGCAGCACAGCAGTGTCCCACAAACAAGTCGTGGATTGAAATGACCAGTTTATTATTATCAGCCATGTGGGGTAAGGAAACTTGCCCAAGGTTCTGCCCTGCCTGAAAGCGAACCCAGGTTCATCAGGTAAACCCTTTCTCAGCTCCTACTTTCCCTCTTAATAGCGAAGGTCCCAGCCCTTGGTAAAGATTGGAATAAATTTGTGCTCCAGTTTTTCTGTTACATTTATAATCTTGTGGTGCCCAACACTATACTTAACATCATTTTCTTGATCTTATTATTCTAAATTGCTAGATACAAAAATGTTTGTGTCTGTCTGTCTGACTGACTATTGTTTGGTGATGCTGGATTCCGATTCTTTACGTCGGCTGAAATCTTTATAGTCTGACCAGGGGTTTCTCGGCATCTGAAATTCTGCGGATTTTACTCTAAGAACATCATCGTCATAGAGTCACACAGCAAATTAACTCACACAAATTCAGCCATTGTGTCTGCACCAGCTCTGAAAAGAGCAATCTCCATAGCCCTGCAATCTTGTCCTCCCCCAATACCCAGCAACTCCTCTCTTAAAACTTATCATAGTTAGTTTAACATTGTTAGAACTTTGGAAAATTCTTACAATTCCACCTGAATTCCACTTCCCACAAACCTTTGAAGAAACATTGTGTAACTTTCCTTACTCCACATGCCTCTGTTTACCTGGCAGTGAGTTAGTCAGTTGGTGGATCACTATCAATAATCCCTTGAAAATTAGATTTATAAAAAATCAATGGCAGTTTGTGGGACACTGCCGTGTGCAATGGCTGCCGCGTTGCGCCCAAAAAATATAGTCAATTCACTTTACAGTATATCCTGGGAAATGCTTTGAAACACTGTTTAGAAGATATGATATTATTGTATCAAATGCAAGGATTATTTCTATAATTAATGCATTCGGAAATCTCATTGTTATTATGTCAATGAGTTTAACTGCAGAATACTCAGTGTTTTATATAAATATCTCAAAGGATACCTGACCCCAACAGGAGTGTTTTCAGCCCCTGTGATGGAGGTGGCTGGTGTTCAGTATGTTGGGAATTGATTGAATGCCCGGGTCTGTGCTGGAGATGGTGTGTTACGTGTTTACTGCACCGCACACTATGGACGCAGCCGCTTCCCTTTAACTCACACAAATCCTGACCCTCACTCACAGGATCCCAGTTACTCCGCCTGTCAGCACCACCGAGACACCGGCACATCCCTCACAACATCCCCGGCACATCACACACACTCTAGTTACATCGAAAGCTCTCACCAGGTGACCAGGATTCCTTCCCCAGAACAGAAACAATCCATTACAAACAGCCATATCTGACCAGACTTACAGCTATTTCCTTAGTAAGGAACAATAGGTGGAGCCCTGTAGCTCAGTGGTTGGAGCACTGGCCTCACAACAACAACAACAAAAACAAAAATTACACTTGTATAGCGCCTTTCACAAGCAAGAAACCTGGGTTTGATTCCAGGCCAGGGCTAAACCTTGAGCAAGTTTCCTTACTTAAGAATAATAATCCTTCCAAAAAATAATAAATTGGTCTTCTCAATCCAACACTGTTTGTGGAACATTGCTGTATGCAATTGGCTGCCACGTTTCACCTGCAGAATATACACTTTACAGTATATTCTGTGAAGTGCTTTGATGTGATAATCCTTGCACTGTATCAAATTCAAGGATTATATTATAGTATAACTCCCCCTACCCCTGCATCAGTTATTAATCTCTGATATCAAACCCTTTCTGGATTTATAAAGCCTTTAATTAGACACAGTCAGAGCCACAGATTAGAAGATGTTGACGGGAGTCAATGAATATGGCTTCAGTCTTGTCAACATTGAGTTGTAGGCAGTTTTCTCTTATAGGAACATTTTGCCAGACAAGCTGAGAGAACATCAATCTGTAGAAGTAGATGTGTCATCGCAAACATGTGGAAGCTTACCCTATGTCAGCGGATGACATTGCCAAGACCGAGCATGTAGATGAGGAAGAGGAGGAGACCAAGGATAGAGCCCTGGGGCTCGCGCTAGCCTGGTAATCGGGCAGGGGCCAGAGGAGAAACTGTTTGTTAGGTCAGATTCAAACCAGGCTTGTGCATTCCCACAGAGGTGGATAAGGGAGGAGATGCGGTGGAGGGCTGACTATCAAATCCGGCAGAGGTCTAGAAGGTTGAGGAGGCTAACTGAAAAGACAAGAAAAATTTTCCCAGTGATTTGGCAAACAAACCTCCAGCTAAAATTTATCATCACTTCATGGCTGTGCTCTGGACTTTGTTGTGTGCAAATATGCTGCACAGGTGGTCTACAAATACACCGTCAACAATAACAACTTGAATTTATATAGCATCCTCCATGTTGGATAGCATCTCAGAGTGCTTCGCAACAACGGATCCCGGGGCCGAGCCAGGGAGAGGGGGAAAAAAGGGTTGAAAAGAAAGGTCATTAGATGAAACCTGAAAGTAGGAAGAGAGGGGGTGAGGCGAAGGGAGCAAGGGAGTTCCAGAGCCTCGGGGCGTAGTGGCTGAAGGAACGGCCGCTGATGGTGGAGCGGAGGATTCGGGGACATGGAGGAGGCCAGACCCGTTGGAGCGAAGGCAATGTGAGCTGGTTTGAGGAGATGAGGTCAGGGAGGTAGTGGGGGGTGCAGAGGAATGGAGGGATTTGAAAACAAGAGTGAGGTTCTTGAAATTGATCCTCTCTGGGCCAGGGAGCCAGTGAACTCTGGCAAGTACCGGGGTAATCGGGGGACGAAGTTTGGTCCGGGTGAGAATGCAGGCGGCAGGATTCTAGATAACCCGGATTTTATGAATGGTACTGGAGGGGAGACTGCCGAGGAAGGCATTGGAATAGTCCAGCCGAGAGGTGACAAACGCATGGACTAGGGTTTCAGCGGCTTTTGGGGTGAGGTATTGGAGGAGATGGGTGGTGCGTCGGAGATGCGAGAAAGCGGTGCTGGTGAGGGACTGGATGTGGGAGAGGAAGGATAATTGGAGTTCGAACCTGATGCCTAGGTTGCGTACGGGTTCAGAGTTTTAGGGGCAAGCCAGGAGGTGAGAACCATGCGATTGAAGACAATGATGAGAGCCAAAGAGTATGACTTCCGTCTTGTCAACATTCAGCTGAAGGAAATTTGCGCTCATCCAGCTCCTGATGTCTGACAGGCACGCTGACAGTACATCAGGGGACTGGGGGTCGCAAAGGAAGGTGGAAAAATAGAATTAGGTGTCATACGCATGCAAGTTGAAGTGTACCCCATGTCTACCGGATGACATCCCCAAGGGGAAGCATATAGGTTAGGAAGAGGAGGGGGCCAAGGATAGATTGTTGGGTACCCCACAGGTAACTGGGTGAGATCGAGAGGAAAAGCTGTTTGTGGAGATGTACTGCTGGCGGTTTGTGAGGTAGGACTCGAACCAGGCAAGTGCGGTCCCACTGAGGTGGATGACAGAGGACAGGCGGTGTGGAGGATGGAGTGATCGACTGTTTTGAAAGCGGCAGAGAGGTTCAGGTCAAGAAGGCAGAGGTAGCCTTGGTCAACCCCAGCCTATGCCTGCCACACACTCCACTCCCAAGTCACTTTACACTGTGAAGTGCTTTGCAAATGCAAGGATTATTATTATATTTATGCACAACAAGCTTGCAAGAAATTGGAAAACCACTCCTTTGCTGCCTCAGTTGATAGACACATCTCAATATGGAAATGAGTTTACAGGGAGCTCTTGTGTTTGATAAAACCAGATAGAATTAAGGTGGTTCACAATTTGAACTGTGTATGATAATTAATATGACAATTTAATTTCAAATTTCTGGTGCAGTTCCAGGGGAGCTTGTCCTGCAATAGATCACCTTGAAGAAATCAAAGCTTTTGACTCAACTTGAAAATTCAATCACCTCTTTTTCAGTCTATCTTAAAATACTCTGGAATTCTTTCTTATTACCATAATGATCCCTACTTAACTCCTGTAAATCACTCCTGTGCTTGTAATAGGTAGTATTTCCAAGCTGGAAAGCAGTGGGAAGCTAGTCCTATATTTGCTTAGCCACAGTGCACTATGTTAGCTGTTTAAACACCAGCAATATGCATATTGCATACTCTGAGGTTATCAAGGCTTGGATCTTGCCAACCTTATTTTGTTCTTATTTTGGTTCAGGATTAGGTGAGTAAACTGCATTCCTTCAAGGAGACAGTATGCATTCCAACCTAGTCAGATTAGACACTGTCCTTCAGAACACCCTGACAAAATTGATAGGGACTTTGGGCATTCTTCGACAAGCAAACAGGAAACATACCAACTAAGTAATTTTTGTTGGATAAACTCCAGCCATACTTAAATGCACACTCTGATGTACCGACTCTAACCAACCTACGCCTAATACATTCTAGGATTAGATAAAATGATTACATCTCTCCTGGGAGCAATTACCATGCATAGGTGGAATTTATTCTGATTTGAATCCTCTTAAGTACAGGGATTGTGCCTGTCAAGACACCTGGCTAATCAAAACAAATCCTCATAATGTCAGCCCATAGTGGCACACTGACCTTGATACTTCGATTGTGATGTAGATATAATGTAGATATGGGTGGGTAGGGAATCAACAAATGTGATATTTACAATTCAAAGTTATGCAGTACTCCCTAAATATTTAGAATTCATCTATTTTGGATGAATAATCTGTCACTTTTCAGACATACACATTAGAATTCTCCCTCACAGATTAAAGTTATTATCTCCTTCTGCAGAAGAACTTCCTGAAGATTACTGTTTTGCTGCTGTCTCTGCTCTCAGGCAATCCTAGACAACAATATATTTTTCATCCAATGGGAATCAGCCTAGTCAGCCTTCAGGGACAATAGGAGAGATTTTACAGCAGGTGGATTGTTAAAATGACAGAATATCGAATTTAAAGAACACAGACACAAGCCACTGGGTGTGAAGTCCTGTAGCTCAGTGGTTACAGCACTCGCCCTGGGTTTGATTCTAGGCAGGGCCAAACCTTGGGTAAGTTTCCTTACTCCACACGCCTAATAAAAACAATAATAAATTGGCAATTTAAATCCATGACTGTTTGTGGGACGCTGCCATATTTCACCCACAAAATATACAGTCAATTCACTTGACAGTATATTGTGTGAAGTTCTTTGAAACGTCTAGTATAAGTGACAAGGCGCTATATCAAATGCCAGTTTATTATTGTTATTGTTACTCTCCACTTACATTAGAACATGACAGTTGGCCCTGGGCCCCAGGTGAGAGCGGCCACATGGCCTGACTCCCACAATGCCTTTGGCTGCCCGTCTATCACCTGGAGCACCGCCCCAACCCACGTGACCAAACTGCCGCCGGTAGCCAATCAGCACCGAGAAGAGTGGCTTTTAAACAAAGAGTACCGGCAGCAACCGGCGCTTCGCTGTCGGAGCCTTGGTATCCGTGCGCCGCGTATATAAACATAACAAAATTGTACCTTCCCGGCTTCGTATCAATTCCCCGACTAATTTCGGCACCGAGGTGGAGCGATCAGAGGCGGGAAATGCGTTGGTTGGGTGGCTGGAGGCAACGTGGAGGTGGGGACTGGTTGGTGCGCGCGGAGGCGGCGGTTGTAGGCGTGACGGCGCTGCGGTTGTTGTCCGCGAGCGAAAGACGTTGCAACGGTTGGAGTACGAGCGGCTGAGCGGGAGACAGGGAGTGAGGAGAGAGACACCGCCAGCCAGCGCTTCCCCACACACTCACACCGATCGCGACAGCCTCCATCGGCCGCCAGCATGAGCCAAACCGAGTTCATTCCCCCGCCCGAGTGCCCTGTGTTCGAGCCCACCCCTGAGGAGTTCGCCGACCCCTTCGCCTTCATCAACAAGATCAGGCCCATCGCCGAGAGGACGGGCATCTGTAAGGTCCGCCCGCCGCCGGTGAGTTTGGAGATCTGGGGAGGCCGCGGCGGCCAGGCCCGAGTACAGCTCCCGGGGGCGACGTTGAGCGGCTACAAAGTTAGGAGTTTGGCTGTAAAGTTTTCAATATGGCGGAGCGGCGGACTCGTTTCCTTTGTGTCAGAGAGAGAGAGAGAGAGAGTTGCCTCGGCTAGGGTGGGGGTGAAGGCGTCGCGAGCCTGTGAGGGGAGGGGGCAGAGCCGCTGACCGAGTGCTGAGGGCGGCCAGGATCCCGATGAGCCAGAGACTGAAGTCAATAGCCCGAGTGGCGTGGCGAGAGCTGGAGACTTTCCCAGACGGTGGTTGTCTGTGTATGTGTTTGGGTTAAGGTGGGGAGACAGGAAGAGCGAGAACACCAATGGGTAAAGCAAGGCCCTGATTGAGGGCGACACAAACAGATACACAAGAGGAAGGGCGAGAAATGTAACACTTAATACGGTCAAGAGACACGCGATCTCCGAGGCACGGAAGCGAGATAAAGTAGTTTGTGTTTGCTGTGGGTGGTGGGGGGGGGGGGGGGGGGGGGGTCGGTGATCCTGTGAGAGCGAGTACACGTAGGATGATAATTGAGATGGGAAGATAAATAATATGAGAAGCCAATAAACCCGAGTATGGCAGTGGGAGAAAAGTGGATCGATTTTTAGAAGAGAATAGGGACGAGAAGTTGTGGGCCGGGGGAAGAAAGCAACACTGCGCGGAAAAATAAACTGAAGATCGTCTGAAAACCTCCGGAGGGAGGAGAGGAGAGGCAGTGGAGATTGACAGACTTGGGGTGAGGATGCAATGTGGGAGGGTTTGGCTGAGACTGACAGATGCAGAGAGAAGAAACTAAGGGAATAAACAAAGCTGGGGTTGAGAATGGATTCATCCAGTAGTTTGGGGGAGAATGGGCTACAAGGGATATTGTGTGTTTGTTTGAGTGGGTTAACAGGAGACCTGCCTCATGTGCAGTAACAGGCGGAACTCATAAATTTAGCAAGAAGTGTTAAACTAAATTTATTGGCGGTGAACCGCAATTTTCTATGTGGGGGAGGGGGGGAATTAAATACGTTTAGATGACTACCTTACTTTGTACCATTGAATAGTTTGCACTTTCTTCTGCAAACCTGCAAAGTATTGATGCAGTTGCGATTAAAATGGTGGGAGGGAGAGATATAACTTATTTCCAAATGGTTATCTTAAAATCTAGCAGCGGTGTAAAGGATCTCCTTTTGCAAAGCAGGTTTAAATGATCAAACTTTGCTAAATTTGTATGTTTAAGGTTAAAGTAAACGAAATCTAGAACTTCAACAGAAGTAACTGTGGAAGGTTTTCCAAAGATGTTAAGATATCTAGCTTGGATTGCAAAATTATAATAATAATCCTTTCATTTGATGCAACGCCTCATCATATTTTCAAGATGTCTTGAAGAGATTTCACAGAATTTCACTGTAAAGTCAATTGACTATTTTGGGTGAATTGTGTGCCAATTGTGTCTCACAAACAGCTGTGGATTGAGTGACCAAGTTATTATTGTTTCATTTTTTTAAGGGATTGTTACCATGGAAATGCAAAAAATTGCACCATGAAAGCAAATCTAGTTATTTTAAGACATTCCAAATGTGGAGATATTGTAATCTTTGTGATCAGAAATTTGCAAAGTTGTCTCAAGTTTTGTTAAGAATACGCAAGGATTTATCTTGTCACTGAGCTGTTCTTTCTGATTACCGTATGTCTTTTGTGATTGTCACTCATTGAGATTCTTTTCGCTTTTGTTGAAGTTCTCAGTTTAATGCTCCGAGAACCTGTCCGGCGTGAAGGGTGCTGTATAAATGCACTGTATAAATTACTTTTTTTTGTCTCCTAATTTACCCTGGCTATATTTTCTACTTATCAAATTGGCTACTTATCTAATTTGCAGGATGTTGCTGTTGCAAATGGCGCCTCATTTACCCTCCCCAACCGCGGTTCCTGAAAACCTCCGCGGTTAGTAAATCTACGGTTGGAAAATACAGGGCTCTATGGGAAACATGGGGATAGGGGGAGTACGTGTGCTTTGTTGCGGTTGGAAAATGCAGGGCCTTATGGGAAACATGGGTACAGGAGTAGTAAGTTTGGGAACATTGACTGCCAGGATCTGCAGCAATCCGCAAGGCTGTCTGACTGACTGATCTACAGACAGAGAGAGAAATCAATGGAGAAGGTGGTGTGGTGGGTGACACGGTGGGGGGGACGGGGCGTGGTGGGGAATGTGGAGAAGGTGCTGTGGTGGGTGACCCAGGAGGGGGGTGGGGGGGGGGGAGAATGCGGAGAAGGTGCTGTGGTGGGTGACATGGAGGAGGCAGGGGGGATGTGGATATATTCCCATTATATTCCCACCCTCTCATCTTGGGTGCCCAGCCACTGCTGCTAATGCATTTAATATTCTATATGTACAGTATATACACACACACGTATACACAAACTTGCATTGTGTAAGATCAACTTAAAAAATTACATGTTTTCGTGTATAATTATATGAAAACTGTTGAAAAATAAAAAAGCTTGCATTTTGATATAGCACTTTTCATGTCTTCTAGACATCCGAAAGTGCTTCACAGAATATACTATAAAGTGAATTGATCGTATATTTGTGGGTGAAAATTGTGCACAGCGATGTCACACAAACAATCGTGGATTGAGTGACCAAATTTTTTTTTTAGAGGGATTATTATTTGATGTGTGGAGTAAGGTAACTTGCCAAGGTTTCGCCCTGCCTGGAATCAAATCTCGTCTCAAACTCAGTGGTGTGCTCTGGTAACCACCGAGCTACAGAACGTCACATGGATACAGGCTAGTTCCTGTCATGTTGCTAATGCATGGAATCTTCCATATGATTAATGGTAAAAGCCATGGGAGCTGTCAGTTACAGGTTCCAATCACTTTAGAGATCAGATTGAGCCATTTTTAGTAAGATTTAAAAAGCACAGGAGCTTGTGGATCATTCCTGAAATTTCATGCTAGTGAAGTGCCTCAAACTCCAAAAGATGGTGTTCTTTGGTCTTAAGCTTCTTCAAAGCAGGTACATTTAATATCCCTGCCAGGATAATCAGCATAGCTTTGGGAAGTGCCAACCCTGCCTAACTACAGTATAGTACAGTATATATATATATATAAAAGCCTTCAGAAGGTATGTTTCCACAATTATGTCCTCCTGACGCGGATGGCGCTGTGTCAAATCTGATGAAGCAGCGGGGAGAGGAGCTGAGCTGCCTGTGTGTGTGAGAGAGATACACAGTGAGAATTAGCGGCAATTCACTTGCCTGGTTAGAGTTGGAATAATGTAGTAATAATAATAATAATCATTGCATATATACAGCATCTTATTTTGTCGTTGAGACATCTCAAAGCGTTTAGCAGAATATATATACCTGTATATAAAAGCCTTACGTATGTTTCTGCAATTGTACCAATGAATTTCTAAATGGAAAACAAAAACCAATACAGCTTAAAACTCCCCCCAAAACAACAACAAAGAAAAATAACCCAGTGATTAAAGCTCACGCTTTTTTTGTAAACAACAAATACATATAAACAACAAAAAACACAAATTTATTTTTAAAAACTTAAGTATTTGTTAATACAAATAGAATATACAAGGGGGTATAGCTAGTTTTGTATATTCTAGCTTGAGTTGTGAATTGAAAAGTTGATGAATAATTGAAGAAAAGCTTTGCAAAATGATTTACCAGACCAATCAAAATGTGGCAGCACTTGATCCTGGTTTCATGAAATGGGGTTGTGAGATTGATATCAGTTATATGCAGTCGACTGGTTTGAGTGAGGGTTTGGACTGGTGAAACAAAACTGATACTCTTATCCAGCTTATTTGAGGTTGGTTGAACCGTGGTATAAGATTGCCTTATCACTGAGATTCAGGATTTTGGAGAATACACAAGTACCAATAGACAGGTGATTCTTTGCAGGTGATTCCTTCTGTTTCTATTGTCCCTGCCCCAAAGAATTATGCAATGAGTTAAGATGATTCATGCTAGTGGCTTGCTGCTCAGAAAAACAATTTATTTGAGTTTCTGCCTCTAGTGCAGCACACTGAGGCTTTTCTGATGGTAGTCCTTATCCCAGTCCTTGCCAGACTGCACTGGCTGCATGTCCCAGAGAAGATGAATTTCAAGATCCTCACTCTTGTTTTCAAATCCCTCCACTCCTCTGTGCCCCCATACCTCTCTGACCTCCTCTCTTCCTCACAACAGTACCCGTTGCTTCACTCCACTGGATCTGGCCTTCTCCTTGTCCGCCGAATACTACGCTGCACCATCGGCGGCCATGCCTTCAGCTACTACGCCCTGAGGTTCTGGAACTCCCTTCTTCACTCCCTTCACCTCGCCTCCTATCTTCCTACTTTCAGGTCTCAGCTAAAGACCTTTTTTTTAGACCGCACTTTTGGTCACCTTCTTCCCCCTCCCCCTGGCTTATTGGGAAGTGCTCTGAGATGCTGTCCGGCCTAGAGGGTGCTATATAAATCCAAGTTGTTATTGTTATTGTTGACGTGTTGTTGGTAGTATAAATAACTAATAGTGGAGGAAGTGTAGATGTAGCTTCCAGGTGAGGAAAAGGTGAAGGCACTTGAATTATCATCAATGATATGGGTAAATTGACCAATTGTTCATAATATCATAAGGCTCTTAGGGATACAAATTGTAGAATAATAGTTGACAAGCCAGTGATATAGGAGAAGCAGTTGGAATATTTGAATTAAATACAAAATACTGCAGGTGCTGGAAATCTGAAACAAAAAGAGATGTCACTGGGAACATCTGTAAAGTGATCGGAACACTTAACAGAATTCCCCAGTTCTGACGAAGGTTTGTGAACCTGAGACGTGAATCACTTTTCTTTCTCCATAGATGCTGCCTGACTTGCTGTGTGTTCCCTGCGACTTCTGTTTTTGTTTTGGAACATTTAATGTTTATCAAAGAATCCAGGGAAAATAATAATAATTTGCTAAAAGTCATGTAGAAGTGGCTGAAAATGACCATTTCATTATTTGGACGATTTAGGAGCCTGTTTTTTTCTGGCAGTCTTGTAGAGTAGAAACTGACTGAAGTCAGACCAATTGTTATATCACACATTGTCATTGAACTGCAAGCTCTGTAGTTCCTGAGGTTGCAAAGCTGTCAGATTTTACTGGTTCTAACTGGGTTCCTCAATGGTACTACATTTAATGTCCTTTTATGTGGTCAAGGATTTTAGCTCGATGCACGGAAGTTGATCAGAATAGCAGCAATCGAATTAAACACTGAGATAGATTGGCTTCATTTACTGGTGGAGAATATGCAAAATCCTGTTTCCTGATCAATCTGTGTATACCGTAAATCTCCGCGTATAAGGCGCACTTTTTTTTCACGTCGGAAGATCTCAAAAGTTGGGGGTGCGCCCTATACGCAAGTACAAGAAATTTTGAGCCTCGGAAATACTACTTCCGAGGGGCGGCCGGCGCTGACAGCTGGGGTTTGGTCACTGTGTCTGGCGGGGGTTGGGGGGAGCGGGTGACGGGGCTTCGGCCTCGGGCAGCGGCAGCAGCAGCGGACTTCAGTGCTGTGCCTGCTGCCTGCCTTCAGCCTAACCCAGTCTCCCTCCCTCCCTCCCTCTCCTGCCTCCCTCCCTCCCTGCCTGCCTGCCTGCCTCTCTCCCTGCCTGGCTCCCCCTCTCTCTCTCTCTCTCCCTCCCTCCCTGGCTGCCTCCCTCTCTCCCTGCCTGCCTCCCCCCCTCTCTCTCTCTCTCTCCCTCCCTGGCTGCCGGCTTCCCTCCCTCCCTGCCTACCTGCCTGCCTCCCTCCCTCTCTCTCTCCCTCCCTCTCTGGCTACCTGCCTCTCTCCCTCTCTCTCCCTCCCTGCCTGCCTGCCTGCCTGCCTGCCTGCCTCCCTCCCTCCCTCCCTCCCTGCCTGCCTGCCTGCCTGCCTCCCTCTCTCCCTCCCTCTCTCCCTTTCTCTCTCCTTCCCTGCCTGCCTGCCTCCCTCTCTCCCTCCCTACCTACCTGTCTCTCCTGCCTCCCTCCTTTCTGCCGGCAATATCATTGAAAATGCTTCCGTTTTTTTTCACCAAGAAAAGGTCGAAAGTTGGGGGTGCGCCTTATACGCGAGTGTGCCTTATACGCGGGTATTTACGGTAAGTATTTTGCTGATTACAAAGAATACTATAGTGCAGTATTTAAGGCCTCGAGTACCTATGGTGCACCAAAATAGTCTTGTATTTAAAACAGCAAGTATCACTTATTTTGAACATTGACTATTAGATGATTTTCCACCCCCACCCCATTAGCCCAATCGATTGTCACCAAGGTTGTTAGTAGGTTGGCAGATTGCTTTTCCGGGGAGGAGGGATAATAATCCAAAAGAATACTGGGCAAGAGTGCTGAGCGCAAATTGATTGCTTTGTATTACAAAGAAATCACTTTAAAATGGCCATAATTATTGTGTGGATATTTGGAAATTACTATAAGAATGCATTTCTTACATGGCAAGAACTTCCAGTACTTCCGGTAATATTAAATTTGTCACAGATCAGAACCTACTGGGAGGAAGAAATATACCAGTTCAGCTATGTCCAGTTCAGCTCCTTCTACTGTACTGTTACTAACCAGTCTAGGAAAGAGACCTCCCTGCTTACCCAATGAATAAAGAGTTGTGTAATGGCAGGTTTGGAATTTTTCCCACTCTTCTTTCTGTAACTTTGCATCTTCTGTTAATGATCCCTAAATTGAACACACACCTTTACTTTGGAGATTACATACACAAAACTAAAAGCAATAAAAGTGCAGTATTTGTTCCAACTAGATCAAAGTTAATACAGGTAGACACCGCTCAATGAAGGGGCTAAGGACTTTAAAACCCTTTGGTAAGCGAAAATTTTGTTAAGCGAGAGTTTAACTATATTACTGTATTTGGCCGCAGCCAAAACGCCACCCCAATCCGAACCTCCCCGCTAACATCAGTTTAGATCCTAGCGGTTCCTAGCGCTAACATTTTCGGTGTACAGGTTGTACACCTACAGGTTCGGTGTACTCCAAAATCCGGAGATCCGGAATGACAAACATTGCAAGAATAAAAATGCCAATCCTATCTGCTCCAGGCCAGGTCTTCATAGTTACTGCACTGAAATATCGCAACCTGGGCCCAGGCTTGTTTAGAAGTTGTTATCGAATCGGCCTCCACCACATTTTTAGGCAATGTGTTCCAGATTTGAACAACTCGCTGAGTGAAAACATTTCTCCTCACTTCCCCCACCACCAACTGCCCCCTCCCCATCAGTCTCCAAAATTTCCGCTCCCTGCCCAACAAGACCCTCACTATCTATGACCTCATCATTGATGAAACCATCGACATCCTCGCTCTGACTGAAACCTGGGTTATCCTAGGCCACTGCTTCCCCTTGACCGAGGCCACGCCTGGCTACAGCTTCCACCAAACCTCACGATCCAATCGCTGTGGTGGCGGTGTGGCTCTCATCTCCCGGTCCACCCATGGCCTTTCGACTTATTCCTCCAGAACCTTCCCTTCCTTCAAACACCTCACTCTCCATCATCCCTCCAGTCTCTCCCTCAGAATCCTTCTAGTCTATTGTCCCCTCAAGCCCTCTCCCATGTTCCGCTCAGACATCTCTACTCTCCTGTCTTCTCTCTCCCTCTGTTCTGAACGCCTCCTCATCCTAGGCGATTTAAACCTCCACTTCACCCCCTTCCTGCTCTATTTCCAGCGAGTTCTCATCCATCTCATCCCTCCTTAATCTCTCCCTCCACATCCACTCTGCCACCCACATTCATAGAATCATAGAATTTTACGGCACAAAAGGAGGCCATTCGGCCCATCTAGTCTGTGCCGGCTCTTTGAAAAGAGCGATTCAATCCCACTGCCCTGCCCGCTCCCCATAGCCTAATAGACCCGTTCTCCCTAAATAAAGATCTAATTCCCTTTTAAAAGTTGTTATCGAATCAGCCTCCACCACCTTTTCAGGCAATGCATTCCAGATTCGAACAACTCGCTGAGTGAAAACATTTCTCCTCAGCTCCCCTCTACTGCGCCTTGAAACTATTTTAAATCTGTGACCACGAGTCACAGATTCACCCACGAGTGGAAATAGTTTTTCTCTATTTGCCCTGTCGAAACCCCTCATGATCTTATAAACCTCTATTAGGTCTCCCCTCAATCTTCTCTGCTCCAGAGAGAATAACCCTAGCCTATCTAGCCTCTCCTCATAGCTGAAGTCCCTCAATCCTGGCACCATCCTAGTAAATTCATCCACATTCATGGCCACCCGCTTGACCCTAGGCCTCACCACTTTGGACATCACCGGCAAAGCCATCTCGGATCACCACTTCATTTCCCTTCCGCTTCGCCTCGGCTCCACACGCACTCGGGGGCTTGAGACTCTAATGCTTTGCGCCCCCCCCCCCCCTCCCCCCAGCCCCGAAGTTTGGAAACCACTGCCTTAATACCTCCATACCCCTTTCCCCTGTTCAATCCTCCACTATTGGAATATTATCTTCCCCCACTCCCTCTCTGCCACCCTTGAGTCGTCTGACCTCCTACTCCTCTGGCTCTCTCTAAATGCAGGCATTGGAAAGGGTACAACGAAGATTTACTAGGATGGTGCCAGGATTGAGGGACTTCAGCTATGAGGAGAGGCTAGATAGGCTAGGGTTATTCTCTCTGGAGCAGAGAAGATTGAGGGGAGACCTAATAGAGGTTTATAAGATCATGAGGGGTTTCGACAGGGCAAATAGAGAAAAACTATTTCCACTCGTGGGTGAATCTGTGACTCGTGGTCACAGATTTAAAATAGTTTCAAGGCGCAGTAGAGGGGAGCTGAGGAGAAATTTTTTCACTCAGCGAGTTGTTCGAATCTGGAATGCATTGCCTGAAAAGGTGGTGGAGGCTGATTCGATAACAACTTTTAAAAGGGAATTAGATCTTTATTTAGGGAGAACGGGTCTATTAGGCTATGGGGAGCGGGCAGGGCAATGGGATTGAATCGCTCTTTTCAAAGAGCCGGCACAGACTAGATGGGCCGAATGGCCTCCTTTTGTGCCGTAAAATTCTATGATTCTATGATTCTATGACCTACCCTCTCTATCCTTCCTCCACAGTTCCCTCTCCTCCATCCTCAACTCCCTTGAGCCCCTCACCATCCGAATCGCCTCCTATTCCCATAAATCCCCCTGGTACACTATCCCCCTCTAAACACTTAAGGCGCAGGTGCGAGCTGCCGAACGAGCCTGAACCAAATCAAAAGTAATAGTCCACCGGCAATTTGGCTAGATCACACCAAGGGCTATTGCTTTGCCCTAGCCTCTGCCAAGTCCTCCTATTACTCCAAATTAATCTTGGAGGCGAAGGACAACTCCAGAATCCTTTTCTCCACCACTAACCGCCTCCTCCTCCCATGCCTCACCCATCCTATCCTCCAACTGTGAGGAGATGCTGGACTTCCTCGAATAAAAAATCGAGGGGATACGTTCAGCCACTTCTACTCCATCCTCACTACCTCCCCACTACCTCTCCCCACCCCAGAATCCATCTCCCCCTCACCCCACTACATTCCTTCGACCCTATCTCTCCTCCCGCCCTCTTTGCTCCCCTCTGTAAAATGAAACCCATCACCCATGACCCCATCCCCACCTCTCCTCATCTCCCAGCTCCATCTAGCCCCTCTCCTAACTGATGTCATCAACCTCTTCCTATCCATCGGCACTGTCCCCATATCACTAAAAACTGCTGTCATCACCCCACATCTTGAAAAACCCTTCTCTGCACCCATCCCTACTCTCCAGCTATCGCCCCATCTCTAACCTCGCATTCCTCTCCAAGGCCCTGGAACAAGTTGTTGCTTCCCAGCTTCGTTCCTTTCTCTCTTGCCACTCCCTCCTTGAACCCCTTCAATCAGACTTCTGTGCTGTCCATAGCATGGAGACAGCCCTGGTCAAAGTTTCTAATTACATTCTAAACATCCGGGACCAGGGATTTTGTTGCCTCCTTGTCCTCCTTGATCTCTTCGTGGCCTTCGACACTGTCGACCACTCCATCCTCCTATGCCGCCTCTCCTCCCAGGTCAATCTCCACGGACCTGCCCTCACCTGGTTCGAATCCTACCTCTCCCATCGTCTACACTTTGTCGCCACCAACGGCTTCTCTTCCAGCCTCCGTACTGTCACCTGTGGCGTCTCCCAAGGTTCTGTCCTTGACCCCTTTTCAACATCTTCATGCTCCCACTTGGTGACATCATCCACAGTCATGGGGTTAACTTCCACTTGTATGCGGATGACACCCATCTCTTATCTCTCTGGCTCTACCCTTGAGGACTACAACTATCAGACATGAAGTCCTGGATGAGAACTACTTTTCTACAGAACATCAAGAAGACAGAGGCTCTACCGATTGGCTCACGCCAGCGCCTTCACACATCAGGCGCTGGCAGCATCTACCTCCATGGTTGCTTACTTGATCTATCCAAGCCAGTCAGGAACCTCCTTATCTTGTTCGATCCTCAACTCTCCCACATCCAAATAATGACTCGCTCTGCCTTTCCCCATCTCCACAACATTGCCCGACTCCGCCACTACCTCACCCCCAAAGCCACTGAAACCCTCAATCATGCCTTTATTATATCCCAGAACGACTATGCAAATGCCCTGCTTGTCGGCCTTCCCAATTCCTCGCTCCACAGGCTGCAGATAATCCAGAACTCTACGGCCCATGTCCTCTACTGTTCTAAACTCCGACCCCATCTCCCCCATCCTCGCCCGACTCCATTGACACCCTATCATCCAGAGGATCCAATTCAAGATCTTGGTCCTCACATTTAAAGCCCTCCACAACTTCGCCCCACCCTACATCCGTGACCTTCTAACCCCTTACCAACCTGCCTGCCTCTTCCTCTCAACAGGTTCTGGCCTGCTCCATGTCCCCCGATCCATCTGCCCACCATTGGTGGGCAAGCCTTTAGCTACTCTGCCCCCAACCTCTGGAATTCCATCCCGCAGTCCCTCCGCCTCGTCCCTTCCCTGGCCTCCTTCAAGTCCCCCCTCAAAACTCTCCTCTTCGATGGTCGCACCGGCAACTCCTAATCCCCCCATCCCATCCCCCGCTCAGGTTTGGCACAATTGACTGTCCAGCGTCTTGGGACGTCATCCTGACCAAAGGCGCTATACAAGTGTAATTTTATTTTGTTGTTGTTGCTAGTTTGTTGATTGTCTGAACATCATAATATCATAATGTTGTACAGGTAGACCCCGCTTAACGAAGGGGTTAGGGACTTTAAGACCCTTCGTTGAGCAAAAATATTGTTAAGCGAGGGTTTAACTATATTACTGTATTTGGCCGCAGCCAAAATGCTGCCCCGACTCAAGCCTCCCCGCTAACATCAGTTTAGTTCCTAGCGCTAACATTTTCGGTGTAGTCCAAAATCCGGAGTTCCGGAATCTGGAATGTGACAAAAATTGCAAGAATAAAAATGCCAATCCTACCTGCTCCAGGCCAGGTCTTCACAGTCACTGCACTGAAATATCGCAACCTGGGCCCAGGCATTTCCGGACACATGACGTGCTTCTGGCGTTCCGATTTGTCTGGAAATACCCAAACCTGGGCTCGGCTACGGGGTTGCTCAACCTGTACTAGCGAAAGCTTAAGGTAGATATAACTGCTATTGAAGGCAACTTTAAATACAACAATAAAATATTACAATGTTAGTAAATACAACAATAAACAATAAAATACAGACTCGACAGTCCTCGACTTACTATTATTGAAGCCACGAAGCATCCTGCCGCTTAAGCTCCTCCCATATGGGAGGGACTGCACTGGACTGCTTAACTGAGGCACGCTAAAGACTGAGAGTGGGTTGCTGGGGCAACCGGGAGAGGTGCTACCCATGAGAAGCTGCGACGAGAAGCCCGCGAGATTTAAAGTGTGTGTAAACAATTGTTATAGCGAAAACAGCCTTTGTTAAGCGGAGAAGTCGTACAAATAGAAACCCTCATTATAGTGAACTTTAGTTAACCGGGCGTTCGGTAAGCGGGGTCGACCTTTAATTAATTTTTAATTATACAATAAATTTTTGAACTATGTTTTTACAGCGTTTTACTCTGGACCAATAACACTATGCTTCCCTCTGTGATGCTCATTACAATGGTTATAAATGCTACTCAATGAGCACTATCTTGTCCTGTTATTGTGTAAATCTTTGTCCTTGTGCACTAAGATTCTTCCTAAATTACCTATCTGCAGTAATTACTGAGTTGTGCTTGTAAATATAGAGAGGACGACTGTGAAGTGCTTCAATAGTGGATAAAGAATTATGCATCTTTGTTGAATTTATGCTATACCATTGAAATATAAATTACCATTCATTTCTCTTCAATTGCAGGATTGGCAGCCACCATTTGCCTGTGATGTTGACAAGCTGCATTTTACACCTCGAATCCAGCGACTGAATGAATTAGAGGTAATTTCTTTCTTTTACCCCAACCAATTTGTCTTGACTTGATTTTATGCATCTGATTACAGAATGTTCTCTGATTATCAATGAATTGCAGAAAATTGCAGCATTTGGAGATTCTTAGTCCACATCACCTGATTTAATTATGCCGGTTGATTTGTATGAAAATCCGGACTGAATGCTATGCTAGTCAGCACTGAATGTACTCACTCAGACCTTCTATGTGTCGTGCCTTCAACTACAAGGTACTTGTAGATGGAAGAGTCAAATTGCGATTGACAGGCAGCTGGAGTTGTGCTGTCAATCAATGAGAGATGCAGGAATGGGAAGAACAAGAAATGGAATGGGAGGAGTCAGATTGCGATTAGTTAACAGCTGATTACCAGCTTGTGATTACCAGAGCTGTAGTCGAGTCCTCCTCATCCGAGCCCCTGGTGTCCGAGTCCTAGTCCGAGTCCCTGCCACTTTTTAATGTCCGAGTCCGAGTCCTCCATGTAAAAATTCACGCCCATCACCAACTTATACATACTAGAATTTCAGTCTTATACCTTTTTTTGATGTATATTGCTTGCTACGTTTTGTTTACAAGGGTTGGGTTCTTACTTCATGGCTTTATGCAATAAATTGACTCATTATCCCGAAGTTCAAGTGCCTAATGGTTTGGTTCAAGAACAAATAAAAATTCTATTTTTAGTCCCTGAAGTACAAGGAATATTGACTTCTCAAGTCGTCAGTCACTTGTCTGATAAAGCCATTGCACTGATATTCACTGAAATGAAGATTCACAAAATGCTAAGACAGTGATATGCGTTCATTAATTTGAGAAAGGTAATGCAGTCGGGCATGAAAAACTAAGTGTCTAGAAAGTTGATGTTAATCCTCTCCAAACATGCAGTTAAGCAGTAGTTCCGCAGTAACCTGTGCCTTATTAAATTTGTCTTTCGAAGTGCTTCAAATTGATAAGTTTACCTAACTAAAAAATTCTAGCTCAAACGTCTGACTGCAATTTAGAGATTTTGCAGTTTAAAGCTGACTTGGAACTAGTTACTTGGCTGCCTTGTGGTATACGCTTTTATTCAAACTGGTGGACGAGAATTCAGTGAATTCCTCTTACGAGTCCCCTAAATTTGTGTGTTTTCTAATTTCGTTCTCCTTTCCTTTCTGTCCGTCACTCTGCTCCCTGTCTTATCTCTCCCACTGACTCCCACTGTCTCGCTTCCTCTGTCTGAAGCAGATTTATAAAGTCAGCCCAGAAGGTATCCGACTGTGGGCAAACTTTAAGAAGCAATACTCAAGTCTAAGCTTTAATTTGGAGAGGCAAGGATTCACATGGCACAGGCATGATAATAATAATAAGAAGAAGAATCCTTGCATTTGATATAGCGCTTTTCACGTCTTCTAGATGTCTCGCGATGGTGTGAATGGCCTCCTTCTGTGTTGTACAATTCTATGATCTCCAAATCCATCTAGATTTATAAATCTAAACCTTGTTTGGCAAATGTATTTGAAAATGCCTGCCTGGCACGATTTTCCTGGAAATGCACATGTATGAACCCCAATTGAAGACAGAAGGATTGGGTTGGCTTTTGTGCGTTTGTATGCGTGTATGTATACGTCTCTCCCTGTCTCTCTCTTCCCCAAACCCCATTTGTGTTGAGGAGAGAGATTTTAATTTTTTTCCAAATAAAAAGTCTAGCTGCAGATTGCTTGCCTAAGCTTGTACTTGTGTATATTGGTGTGTGACCGAGCGCTCGTGAATGCTGCTGATCTGAGTTCGAGTCAGTGCATTGCGCACAAAGAAGAAAATTGCAGGGCTTTAGGACTTGAGTCCTGGACTCGGACTTGAGACCGGTCTCGAGTCCTCATTTCAAAGATAGTAGAACGCTTTGCGGTGCTCGCGCTCTACTTTTTACGCGTATCTCTAGTGGGGCTAGATTTTTGTTTCCGTATATATTTCTACTTCAAAGACCTAAGATCTACGTACGGCTAATTTCAGCACGTAGCCTTATTTGTGAGACTTCCACCTGTGTTGGAGGAAAGCGACAACTCCTCCAAACAGATGGATTTTTCTGTAGACTGAGGCCTACCCAACATAGTTCAGAAAATAGTCTTTATTAGATTAAATCTTCAAGACTATTAATATGACAAAATTTATCGTGATTCATGAGTAACGCATTCTCCACACACACACTTAATTTATTGTATAGTCTAATCGTAAATAAGTACGAAACTTATTTTTCTTTATGACGTCGCTGCAGATGGCGTGTGAAATTCGATGTGGTGCCACACATTTCAGTTACAACACATTTGCAAAACTTACATTTTGCATGATGTTTGTTCCCCCCTGTTGTTGTGAATTCCTTATGATCTGTGTACCCGTACCGAATCACTCGGGACACGGCAGACATGGTGATGCTCGTACTCGCCGGGCAGGTGAGAATCAGGGAGGTTTCAGTGAGTAGCACGCGATATAAACGGAGTATGGTAGCCCTTGTACAGTTAGTACACAAGACAATGTACAAAAAAATACTCACAGAGTCTCAGCAGAGATCAGTGTTACTACTCACACAAGGAACTGAAACACGTGGCAATCCAGGGCATTGGATTTAAACGGGTCACTTTTTAAAGGCTTTTTTCGTTGGTAGAAAATTTACATGTGATAGGAAGTAGTATCCCATGTGGGATACCGCGTCACAGTTCATTCACATGAAACTTTCGCTGCAAGATTTCCAGTAGGTTGGCCAGTGTAGTATTTGCGCGAACTGCAGAAAATCCTGCAGCTCGGCTCATATCTGCCAGACTCACGGAGGTCTTGAAGCCCAAGTCCTCGAGTCCCTGCTGTCGAGTCCGAGTCCTGCACAGCCAAGTCCAAGTCCTTCAAATGAGGACTCGAGACAGGACTCGAGTCCTACAGCCCTGATGATTACTTGGAGCCCATACATTCACAAGCTGCTGCAGGCTGTCAATCACCATAGCACTGCTGCTAACTGTCCAATGGGAATGGCAACAGAAGGGAGGAGACGCCGCTCCTCTGCTGGGAGGGAAGTACAATTAGTCCTCGCTTAATGTCATAGTTGTGTTCTTGAAAAGTGTGACTTTAAGCGAAACAATGTAAGAATACCAGACATTCAGCCAATGCTATCCAAAGTAGTTTGTTTCCACCCGCTAGCGATGACATAATAGCGAATTTCGCGAAGTTAAATGGATATATGCTCCCCTATGTATCAAGAACTTAATAACGAAACAACGTTGACCAAATCAACGTTAAGCGAAGATAGACTGTATTGTATTTTGTAGCCAACAAAATATGTTGCTGAATTCTGGAAGCCTTTTCAACTTTCACGGATTCCCGACATGAAAGACGTTCTATAAGTGTAATTTTGTTGTTGTTGTATTTAGAATACTCATAAAACATTGTATTTGTAGGCTCAGACCAGAGTAAAGCTCAACTTCCTTGACCAGATAGCAAAATTCTGGGAGCTACAGGGATCAACATTAAAAATTCCACATGTGGAAAGGAAGATTTTGGATTTGTTTTTACTCAATAAGGTAAGATTGTGTCAAACATTCTCATTAATGTAGAGTTCTAGGTTTTTCTAAACCTTCATATTTAAATATTGCTACCAGAAGTGTATAACATAGACAGATACTACCGTTAATTGTTGCAGTACAAAGCGTTCCATTTTAATTCAGATTTTAAAAAATCAACAACAACTTGGATTTATATAACGCCCTCCTCGCCAGACAGCATCTCAGAGAGCTTCACAATAGCGGGACTGAGCCAGTGGGGCTTAGAAGGTGACCGTAGGCACAGTCAAACTGAAAGGTCTTTAAGACAGTAAAGTCTTTAATAAAGGGATAATGTTAAATGGGTTCAAATTTGCCGTGATGAGAATTTAAAAAAACACTTTGCATGCATGATAATTTCAGGATTTAGCTTGATCTGCAAACATAACTGATTGTTATGTTAAAACATAACTTTTGACCTCCCTGAAGAGTTTAAAAACTGAACTGATGGAAATTTGGAGAATACCCATAAAGGAGGCCAGAATAGAATTGCATCGAACTATGTCATTTTCAGTCAATTAATGACCGGTTTTGGATTAAAACCTTCAACTCTTTGCAGTCTCCAATTGTGAAAACAGCTATGACCAGACATTGATAGAATAGGAGCAAGATGAGAATGGTCTAAAATGCCCAATGAAATCTAAATTTATATAGCACCTTTCACATCAACAGGACACCAAGATGATTAATAATCAGAATGGATAATCTCCCATAGAACCTCACTCACACTGGAGACATAATAAATCTACATTTTCTCTGGGGTCTTCAAGGCAAACAATCTTTAATTGAATCTTTAGTTAAAATCGTGCTCTGCCACTGTCAAGCACTCTGGGATGCATTTGTACCCTTGCACCTGTATAGCATGTGGGTGCGCTATATACAAGTTGTTGCATTACTACACTGGTGGAAATTTCCGAGCATAGCTATATTTTTTTCATGTCATCTTAGATTGAAATTGTACATCAAGATTAAAATGTACTGTATAATGCAATAATTTCAGAAAAATGCAAAGAACCAGATGTTCTTGATCACAAAGCTTGGGATTGCTATAATACTATATTTGTTAAATAGCATTTTTAAGGAAATACATTGATTGCAACATGAATTGGGCATGATATTTTGGTCACCCCTGTGTATTCAGTAACAAAAGCTAATTGCATCAAACAACAATTTGCACATATATGGATGAGCTAGTCTGAAGAAAGACACAACAAGTGAGACATGAAGAGATAGTATTGGATAGTCTTCAAGTCACTCCGCTGGGATATCAGGCAATAACGGAGCCTCACCGGGGTGGTACTGATGGGCATAAGCAATGAATGCCATGTGGAAGACTGTCTTGCAAATTAACTGGAATTACTACAATCAGTAGTGCACTGTTTCAGTCATTCTCCTTGTAATTTGCAGATCAAATGTAACGGTCTTTAATGAAGTAATTTAAAACTTATGCTTTACAATCTTTTTTGTACATCAGATATTTATATTGTTTTACAGCTTGTCGTGGAAGAAGGTGGTTTTGATACAGTGTGTAAGGAGAGACGATGGTCAAAAGTGGCACATAAGATGGGATATCTTCCAGGAAAGGCATTGGGTTCCCTTCTTCGTTCACACTATGAACGTATTCTGTATCCTTATAATCTTTTTCAGTCTGGAGCCAGTCTTTTGGTGAGTACAGCAATTTTATTGGGTTGCTCTTATTTGGATGGAAAAGTTTGGAACATATTTCAGTGTTCTCTTAGAAATAATTGCAATAAGGACTGGAAGGGATTTTCACTATGCAGGCTACTCATCCTAATCCAAGAAAAGTGGGTGATTCAGCACACCAAAACTCATCTTTCTGGCACATAAATTCTCCCCTGGCCTGTATCTTGCTTGGTAGGTGATTTTAAAAATGTGTAGGTATGTGGTATTGTGGCAGAAACAATTCCGGCCATGAATGTGGTCCAATTGATCAGCTTTATAATCATCAGAAGAATCTTTATCTACATGTAGAGGGTACCGAATCCTTGGAAAATCAGTTCCCTAAGATTTTCTTCAATGTCGTACCCTTTTATCCAATAAGATTTTAGTTTTCAGCCATAACCTTTGCCTTGCCTCTTTCAAAGTCAGTTTAGAGACCTTCATCTTCAACCATGTATTTGGTTATCCTTCTTACTGTGCCTGCTGGATCACCACCGTTAATCCAACCCCAGCTCACGTGCGAAGACTTTGCAGCTATATACAAGATGACCAAAAAGTTGTGATACCATTGCAGTGTCTAATAAATCTTAAACAAATGATATATATTTTGATAGATAATATGGTAATTATGACTTTTTGGTCACCCTTTTAATACAATTTGTAGATGTAGTTTACTCCTCCCCTGGACCTTCCACTTCTCCCTCCATGACAGTAAAACGTGGATCCTTCCACTGCATAAGGATGCTTCTTCAGACCACTGAAAACCTTGCAGTTTTGTTGGTGGAAGCTGGTGTATATGAACCCAGGTGACAGGCTGATGCTTTGGTGACATTCTTGTTTGCTGCTCTCACTTTACAACTTGCTTGGAAATCCATAATGTTCTTGTGTTATATTATATCAGGGTGGTTCAACCCTTTGGCTGCTGAGAGTCGGATGCACTATTTAAGAAACGTCTGCGGGCTACATAAGCAATACTTTTGTGTTTCCCTTCAAGAAACAGAATGTAATAGTTATGGGTTATAGAGGGAGTGGGTGGGCCAGATTCATAGATTCATAGAATTTTACGGCACAAAAGGAGGCCATTCGGCCCATCTAGTCTGTGCCGGCTCTTTGAAAAGAGCGATTCAATCCCACTGCCCTGCCCGCTCCCCATAGCCTAATAGACCTGTTCTCCCTAAATAAAGATCTAATTCCCTTTTAAAAGTTGTTATCGAATCAGCCTCCACCACCTTTTCAGGCAATGCATTCCAGATTCGAACAACTCGCTGAGTGAAAACATTTCTCCTCAGCTCCCTTCTACTTCGCCTTGAAACTATTTTAAATCTGTGACCACGAGTCACAGATTCGCCCACGAGTGGAAATAGTTTTTCTCTATTTGCCCTGTCGAAACCCCTCATGATCTTATAAACCTCTATTAGGTCTCCCCTCAATCTTCTCTGTTCCAGAGAGAATAACCCTAGCCTATCTAGCCTCTCCTCATAGCTGAAGTCCCTCAATCCTGGCACTATCCTAGTAAATCTTCTTTGTACCCTTTCCAATGTCTTCACATCCTTTCTGTAGTGTGGTGACCAGCATTGAACACAGTATTCCAGCTGAGGCCTCACCAAAGTCTTATAGAGGTTAGTCAGCACTTCCTGACTTTTGTACTCTATACCCCTATTTATAAAGCCTAGTATCCCATATGCCTTCTTAACAGCCTTGTCTACCTGTCCTGCCACCTTCAACGAGTCACTAACACAAATCCCCAGGTCTCTCTGTTCCTTCACACCATTTAAAATTGTACTATCTAGCCTATATTGCCTCCCTTCATTTCTTCACCCAAAATGCATCACCTCACACTTCTCTGCATTAAACCTCATCTGCCATGTGTCTGCCCACTTTACCAATTTGTCTATATCCTCTTGCAGATGGCTACTATCCTCGTTTTATTTACTATTCTCCCTAACTTAGTGTCATCTGCGAACTTGGAAACTGTACTCCATACACCCAAGTCCAGATCATTGATGTAGATTACAAACAGCAATGGTCCCAAAACTGATCCCTGTGACACACCACTGCTCACTTCCCTCCAGTCTGAAAAACAGCCGCTCACTACAACTCTCTGCTTTCTGTCTCGCAGCCAGTTGTGGATCCACGCTGCCACTGTCCCTTTTACGCCATGGGCCTTTAATTTCCTAATAAGTCTCTCATATGGCACTTTGTCAAATGCCTTTTGAAAGTCCATGTAAACTACATCAACTGCTAACTGCTGGCTGACATCATCAACCAGTCCCTCTCCACAGGATCAGGCTTTTCCTCCCGCTCTCACCCGGTTACCTGCAGGGGGTACCCCAAGGATCCATTCTTGGCACCCTCCTCTTCCTCAACTACATGTTCCCTCTTGGGGATGTCATTTGCAGACACGGGGTAGACTTTCACATGTATGCGGATGACACCCAACTCTATTTCTCCACCTCACTTTGCGAGCCCCTGGTCCCCTGATGTTCTGTCAACGTGCCTGTCAGACATCAGGAGCTGGATGACCGTGAAAACTTCCTTCAGCTGAATGTTGACAAGACGGAAGTCATACTCTTTGGCTCCCATCAACGTCTTCAATCACATGGCTCTCACCTCCTCCACCTATCTGACCTGCCCCTAAAACTCTCTGAACCCCTATGCAACCTAGGCTTCAGGTACGACCCCCAACTGTGCTTCCTCCCCCACATCCGGTCCCTCACCAGCACCCCTATTTCCACCTCTGACAGATTGCCTGTCTCCGGCAATACCTCACCCCAAAAGCCACTGAAACCATGTCTTTGTCTTTGTCACCTCTTGGCTGGACTATTCCAATGCCCTCCTCACCGGTCTTCCCTCCATCACATTCCATAAAATCCAACTCTCACAAAAATGCCGCCTGCATTCTCACCCACACCAAACTTCGCTCCCCCATTATCCCAGTCCTTGCCAGATTTCACTGGCTCCCTGTCCTGGAGTGGATCGATGTCAAGATCCTCACCTTTATTTTCAAATCTCTCCACTCCACTCCTCCTACCTCTCTGACTTCCTCTCCTCAAAACAGCACCTGTTGCCTTCACTCTACTGGGTCTGGCCTCTTCCTTGTCCCCCGAATCCCGCTCCATCATTGGCGGCCATGCCTTCAGCCACTACACCCCGAGGCTCTGGAACTCTTTTCCTCACTCCCTTCGCCTCGCCCCCTCTCTTCCCAGTTTCAGGTCTCGGCTAAAGATACTTCTCTTTGACCGCACCTTCGGTCATTTTTCTCCCCCTGCCCCTGACTAGCCCTTGGGATCTGTTATTGTGAAGATGCCGTCTGGTGTGAAGGGAGCTACATAAATCAAAGTTGTTGTTGTTGTTGTCCGAGATAAGCCAAAATATAATTCCCTCCTAGCAGACGAGCCCTGCCGACCCTGTATAAAAGTACTGTATATAGTAAGATTGTGTCACCTGAAGCAAGGTCAACTAACCAAACAGTAAGTGGTTTAACCTAGAAATTAGCTAAACGGTGCTCCGGCTTGCAGTCGATTGTGAATGGATGGACCCCTCCGCGCCCCCCCCCCCCCCCCCCACCCCATTCACAGGCAGTTCAGCTATCAATCGATCATGTTATTCCGTCCCTTGACCCTTTTCTGTTCCTCCTCTTTCTCACTGATTGATAGCCCAACTCCAGACACTTGTGAATAGCTGTCAATCAATTTTAGACTCCTCCCATCCCATTTTCTTCCAATTCTGGAACTCCTCATGACTCAATGGAGCTGCTTGACATTCACAAGGGCTGAAAGTATACTCGGTGTGGACCAACGGGATATATTGCCTGGCTTAACTGGATTTTTATCCAAATCAAGCGGAATATTTAAAACTGGTAAGAATACAAATAAATCAGGACCAGGCATTTTGTTTGATCTATTGCCGTCTGGGATTAACTACCAAAAACAGACTCTTCGTATTTATAAAAATATCATTGCATAAATGAATATATAAAAGTAAAAAGTGCAATAAAAAAAAATCGATCAATTTTAACAAGTTATACTGATATGTCAAAACATTTACATTGGAAAAACTTTGTGGTGGGTTTCTCCTTCTTCAATTTGTCCTATCTGAATTCATGGTTTCTTTTGCTTTCGCAATTTGAAACCACAACAAAATTACAGTTGCACCATTTTATAGCACCTTTCACATCATGAATAAAACAGAAAGTGATTAAAATCTGATGAGTTTCAGAAGAAATTACCTGATTGGGAAATATCCTCTACTTGAGTATACTCATTCATGGAGGAACCCATACCATTTGATCTTTTGACTGTTGCCCATTGCTCATTTCCTTTGCTCTACTCTCGGGAGCTAATAAGTCACCTGCCATGTCTCCAGCTACCATGTCCTCTTCCAAAATCACTTTGGTTTGCGCATTTTCTCCCCCTCCTTTAAACTTTGTAAAAATCGGTGCTTTTGGTCAAAATCTATAAATCCTTCTCCTCTCCGTCTCTTGTTTGTGAAGCATTTTGAAATGTTATTTTACAAGAAAGAGGCTTGCATTTGCTTTAGGTAATGCATGTTGATGTAATACTAATTATTATAATCCATGTATGAATATTAATATTGTACGTTTTATTTTGTGTATTCAGAAGCCAGGACTGGTCAATGACGAAAAAGATCAAGAGTACAAGCCACATGATCTCGCTCAGCGCCAGTCTGTTCAACCCTCAGAAATGGGCACACAAGCACGACGGGCAAAACGGATGAGATCAGAGGTGAATACAGTTTCATGGTTAATCATTTTGAACAGTGAAAACACAATACAGGAAAAGCCTGTTTATCCGTGACCCGATCAACCGTAACTTCCGTATAACCGGCACCTCAAAAAAGGTCCCCATTCGAACAACCGGATCTTATCTGGCACAATCGTGGTGGCACATTTAATGAGTCGATTGTCGCACGAGAGTACAGTACAATTAGTTCTGAATGCTGCCAGTAGTGGCATTTCCGATTTTTCTTCTTAAAGGTGCTGTCGATTCCCTCCCTCTCTTTTTTCTCTCCCTCGTTTTCTTTCTTTCTCTCCCCTTCCTTCCTTCCTTCCTTCCTTCCTTCCTTCCTTCCTTCCTTCCTTCCTTCCTTCCTTCCTTCCTTCCTTCCTTCCTTCCTTCCTTCCTTCCTTCCTTCCTTCCTTCCTTCCTCCCTGCCTCCCTGCCTCCCTGCCTCGCTGCCTGCCTGCCTCTCTCTGTCCGTCTGTCTGTCTGTCTTTCCTTCTGTCTGTCTCTCTCTTTCTCTCTCTCTTAGGGTGGGGGGAGAAAGAGAGAGGAGTGGGGGAAGAGGAGGGGAGAGAGAGGTGGTAAGTTGATTAATTTAGATGGAAAATGAGAGGAGTGGAGGGGAGTTGGGGTTTGGAGCCATTGACAGTATCGCTTTAGGAGGAAAAAACTCCCCCATCTGCCATTGCAGAAGTTTGTTTTTGTGATTGTGTGCTGTGTTTATAGACTGTAATCAATATTTAGTGCTTTATGAGTAAGTATCCATACAATATTTGTTATTATTTAGTCTATTATTAATATGGTATGTTTAAAAATGCTCTGTCAGCATCTCTATACAGTTCAAAAGTAAATACAGTAAAACCCTCCGGGGGGTCGACTAATTGACTGTGTCGGATAATCGGGTGGCAAGTTGCCGAAAACTCAACACAAAAAATTAACTTATTTTAAAACATACCATATTAATAATATACTAATAGTAACAGAATATTGTATGGGTACTTACCAATAAAGATTCCAGCATACTCGGTAAAATAATCGCTAAAAAAACATTTTTTCAATAAAAATCCCAAAGTTCGTAAGTTTATCAAGCGCAAAGTGAGCATACTCGCAATTGCTGGAATGGGGAATTGCCCCGGGAGGGGGTCGCGCGATCCGGTTGATCGGGTCATGGATAAACGGGCTTTTACTGTAGTAAGAGTCTTGAATTACAATTTTTTTTATCCAGAAGCTGCTACAGATGCAATTTCTGCATATGTGGAAATTGTGGAATCTCCACTCTCCTCTCCTCCCTGTCCCTCTGCTCTGAACGTCTGCTCATCATGGGCGACTTCAACCTTCACCTAAACTCCCCCTGCACTACCTCTTCTGACTTCACTGCCCTCCTCTCCTCCCTAAACCTCACCCTCCACATTGATTCTGCGACCCACAACCGTGGACACGCTCTTGACCTTATTATCACCCACAGCCTTGACACTCCTGACCTCAGCATCTCGGACATGGTCATCTCGGACCACTTTCTTCTCTCCTTCTCCTCTTCCATCCCTCGCTCCTCCACCAAGCCCTCAACTGTACTTTTCTGCCCTTGGAAACCTTCACAGAGGCCCTCACATCCTCTGACCTCCTACCCCTCTGGTTTTCCACCCACAGTGATCGTGAAGCAGCTGTCCAGCTGCTCCACGATTGCTTCTCCACTTTCAACTCTCTCGTCCCCCTTAAATCCAGGTCTATCTTGAAACTCATCTGCTCCCCCTGGTACAACACTCATCTCCGCTCCCTAAAAACCCAAACCCGGCTGCTCAAGCGCAGGTGGCAGAAAACCGGCCTCACAGTTCACCACCAACTGTGGCTCGAGCATCTCCACAGCTACCGCCGTTCTTTGTGTCGAGCAAAAACAGCCTGCTATTCCAACATTATGCTGGAGGCAAATAACAATCCCAAAGTCCTCTTTTCCACCACCCACCACCTCCTCCGTGCACGCCCTCAGGCCTCCTCAATCTTCACTTCAAATGCGAAGTGCGAGGAGGTCATGGATTTATTTTCCTAAAAAATCCACAATATCCACCAGGCAGCCTCATCCTCTTGCCTCTCGTCACCCTTTACCACCCCCATCCCATCCCTCTCACCCTCCCCGTCATCAACTCCTACCTCAACCCACTTCCTACATTCCTCCCCAGTCTCTCTTTACTCCCTCTCACACACTCTCACCTCCTTGAAGACAACCACCTGCTGCCTCAACCTCATCCCCACCAACTTACTGCTCATCCAGCTCCCCCTTCTCTGTCCACTGCTGGCTGATATCATCAACCAGTCCCTCTCCACAGGATCAGTCCCTGCCCCCCTCAAAACTGCTGCCATCACCCCCCTCCTTAAGAAACCCTCACTAGATCCCTCAAACCCTAGCCACTACCACCCTATTTCTAACCTGCCCTTCCTTTCAAAAGCACTGGAACGCGTTGTTGCCAACCAACTCCGCGCCCACCTCTCCTCCCACTCGCTCTTTGAACCCCTCCAGTGGGGTTTCTGCCCTTCCCACAACAGAGAGACTGCGCTTGTGAAAGTCACAAACGACGTCCTCTCTATCTGTGACCAGGGCTCCCTCTGTCTCCTTATACTCCTGGACCTGTCCGCTGCGTTAGACACAGTCGACCACGCCATCCTCCTCCACCGCCTGTCCTTTGTCATCCACCTCAGTGGGACCGCACTCGCCTGGTTCGAGTCCTACCTCACAAACCGCCAGCAGTACATCTCCACAAACAGCTTTTCCTCCCGCTCTTATCCAGTTACCTGTGTGGTACCCCAGGGATCCATCCTTGGCCCCCTCCTCTTCCTCATCTATATGCCCCCTCTTGGGGATGTCATCCGCAGACATAGGGCACACTTCCACATGTAGGCAGATGACGCCCAACTCTATTTCTCCACTTTGCAACTCCCAGTCCCCTGATGTTCTGTCAGCTGCCTATCAGGAGCTGGATGAGCGCAAATTTCTTGCAGCTGAATGTTGACAAGACGGGGGCCATTCTCTTTGGCTCTTGTCAACGTCTCCATTCACACAGCTCTCACCTCCACCTTTCCGGTCTCCCCCTAAAACTCTCCAAACCTGTGCGCAACCTTGGCGTCAGGTTCGACCCCCCAACTGTCCTTCCTCCCCCACATCTGGTCCCTCACCAGCACCGCCTTCTTCCACCTCCGACGGATCGCCCGTCTCCGGCAATACCTCACCCCAAAAGCCGCTGAAACCTTGGTCCACGCCTTCGTCATCTCACGGCTGGACTATTCAAATGCCCTCCTTGCCGGTTTCCCCTCCACCACAATCCATAAGATGCAACTCATCCAAAATTCTGCCGCCTGCATACCCCCTCGCACCAAACCTTGCTCCCCCATTACCCCAGTCCTTGCCAGACTTCACTGGCTCCCTATCCCCGAGAGGATCGACTTCAAGATCCTCACCCTTGTTTTCAAATCCTCCTCTCTGCACCCCCCTATCTCTCTGACCTCTCTCCTCAAACCAGCTCCCGTTGCCTTTGCTCCACTGGGTCTGGCCTCCTCCATGTCCCCCGAATCCTCTGCTCCACCCTCGGTGGCCGTGCCTTCAGCCACTATGCCTCGAGGCTCTGGAATTCCCTCCCTCACTACCTTCATCTTGCCCCCTCTTTTCTCAGTTTCAGGTTCCAGCTGAAACCTTTCTCTTCGACCATGCCTGTGGTCATCTTTCTACCCCTGCCCCTGCCTCTGTCCTGGGATCTGCTATTGTGAAGCGCTCTGAGACGCCGTCTGGCATGGAGAGTGCTATATAACAACAACTTTGATTTATATAGCGCCCTCCAAGCCGGACGGCGTCTCAGAGCGCTTAAATCAAAGTTGTTGTTATACTCCTAGTAATGGGGAAAATCACATTCTCAGTAACCGTGCACACCATTTCACAACCAGAGATAAATATTAGTATAAATATAAGTGTCTGAATCCAATTCACTAATTTACAATCGAAGAATTGGGCTGTGTGCACAACGGTCATTGGTAAGCATCATGACATAAAAAATAGTGGTGATGATGTTTTGTAACATTTATAATGTACAGTATATGAAATAGAAATGGACATCATAATTTCTCTAGAGCTTAACAAGACTTCTCGATTCATAGATCGGATGTGTAAAGACCGAGCCCAGTGAGATCACTGAGGTCCACATTCATGATCTACGCCCAAAAACAAGACTTGGATCGATGAAACTTCAAAGTGGTATGCGTTAATTCGTATAATAAGTCAGTATTGGTATGCTTATTATATCAAATCAGAATTTATTCAATCAATGTCCTATTTCTTGTGGCAATGTCTAGTACTTTGGGACATCATCCTAACGTGAAAGAAACTATACAAGTGTAATTTTGTTGTTGTTGATACTTTTTTGAGACAGACGAGTACATGTTAGCTTATATTTTTAAAGAAAAAACTAAATACAGTAGAAGCCCGTTTATCGGTGACTCGATGAACCCGCACTTCCGTATAACCGGCACGCCCCCCCAAAAATCCCCATTCGATAAACCAGAACTTATCCGGAGCATTTGTGAGTACTTGTCGTGCAGGTGCAGTATTTCGGTTTGCCGCTAGTAGAGTCTAGGGTTATCGGCTTGCCGGTTGTAGAGTCTAGAATTATCGGCTTGCCGCTAGTAAGGCTTTGCCTTTTTTTCACCCGCTTGGTGTCCTTCACTTTAAAAACAATCACTGGACTATAAACCTCAACTAGTAAAGGTGAGAAGTGCAAGAGAGTAGTTTTAACAATAAGTACCAATAAGTATTCCGTTATTATTCGTTATTATTTAGTCTGGTGTGTATGGTGTGTGTTAAAAGAACTTAAATTTTTTTGTGGTGGGTTTTCGACAGTGGGCCGCCTGAATATCTGGTAGGCGCTTTAACCGGTATTGGCTGGGTCCCGCGGGTGCCGGATAAATGGGCCTTTACTGTATAACACCATTATTCAGTCAGTGAGAACAATAATCTTGCATATCTTTCTTTGGTCCCTTCTGAGATGATTGCTTTCAAGACTGAAGAGCTTGTCTTATCATTGCTCATGCACTTAACAATGGAGATCATCTTTATTGCACTCCTCTGTACTTCCTGGGCCATCCTGGAAGTGTACCATACTTTGGTATCCATAGGCATCCCCCCATTTTAAGCTAAGTCACGTTCTAATAACTCTCACACAGTATTTACTGTAATTCATTTTAGTGGATTAGGGTATAAATCACAGTTCTAATTTTAAATACTGAATTTAAATCAAACTTTAAAAACTACTGAACAATTATTTTCTTCACTATTCTGCTACTTTCAAAACTGTTTTCCACTATTTGTCCCCTCCCCCAACTTCTATTTTCAATAACCTTAATTCTTCCTGCTCTCCCATTGTCCATTTTAGAAAATCAGAGGAAACTTTCATTGGCTGGATAGGCCAGTCAATATAAAAGTAAAAGATTGATGATTGATGCAAGCAAATTAATCACATCTGAAATGAGAAATGAACTGCAACAAGATGTATGTGTGCTTGCGTATGCAAATATTACATACATATCACTGACCTATTGAGGATTACTTTGCGTCAATCTAGTTTTATTTCAACCGTGACTGATTTTTTTTTAAAAAAGTTGATTATTTTTGTCTCAAAGGTGTCTTATTTTTAGATTGATCCATTTATTTTTAGACTACAATAATCCTTGTATTTGATATAGTACCTTTTACTTTCTGAAGAAGTCTTAAAGCACTTCACAGGATAAATTACTAAATTTAATAACTCTATGCTGTAGCCAAAGCATCAGTCAACCCTGCACACAGCAACATCTCACAAACAGTCATTTTATTTGTGGAGTGTCGGACCACGACATGAGAGAACTATGCTTTTTGAATAATGACATGAGATTTTTAACATCAACCCGGACAGGGAGATGGGACTCTGTTTCAATCAATCAAAACTTACATTTATACAGCGCCTTTCATGTCGAGTCCTTGGCTCCACACACTAGGGTCCTCGACTCCGCCTCGGCTCTTTGAGCCCTCAGGTCCTTGGCTCCACATACTCGGGTCCTTGGCTCCACATGCACTCAGGAGTTCGAGACTCTAAAGCTCCGTGCCTCCTCAGCCAACGCCATGTGCCCGCCAAGGGAGGCACACCCCACATTTTGGAAACCACTGGCCTAGACTCTGAGTTCAAGTTGCAAAGCTGTGCCCCAAATCAGAACCTCTGCTTCAGAGACGAGAGTGCTATCATCTTTTATATCAATTGTACCAGTAAAACTTCTCACTCCATCTTCGCTTTGCACATCATTTGACTTTTATATGGGTTTTAAAATCAGTTAATTTGTGTCTAAAACATATTCCCATATCTTCTTTAATAATATTTTAAGGTTTAACTACTGTCAAATATCAAATGCAAAATGGAAGGATAACTGTCTATTCTGATGGTGAGATGCATTTAAAAAGTATTTAGGCTCAGTATAGGCATATACTGTATCCCCCAATTGTTTGATGGCAAAATGTCACAGGATACGGTTGCATGATTGATTGGTTAAGATCCAATTAAATGGAAAAGCACAAGTTGTGTGGTGTGTGATGCACAAATGAGATTAATTCAGCTGTGACATACCAACAGTTATTACTTTTAATAATAATAATCCTTGCATTTGATATAGCGCTTTTCACATCTTATCGATGTCCCAAAGCACTTCACAGAATAAACTGTAAAGTGAATTGACTGTACATTTGTAGGTAAATCGCGGCAGCCAATTGCGCACAGCAGTGTCCCACAAACAGTCATGGATTGAAATCACCAATTTCATTGTTGTGGGTTTTTCCACTTCTCATCAGAGCAGATGACTTCTTTTTATTTCCTCCCCTCCTTGGGCTGGAACACGAGCTGATCTGTAGCAGTCGCTTTCCTGTGATCAGCTATGGCAATGGAAAAGTGTAAATATTTGCCAAACTGGGTGTTGGTGTGGGGAGAAAAACAATTGTGGGATACTATGGTAATAATATTAATCCTTGCATTTGATATAGTGCTTTTCATGTCTTCTACACATCTCAAAGTGCATCACTGATTATACTATACAGTGAATTGATTATATATTTGTGGGGGAAATGCGGCAACCAATTGCGCACAACAGTGTCCCACAAACAGTCGTGGATTGAAATGACCAATTGTTTTTGGAGGGATTATTATTAGACGTATGGAATAAAGAAACTTGCCCATGGTTTCATCCTGACCTGCCTGGATTCAAACTCACGCTTGTATGGCGAGTTCTCTATCCACTGAGCTGCAAGACTCCATGTTACGCCAAACCTTACGGAAAATTACAGGGCTTTGTTATTGTTATTGAAGCACATTTTACTGCTAGCCTACTTTTTTTGTGTCATTAATTGGATCAGGGTATGCGGGGGACAGCAATACTTGGAGATGTGCCAGTGTCCTGTCTGTTAGGCTGCGGCAGCTCACCATCTCCTGCCTCACAGGGTCCGGCATCACCCACAGACAGGGTGACCCAATCGTAGCACAGTGTTGTGGATTTTAAAATGTAGACATTACATTACAGGTTTTTGGTAAAATGGCTTCTTATGAGCTATACATATATAGCTCAACGAGTTCACGCTAGAAGTGTACTCCATTTCTGGTAACCACTAGAACCACAAATTTGTAATGTGAACAAATTTATTCTCTTTGGTGTAATGATATCTACCTGTAATGATATCTACCTTTGATGTTGTTTAGAAATTTACACAGAAAACTTGTGAGTTCTGTTATATTCCACATCTATATGCATAACATTAGAGAATCTTTCAGATTTTGTGTTATTATAAATAGGCACTACACCTTATGTGAATCCCATGAAGTGCTTTGAGATCTTCATTGTGGTAAAGTGCTGCATCAAATACAAGGATTTATTACTATTCTGTATCTTGGCTTCCATCTACTGTTTAGTATAGTCTTTATTCGATGATTTTAAGATTATTTCAGCCCACAAAATGGAGGGATTAAACGGACTAGATTTTAAAGGGTTTATGGCTGTCACATAGTGTTCATCCTTTTAGTATATTTACATACAAATAATATACTACAGTACATGGCATGTACTTGTTCAAAACAATTAAAAAAAAACTAAACTGTTATATTTAGGTGTGGTTACTGGGACCTAGATTGAATCTAGGCCAAACTAATAGATTTGAACTCTGTATGCCTCTTCGGAGACTTGTAGCTCAGTGTTTAGATCACTCGTCTTGCTCCACATGCCTAATAATAATCCCGTGAATAAAAACAATAATAAATTGGTCATTTGAATCCAAGACTGTGTGTTGGACACAGCTGTGTGCAATTGGCTGCCACTTTTCGCCCACAAATATAGTCAAATCACTTTACAGTATCAAAAACAGAAATTGCTGGGAATATTCAGGCGCCATCCATGGAGAAATGAAAGTGAGTCAACGTTTCGAGTCCACGACCCTTTATTAGAACAAGTTCTTTGAAGTTCTGAAATATATTCAGGAGGGATAGAGAAGGGAGAAAAGGAGGCGGGGGGTGGCAATATTAGTTAAAGACTCAGTTACAGCCTTAGAAAAGAAAGAGGTGGAAGAAGGCCAAAAAACTGAATCTATCTGGTTAAGAGATAAGGAATAAGAAAGGAGCAGTTACACTGTTAGGGATATACTATAGAGCACCAAATAGTGGGAAGGAGATAGAAGCGCAGATCTGCAAGCAGATTTTGGAAAGATGCAAAGCCAATAGAGTAGTGATAATGGGAGACTTTAATTATCCCAACATCGACTGGCAGAATAGTAGTCTGCGCAAGGATGGAGAAGAATTCCTGAAATGTGTACAGGACAACTTTCTTGATCAGTATGTTTCCAGTCCAACAAGGAAGGATGCAGTGCTGGATCTAGTTTTGGGGAATGAGGTGGGGCAAGTACAACAGGTTTCTGTAGGTGAGCACTTAGGAAATAGCGATCACAATATCATTAGATTCAGAGTAATTATGGAAAGGGATAAGGAACACTCAAAGGTGAAGACACTCAACTGGAAGAAGGCTAATTTCAGTGAGTTAAAACAGGACTTAGCCGAGGTGGCCTGGAAAGAACGATTGGCAGGTAAAACAGCTAACGAGTCTTCAAGTGGGCAGTCTTCAAGAAAAAGATAGTTTGGGCACAGGTCAAAAACATTCCAACAAAGATAAAATGTCGGGCATCCAGACCTCCTGGATGACTAGGGCAATTGCGATTAAAATAAAGCAAAAAAAGGAGGCTTATGACAAGTGTCAGCCCAAGATACAGAGGTCAACCAAGCAGAATATCGGAAGTGCAGCAGAGAACTGAAAAAGGAAATTAGAGGAGCAAAAAGACTGCATGAGAGACAATTAGCAAGTAACATTAAAGGTATTTTACAAACATATTAAGAGTAAAAGATTGGTCAAGGGTAGGGTGGGGCCAATTAGGGGCCAAGGAGGAAATCTTATTGTGGAGGCAGAGGGCATGCCTGATGCACTGAATGAATACTTTGCCTCTGTCTTCACAAGAGAAGAGGATGCAGCCAATGCTACAATATTGGAGGAGAGGGTAGAAGAAATGGACAGGATTAGTATAAACAGAGAGGAAGTACTAAAAAGGTTGACGGCGCTCAAGATAGATAAGTCACCCAGTTCGGATGGGATGCATCTTAATCGAAGTATGGGAGCAAATAGCAGAGACTCTGGCCACAATCTTTCAATCTTCCTTGCACACAGGGGTGGTGCCAGAGGACTGGAGGGTTGCTAATGTTACTCCCCTGTATAAAAAGGGGCAGAAGGACAAACCTGGGAACTACAGGCGAGTCAGTCTAATGTCGGTATTAGGCAAACTTCTAGAGTCTATAATCAGGGACAAGATAGATCTTCACTTAGACAGATATAGGCTAATAAAGGACAGCCAGAATGGATTTGTTAAAGGCAAATCTTGTCTTACAAATCTGATAGAATTTTTCGATGAGGTAATGGAATGGGTGGATGAGGGTAGCGCAGTTGATGTAGTTTACATGGACTTTCAAAAGGCATTTGACAAAGTGACGCATGAGAGGCTTATTAGGAAAGTAGAGGCCCACGGCGTTAAAGGGACAGTGGCAACATGGATCGACAACTGGCTGCGAGACAGAAAGCAGAGAGTTGTGGTGAGCGGCTGTTTTTCAGACTTTAGGGAAGTGTGCAGTGGCATCCCCCGGGGATCGGTTTTGGGACCACTGCTCTTTTTGATATATATTAATGATCTGGACTTGGGTTTCGAGAGCACAGTTTCCAAGTTTGCTGATGATACTAAGTTAGGGAGAATAGTAAATAGTGAGGAGGATAGTAACCATCTGTAAGAAGCTATAGATAAAATGGTAAAATGGGCAGACACATGACGGATGAAGTTTAATGCAGAGAAGTGTGAGGTAATACATTTTGGGAGAAGAAATGAGACAAGGCAATATAGGCTAGATAGTACAATTTTTAAGAGGTGTGAGGGAACAGAGAGATCTGGGGTTTTGTGTTAGTGACTCTGAAGGTGGCAGGACAGGTAGACAAAGAAGGCATATGGGATACTAGGCTTATACAGGGTATAGAGTACAAAAGTCAGGAAGTGCTGACTAACCTTTATAAAACCTTGGTTAGGTCTCAGCTGGAGTACTGTGTCCAATTCTGGTCACAACACTATAGAAAGAATGTTAAGCCATTGGAAAGAAGGTTTACTAAAATGGTACCAGGATTGAGGGACTTCAGTTATGGGGAAAAGCTAGATAGGCTAGGTTTATTCTCTTTGGAACAGAGAAGGTTGAGAGTAGACCTAATGGAGGTTTATAAAATCATGAGGGGATTCGACAGGGTGAATAAGGGAAAACTTTCCACTGGTGAGCGAATCTATGACTCATGGTCACAGATTTAAAATAGTTTCAAAACGAAGCAGAGGGGAGCTGAGGAGAAATTTTTTCACTCATCGGGTTGTTCGAATCTGGAATGCGTTGCCTGAAAGGGTGGTGGAGGCCGATTTGATAACAGCTTTTTAAAGAGAATCAGATCTTTATTTAGGGAGAACAGATCTGTTAAGTTATGGGGAGAGAGCTGGGCAGTGGGATTGAGTTGCTCTTTTCAAAGAGTCGGCACAGAATAGATTGGCCGAATGGCCTCCTTTTGTGCAGTAAAATTCTATGATTCTATGAAGGGTTGTGGACCCGAAATGTTGACTCACTTTCCTTTCCCCTTAAGATGCTGCCTGATTTGCTGTGTGTTCCCAGCAATTTCTGTTTTTGTTTGCCATTCATTCCTGTCTCTCTTTTCTCCAGCAAAACAAATCAACTCACATTTCCCTTCAGTGAATCCAGCATCTGCAATATTTTGTATTTTTGTGCACTTTACAGTATATTCTGTGAAGCGCTTTGAGACGTGTAGAAGATGTGAAAAGTGCTATATCAAATTCAAGGATTATTATTAATTTGTTAACGTACTTTGTGGGAGTGGGCTTTCAAGTGAAATTGACTTTGTATCTAATTTGGCTGTATCTCAGATGAGCATGCTTAATCTGGATAATCAGTGTTGCGTGTTAGTGCACGTCTTTTCTATGATTGCTGTTTTTTTTAAGGAAATGCAGAAAAGTCCAATATAGCTGGAGTAAAAAAAGAGGGAAGTGAGAACCGCCTGACTGATCCTGAGAGAACTAGAACCCTCCGAAACTACAGGACAGCCACAAATGTAGTAAGTAGACCAGATAATAAATGGAGAAAAGAAAATGAGGGTTGAAATTACTCTTCATTGTGCATTCTCCAATCACCCTTGGAGTTGAACGAGATCTGAAAATGAAGAGTAGGTGAGGCCACTTCACATTTCAGTCTTGATGCTAACTCGTGATCACCCCAGTTCTGTAGAGTAAGCATGCAACAATAACAACAAAATTACACTTGTACAACACATTTCACGTCAGGAGGACGTCCCAAGGTGCTGGATAGTCATTGTTTCAGACCCAAGCTAGGGTCAGGGACGGGGAGGGTGGAGGGAAAGGCATGGATTTGGGGTGACTACTGAGAACGTCAAAGAGGAGGGTCTTGAGGCAAGACTTGATGGAGGCCAGGAAGAGAGCGAGGCAGAGGGACTGCAGGATGGAGTTCCAGAGGTTGGGGGAAGAGTGGCTGAAGGCTCGTCTGCCGATGGTGGGACGGGTGGGTCGGCGGACGTGGAGCAGGCTGAAGCCTGCTGAGTGGAGGGGGCACAGGTTGGTAGGGGGCTGGGAGGTCCAGATGTAGGGTGGGGCGAGGCTATGGATGACCAGGATCTTGAATTGGATCCTCTGGATTATGGAGTCGGGCGGGGATGGGGCGAAACAATCACAAAATTTGGAGCAGTAGAGGACACGGGCCGCAGAGTTCTGGATTATCTGCAACCTGTGGGGGGAGGAAGTGGGAAGGCCGACAAGCAAGGTGTTTGTGTAGTCAAGCCAGGATGTGATGAAGGCATGAATGAGGGTTTCAGCAGCCTTGGGGGTAAGGTAATGGCGGAGTTGGACAATATTGCAGAGGTGAGGGTAGGCAGAGCGAGTCATTGCTTGGATATGGGGGAGGAGAGACGGTGAAGGCTCGAACAAGACACCTAGGTTCCTGACTGGTTTGATGAGATCGAGTGTGCAACCATAGAGGTTGATGCTGCCAGCGCCATATGCATGAAGGTGCTGGCGTTTGTCAATCAGGAGGGCTTCAGTCTTGTTGACATTTAGTTGTAGAAAGTTAGCTCTCATCCAGAGCTTGATGTCTGACAGACAGTCTGTTAGGACAGTGGTAGTCCTGGTGTCGAGCGTAGAGGCAGAGATAGAGTTGGGTGTCATCTGTGTACTTGTGGAAGTTAACCCCATGTCTGCGGATGATGTCACCAAGGCGGAGCATGTAGATGTTAAAACGTAAGGGGCAAAGGACAGAACCCTGGTGACAATGAGGGGACTGGAATAGAAGCCGTTGGTGGCAACAAAGTGGAGACGATGAGAAAGGTCGAAGTCGAACCAGGTGAGGGCAGGTCCGTGGAGATTGACCTGGGGGGAGAGGTGGTGTAGGAGGATGGAGTGGTCGACAGTGGCAAAGGCAGTAGAGAGGTCGAGGAAGACAAGGAGGCACTTATTTTTCTTCATATAGAGACTATTTACTCATGTCCCTGTTTGATGAAACTCATTTGAATCCTGAAGACATGTTTTCTAAATAATTTTGTTCTTACATAATGGCATAACTATAAAGGAAAACTTGTGAATGCAAATATATTTGTTTTAAGCTTTACGGTTTTCTGTATATTTTAGTACAATTCATTTGTAAATGGGGGGAGGGGGGGTTCGACGAAGAATATGGCATTAACTGTAGATATGGATTTCTCTCCATAGTGGTTTGGCCTCCAAAATAGGCTTTTCCACTAGTTCTCTTTAAAGCCCAGAGGTTTATTGAATAATTGGCCATTTTAAGTGTTGTGCTATATTGCAATCCTCCCCAAATTGAATTTTTTATGATTGTTTCATTGGCCATTCTCTTACGATAGCTGCTGTATTTACTGTTCAATTTCTCTGTAGGTCGATCTGTATGTTTGTTTGGTGTGTGGACACGGTAATGAAGAGGATCGACTTCTGTTGTGTGATGGCTGTGATGACAGTTATCATACCTTTTGTCTTCTTCCACCCCTGAATGATGTCCCTAAGGGTGATTGGAGGTGCCCAAAGTGTCTGGCTCAGGTTAGTAACAAGAAATCTAGTTTACCTCCAGGGTTATGCAACTATGTCTTGCCTAAAACTACACATTGGCCTTTTGAACATTAGACCACAGAATTTACAGGACTAGAAAATATCATTGCAGTCTGTCTGGCTGGTTTTAATGTAAAATAAATAATTCTACACTGCTCTTTTCAAACCCTCAACTGGCTGCCACGTTACGCCGACTTATATAGTCAATTCACTGTACAGTATATTCTGTGAAGCGTATTGAGACGTCTAGACGACGTGAAAAGCACTATATCAAATGCAAGGATTATTATTATTGCAATAAAAGCCCGTTTATCCATGACCTGATCAACCGGATTGCTCGACCCCCTCCTGGGGCAATTCCCCATTCCAGCAATCGCGAGTATGCTCACTTTGCACATGTGTGCAATGTATGCACATGCACACTTATTTACCGAGTATGCTGGAATCTTTATTGGTAAATATCCATCCAATATTCTGTTACAATTTAGTGTATTATTAATATGGTATGTTTTAAAATAAGTAAATTTTTTGTGTTGGGTTTTTGGCAACTTGCCTTCCGATTATCTGGCACAGTCAATTAGTCAACACCCTGCAGGGTGCCGGATAAACAGGCTTTTACTGTATTAGGATTCAGTTGACGAAGGGTTGTAGACCCGAAAGGTTGACTCCTTTTCCTTTCTCCATGGATGCTGCCTGACTTGCTGAGTTTCCCCAGCAACTTCTGTTTTTGTTTCAATTGATCTGCCTTTTGGGATCTTGAATAATTCATTACTCCCCAGAGCATTCTGCAGCTGCTCCAAATGTTAACATATGTTAGTTTTTAGTTTCTTGTTGAAGCTACATATTTCTCATCTATGATTTGACAAAATACATTAGGTTGCTAACGAAATAAGTAAATACATGAAAGACTCTTAAGAAAAGATGAAATGACATTCCACAAAAGGAATTGCTTTCTATTATCAAGGCTCTTATTGCAACTAAATTCTCATTTAATTTCTGAAGAGGTGAATATTGCAGGAAAACTGGTGAAAGGATGCTTGATAGTACATTTCACTTGAAGTTTAGCCAGTAATTACTAGGCAGAGAATAGGATAGAAGTAGGTATCTGAGCAGGAATTCTATGTTGCAAAATGTATTATTAATACTGAAGTACATGACATGAATCTTTTAAATATTTTTTCATTTCTAGGAGTGTAGCAAGCCTCAAGAAGCTTTTGGTTTTGAACAAGCACCAAGAGACTACACACTGCGTGCTTTTGGCGAAATGGCAGATGCCTTTAAATCTGACTACTTCAACATGCCAGTTCATGTATGTAGGCATAAGTCATCTCTAGGTTCAGAAAGAACATTTACAGAAAATTGAAATTCAAAGCTTACTACAAGAATTCTATTGGTTTATACCAGAAATGATTAGAAAAAAAGTATTGCAGTCTGCATGGTGCTATGGATGGAACTGACGCTTGCTGGTTTGAATCCTGGTGCTTGCTCATTTTGCTAAATTGGTCTTCCCAGGATTAGGGAGGGGGTTCTTATTCCTGATCCCTCTCCTGATAATGTGCAACCACAAGCAGAGAAATTTAGGCTTTCCTCCAGTCAACTGGCCTGCTGACTAATCACTGCAATTAATCAAATAATAGTGAATTGGGCAGATACTGGAGGGCAACCAATGCCTGTGGATCCAAATCTCAATATGAAGAGGCTAGGTAAAAGGAGCAGAGGTGTTTGCAAATACAATCAAAAATATAAGAAGAAATTAGACACTTTAAAAAATGAGATTTGTACAGAGAAGATTTCAACTGCCCAAAGTTGGCAAATGTATTGCTATATGCTCAGGGCCATAAAGTGACCAGAGCAAAAATGGGAACAAAAATGGGTGCTCTATCTGTGACTGGGACAGCATGGAAAAACCATGGTATTTACATAATTTTATTGTGGGACAAAGTAAAGTCATGCACTGTCCTGGAAAGCAAAAAAAAACCCTATAATTATAATTGATTGCTAGCTTGGTTTATGTATGCTGGGATAATAATAGCTTGTGAATGGCAGTCTAGATACACAAGTAGAAACGGGTCTGTTAACATCACCATTGTCTCTAAGGTACATAAGTACAGCTAGTATAATCCTTGATGATTCTTTAAATTGGATGTTAAATAGAAGAATCAAAGCATGTTTGATTGTGGAGTCCTGTAGCATATTGGTTTGAGCACTCAACGAGCAAGTGAGAGGACCTGTGTTCAATTCTGGGGTAGGGTGAAACATTGGGCAAGTTTCCTTACTCCACACCTCTGTTTATCTAGCAGTAGGTGGGAACCCGGTTGGTAGTTGATTGGTGGATCTCTTTGGGGTTGATAATCCCTTCTAAAAAAAATAATAATTTGGTTACTCAATCCACAACTGTTTGTGGGACGCCGCTGTGCGCAATTTGCTGTGTTTTGCCTACAAAATATACAGGCAATTCACTTTACAGTATATTTTGTAAAAGCTTTGAGGCATCTCGAAGACATGATAAAGGCTATATTAAATACAAAGATTATTATATTATGATACTGATTATATTATGATGTATGGCTCATCGAGGATGTGCTGATGCTCCTCCACATGAGGCACCTAATCAGATCCCATTCTGTTTGCTTCCCAATCCTTGTAATCTTTTGAATGGTGTCTAATTCCCTTAAAAAATATATGAACTCTGCTTCATTGCAATTTGTAGCAATGAATTGTATACTCTAAACAGCCTGTAACAATTTTTTTATGAAGCAACCAAAGAATTTCTGAGGTTTTAAGATCACTTTTGACTTGTTTGAGTGTGTCCTAGTGAAAAATTCAAGAAGTTTGCTTTGGCTTAAACACTATTAGATTCTTCCACCTGTGTGCAGGGTGATATATAAGTGCAAGTTGTTGTTTTCAAGTTACAATTTTTTCTCTTCCTTTTCTCCTCCCCACAAATGCAATGCACTCACAGATGGTTCCAACAGAACTGGTGGAAAAAGAGTTCTGGCGCTTGGTTAGCACGATTGAAGAGGATGTTACAGTAGAATATGGAGCTGATATAGCTTCTAAAGAATTTGGTAGTGGATTCCCCATTAAAAATGGCAAACTGAAATTGAGACCTGATGAACAGGTAAGCCTTTAGAAATGTATTCAATCCATGATTGATTTTGTATCTACTTCATCCTCTTCCTATTTATTAATGATACTGTTCAGAATATAAAGGATGCTGTAGTTTTGAACATTTCAAACATTGTTTATTTCTGATGTGTGCAGAGACCTTTTTCCTTTACTTGCAGATGTACTTCGATTCAGGATGGAATTTAAACAACATGCCTGTGTTGGAGCCCTCTGTTCTGGCTCACGTCAGTGCAGATATCTGTGGGATGAAGTTACCATGGCTCTATGTGGGAATGTGCTTCTCCTCCTTCTGTTGGCACATTGAGGACCACTGGAGTTACTCAATCAACTATCTGCACTGGTGAGACATTATTGGTTTCCACTACTTGTTAAATAGACCTTTTGGTTTTTACAGAGAAATATCTGTAGTTAGTCTAAAATTTTACTGATGTGAGTTGGAAACCTGCTTTATAGTCTGGGTCATACAGTTAGTGAGGGGAAGAACCCAAACACACAAGTTATAGATGAAGATTGATTTTTAACTTCACAATGATATGAAAAGCGTAACTTTACACAAGGTCACAAACAGCATCTTGTCTCAGTGTCCAGGGCTCTCTCTGCCTCTTCATCCTCCTAGACCTCTCCGCACGATCGACACAGTCGACCACACTGTCCTCATCCACCCCCTCTGCTCCCTCATCCACCGTAGTGGGACCACACTATCTTGGTTTGTGTTCTACCTAACAAACCTTCTTCACTTTATCTCCTCAAACAGTTTCCCTTCCTGCCCAATCCAGTCACCTGTGGACTACCCCATGGCTCCATCCTTGCCCACTCTCCTCTTCCCCTTCCTCCTCTTCTGTCTCGGTGATATCATCAATATATGTGGATGACACACAAATCTACTTCGCCTCCTCTAGCTGTTTCTCCAGGTCCACTGATGTTCTCTTGGTTTGTCTGGCAGACATCAGGGCCTGGATGAGCGAAAACTTCTTGGAACTAAATGTTGACGGAAGCCATACTGATTATTCTATTCTGTGGCTCTGACGTCCTCAACCTCCCAGCCTTTCCCTCAGACTTACCGAACCTATGCATAACCTAGGCTTCAGGTTAGACCCACAGCTGTCCTTTCTTCCCCACATTGGGTCCCTAATCAGACCCGGCATCCTCACCTCCACAATTTGCCCCTGACAGTACCTTACCCCTGATGCAGTGAAACACTCGGTGAATTCATCACCCTTCTGCATGTCTCTTGTGCCCTCGGTCCCACCATTGCTGTTCCTACCATCTTCTTGCCCCTTCCTTATCTTCAGAGCGTACATGTAGTCCTATTCAATCGTTGCTCTGTAGACACAGACATCTCTGTCCCCAGCTTGGCATCAGTTTGTGCCACTGTCAAGCATTCTGGGACCTACCCTGCCTGTATATGAATGCTTGTTGTTTACAAGGAATACGTGGAACCACTATTATAGATAGAGGGAGGAGTGCGCTCAATGAAGATGGTGGAAATGCACTCATAAATTAAATGCTGAATTATGCGCTTCACCGTAGTTTGTTCCTATTACTTGTTGGGGCTCAAACATCAGAAATAAATACACTACAACAACACAAAATTACATTTATAGAGCGCCTTTCACATCGGGAGGACGTCCCAAGGCGTTGAATGGTCAGGTCGGGACCCGAGCAAGAGGGAGGGTCAGGATAGGGGCGAAGGGAGGGAGAGAGTTGGGAGGGGAGGGAGAGAGTTGGGAGGGGGAGGGGGAGGGAGAGAGTTGGGATGGTGGCAGAAGGCACGATCGAAGAGGGGATCTTGAGACTGGCCTTGAAGGAGGCAAGGGGAGGAATTGTGGGATGGAGTTCCAATGGGGCAGAGAGGCTGAAAGCCCGTACATCGATGGTAGAGAGGAGGACATGGAGCAGACCAGAGCCTGCTGAACGAAGTGGGCGGGCAGATTCATAGGGAGTCAGCAGGTTGAAGAGATAGGAGGAGGCAAAGCTTAAAATCGTCTTGAAGGTGAGGACAAGGATCTTGAATTCGATCCTCTGGAGATGGGGAGCCAATGGAGCTGGGCGAGGGTGAGAGTGATGAAGTCGCGTAGCTTGGTTCGGGAGAGGACACAAGCTGCAAAGTTTTGGATGATCTGCAGCTTGTGAAGGGAAGAGCTGGGAAGGCCGACGAGGAGGGAGTTTCCATAGTCGAGCCTAAATGTGATGGATGCATGGATGAGGATTTTGGCAGCCTGAGGGGTGAGGCAGTGGAGGAATCTGGCTCTAACGCTTGCAATTAGGAATTCAATATCATCACGTAGAGAACATGGCCTCCTTCCGTGTACAACACGGAAGGAGGCCATTTGGGGCCCATCATGTCTGTGCCGGCTTTTTGAAAAAAGCTGTCCAAATCATTCTCAATCCACTGCTCCCTCCCCATAGAATGCAGACCTGTCCCCCCCAAATAACTATCTACTTCTCTCTTAAAAGTTGTTATTGAATCAGTTTCCACCAGCCTTTCAGGCAATGCATTCCAGATCCCAACAACTCGCTCCGTGAAAAAAATTATTCTCACCTCCCCTATTTCTTTTAGCAACTATTTTAATTTGGTGTCATCGGGTTACTCATAAGAACATAAGTAGGAGCAGGAATTGGCCATTCAGCCCATCGAACCTCCCCGCCATTCATTCATAGCTGATATTCCACTCTTAACTCCATCTACCTGCCTTATCCCCATACCCCTTCATCCCTTTATAAATGAGAAATGTACCTAACTCAGTCTTGAATATGTTCAAGGACTGAGCATCAACAGCAGTTTGGGATAAAGAATTCCATACGTTCACTACCCCTCTGAGTGAAGGACCTTGGTGAGACCACACCTAGAGTATTGTGTGCAGTTTTGGTCTCCTTACTTAAAAAAGGACATACTTGCCTTAGTGAGGGTAGATTCACTAGGTTAGTTCCTGGGATGAGGGGACTGACCTATGAGGATAGGTTGAATAAACTAGGGCTGTATTCTCTAGAGTACTGAAGAATTAGTGGGGATCTTATTGAAACATATAAGATTCTTAAAGGGCTAGATAAAGTAGATATTGAGGGACTGTTTCCCTGGGTAGGAGAATCTATAACCAGGGGTCACAGTCTTAAAATTAAGGGTCAGCCTTTTAGAACAGAGTTGAGGAAACATTTCTTCTCCCCAGAAGGCTGTAGATGCTCACTCCTTGAACATTTTCAAGGCTGAGACTGATAGATTTTTGAAAAATAGAGGGACGTGGGGATATGGGGATAGAGTAGGTAATTAGAGTTAGGTCAGAAGATCAGCCATGATCTTATTGAATGGCGGTGCAGGCTCGAGGGGCTGAATGGCCTACTCCTGCTCCTAATTCTTATGTTCTTATGTAGATGGTAAATAGCTGAGGCCCAAGGACTGATCCTTGTGGCACTCCTATTATTCACATCCCGCCAATCTGAAAAAGACCCGTTAATCCCTATTCTTTGTTTCCTACCCGTTAACCATTCCCTAATCCATGTTAATATGTTCACCTCAATTCCGTAGGCCCCTATCGTTTGGATCAACCTTTTATTTGGCACCTTATCGAATACCTTCTGGAATTCCAAATAGACTACATCCACTTATTCACCCATATCTAGTTTATTCGAAATATCCTCAAAAAATTCAATGAGATTTGTCAAACATGACTTCCTTTTGTAAAGCCATGTTAACTTGGCCTAATTATGTGCTCCCCTACATACCCCACTAAAACATACTTAATTAAGGATTCTAAAATTTTTCAGACTAACTGGCCTATAGTTCCCCCTCTTTTCCATTCCACCCTTGTTAAATAGTGGTGTTACATTTGCGATCTTCCAATCCATAGGGATTGTTCCAGAATCTAAGGAATTTTGGAAGATCAGACACTATCTCATAAGCTACCTCTTTTAAGACCCTGGGATGCAAGCCATCCAGACTAGGGGAATTATCACATTTTAGTGCTAACAGTTTCCCTAGCACCAATTCTCTGATAATGAAGATTTCCCTAAGTTGCTCCTTGCCATTTACCCCTTGGTGTATCCTTATTGTTGGCAGACTTGCTGTGTCTTCTAGGGTGAAGACAGACGCAAAGTATTCATTTAGGGACTCCGCCAAATCATTATCCCTCATTACAACTTCTTCTGTCTTTGCCTAAAGTGGACCTACATTTACTCTCACTAGCCTATTCCTCTTAATATATTTATAAAAACTTTTGCAATCTGACTTAGTGTTCATAACTAGCTTGCCCTCATACTCCATTTTCTCACTCTTAATGAGCTTTTTAGTTATTTTTTGTTGGTTCTTAAAGCTCTCCCAATCGTCAGGTCTGCTGCTTTTCTTGGCAGTTTTATAGGCTTTTTCTTTTGATTTTATACTTTCCCTAACTGCTCTAGTTAACCACGGATCAATTGCTTTCCCTGCCGTACTCTTATTCCGCAGGGGAATATGCAACCTCTGTGAATTTGCCACTGTTGGTCTACGTTCTACCTCCTAATTTGATTCTCCAGTCTATTTTACCCAGATCTTTCCTCATACCTACAAAATTAGCCTTATTTAAATTCAAAACACTTGCCTCAGATTTAACTATATCCCTCTCTAACCTAATACAAAATTCAATTATGTTGTGATCACTCTGCCCTAGAGGAGCTTTAATATCTACATTGTCGACTAGCCCTGTTTCTTTACATGAAAGATGTAGGATGACCTGTCCCCTAGTTGGTTCCTCGGCGTGCTGCTCTAGAAAGCTGTCTTTCATATACTCAATGAGCTCTTCTTCTAACCTACTTTTGCCAATTTGGTTTTCCCAATCTATGTGAAGATAGAAATCACCCACTATTATTGCTTTACCTTTCCTACATGCTCCTCTGATTTATTGATTAACAGGGCTACTCCCCTACCTTGTTTCCCACATTGCCTATCCATCCTATAAACTGAAAACCCTGGGATATTTAATTCCCACCCTCGATCTCCCTGTAGCCATGTTTCAGTGATGGCTACTAAATCATACCCATATGTGTCTTAATTGTGCCTTTAATTCATCTGTTTTATTCCGAATGCTTTGCGCATTCAGATATAAAGTTTTTAATTTCCTACCATTTCTGCTACTCTCTGATTCCCTATCTGCTTTGCCAAGCTTTTTACCCCTAGTTAACATATTCCTATTATCTGGCATGCTATCCTGCGCTGTCATCTTTACTTTTTCTAATGCTAATTTATGATTTCTCCTACCTACTCGCCAGTGGAAATAGTTTCTCCAATTAATCTAATTAATTAATTAATTAATTAATCGCCATGACCCAAGCTTCCCTCCCCCTATTCAAGCTTTTCCCCCTAAGGGAGGAGGGTCAACCTCTCCTCCCTTATTCAGATCCCCACCCTCCCCGCCGACCATCCCAGTCCCCCCTCACACCCCTCGGCCAACTGCTTTTTTCACATTGGCCTCCAAAATGTCCGCTCTGTCTGCAACAAGACCCTGGCCATCAACGATCTCATCCTTGGTGAGAACGTTGACATCATGTCCCTGACGGAGACTTGGATCACCCCAGGCGACACTTTCCCCCTTGTTGAAGCCACACCACCCAACTACACATTCCACCTTGCTCCTCGACCCAACCGTCGTGGCGGTGGCGTGGCCCTCATCTCAAAATCATCCCTCGCCCTATCCCCCTACTCCTCCGGCTCCTTCCCCTCTTTTGAACAACTCACCCTCTCTCACTCCTCCCACAATTCTTTCAAAATCCTATTAGTTTATCGCCCCCCCAAACCCTCCCCCACTTTCATTTCAGACTTTTCTTCACTTTTAACTTCCCTTTGTGCCTCCTCTGATCGCCTTATTATTCTTGGCGATTTCAACCTCCATTTCACCCCCTCCTGCCCCATTTCCTCTGAATTTTCCTCTTTACTTTCGTCTTTCAACTTCTCCCTTCATATTAACACTACCACCCACACTCACGGCCATCCTCTCGATCACCCGAGGCCTCAACGTCTCTGGCGTCACCATCACAGACAAGGCCATTTCCGACCATTTTTTCATTTCCTGCAACACCTCTATCCCTCCCCCCTCCACTTCCAAACCCACCACCATCTTCTACCGGCCCTAGAAGAAGATTCCCCCTCAAACTTTCACCTCTGCCCTAGAAACCTCCGACCTCTTCCCACAATGGCATTCTTTTTGTACCGACCCATCCTCCGCCTCCACCGCCCTCCACAACACCCTCTCCACTACCCTCGACACCCTGGCCCCCCTCACCTCCAAAACCTTCTCCCATTCCCGATCATCACCGTGGTACACAACTCACCTCCGTTCCCTCAAAAGCCAAGTGAGAGCAGTTGAACGCACCTGGCTCAAATCTGGCCTCACGGTCCACCGGCAAATCTGGCTGGACCGCATCAAATTTTACCGCTCCGCCCTAGCCACCGCCAAATCAGCCTTCTACTCCAGGATAATGCTGGAAGCGAAGGACAACCACCGCCTCCTCTTCGCCACCACCAACAAGCTCCTCCGCCCCCCCAGCCTCACCTCGCAGATCCTCTCCTCAAACGCTCGTTGTGAGGAGATGCTGGATTTCCTCGAGTCCAAAATTGAGAAAATCCGCTCTGCGGTTTCCTCCCCCCACCACTCCTCCACCTCCGCACCCTCATCAGCTACCTCAACCCCTACTCACCCCCCATTTCACACTTTCAACCCCACCACCCCGCTTTCAGTCACAAAAACAATTGCCTCCATGAAACCCACCACGTGCTCATTGGACCCCATCCCCACCCCCCTCCTCCGCACCCAGCTCCATTTGTTAGCCCCGCTCATTTCTGACACCATTAACCTTTCCCTATCCTCAGGCACTGTCCCTACCTCCCTTAAAACAGCCACCATCACCCCTATCCTGAAGAAACCCTCCCTTGATGCGTCGCAACCATCAAGTTATCGACCCATCTCCAACCTCCCGTTTCTATCCAAGGTCCTTGAAAGAGTGGTTGCCTCCCAGCTCCGCTCTTTCCTTTCAAATCACTCACTTCTTGAACCCCTCCAATCAGGTTTCTGCCCTATCCACAGCACAGAAACTGCCCTGGTTAAGGTCACAAATGACATCCTAACCACCTGTGACCAGGGCTCCCTCTGCCTCCTCGTCCTCCTTGACCTGTCTGCTGCGTTCGACACAGTCGATCACAACATCCTCCTTCAACGTCTTTCCTCCCACCTCAACCTTCAAGGCACAGTCCTTGACTGGTTCCATTCTTATTTGACCCACCGTTTACATTTTGTTTCTTCCAATGGTTTTTCTTCAAACCCCCGCACAGTTTCCCAGTTCCCTCAGGGCTATGTCCTCGGTCCCCTCCTTTTCACCCTTTACACGCTCCCTCTGGGTGACGTCATCCACAGACATGGGGTAAATTTCCACATGTATGCGGATGACACCCAGTTGTACCTTTCTGCCTCATCCCTCAACCCCCAGACGATCGATGTTCTGACAGCATGTCTGTCCGACATCGAGTCGCGGACGAGGGACAACTTTTTGCAATTGAACGTGAAAAAGACCGAGGCCCTCCTGATTGGCTCAAGCCAGCGCCTCCGCACATCGGGCGCTGCCAGCCTCAATATCCAAGGCTGCACTCTCCACCTCACAAAGCCAATCAGGAACCTCGGCATCATGTTCGATCAAAAACTTTCCTTCCTCCCCCACATCCGCGCCTTGACCGGCACCGCCTATTTCCATCTGCGCAACATTGCCAGGCTCCGTAATTATCTTACCCCCCGCGCTGCCGAAACACTTGTGCATGCATACATCACCTCACGGCTGGACAACGGAAATTCTCTCCTAGTCGGCCTCCCCAGTTCCTCCATTCATGGGCTGCAGGCCATCCAAAACTCTGCAGCCCGTGTACTATCCCGCACCCGCCTCCGCGACCACATAACCCCCACCCTCGCCCGTCTCCACTGGCTCCCCATCCTCCAGAGGATCGAGTTTAAGATCCTCGTCCTCACCTACAAGGCCTTACACGGCCTTGCCCCATCCTACTTAACCGATCTACTCTCCCCCTACACGCCCACCCGGACCCTCCGTTCAACAGGACTTGGCCTGCTCCAAGCCCCCCGCCTGAACCGCCCCACCATCGGAGGCCGGGCCTTCAGTTTCTCCACTCCCACCCTATGGAATGCCAACCCTCAATCCCTCCGTTTTGTCTCTTCCCTTTCCTCTTTCAAGGCCGGTTTGAAGACTTTCCTCTTCGATCGTGCCTTTTGTTCCACCCCAAACTCTTTTACCTCCCCTTCGTGTTTCACCCCTTCCCAAACACTCCCCTCCCAGCTTGGGTCACACGCCTCCTGTTCAGCGCCTTGGGACGTCCTCCCGACGTGAAAGGCGCTCTATAAATGTAAATTGTTGTTGTTATTGTTGATGCTTGCTAGGAGTAGTAAATCAGAACTCCTTGCTTTATACCATTTATTTACATAATTCATGGAGCTTAACTTTTCTTCAAAACTTTTTAGGGGAGAACCTAAGACATGGTATGGAGCACCAGCATATGTGGCAGAGCAGCTAGAGAATGTGATGAAGAGGTTAGCGCCTGAGCTGTTTGAATCCCAGCCTGACCTTCTCCATCAGCTGGTCACCATCATGAACCCCAACACACTGATGGCTCATGGTGTGCCTGTAAGTTTCAGCACTGAGATGCTTTTAAACTTTGATATTCAGCGATGTTTTATAATCTCTTCTCCAGAATGACTTGCGCTTTGTTGTAGCCAGCTCACACCTGTATAAAATCTACTTTGTGGTCAGGATAACTTATTCATAGTGTAGATATGCTTTTGTGGCTATAGTTATGATTTCAAAGGTACCTCCCAGGTTATAATAGTAGTTTTTTAGTAGGTTATAAATAGTAGTACTATTTATAATAGTAGGAGAATTTTCTTCTAAGTACTGTATGTTTTTTTTTACAAATTCGACTTCAGAATCTGGGTTGCCCAAAGGAAAATATCAGTATGGTATTCTTCGATCACAATGTAGGTATCACAGTAGGTTAAAGTAATTTTTTTGAGCCTGATTACTATACTTTTAAGAATTCTATGCTTATGTCCCCAGTCATTGTGGCTCTGAGTTGGATGTCCTATTGGAATGTCCTGTATAATGGGTTAGGCTGGGTGTGTACTATACTCATATCAGTACAAAGAATTGTTGTTCCAAGTATACTGGTGGCATATCTACACATCTTATTTAGCCTAACTATAGGGTAATTCTTGAGCCTCAACTTTTATTTTGGGTTAGAACCGATGAAGGGTTGTGGACCCGAAACGTTGACTCACCTTTTCCTTTCTTCACAGATGCTGCCTGACCTGCAATTGTGTTCCCAGCAATTTCTGTTTTTCTATAACTAAAAAATGACAGCCTTGTATGGAATGTCCTATACCATTTTGATTGTGATCTTAAAAGATCAGTGTTAAATTGATGGCTGAAATGATTGCATTTTTGTTTCATGAATGCAGGTTTACAGAACCAATCAGTGTGCAGGAGAATTTGTCATTACGTTCCCCAGAGCCTATCACAGTGGTTTTAACCAAGGCTTCAACTTTGCAGAAGCTGTGAATTTCTGTACATTAGACTGGGTAAGTCTGATGGTCATTCAGTTGGTCTATGATTTTTATTAGCCATGTGTCTGTCCCAATACACTGCTTAAGAATATCCAAACCAGAACCTAAGGGTTCCATATAAGCATGCCACCTACCATGTTCGTGCACTTTCTCCCCTGAGGGACACATCATATTTATCTACTTCTGGCAGAATTAGGGGCAGTTTGGCAAGGGGCATGGATGGGGCTGCTGCTGGAGTTTAACCAACTAAGGCCACATATTAAGAGCACCGTGATAAGTTGTTCATGGTTTGTGGTGTTGTGATTGCTCTAATTTTGTTTGGGCTATCCGTTAGGGCTTGCAGATTTCACTGAAGTTGAAAGGATCATTGCTGAAGGAAGCAATGAAAGGATCATTGCTTCCTTCAGCAGGCAAGCTGGACTAGGCTGTCTGTCATCAGCAGTACACTGGAGTATTGCAGACCCACTTCTCAAGAAACTATTGAGACAACAACAGATGGCTGACTCGAAATACATTGATGGGAGAGCATGCAACACATTAACTGCAAATCATCCTTGGAGTAGGGTCCGTCGATATGGAAATTTTCCGATTTAGATATATCGATGGGCTCATATCGAGATATACCGAAATATCGATATTTTGGGGGGTTTTGTACTGCGCATGTGCGTGCGTCCGGGGTGCGCGCGCATTCGGGGCCTATATCTCCTCAGGATGTAAATCTCACTCTCTTTGTCTGTCTCTCACACTCACTCTCTCCATCTCTGTGTTTTTCTGTCTGTGTCTCTCTCCCCTCTCACCCCCCCCCCCCCCCATGTCTGTCTGTCTATTATCACATCCCCCCATCTCTCACCCCTGTCTCTCCCCCCCCGCCCGCCGTCTCTCTCCCCCCCCCCCCCCCCCCCCCCCCCCTCTTGCATACCTGTATATTGTATTCTAGGACTATGAATACAATATGGCGGTTTGCACCTCGGGCTGTGCATTGTGTATAGAGATGAGCATTCTGGGTTTTGTAGTTCAGTGTGTGCGCATTCCGATTTTTTCCCTCGATATATCGATTTTGCGATATATCGATTTTTTTTAATGTCTATATCGGCATATCGATATGAAAATTATATCGGGTATAACCGATATATCTATATATCGCCGGACCCTACCTTGAAGTGATTCAAATTTAGTTCAAATTTATACAATGAATATCTGTTGTGACATAAAATTGGGAAATTAACAATTCGTATGATGCACCTCAAAAAGTTTGGATTGAATTCAATGGCTTTAGAGCATCATTTATTTTGCACCACCTTCAAGCGTTAAACAAATTTGATAAGCGGTGAGACGTTTTTCAATGATTATTCTAAGCTGTCATTTTATCTGTTTTTTTTCAGCTTCCAATGGGCAGACAGTGTGTTCAACATTATCGTCTTCTAAATCGTTACTGTGTTTTCTCCCATGATGAGATGATTTGTAAGATGGCATCAAAGTTTAAGGATCTTGATCTGGTTTTAGCTTCTGCTGTTCATAAGGATATGATGATTATGATAGACGACGAGAAGAGATTGCGGGAGGCAGTTCGTAAAATGGTGAGTGCTGTTGGTAAATCACAGCAGGAACATTACAGATGTTTACGCTCATGTCACTTTTTTTAACCTACTTTTAGCATAATTTTTTGCTGGAACTTATCCCACTGTTGGCAATAAGTCTCCGCAGCAATATAGTCTAAGTTTAGGCATGTATATAATTATATTGTTTGACTCAATGAACTTTGCAATGAACTTAAAATACTGTCATTTCTTACACCATCTATACCATTCTTATTTCTTATAAGAAAATGTTCTTATTTACACCTGTTTCTTCAGTTGTTCCTTGCTTTGAAGACAATACCAACAAGGTTTCTTGTTGGTTAAGTATAACTTTCTGAATTTCATTACAAGTTTGGAGATTTTTACCCTACCAAGAATTTGTCAAACTAAGATCAAATCTGCGTATTAAAATTGTTTCATCAAATCAACATTGGTATCTCTTGGGAGTTTGCTACTTTCTTTTTAACAGTTTCATATTGTCCCACTGAGAAGCTTTCATTTAATTCAATTTCAGTTCTGTTTTGGGATTGGAAAATATGCTCTTGCTATAATTTGCATCCTATAAATGCCTCGTTCTGATTCATGCTCTTCCTTTTCAGCAGGAAACTAATCTGTGGAGATAGGCAAAAGTGCACTATTATTAATACCAACTATTTACGAAAATATTAACTGGTGGCTTCCTTGAAAAGGATGTAGGCGAGGTGCTCTTCGAGTTGAATTTGCTTCAATATGAAAGGCTCGGTAATGGAATGTTGAATTGAGTGGCATTCTGATTAACTACAGTCAAACTATTTCAGTAACCACCTGCTGTCAACAACTATCCTGAATAGTCCCAACCAATTTTTCCATAATAAATCACATCTATTCAGCAACCACCTATCTAATACAACAATAACTTGCACCGTTGAGTAGTGTCTTGGAGTACTTAACCGTAGTGGAGCCTGTCTCCGATCTGGAGGGATGGTTGGAGGAGGTGTCCTTAAGCATGTTCGAAGAGGAAGCTTTTCAGCTATGAGGAGAGGCTAGATAGGCTAGGGTTATTCTCTCTGGAGCAGAGAAGATTGAGGGGAGACCTAATAGAGGTTTATAAGATCATGAGGGGTTTCGACAGGGCAAATAGAGAAAAACTATTTCCACTCGTGGGTGAATCTGTGACTCGTGGTCACAGATTTAAAATAGTTTCAAGGCGCAGTAGAGGGGAGCTGAGGAGAAATGTTTTCACTCAGCGAGTTGTTCGAATCTGGAATGCATTGCCTGAAAAGGTGGTGGAGGCTGATTCGATAACAACTTTTAAAAGGGAATTAGATCTTTATTTAGGGAGAACGGGTCTATTAGGCTATGGGGAGCGGGCAGGGCAATGGGATTGAATCGCTCTTTTCAAAGAGCCGGCACAGACTAGATGGGCCGAATGGCCTCCTTTTGTGCCGTAAAATTCTATGATTCTATGATTCTATGATTTGCAGAGGGGGAAGGGGGGCAAGGCGGAGGCATTGAGGAAGAGGGTTCCAGAGTTTGGGGGTAGTGGCTAAAAGTGCGACCTCCGATGGTGGAGCGGAGGGTGCGAGAGACGAGCAGGAAGCCAGTGCCAGTCGAGTGGATTCGCCGGGTGGTGGATTGGGAGGTGAGGAGGTCGGAGAGGTATGGATGTGTCAGGGAGTGAATGGATTTGAATACGAGTGTGAGGATCTTGGAAGTCGATCCGTTCGGTGATTTGGAGCCAGAACTGGTGAGATGTGGGTACTGAGTTTAGTCAGGGTCAGTATGTGGACTGCAGAATTCTGAATCAGCTATAACTTCGCTCTTGTCCATGTTCAGCTGCAGGAAGTTTCCACTTATCCAGACTTATCCAGACAAGCTGATAGAACATTGGCTGACCTGGAGTGTGGGTACTGGAGGAGGCAGAGTAGATTTGTGTGTTATCTACACACATTTGTCTGTGGATGACATCACCCAGAGGGAGCATATAGATACGGAAAAGAAAAGGCCAAGTTACTGCGCGGAGGCTGGAGCAGAAACCATTTGCTGAGATGAAATTGAGGCAGTTGGTTAAGTCAGATTCGAACCATGCGAGTGGGTCTCAGTAAGGTAAATGAGAGAAGAGAGGAGGTGAAGGAGGATGGCATGGTCGAGTGTGTTGGAACACAGAAGAGAGATCCAGGAGGGCAAGGAGGCAGATGGAGCCCTGGTCACAGATAGAGAGAATGTCGTGTGTGACGTTAACAAGCGCTGTGGGCAGGCAGTCAGAGTGAAACCCCAACTGCAGGAGCTTGAGAAGGGAGTGGGTGGAGAGATGTGATTGAAGTTAACCTGCAATAATCTATTCTGGGACTTTGGTAAGAGTGGGTAGATTGGAGATGGCTCAGTAGTTGGCAATACAACAACAACAACAACAACAACAACTTACACTTTTAAAGCGCCTTTCACGTCGGGAGGACGTCCCAAGGTGCTGCACAGGAGGCGTGTGACCCGAGCTGGGAGGGGAGTGTACGGGAAGGGGTGAAACAAGTAGGGGAGGTCGAAGAATTCGGGGTGGAACGAAAGGCACGGTCGAAGAGGAAAGTCTTCAAACCGGCCTTGAAATACCATTTTTACCATAGTGAATACCACTTTTTTTTAGCTGCATTGGTATATAGACACCTTTTTCAGCAGCAGTTCTAAGTGAATTTAAGTGTACTTAATACAGTACTAAGTTCCTCGAGCCTGGATGAAGATTCCTGCTAGATGCTAGCACATTTACTAACCTACTATCTCATCTCAATATTAACAGAACTATACAGTCACAGTATCATCTTCTGTCCTGATATCAGTTGAAGAATTGAGCTGTCCTAGGTGATATGCTTGGTGGCAGTGCTGGACTATTGGAATTGAATCTAACCTCTGGTCATCTTGGTAGTTTGATTCCGGAACCTGCAGATTACAATATTCCAATGCACTGCTGTCCCCAACTGTTCTGATCTGTTAGCCTCAAAAAGGCAGACAACAATTGGGACAGAGATTCTTCCCATTTAGCTCATGTTAACCAAGGCAAAGCCCTATTAGGTAGCCATAGCTGGTCAAACTGCAGGAATCTTGCCACATAGTGCTCTAGATGGTTAAATTCCATCAGTACTTCAGTGCATACTCTGGCTTTGGTTTTGACTAATACTCCAGAATTCATAAATTAGGTGTTTCCAAGGGACAGACTACATTCCTTCCCAGAAACATGGAAATATCCATGGTGTAGATGGCATGATGGTCACAAGATTATGCAAAACTCTCATTATAGATTGGATACTGAAGCAATGATGGGTCATACACCTGGCTGACCAAAAATAATTAACTTTCTGAATGAGCATTATATAATAATAATTATTATATAATATATAATAATTATATAATAATAAGTTTATACAGCGTCTTATCGACGTCTCAAAGCGCTTCACAGAATACAACAACGTCCCAAGGTTGGGACCAGAGCAGAGGGGGAGTGGTCATGGTAGGGGGAAGGAAAGTAGGAAAATTGACTGGAAAATTTGTGGACGAAACGCAGCAGCCAAATTGTGCACAACAGTGTCCCACAAACAATCATGGAAATGGGGCCAGGGGAGAAAGGGGGAAAAGAGGATAAGGGGGAGAGGGAGGCGAACATGGGGAACAATCAGATAGGAAAATATATTTACCATCTCAAAGTACTTCACCACAATATTTAACAAAAATATAAATTGCAGTGTTGGTGCATCTTGCCGGTGAAAATGGCAGCCAATTTGCAGATGGTCATTGTCCCACAACTTGACATGAGGTGAGTGACCAATTTTATCTGGGGAAATGTTAGGCAGGACACCAGGAGAAACTTCTGTCTCTTTTCGAATAGTGCCTTGGAATATTTAATGATCTGAACAGGCAGACAGGATCTATTTAACATCTCTTCCGAAGGACGACTCATCCAGTAATGCAGCATCTAGTAATGCTGCTTGCTTTGGAGTGTCAGGCATTAGTGTTGACAGAGTGTCAGGCATTAGTATTGACAGAAAAACAATAAACCTTAGAAACCTCTTTATTTAGGAGTTCAAATGGATGTTGTGTGAATTATTAAAAACGGCATTCTGCAGAACATCAGCATTCACAGCAGACTTTATTTCCATAGCATGCTTGAACCAAGACAACCTCAACTCTTGATTGTAATTATTCTGTCTGTACTGTTCAATGTGCAACAAACAATTGTAGGATGTGAAGATACGCTTTGTTTTTAAGTATGGGATTATTTGGCAATTAAGTTTTGGCGCGCTGTGATGTGCTGCAGCCAACCAGAATCCTGCCAAGCTGAAAGGCAAGAATCTTGACCAGAATCTTGAATCTGGTCAAGAATCTGCATCTGCAAATATCTACTTCCTCCCCAAATCACTATTTTTTCAATTAACACAGCTGTCCAAAGTAATCAGAACTGCTTCCTTCCTTTCTTGGGACACTAAAGTCATCACCTATTGGAGAAACATCTCAACATGGGAAGATGGTATTGAACAGTCACTGAAGATGGGCGTAGATTGGAGCAAGTGCTGGGGTAACAACAGGTAGCAGGAGAAGTGCATTGGATCATTTTTAGAGGAACAAGTAAAGAACAAAGTAGCCAACAATAAAGATTTGTTGAAGATCTGCACATACCCAGAAAGAAGAAATTCTCAAGTAACACTGGATGCTCCTACTCAGATTGAGATGCAGGTGGTTGTACAGGTCATCACTTCATTGAACACTTCTGCAGTTCTTCATGAGTTACAACCTAAACAGTCCAATGTCTGACTTAGCAAAATACTTGAACTTAGAAATATGGAAATTCATCTAATATGTTTACCTGCAAATCTGCATCCTTAAGTCTTTTCCCTTTGTCACATGTTGGTCAATTTTGATACAGAAAAAACCTTGATTATCCGACATTCTGAAAGCTGGCAACTCCCTAAAACCAGTAAGATTTTAAAATAAAACAGTATTACATTTTTTTCCGATGTCTGACAAATCTCCTGAAGTTGGGAACAGCGGCTTGTAGTTCTTTTCATGGCCGCTCTGTCATCCAGCGGCTGTGGTTGCTGCTCGGCTTCAGTGCTGTGTTTACAGCCCATATGGTGTACGGGGCAGGGCTTCCCCAGCCATTTCTAGGGTAGATTCTAAACACCAGCACACTCCGAAATCTGGGAGGTGAGTGGGCCCAACTGTGCCAGGTTATCCAGGTTTTACTCTATATCAAATTTTGCAACCTTTCAGCTTGGCATGCTTCTTTTCACAATGACGGGAGTTCACATGCTTTTCAAGCAGTAAAGTTGTACTGCTTCTCTACAGTTTATTTATGACTGAGTTGTTAGCATTCAATACAATTCCTTGCTGCCTATCACTGCTAGACATCCTCTGCATACCTACTCCTTGATGTCTATAGCTGAAAATGAGGTAATTGACCAACACACAAGCATTATAACAAGATGGAAGCAGAAGCTTTTTTTTCAACCACTGCTAGTTGCACTTCTACTCCGTAATCATTACATTGTGGGCATCGAATAGTATACCCCAAAATAGGAGAACAATAATTAATACAAGTTGACTTTGTTATGTTAATTTTCCAATACTTCTGTTAGTTTGAGTTCTTTGTATAGTTATACTTATAACAATAACGGAGAATTAACATTGAAAATAACAGAATAACAATTCAATGTGATTTTAAAATCAAAATAAAAGTTTTATATCTGAATGAAATAGAATCATAAGATAGCCACAAGGTGAGTGAAAGGAGAACTTGAGGGAAATAATTGGGATCTGGAATACCTGCCAGTTGGGGTGTTAAGATTGGCTGAATGGCTTCCTTCTGGATTGTAGAAGTGAAGCGGAAGTGAGTGACTCACTCAAAAAGTGATTTGTTCTTTCAAGGTTATTAATCATGTTGACTGTTTATTTAATTCCAGTATGTTCTAATGTATTTATAACTGATTTGCTGTTATGAGCACCTTCTGCATTTGAACTTTTTTATTACCCTTTAAACCATCTTGAGTGGTAAGAAATCTGATTAGACCTGTTCTTCAGTAAGGTATTCACAATAAATTTGGGCAAATGATACAATGTACATTTAGAATAGTAATAGGGCTATGGGGAACCTCATCGTAATGCAGTCCTTTGGGTTCAGTACCGTATTATAAATAAGGTGAGATTGTACTATAATTAAAGTTCAAGTTCCAGATGGTCAGTTTGCTTTGTGTATGTGCAAGAAGCACCACTGATGTCACTTATTTTATAAGGTGATGTAAGTGACATGAGTGGAACTTCCTGGGCACAGCTGCAGAAAAATTGGGGTAGAGACTCGTGTGGAGTATTAACACCAGCACAGACTAGTTTATCCTCAATTTAGGAAGGTTAGTAAATGGAGTGGTTGGTTGGAATTTTTTTTTCACGGAGTAGTTACAACAACAACAAAATTACATTTGTATAGTGTCTTTCACCACATGGAATGCTCTGCTGCGAGTGTGTTTGAAGCAGACTCCATATTGTTTTTCAAAAGGGAACTACATAAAATAAATTAAAAGTGGTCACCATTTGGGAATGGAGAAATGGCGGGAAAATGGGACAGAAAGGATTGCTCTTAAATAATCTGGCACAGGCACATTGTGCCTTATTTCCTGCTGTTAATTTCTACGGTTTTAAGGACTGAATTACCTGTTTCTGTGCTGTACATTTTATGTAAGTGACATCAGCAGCAGTTATCCATTTTGTTTAGTGCTGGAAGTTGCTAGTTAGTGCCAAAAGCTGGGTGTATTTATAGTCAGTGTACGTTTGTGGAACATGAAGTGCTATAAGTGAGGCAGCATTTTATGCTCCCCTTTTCACTTTCAGATTGCCTTTAGGATCTATTCAGCAGTAAAATCAGGAATCTACATGCAGATTGTTTTTGTTTGTGGAGCTCACGGTTGTCATTAAACATATGGGAATAGAAACCGTTGAAGAAATTTGTGTAGAGATTTTGATGCCTTACAGTAAATTGGATTGCATTAGTTCTTTTTCATCTCTATTGGGCATTCTTGTCTTGGCGATATAAATCTCTGACATAAATCTGGCGCAGAAGGATTAATGGGTTTATAATGCTAATGAAATCATTTTAAAGTGTCCGATCTGTTTCAGCACTGTAATTCACATGCATGTTCACAAAATTCTGTGTATTGACGTATTATTCTATGCTTTGTTGAATGCTGGGATGTAAATTAATTAGGTCTACTTCAAATTGTGCAAATAATAAATGGGAAAGTTGGGGTAGAGGGAAGGTTCTGCTCACAGATTTTTTTGAGAATATTGCAGATAGCTTTACTCTAGTCTTGAGAACTAGTGTTGTCGAACCTTTCTGCTTAGTTAAGACTCTGAAAGTCATTGCTGGTATTAAATGAAGCCTAAATAGAAGTTTTCATTGTTAAATATCTACTCCATTTCCAGGGAGTGACGGACACTGTGAGGGAGAAATTTGAGCTTTTGCCTGATGATGAACGGCAGTGTACAAAGTGCAAGACTACTTGTTTCTTGTCAGCAATCTCCTGCCCATGTAAACCTAACGAACTGGTGTGCCTGTACCATACTAAGGACCTCTGCTTCTGTGCACCAAACAGACATCAGCTCAGGTAAATCTTCCAACGACGTTAGTGTTAGCACAGGGAGATTGACCTGTGACGACCTTTTGTTTAGTATAACTGATAAAATTGTAGACGGTAAAAGTTATTTTCAACGTTACGCCTCGTGCCAATAGCACTGAGCAACTATAATGGGAGAAATCCCATTAGTGCTTGACAGGTGATGCACTCAATTTTTATCCCTGAACAGAATTTATTAAATTCTAGATGATAAAAGTAGTTTTAGGATTTACTTGAAAATGTTCTCTGCTGCCCTGTAGTCTTGTACAATTCAAAGACAGTTGCTGTCCTTTGTGTTTTGCAAAGTTATTACTTTTGATTAGGCAAAATCAGGCAGACTATTAATAATAATATTCCTTGCCTTATCACATTGTTGAGACATCTCAAAGCGCTTCACACAATAGACTGCAAGTTCATTTACTTTATTTTGTGGGCAAAATGTAGCAGTCAACATGCACATAACAATGTCCCACAAGCAGCAATGGAGTGAGTGACAAATCTTATTCGCCAGGCCACCGGGGGAAAACTCCCTTTTCTTTTTGAGGAATGCCCTAGGATATTTAACATCCACCTGAACAGGCAGATGACACCTCGGTATAACATCTCATTCGTTTTGTACATACAGTAAAAGCCAATTTTTCTATGACCCGATCAACCGTAACTTCCGTAGAACTGGCACCTGAAAAAAAAGGTCTTCATTTGAATAACCGGATCTTATCTGGCACAATCGCGGTGGTGCATTTTTTTCCCCTCATATTGGTATTTCGGAATGCTGCTAGTAGTGCCTTAAAATGGCACTACTTTTTTTTCCTAGCGTCGTGTCTGCCATTGTAGAAGTTATCGATAGACTGTACACCTGTACCCCAGCATCATGGGGTACCAGACATCTACCAGCAAAGGTGATTTTTAGGTGAATTACAAAGGTTAACAAAGGTCTGTCATTATCTGTTATTATTTAGTTTATTAATATGGTATGTGTTAAAATAAGTTAATTTTTTTGTGTTGGGTTTTTGGCGTCGGATATTCGACCGAATATCCGGCATGCCGTTTAACCGACATTGGCCAGTTCCCGAGGGTGCCAGATAAACGGGCTTTTACTGTACAAAGATTTTCAGTTTGCATTTATACAAATGAAACTTGTAGAGAACTTGGAATAGTTATAATGAAATTGCATTTGTTAGGAGCCATAAGATTAAACTATCCAAAATTTCATGAAATGGCACTAATTAATCAAAATGTAAGGAATGTGTTTTAAGACATTTTCAGGCAGACCTAGAACACTGATCCATCTAGCTATTCATCCAAATTCCTAAGAGGCTCTTAACACGTTTTTCTTATCACCTAATAACCTTGAATGCATTTAATTTCCAAGAACTTATATGGTTCCTTTTTAATACTCTTTAGAATGTGTTGATCCACCGCGTGTGCTCATAGTTTGATCAATTTATGTTTATGTTTATACTTATTGTCTTTTTACTGAAAATTTCTGCTGCATTTTTGTTGTTTTTAGTTTGACACTGCTTAATATAGAACAACTTATTTATAAGAGGAATCTTGGATCATCAGGTAATCATTGGAAATGCTTTCAATGTCCATGTATGGACCAGCTTCCCCGTCGGGTCCCTGCTGACATGAATTCCTGCACACTGCATATGTGTTGGAAGTGCTGCTGATGTCACTTCCTTGCTATAATGGTGTTACTGCCACTTCCTGCATATAACATACATGTACAACATGCAGGAAGTGATATCAACAGTCTGACCTAAAGATGGCCTCCATTTAATCCACAAAACACCAACATTATCAGCTGGGCCAATAGAAAAGTGCGGAAATATTTGCCAAAAATTGTGTGGAGATTTGTAAATTTTGCAGGGATATGTTTAGCAAATTTTGCAGAAAATGGCGGGAAATTGATTGGAACTGTTGAGGTACGTGTTACTGCCAACCAACATTTTTTTCACTTGATTGATTAAAAACTAAACATGAAGAAATAACCTGTGTTTGATTCCCAGCCGGGCAAAATGTTGGAACATTTCCTTACTCCACATGCTTCTGTTTACCTAGCAGTAAGTAGAAACACTGCAGTTAATCGATTGATGGATCTCCTTTCTGGCCATAATAATCTCTGAAAGAAAATGGATAGAAGTTTTAAAGGATATGGGAATAGGCTGGGTAAATGGAATTAGGTTAAAAGATCAGCGATGATGGGCCAAATGGCCTACTCCTGCTATTTCTTATTTTCTTATGTAAAACAATAATAATTTGGCCACTTAATCCTTGACCATTTCTGAGACGCTGCTGTGCGCAATTGGCTGCAGCGTTTTGCCCACAAATATACAGTCAATTCACTTTATAGCATATTCTGTGAAGTGCTTTGGGGCTCTAGAAGATGTAGAAAGTGCTATATCAATTGCAATATTATTATTGTGGGAGTTCTCAGGGCCCAGCGCCACACACAGATACAATCAGAAACACAGAGAGGGACATGCACTCAACAATAACTTGGATTTATATAGTGCCCTCCACACTAGATGGCGTCTCAGAGCACTTCACAAAGCAGAGCCCACGCTGAGCCATGTGAAGGGCGAAAAGGGTGACAAAAGGCGCGGTCGAATAGAAAAGTCTTCAAGCGCGACTTGAAAATGGGAAAGGAGCGGGCAAGGCGAATAGAGTGAGGGAGGGAGTTCCAGAGCTTCGGGGTGTAGTGGCTGAAAGAGTGGAGGGATTTGAATACAAGAGTGAGGATCTTGAAATCGATCCACTCTGAGACAGGGAGCTCGTGAAGTCTGGCAAGGACTGGGGTAATCGTTTGGTTCAGGTGAGAATGTCGGCGGTGGAATTTTGAATAACCTGGATTTTATGAATGGAGGCGAGGACGAGGGCATTAGAATAGTCCAGCCGAGACTTGACAAAGGCATGGATTTGGCAGCTTTTGGGGGTGAGATATTGGCAGAGGCAGGCAATGTGGCAGAGATGGAAGAAGGGAGTAAAGGACCGGACGTGGGGAAGGAAGGATAATTGGGGGTCGAACCTGAGACACAGAGTGCGAGACACATCACAGACAGAAACACACACTCACAGACACAGATAGAGAGAGACACACTCAGACAGAGAGACACACTTGACCGAGACACACTCAGACAGAGACACACACACATCTATAGAGAGACACATTCAAAAATACAGAGGGGGACATACACTCACGGGCACAGAGAGACAGACATTCTCAGAGAGACACACTCACATGGAAACACTCACAAATTCATAGAGAGACACACTCACAAACACAAGGATGGATAGGGAGACATAGGCACTCACAAACAGAGAGGGAGAGAGAGAGAAAATGTATATAGAGAGAAAATCACAACAGCAAGGCCTCCAAGTAAAGCCCATTTGCCACTTGTGCCGCACTGCGCATGTGTGTCCGGAGCCACCCTACCAGTGTGACGTCAGATAAACAGCTGGAGGAGGCCCTCAGGCCTGAAATGTCATTGATTGCGGGTTTGTAGCAGAGTTGGGTGTTTGTAGTGGATTCCACTGAAAAAGTGCAGCCGCACTTTTCTATTGACCTATACTATGAGTAAGTCTTCTGTTTTAGGGAAGGGGATTTATAACTGGGTTGCCCTGTATTAACTCTTGCAGTTGAAATAGCACCTATAGCATTGAACATTTTAGAAGAACTTTAAACAGTTTTCTCTAAACTTGCACATAACAATCTCATAAACAATTATGAAGTTAATTATCAATTTTTTCAGAAGGATTGATGGCCAGTACAGTAATTGGGCCACTCAAACTATAACTGTTTGTGGAATAATTGCTATGTGCAATTGGTTTCCCTTTCACCCACAAAATGTATAGTCAATTAACTTTAGAGTATATTGTGGATTCCTGTAGTTTAGCAGTTGCCTCGCAAGCGAGAGGACCTGAGTTTGATTCCTGAGCCCGGCGAAACCTTAGGCAAGTTCCCTTATTCCACCCGCCTCTGTTTACCTAGCAATAAGTAGGAATCCAGTTGGTAGTCAATTGGTGGATTGTGTTTCCGGGGTTAATAATCCACTAAAAAAAAATTGGTCACTCAATCCACAACTGTTTGTGGAACATTGCTGTATGCAACTGACTGTCATGTTTCGCCCACAAAATATATACTTCATTCACTTTACAGTATATTCTGTGAAGAAATTTGAGATGCTTAAATGACTTGATAAGGCACTACATCAAATGCAAGGATTATTATTATTCTGTGAAGCTCTTTGAGATGTCTTGAAGACATGATAAGGTGCTATATCAAATGCAGGATTATAATTCCCCATTTCCAATAAATTGATCACTCTAATTACCTGCCCTATTCCCATATCCCCATATCCCTCTATTTTTTAAAAAATCTATCAGTCTCAGCTTTGAAAATGTTCAAGGAATGAGCATCTACAGCCTTCTGGGGTAGTGAATTCCATAAATTCACTACCTTCTGAGTGAAGAAATGTTTCCTCAACTCTGTTCTAAAAGGCTGACCTTTAATTTGAAGATTATGACCGCTGTTTATAGATTCTCCTACCAGGGGGATACAGTCCCTCAGAGCCTACTTTATCCATCCCTTTGTAAGAACTTATGGACTTTATCCAGCCCTTTATTATTGTTCCACGTATAAGAATCTTATATGTTTCAATAAGATCCCCCCTAATTCTTCTGTACTCTAGAGAATACAGCCCTAGTTTATTCAACCTATCCTCATAGGTCAGTCCCCTCATCCCAGGAACTAACCTAGTGAATCTACCCTCACTAAGGCAAGTATGTCCTTTTTTAAGTAAGGAGACCAAAACTGCACACAATACTCTAGGTGTGGTCTCACCAAGGTCCTATACAATTGCAGCAAGACTTCCCTACTCTTGTACTCTAAACCTTTTGCAATGAATCCTAACATGCCGTTCACCTTCTTATTGCTTGCTACACCTGCAAACTACCTTTTTGAGACTATTGTACAAGGGCACCCAAATCCCTTTGTACACTAACACTATCTAACCTCTCCCCGTCTAGAAAATATATATATATATTTTTTTGCTACCTAGGTGAATAATTTCACACTTCCCCACATTAAATTCCACCTGCCACCTACTTGCCCACTCCCCTACCTTATCTATATCCCGTTGCAATCTTTTTGCATCATCCTCACAGCTGACTCTCCTACCTAGTTTAGTGTCATCCGCGAATTTAGACACATTACCATAAGACCATAAGAATTAGGAGCAGGAGTAGGCCATTCGGCCCTTCGAGTCTGCCCCGCCATTCAGTAAGATGATGGCTGATGTTCTGACCTAACTCACCTGCCGCATCCCCATATCCCCTAATCCCTCTATTTAAAAAAAAATCAGTCTCAGCCTTGAAAATGTTCATGGACTGAGCATCCACAGCCTTCTGGGGTAGTGAATTCCATAAATTCACTACCCTCTGAGTGAAGAAATGTTTCCTCAACTCCGTTCTGAAAGGTTTACCCATAATTTTAAGACTGTGACGCCTGGTTATAGATTCTCTTACCAGGGGAAACAGTCCCTCAGTGTCTACTTTATCCTACTTCATATAACATTCAATGTCCTCGTCTAGATCATGGATGTAAATTGTAAATAGCTGAGGCCCAAGCACTGATCCTTGTGGCACTCCACTAGTTACATCCTGCCAATTCGAGAAGGACCCATTTATCCCTACTCTCTGTTTTCTACCCGTTAGCCACTCTTCTATCCATGCTAATATGTTCCCATTAATCCCATGGGCCTTGACTTTGTGCAATAGCCTTTTGTGTGGCACTTTGTCAAATGCCTTCTTAAAATCTAAATATACCACATCAACTGGTTCCCCCTATCCAATCTGCTACATACATCCTCAAAAAACTAAAGCATTAGCTAAGCATGACTTCTTCCCTTTTGTAAAGCCATGCTGACTCTGCCTAATCTTGTTATGGCCTCTCAGGTATCCCATAATGATGTCTTTAATTAAGGACTCAAGAATTTTCCCTACCACTGATGTCAGACTAACTGGTCTATAGTTCCCCAATTGACTGTCGTGTTTTGCCCACAAAATATATAGTTCATTCACTTTACAGTATATTCTCGAAGAAATTTGAGACGCCTAAATTACTTGATAAGGCTCTACATCAAATGCAAGGATTATTATTATTCTGTGAAGCTCTTTGAGATGTCTTGAAGATATGGTAAGGTGCTATATCAAATGCTAGGATTATAATTCCCCATTTCCAATAAATTGATCATTATGGCAGGCCCTTCATGAGCAAAACAACAGCAACAACAAAATTACACTTGTATAGCACCTTTCACGTCAGGAAGATGTCCCAAGGCACATATATTGTGACATGGTGACACATTTTTGGTGAACATTGAATTAGTGATGTAAATAGAAATGTTCTGTGTTCCTCGACTTGCATGCTAGGCAACAACAAATTACACTTGTATAGGCCTTTCATGTCACCAGGAATGGACTGGTTATCACAAATGCTGTGTTTTGACAACTGGATAAGAAAGCGACATTGTGGATGCACCCAAGTTCCCAACAATGGCACCTGATAAACTGTGATTGTGAGTTACATCAGGGATCTTCATCATGTTAGGGTAACCGTGGCATTTGTGGAGCTTACTGGTGGACCAATCATCAAATGACAAACTTAAAACTATCATAGTGGTGGTGCGAAGACGTTGTATTGTAGCGGCAAAGCGGGCAAGGAGTTTGAATGTTGATAGGCTGAAGAACGATGATGTTCAAGCAGTACTGTGTGATGAGATAGAGGAAGTCCTTTTAAACTCTGTTATGCCCCTGGATAACATTGATGTTTGTGGAATGGATGGGTCCCCGGAATGTGGTACATCAGGTGATTTAGCAAACTGTTGGATTCATATCTCAGCGACCTAAGGATTTTACTGACAATGATTTGCTGACTTTAGTTCCCTGACCAAGAAGGCTACCTATTGAGACCATTGCCACAAAGTGCAGATCAAACTGCCAAATGCAAGATGAATGGTGAGAAGCTAAGGCAGCGGAGTTATAGGAATATGGCGATGGGCTCACACACAAGGCATTCTGCAAGAGGCTAAGATGGTCCACCAATCTTCCGGCAAATAAAGACCACCATTAGGTCTATGAAGAATGATAAAGCATTGAGTCTTGATGGCATTCCTGGAGAGATTTTCAAGATTGGTGTTTTTCTCATGAATGAGCCTGGCTGGCAGGACAGTAATAAACAGTGCTTTTCACTGACTGTCAGCAACGCTGTGGGTGGAGCTCGGCCATTAATTGGCTTCAGTGCTGTGTTTATAGCTCATGCGGTGTATGGGGTGGGACTTCCCCAACCATTTCTAGGGTAGGTTCTAAATGCCGTTAAACTCTGAAATTCGGCAGATGATTGGGCCCAATCGTGCCGGATTATCTAGATTTTACTGTAAGATATTTTTATTTCAAGGTGAAGTAGTTTCTACTTAATATGTTGTAATTCTAACAGAATTTTAAATGAAACAGTTCCCTTGAGTTGTTAACCTTCGTTAGTTAGACTTTGTTGCATACTGTTTATGGCTGCGACAGAGCATAATTTTTGCGTGGGCCTGTTTGCTTTTAGAAGATTGTACCACAGTTTGAATCTAAAACTTGGAAGACTGAAATTCTATGAGATTGCATGAAATGCTTTTTGGTGCATTTGATCTAGTATCTTGAAATAATATTCATAAAATATATATTTACACACTTACAAATGTAAAATTGATGGTTGCGGCATATTTTAAGCTTTGGGACTCATTGGCACTTGTGCATTTCTGGTAGATTAACCAGAAACGTCAGATGAGTGGAGATGTAAATGAGTTATCGATCAAACAGTGGTGCTTTGTTTTGATATATGGTGAATTATTAAACATAAGCCATTTGATTTTTCTCCTGAAGGAAGTTTCTTTCCATTTGGTTTCTGAAATTCAATATTGTTTTAGTGACTCTTGTGTTTACATTTTACTTGAACTTCTTTTTCCCTAACCTAGATATCGCTATACCTTGGATGATCTTTATCCAATGCTGAATGCACTCAGATTATACGTAGCACCCTATGATGAATGGACTGCCAAAGTGACCGATTGTCTAGAAGCAAAAGAAAGTGAGAAGAGAGGCAAGTATAGAAATATTTCACACAATCGCAGCAGTGTACCTTGGGAGTGGGCCATTTCATACAGCACAGAAGTGATGCCCAGAATTGGACACAACACTGCAGCTGAGGCCTAACCAGCGATTTGTAAAGGTTCGACATAGCCTCCTTGCTTTTATATTCTATGCCTCTTTTTATACTAAAGCCGAGGATCCCATATCCCTTTTTAACTGCTTTCTAAACTTGTCCTGCCACCTTCAAAGATTTGTGTATGTGAACCCCCAGGTTTCTCTGTTCCTGCATACTCCTTTAGAATTGTATAATACATTTGCAATTTGGAATGCCTTCTCATTGTTGAGATGTAGTAAGTGGGGTCTACCTGTATATAAAAGCCTTCGGTACGTTTCCGCAATTGTAACAATGAACTTCTAAAAGGAAAACAAAACTTAATACAGCTTAAAAAAAACAAAGAAAAACAACCCAGTGATTAAAGCTCACCTTTTTTTTGTAAACAAACACATTATTTTTAAAAAGTTTTGAAATATATGAATAAACGTGTTCAAAAACATGTATGTTACGCGGGGGCATAACTAGTTACATTATAACAACCTAGATTTATTTATTGTTTCGTATCATTTTCGAGCACTTTTCAGCGATCTTGTTTCACTCTTTCAAAATCTTGCCCATCTCTCTCTTCCCTCACAGAACTATTTGGTTTGTCTGCCTGGCACCAATCTGACTCAATCAATGACATTTTTGCTTCAAAGTTTTATGGGTTATTTGTTAGCTCGTAAAATAGCTCAAGAATTAATATTTAATTCCATTTTTTTTTGAGGCTTAAAATCGATGGAAACAGTGTCTTCACATTCAAGAAAATATTTATTTTAAAACAACTAATTGTTTAAAACTGTAAATCTCATTGAGAAATAATCATATGCTAATGGTTTATCTGGCAGGTGTAATGCAGTTTAAATCTTTGATGGAGGAAGCTGAGATCAAAACCTTTCCAGAAAATGATCTTTTCAATCAGCTGCAGGAAGCGATTGTAGAAGCCGAGAAATGTGCCAGTGTTGCACAGCAGCTTCTGAATGATAAACGCCAAACCCGGTGAGTTCCAAAGTCTGAGACAATGACCAGCAATTCTCCATTTCAAGCTTGTTGGTGCAGTTGTTTACACGTGGTCAATCGTATGTTAAAACATTTTTTCTGATTATTTGTGCTTGTTAAATGGAGGTATCCCATCCAAAACTCTGCAGCCCGGGTACTATCCCGCACCCGCCTCCGTGACCACATAACCCCCACCCTCGCCCATCTCCACTGGCTCCCCATCCTCCAGAGGATCGAATTTAAGATCCTCGTCCTCACCTACAAGGCCTTGCACGGCCTTGCCCCATCCTACCTAGCCGATCTACTCTCCCCCTTCACGCCCACCCGGACCCTCCGTTCAACAGGACTTGGCCTGCTCCAAGCCCCCCGCCAGAACCGCCCCACCATCGGAGGCCGGGCCTTCAGTTTCTCCGCTCCCACCTTATGGAATGCCATCCCTCAATCCCTCCGTTTCGCCTCTTCCCTTTCCTCTTTCAAGGCCGATTTGAAGACTTTCCTCTTCGATCGTGCCTTTTGTTCCACCCCGAACTCTTTTACCTCCCCTTCGTGTTTCACCCCTTCCCAAACACTCCCCTCCCAGCTCGGGTCACACGCCTCTTGTTTAGCGCCTTGGGATGTCCTCCCGACGTGAAAGGCGCTATATAAATGTAAATTGTTGTTGTTGTTGTTGTTGTTGTACATTCCATTTGGTATAGTGCCTTTCAATATCAGGAGGACTTCCCAAAGAGCTTCACTGTGAGGTTTAATGACTAAATTGGGTGAACACAGCAGCCAACCTGTGCGTAGCACTGTCCCACAAACAGTCATTAAACAAATGACCACGTTTACCTGGGGATTGTTGGACTGGATGCTGGGAGAATCCCTTCACTCACCTGAAATCATTGCAGGGATCGATAAATCTTTAGTTTTAGACCAAGCCATATTGAAATTCTCTCAAGTACCATAGCAACATCTTCAACAGGGTTGTATTTTATAGTATGAAATATCGGTGTCCTCTTCAACCCTCAGCTATTCTTCATACCTTCCACATTCTTGCCGTGACCCATTCCGCCTTTCCCCACCTCTGCAATATTGAGAAATGCCACTGCCTCTTAGGCCTGTGTGACCCTGATCCACTCTTTCATCATGTCCGGGCTTCACTGCACACACTGGACTTCCCAACTCTTCCTTCCACAAGCTGCAGATAATTCGGGACTTTGCAGCTTGTATGCTCTCCCGCACCATGCTCCGCAAACCAATCACCCCTGTTCTTGCCCGGCTTCACTAGCACCCTATGATCACGGAATTGAGTACAAACACCCTACTTCAAAGTCCTCCACAGTCTTAATCAACAGTTTGTGGGTTTATGGGGAGAGAGTATAGAGTGGTATTGACTTTGATTAGCTCTTCTCAAAGAGCCGGAACAGACACGATGGGCTGAATGGTCTACTGTGCTGTAAAATTCTATGCTTTTATGATCCTATCTCTCAACCTCATATCCCCATATCGGCCTGTCCGCTCCCTCCGCTTGTTGGACACAGGCTTGCTTCAGGTACCCTGTATCCCGCAATCCCTCTATCTAACCCTCTCTTGCCTCCTTCAAATCCCATCTAAAAATCTTCCTCTTTGACTGTGCCTTCGGCCACCCTCCCACCCCCACTTCGGATTCAAAGACCCCTGATGTGATGGGAGCTCAACTCCAGGACTACCGCGTCCTGACTGCTTGCCTGTCTGACATTGAGTCCTGGACACGGGACAGCTTTCTTCAGCTCAACGTCAGCAAGACTGAGGCCCTCCTGATTGGCTTGCCTCAGCACTAGGGAACGGCGATATATCGGTATATTGCTAAAACCCGATATGATTTTCATATCGATATGCTGATATAGACATTTTAAAAATACCGATATATCGAAAAACGATATATCGAGGTAAAAAATCGGGATGCGAGCACAATCAACTACAAGACCCAGAATGCTCATCTCTATACACAATGCACAGACCGAGGTGCAAAGCCGCCATCTTGTATTCATAGTCCTCGAATACAATATACAGGTATGCAAGGGGTGGGGGGAGAGAGACGGCTGTGGGTGGGGGGGGTGAGGGGGGAGAGAGACGGCTGGGGGGAGGGGGAGATAGACGGCTGGGGGGGGGGAGGAGAGGGGGAGAGAGACGGCTGGGGAGAGGGGGAGAGAGACGGCTGGGGGGGGGAAGATGGGAGAGAGACGGCTGGGGGGGGGGGTGGAGAGGGGGAGAGAGACGGCTGTGGGGGAGAGGGGGAGAGAGATGGCTGTGGGGGAGAGGGGGAGAGAGACGGCTGGGGGGGGGAGAGGGGGAGAAAGGCGGCTGGTGGGGGGAGGAGAGGGGGAGAGAGACGACTGGGGGGAGGGGGAGATAGACGGTTGGGGAGGGGGAGAGGGGAGAGAGACGACTGGGGGGGGGAGAGTGGGACAGAGACGGCTGGGGGGGGGGGAGAGGGGGAGAGAGATGGCTGTGGGGGAGAGAGATGGCTGGGGGGGAGAGGGCGAAGAGAGATGGCTGGGTGGGGGGAGAGGAGGAGAGAGACGGCTGGGGGGGGAGGGAGAGAGAGAGACGGCGGGGGTGGGGGGGAGGAGAGGGGGAGAGGGACGGCGGGGTGGGGGGGGGGAGGGAGAAAGAGACGGCTGGGGGGGTGGTGGGGGAGAGAGACGACGGGGGTGGGGGGTGCGAGAGAGGGACGGCGGGGGGTGGGGGAGAGACGGGGTGGATGTGATAATATACAGATAGATAGAGATGGGGGGGGGATGTGAGAGAGGAGAGATGGAGAGAGACATAGAGAGACACAGACAGAAAAACACAGAGATGGAGAGAGTGAGAGACACAGAGAGAGAAAGATATTTACCTCCTGAGAAGATAGGCCCCGAATGCGCGCGCACCCGGAATGCGCGCGCATTCCGAGCCAACTGATATATCCATATCCGGAAAATTCCCATATCGCCGTTCCCTACTCAACACCTTAGGTGCTATCAGCAACCAAGACTGTACTCTCCACCTTACGAAGCTAGTCAGGAACCTTGTTTGACCCTGAACTGTGCTTCCTCCCCCACATCTACTCCATGACCACCACTGCCTTCCACAAACTCCATAACATTGCCAGACTCCGCCACTGCCTCACCCCTCAGGCTGCCGAAACCCTCTTCCATGCATTCGTCATGCCATCATGGCTCGACATCATCGGCCTTCCCAGCTCTTCCCTTCACAGGCTGCAGATCATCCAGATCTCTGCAGATCATCCAGATCTCTGCAGCTCGTGTCCTCTCCCGCGCTAAGCACCACGGCCACATCACTCCCACTACTCCCCATCCTCATTACCCTGCCCCGACTGTTCAGCACCTTGGGATGTCCTCCCAACATAAAAAGTGCTCTGTAAATGTAATTTTGTTGTTGTACAAGTGTAAGTTATTGTTGAGAACTGTTTGTGTTCTCAACACATGGCACCATTCTGCTGGTTATGTCAGATGCATAACGAGAGATTATATGTCTGCATTTTATTTTCAGAAGAGATTTCTGGATTAAAGAATGCTTACAGAAGATCTTCCATTAGTGCCTCCATTGCCATTGGTAGTGCATGCCGTTCTATCTGAATTCTATATGGTCCTGATCCCTGATTGTTCAGCACCTTGGGATATCCTCCTTTCGTCCTCCTGTCCATGCCTGTGTCACCTCTCGGCTGGACTACTCCAATGCCCTCCATGCTGGTCTCCCCTCCACCACAATCCATAAAATCCAGCTCATATGAAACTCTGCCGGCCGCATTCTCACCCACACCAAGCTTCACTTACCTCAGTCCTTGCCAGACTTCACTGGCTCCCTGTCTCGGAGAGGATCGACTTCAAGATCCTCAGTCTTGTTTTCAAATCTCTCCACTCCTCTGCATACCTCTACCTCTCTGATCTCCTCTCTCCTCAAAACAGCACCCGTTGCCTTCACTCCACCATCGATAGTTGTGCCTTCAGCTACTACGCCCCAAAGCTCTGGAACTCCCTTCCTCCCTTCCTCACCCCTTCACTTCTTAGTTTCAGGCCTCAGCTAAAGTCCTTTCTTTTCGACAGCGCCTTCGGTCACCTTGTTCCCCCGGCTCGTTCTGGGATCCATTATTGTGAAGCTCTCTGAGACGCCGCCCAGCGTGGACGGCGCTATATAAATCAAAGTTGTTGTTGAAAGGCGCTTTACAAATGTGATTTTCTTGCCAGTGGTGTTTGTTGTTGTATATAGATCATATTGTGAACACATAGTTTTGAGATGTTGAATTCAGGCCTAGATTGTTTTGAGTTATGAGCATTACAGATATAGCTGTGCTACGAAGAATCTCTGCTAATTCAAAGAGGTGGGAGGGAGGTTCACTGCCGCTACATAAGGGTTACTGAATGTTAAGCCAGGTCCACCCAACGTGATCAACTTCCAATTCGTAATCTGATTATTAAAATGAAACGTGTGAGCTCAAACTCTAACCCTGCGAAGTTCAAGAAAGCTGTCTGTGGAGTGGATTGGGTGTGAGGTATCTTGGGAGGATATTCTATTAGCCTGCCAGGAACAGTGGCATACCTTATCCTCATTGACTGGGTGTATCTCATGAAAAATCTGAATGTTGATATACTTTCCAGATTATACTTTCTTGTAATATACTGTTCTGTAGATAGTGACATTTGTGATATTTATTGGATTGCAGGTCTCATGGTGGGAAGTCCCAATACCGGCTAACTGTGGCAGAACTTCAGGCAATTGTGAAACAGCTCTATGCTCTTCCCTGCCTAATTGACCAAGCTCCTTTATTGAAGGTACATTCCATATTCTATATTTTAACATGTATAGAATTATTTGTTAATAATACTTGTCAGATTTCTGATTACTAATTATAATAATACTTGCATTTGATACAGCACTTTTCACATTTTCTAGACATCTCAAAGCACTTCACAGAAAATACTGTGAAGTCAATTGACTTTGTATATGTGCATAGCAGTGTCCCACAAACAGTCGTCAATTAAAATTACCAATTTTTTGTTTTTAGAGGGATTATTATTAGGTGTGTGGAGTAAGAAAACTTGCCCAAGGTTTTGCTTTGCCTGGAATTGAACCCAGGTCTCTCGCTTGCAAAGCGAGTGCTCTAACCACTGAGCTACGGGTCTCCACATATACTACAAATTGGTGACTAATCTAAGCAATGGTGGGGGGAGGGTGGGGAGTGACATGGACGGCTGGAAGGGCTGTCTGACTGATCTACAGAGAGAGAGAGAGAAGAAATCAACGGAGAAGGTGTGGTGGGTGACACGGAGGCTGGTGGGGCTATCTGACTGATACAGACAGACACAGAGAGAGTGGGGGAGGAGAGATGGGGGGAAGAGAAGGTGAAATAGAGAGAAGGTGACAGAGAGAAGGGAGGGTGAGGGAAGGGGTGTGGGGGGAAGTGAAGGTGACAGAGAGAAGGGAGGGTGAGGGAAGGGGTGTGGGGGGAAGAGAAGATGACAGAGAGAAGGGAGGGTGAGGGAAGGGGTGTGGAGGGAAGAGAAGGTGAAATAGAGAGAAGATAAGTCAGAGAGAGATACACTTACACACACAGAGAGAGGATGCAGAGAAGCAACAATAAACTAGTGTTACTGTAGTTACCTTAATCCTAAAAGAGAAGCGTTGTCGCTGGTTGATTGCAACATTGCAACTGGGTCCTAGCGCTATACGCTAGTGTTAGTGTTAAAACCCGTGGATAAGCAAGGGTTACAAGCCTTGGGTTGCAAGGGCTGTCACATTTAGCAAACCGTAGATGCGTGAGTTTCGCGGTTGACGAGGCCGCGGTTGGGGCGGGGTACCTGTATATCAATTTTGAAAAAAATAAAAACATGACACAAATGTCTTAGATTTCTGAGCGGAGCGGATTTTCACAAAATCCCAAACAGTTCATAGTAAGTTTACATTCCGTTCCATTCCATGCCGCTCCATTTAACATTAGGTTTCCAGTGATGTGCGGTGGGTACAATGACAGGGTAGGCACTTTACTTCTGCACTTTACTTCTGCACTTTACTTTGGGAATAGAATGTGTGTAGAATGTAAAGCACTCTCCCCCAACTCTGCCAGACAGATAGGGCCTACATTTTAAAAATGACCATGCTCACTTCATGTCAAAGGTTTCTTCCAAAATGTAAAATTACAGCAGGAAAAAAATATTTTTGATTGTTATCTGTACTAAATAGGGTGAGTTTCAGATTATTCAACTTAATTAAACCCCAGTGTCTGCACTTAATTTCAAGCTTGTATTCCACCTCCAACGGATCACCCACTTTCTTCCACCTCCGATGGATCGCCCATCTCCAGCAATATCTCACCCCAAAATCTGCTGGTCCATGCCTTTGTCGCCCCTCGGCAGGACTACTCAAATGCCCTCCGCGCTGGACTCCACTCCACCGCAATCCATAAAATCCAACTAATTCAAAGCTCTGCCGCCTGCATACTCACCCGCACCAAACTTTGCTCCCCCATTACTCCAATTCTTGCCAGACTTCACTGGCTCCCTGTCCAGAGAGGATCGATTTCAAGATCCTAGCCCTTGTTTTCAAATCCCTCCACTCATCTGCACCCCCCTTTCTCTATGTCCTCTCTCCTCAAACCAGCAACCGTTGCCTTCATTCCACTGGTCTGGCCTCTTCTGTGTCCCCCGAATCCTCTGCTCCATCTTTGGTGACTGTGCCTTCAGCCACTATGCCCCGAGGCTCTGGAACTCCCTTCCTCACTCCCTTCACCTCGCCCCCTCTCTTCCCAGTTTCAGGTCCCAGCTAAAGACCTTTCTCTTCAACCATGCTTTTGGTCACCTTTCTATCCCTGCCCGTGGTTCGGTCCCGGGATCCGTTGTTGTGAAACGCTCTGAGACGCCGTCTAGCGTGGAGGGTGCAATATAACTCAAAGTTGTTGTTGTTATATGCACAAATCTAGCAGTAAAAAATGGCCAGGACTTTAAGAGTGGTCCACGTCAGTTTAGGAAGATAGCCAGCTGGTTCCCAGCATCGAAAAGGTTGAGAAACATGCTCTGGGGAAGTCATGCTTGATGCATGAGCAGTACTCTGGATGGTGATGTTCATGCATCAGCCATCCTTGTTCATTAATGGTACTTGGAAGTGCAGACCGTTCCCATGAGCTTGGGATGCTTCACTCTGCATGCCAAAGCTCTAATGAATAGGTAGTCGTATCTGGAAAGGGTACACACGCCATACCAGGTAAATGGAAAACATAAATATGTGGAACTCAATAATTTGGTTTTGAGACTCTTAATCATAATAATGGATATTTGTAGTATGCTTGGCCAAACAAAAAATTGGGGGGGAATTGCAGATGGTTTTGAGGAATAAATGGAACAGTCTGCTTATGTACAGGAACAAAATTACATTTGTATAGCGAAGAACGTCCCAAGGCGCTGATATTTACTGGATTACAGGTATTGTGGTGGGAAGTCCCAATGCTTAAGTAGTATGTATGATGAGCAATCATAATCTATATACCTACACCAATAAATAGGGAAAAGGAGGTAGATGAGCAAATCTGGAAGTAGATTTCAGAAAAATGCAAAAGAAATAGTTAATGATAATGGGGCACTTTCATAGACTGATAGTCTATGTTAATTACAGATAAACCTCTATTTAGGACAGGGATGCGTTCCTGAAAAACGGTACTCGGATCAGAATGTCCTAAATCGAAACGCAGTTTCCCATGCAGTCCCATTATATAACCCAAGATGCATTCTTTTCACAAAATTTTCAGACCTTAAACCCACTAAATAACACACAAAACAACACACATAGGCAAGAGTTACTTGGGGGTAACTGTACTGTATTGTACTTTAATACTGGCAAACTTTAATACAGTCCTATGTTTTGATATCTGTTTGCACCTGTAGCTGTAACACATCTTGCCAGTATATTGTCCTTATTCTGTTTTATAGTAGCTGCCTTCAATCTAGCTAGCTCTAAAGCCCTCCCAACGTCCATACCTTTTTTGCCAGACTCGATGCGCTTTTATCACCTCCAATTTAGTATTTAAAGTGATGACTTTGCGGGGTTTCTGGCTGTTAGCAGTATTGTCTGCTCATTTCACTTAATGCTGTCTTTTCCCGACTTGGTATAAACGCAGTAGAGGCTGTAAATCACTCTAAGTTGCTCAGGAATGTTCAGAAATTACTGTAATACTGACCTGGAGTGGTGTCGCTTCAATATTAGCTGGCTTTTAAACAATGATGTAGCGACATGCTATTCGCCAGTTCCAACGATTGGATATACTATATCAGGTGATTTACCTGCGAATACACTATGGACTGTGCGTATGGACGAAAAAGATGCGCCAAAAATGACTGCGATATTAAAAATATGTATTGCGCATGCGCAAAAAATAATTTTGTTCGCTAAAACGAAACCAAGTGTCCGACATCAATAAAAAGATGTTAAAAAATTATGCTCATTCAATCGAAACATCCTAAGTAGAAGCATCCTAAATCGGGGCTTACCTGTACAGTGTAAAGGACAAGGAGGGGGAAGGATTCCTGAAATGTGTGCAGAATAACTTTCTGGATCAGTATGTTTTCAACCCAACAAGGAAGGAAGCAGTATGGATCCAGTTCTGAGGAATGAAATGGGGCAAATGGAGCTGGTTTCAGTTGCAGAGCATCTGGGCAATAGTGATTCCAATGTAGAATCATAGAATTTTACGGCACAAAATAGTGCTGGGACAAATGTCCTGGCTACGCGAATAAACAGGGAGGTAGAAAGGGCTTTAAAGTACTAAGGGGGAGGGGAGGTAAAAACATAGTCAGGTATAGTCAACCATAGTTAAACTTGGGATCAACAAAAGTGGGAGAGCAGATTAACAAGGGAGAAGAGCAAAGTGTGTCAGGTAGGGAAAGGAAGTGCAGTGATAGGGTGCTGGTGAATAGGGTTAATAGCCGGAAGTCAGAATTAAGGGCGCTATATCTGAATGCACGAAGCATTCGAAACAAGATAGAGGAATTAGTTGCGCAAATAGAGACAAACCGGTATGATCTAGTAGCCATCACCGAGACATGGTTACAGAATGATCAAGGGTGGGAACTAAATATTCCCGGCTACGTGGTATATAGGAAAGATAGGCAATGTGGTAAACGAGGAGGGGGGGTGGCCCTGCTAATAAAGCATGGGATAAAAACAGTAGAGAGGAAAGATTTTAAATTTGAAAAGCAAGATGTAGAGTCAGTATGGGTAGAGATACGTAACTTCAAGGGGCAGAAAACTATAGTGGGAGTAGTTTATAGACCCCCAAACAGCAGTCAAAGTATCGCTGAAGGTATAAATCAGGAGACTAGCGGAGCATGTAGCAAAGGAAAGACACTAATTGTGGATGATTTTAACCTGCACATTGACTGGGACAACCAAATTGGGAAAGATAAGATAGAAGAGGAGTTTATAGAATGCATTAGAGATAATTTTCTAGATCGGTATGCCGAGGAGCCGACCAGGGAACAAGCCATATTAGACCTTGTTTTGTGTAATGAAACAGGGCTGATCAGCAAACTGGAACTTAAGGCTCCTCTAGGGCTAAGTGATCACAATATGATGGAATTTAGCATTAAGTTAGAGAGGGAAGTAGTTAAGTCTGAAGCAAAAGTCTTCAATTTAAATAGGCCAACTTTGCTGCTATGAGAGCGAGGATTTAGCCAGAATAAAATGGGAGACTAGACTTAAAGATTTGACGGTAGACCAGCAATGGCAGACATTCAAGGAGATAGTGCAAAATTCCCAGCGAGCACGTATTCCTTTGAGGAATAAGAATGCCATGGGAAAGGTGGTTCAGCCGTGGCTAACTAGAGCAGTTAGGGAAAGTATCAAATCAAAAGAAAAAACCTATAAAACAGCTAAGATGAGTAGTAAACCCAAGGATTGGGAGAACTTTAGGGAACAACAGAGGAGGACCAAAAAATTTATCAAAAGGGAGAAAATAGATTATGAGGGCAAACTAGTGAAGAACATAAAGACAGACTGCAAGAGTTTTTACAAATATATAAAGAGGAAAAGGCTAGCGAGGGTGAATGTGGGTCCATTACAGGCAGAGACCGGAGGAATTATAACGGGACAAAGACATGGCAGAGTCATTAAACAGTCTTCACCATAGAAGACACTGGAAACATACCAAAAATAGAGGGGAACCAAGAAGGCAATGTTGGCGAGCAATTTAGGGAAATTAACATTAGTAAATAAATGGTTCTATGTAAATTGTCAGGTCTTAAAACCGATAAATCCCCTGGACTGGATGGCCTGCATCCTAGAGTTTTAAAGGAGGTGGCTACTGAGATAGTGGATGGCATGTCTATAATCTTCCAAAATTCTGTGGATACTGGAAAAGTCCCCATTGATTGGAAGATTGCAAACGCAACTCCACTATTTAAGAAGGGTGGGAGAGAAAATATGGGAAACTATAGACCAGTTAGTCTGACATCAGTTGTAGGGAAAATTCTTGAGTCCTTAATAAAAGACGTAGTTATGGGATATCTTGAAGACCATAAAAAGATTAGGCCGAATCAACATGGCTTTACAAAAGGGAAGTCATGCTTGACTAATCTTTTATAATTTTTTGAGGATGTATCCAGCAGGTTGGATAAGGGGGATCCAGTAGATGTGGTATATTTGGATATTAGGAATGCATTTGACAAGGTGCTGCACAAAAGGCTGTTACTCAAGATTAAGGCCCACGTGATTAATGGGAAAATATTAACATGGAGTGGCTATCGGATAGAAAGCAGAGAGTAGCGATCAACGGATCATGCTTGAATTGGCAGGATGTAACTAGTGGAGTGCCACAAGGATCAGTGCTTGGACCTCAGCTGTTTACTATTTACATCAATGATCTAGATGAGAACATTGAATGTAACGTGTCTAAATTTGCGGATGACAATAAACTAGGTAGCAGAGTGAGCTCTGAGGATGATGCAAAAAGATTGCAACAAGATATAGATAGATGACACTAAGTTAGGGAGAATAGTAAACAGTGAGGAGGATAGTAGCCATCTGCAAGAGGATATAGACAAATTGGTAAAGTGGGCAGACACATGGCAGATGAAGTTTAATGCAGAGAAGTGTGAGGTGATGCATTTTGGGAGAAGAAATGAAGGGAGGCAATATAGGCTAGATAGTACAATTTTAAATGGTGTGAAGGAACAGAGAGACCTGGGGATTTGTGTTAGTGACTCGTTGAAGGTGGCAGGACAGGTAGACAAGGCTGTTAAGAAGGCATATGGGATACTAGGCTTTATAAATAGGGGTATAGAGTACAAAAGTCAGGAAGTGCTGACTAACCTCTATAGGACTTTGGTGAGGCCTCAGCTGGAATACTGTGTTCAATTCTGGTCACCACACTACAGAAAGGATGTGAAGGCATTGGAAAGGGTACAACGAAGATTTACTAGGATGGTGCCAGGATTGAGGGACTTCAGCTATGAGGAGAGGCTAGATAGGCTAGGGTTATTCTCTCTGGAGCAGAGAAGATTGAGGGGAGACCTAATAGAGGTTTATAAGATCATGAGGGGTTTCGACAGGGCAAATAGAGAAAAACTATTTCCACTCGTGGGTGAATCTGTGACTCGTGGTCACAGATTTAAAATAGTTTCAAGGCGCAGTAGAGGGGAGCTGAGGAGAAATTTTTTCACTCAGCGAGTTGTTCGAATCTGGAATGCATTGCCTGAAAAGGTGGTGGAGGCTGATTCGATAACAACTTTTAAAAGGGAATTAGATCTTTATTTAGGAAGAACGGGTCTATTAGGCTATGGGGAGCGGGCAGGGCAATGGGATTGAATCGCTCTTTTCAAAGAGCCGGCACAGACTAGATGGGCCGAATGGCCTCCTTTTGTGCCGTAAAATTCTATGATTCTATGATTCTATCTATGATAGGCTAGGGGAGTGGGCAAGTAGGTGGCAGATGGAATTCAATGTTGGCAAGTGTGAAATTATTCACCTAGGTAGCAAGAATAAAAGAATAGATTATTTTCTAGAGGGGGAGAAGTTAGAGTGTTAGTGTTCAAAGGGATTTGGGTGGCCTTGTACACCAGTCCCAAAAAGTTAGTTTGCAGGTGCAGCAAGCAACTAAGAAGGCGAACGGCATTCTAGCGTTCATTTCAAAAGGTTTAGAGTATAAGAGTAGGGAAGTCTTGCTGCAACTGTATAGGGCTTTGGTGAGACCGCACCTAGAGTATTGTGTGCAGTTTTGGTCTCCTTATTTAAAAAAATACATACTTGCCTTAGAGGGGGTGAAGCGTAGATTCACTAGGTTAGTTCCTGGAATGAGGGGACTGACCTATGAGGATAGGTTGAATAAACAAGGGCTGTATTCTCTAGAGTACAGAAGAATTAGGGGGGATCTTATTGAAACATATAAGATTCTTAAAGGGCTAGATAAAGTAGGCACTGAGGGACTGTTTCCCCTGGTAGGAGAATCTATAACCAGGGGTCACAGTCTTAAAATCAAGGGTCAGCCTTTTAGAACAGAGTTGAGGAAACATTTCTTCACTCAGAGGGTAGTGAATTTATGAAATTCACTGCCCCAGAAGGCTGTAAAAGCTCAGTCCTTGAACATTTTCAAGGCTGAGACTCATAGATTTTTGAAAAATAGAGGGACTAGGGGTTATGGGGATAGGGCAGGTAATTAGAGTTAGATGAGAAGATCAGCCATGATCTTATTGAATGGGGAGCAGGCTCGAAGGGCCGAATGGCCTACTCCTGCTCCTAATTCTTATGTTCTTATAAAAGGAAGCCAGTCGGCCCATCTAGTCTGTGCCGGCTCTTTGAAAAGAGCAACTCAATCCCACTGCCCAGCTCTCTCTCCATAATCTAACAGACCTGTTCTCCCTAAATAAAGATCTAATTCTCTTTTAAAAGCTGTTATTGAATCGGCCTCCACCACCTTTTCAGGCAATGCATTCCAGATTTGAACAACCCGCTGAGTGAAAACATTTTTCCTCAATAAATCTGTGATCATGAGTCCACCAGTGGAAACAGTTTTTTCTTAGGTTTATAGTAGTTACGGAAAGTGACAAGGAACAATCAAAGGTGAAGATACTCAACTGCCAAGACTTAAAAATGGACTTCTTCTCCTCCAAAATCCACAACATTCGCCAGGCAGACTCATCCTCCTACCTCTCGTTGCGCACCACCCCCATTCCGTTTCCCTCACCCTTCCTGTCATCAGCTCATACCACGAACCCCTTCCTACATTTCTTCTCCCCCATCTCTCCTTCCTCCCTCTCACGCACCATCATCTTAATGAAGCCCATCACCTGCTGCCTTGAACCCTTCCCACCAACGTACTGGCCAACCAGCTCCCACTCCTCTGCCCACTCCTGTCTGACATAATCAACCAGTCCCTTTCCACAGGATCAGTCCCTGCCCCTCTCAAAACTGCTACCATCACCCTCCTCAAAAAACCTTCCTTAAATCCCTCAAACCCTAGCCACTACCACCCTATTTCATATCCACCCTTCCTTTCAAAAGCACTCAAACTCATTATTGCAAACCAACTCTGTGCCCACCTCTTCCCCCACTCCCTTTTCGAAACCCTCCAGTCCAGTTTCCACCCTGGATGTGAAATTCAGAACAATGTCCTCTCTATCTGTGACCAGGGCTCCCTCTGCCTCCTTATCCTCCTGGACCTGTCTGCTGCCTTCGACACAGTCGACCACACCATCCTCCTCCACCGCCTGTCCTCCGTCATTCACCTCAGGGCGACAGCACTTGCCTGGTTTGAGTCCTACCTCACAAACCGCCAGTAGTACATCTCCACAAACGGCTTTTCCTCCTGCTCTCACCCGTACCTGTGGGTTACCTCCAAGAATCCATCCCCCTCCTTTTCCTCATCAGGGTACACTTCAACACATATGCGGATGACAACCAACTCTATTTCTCCATCTCACTTTGCAACCCCCAGTCCCTTGATTTTCTGTCAGACATCAGGAGCTGGATGAGCGTGAACTTCCTGCAGCTGAATGTTGACAAGATGGAAGCCATACTCTTTGGATCTTGTCAACATCTTCAATCACACGACTCTCACCACCTCCACCTTCCTGGCCTGTACCTAAAAACTCTTCAAACCCATGTGCAACCTAGGCATCAGGTTCGACCCCCAATTGTCCTTCATCCCCCACATCCAGTCCATCACCAGCACCACTTTTTGCCACCTCCAACGGATTGCCCGTCTCCAGCAATAACTCTCCCCAAAAGCCGCTGAAACCCTGGTCTGTGCCTTTGTCACTTCTCGGCAGGACTATTCCAATGCCCTCCTCCCCGGTCTCCCCCTCCACCACAATCCATCAAAATCCAACTCATAGAAAACTCTGCCGCCCAATACTCACCCGCACCAAACTTCGCTCCCCCATTATCCCAATCCTTGCCAGACTTCACTGGCTCCCTGTCCTGGAGAGGATCGATTTCAAGATCCTCATCCTTGTTTTCAAATCCCTCCACTCCTCTGCACCCCCCTACTCTCTACTCAAACCAGCATCCGTTGCCTTCACTCCACCGGGTCTGGCCTCCTCCTTGTCCCTCCACCATCAGCGGCCATGCCTTCAGCCACTACTCCCCGAGGCTCTGGAACTCCCTTCCTCACTCCCTTCGCCTCTCCCCTTCTCTTCCCAATTTCAGGTCTCAGCTAAAGACCTATCTCTTTGATTGCACCTTCGGTCACCTTTCTCTCCCTGTCCCTGGCTCGCCCCCATGATTCATTATTGTGAAGCGCTCTGAGATGTATGTAGGGCGCTATCTAAATCAAAGTTGTTGTTGTTGCTGTTGTTGTAAAAAGGGACCTAGCCAAGGTGGACTGGAAAGACAGATTGGCAGGTAAAACAGCTAAAGAGCAATGAGAAATCTTCAAGGAGGTGATATTTGGGGGACAGAACAAATACATTCCCACAAAGCAGAAAGGTAGGGCATCCAAACCTCCCTGGATGAATAAGGAAATTGGGTTAAAATAAAACAGAAAAGAGAAGCTTATGGTAAATGTCAATTCCAAAATACAGAAGGCGTCTTCACAAAAGAATAGTATGTAGCTAATGCCACGGTGTCAGAGGAAAGGGTAGAGAAATTGGATAGGATAATAATAAACAGAAGAGGAACAATATAGGCTGGATGGTGCACACGGTAAATAAGTCACTCTGTATCCTGAGGGAAGTAAAAATGGAAATAGTGGAGGCTCTGGCCATAATCTTTCAATCCTCTTGGTCACTGGGTTAGTAGCAGAGGACTGGAGGGTTGCAAATATTACTCCCCTGTAGAAAAGGGGCAGAAGATAGACCTGGGAACTACAGGCCAGTTAGCCTAACTGTCAGTAGTGGGGAAACTTCTAGAAGCTATAATCCAGGATAAAATAATTTTTCAGTTTGAAAAATCTAGGTGAATGCAGGACAGTCAACTTGACAAACCTGATTAGGGTTTCTTGAAGACGTAACGGAGAGGGTGGGTGAAGGTAATTTATATGGATTTTCAAAAGACGTTTGATAAAGAGAATTGCAAACAAGAGAATTGTAAGAAAAATAGAAGCCCACAATATTAAAGGGACAGTGGCTGCATGGATACAGATTTGGCTAGGAGACAGAAAGCAGAGAGTGGTGAATGATTGTTTTTCTGAGTAGAGGGAAGTGTGCAGTGGTGTCCCCCAGGGGTCAGTATTGGGATCACTGCTGTTGTTGATGTATATAAATGACCTAGACTTGGGAATACAATTTCCAAGAGGACAGATTGGTAAAATGAGCAGACACCTGGCAGATGATGGTTAATGTTGAGAAATGCGAAATGATGCATTTGGGGAGGAAATATGAGGAGAGGCAATATAGGCTGGATGGTGCAATCTTAAAAAGGGTGAAGGAATAGAGAGACCTGGGGGTTCATATAAATAAATCTTTCAATGTGGCAGAACAGATAGATAAATAAGGCTTTTTTTTAAAAAAAGAAAGCATATGGGATACGAGGCATAATAGAGGCATAGAATACAAATATCAGGAAGTTATGATGAACCGAATATAAAACATTGGTTAGGCCTCAGCTAGAGTACTGTGTTCAGTTTCAGGCACCACACTTTAGGAAGGATATTAAGCCATTGGGGAGGGTTCAAAGGAGATTTACCAGCATGGTACAGTACCATGGTACAGGAATGAGGGACTTCATTTATGAAGCTGGGCCAGAGAAGCTAGGATTATTCTCCTTACTGCAGAGAAGGTTAAGAGGGGACTTAAAATAAGTTTTCAAAATTATGAAGGGATTTGATACAGAGAACAAGAAGAAACTATTACAACTGGCAGGTCAGTAACCCGAGGACACCGATTTAAAATAGTTCTTAAAAGAAACAAGAGATGTGAGGAAAATCTTTATCACATAGCAGGTTGTTCAGATTTGGAATGCATTGCCTGAAAGCTTGGTGGATGCTGATTCCCTAACAAATTTTAATAAAGATGTAGATTATTTGGGGAGGACCGGTTTGCAGGACTATGGGGAGAGCGCGGGGAGTGGGATTGATTTTCAGTGCTGTATGATTCTGTGATTTTGGATATTAAAATGAATATGTACTTGAAATATAATGGAAACCTTTTCAGATAGTATAGAATAAATGTTCCATCCTAATTTCTGTACAGGACCTTCTACATCGTGTGGAAGATTTTCAGCAACAATCTGAGGAGACACTCTCTGATGAAATGATCGATACAGTTAAACTGCAGCAGTTGATGGATCTCAGTGTTGGTTTTAACGTAGAATTACCCAAACTGCGGTATCTTCGAGAGCGATTAGAACAAGCACGGTGGCTAGACAAGGTTCATCTTGCTCAATCTTCACCCCACACTCTCAAACTGGATGATATGAGGCGGCTAATTGATTCAGGGGTAGGATTAGCGCCTCACCCAGCTGTGGAGAGGGCCATGGCTTGTCTGCAGGAACTCCTCACCATCTCTGAACACTGGGAGGAGAAAACCCACAGCCTGTTAAAGGCCAGGTGAGGGAAAATGGCATGATGTGGGGTTTACCAATTAAATTAGTGTTAGCTGTCTGGAATAAAAATTAAATTAATGGTTATAATGGGATTAAATTTTTTATCTATCCAGAAATAGTAAATTATTAGTTAGATGTGTTTTTGTACATTGTGATGATTTGGCTGTCTAACCATTTCTGTTAACAAAATAAATTTAATAATAATAATCCTTGCATTTGATATAGTACTTTTCACGTCTTCTAGACGTCTTAAAGGGCTTCACAAAATATAGTGCTAAGTGAATTGACTGTATATTTGTGGGCAAAACATGGCAGCCAATTGTACACAGCAGTGTCCCACAAACAGTCGTGGATTGAAATTAACAATTTTATTATTGTTTTTTTGAGGGATTATTATAAGGCATGTGGAGTAAGGAAACTTGTCCAATGTTTCGCTCTGACCTGCCTGGAATCGACCCCAGGTCTCTCGCTTGTAAGACGAGTGCTGTAATCACTGAGCATTCCATGTGGGTTCTCCACTTCAGTGCATTGGTATTACTTCATGAACTCTTTACTCCAAATACTGGAAAGATTATATTTATTCCCATCTGGAACATTGTCCTATACCGTTTTTCGGTTCAAACTAGAAATATTGCTATAATGTCATCCACACTAATCTTGAAATAAATGTATAATTTATTATACATTTACAGCGCCTTGGGACGTCCTCCCGACGTGAAAGGCGCTCTATAAATGTAATTTGTTGTTGTTGTATAAAATAGTCAGTTACCACCACCAGTAATCTGGAAATAACTACATAAGATAGTAAACCATCACCACAGTTCAAGCGTGCTTCTAATACAATGATCACTCTTGTAGAAGAACGGGATCTGTTCTGAGTAAGTGCTGTCTGAAGACACTCTAGATCTGTGTTTGCATCATAATTAAAATTGAAATTAAATAAAAATTATACAACTTGGACATCCTTCCCAGTTCATCAGTGAATCAATCAAAACTTACATTGATAGAGTGAAAGATATAGTGTCTTTCACATCGAGAGGATGTCTCAAGGCGCAGTACAGTTAGATAGGGACAAGTGCAGGGGTGGAGGGGTCGGGGCAGGATGAAGAAGAGTAGGAAAATTGACTATATTTGTGGGCAAAACGCAGCAGCCAAATTGCGCACAGCAGTGTACCACAAACAGTCATAGAAGTGGGATTAAGGGACATAGGGGGGAAAGATGGCAAGGGGGGGGGTCAGGGTAGGAGAAAGGAGAGCAGGAAAGCTGACTGTATATTTGTGGGCGAAACGCGGCAGCCAAATTGCGCACAACAGTGTCCCACAAACAGTCGCGGAAATGTGGCCAGGGGAGAAAGGAGGAAAAGCGGGCAAGGGAGGATAGGGAGGGAAAGGTGGGGTGGGGTAAGGTCAGGGAGGAAGAGAAGGGAGAAAGGGGTGTAAGGGAGAGAGGGAAGGAAAGGTGGGTGGGGGGCAATATCAGGGAGAAAAGGGGTAAGAGGGAAGAGGGAGGGAAGGGGAAAAGGGGGGGTGAGAAAGTGGGGAAAGGGAGTGAGGGAAGAAGAAGAAGAAGAAGAGGGGGAAGGCCAGGGGGAGGGGGCGGGAATCAAACAACAACAATAAACAGCAAAAGCAATAATATTAACAACAAAAACAACAACAATCAACATGGCATATTACCTGTGCTCTTGCCTTGATGCATCAATGTATTGCATTTAGATCAATTAACAATATGCTCCTATCATTCATATCTGCTTTAGATGTTTTAATATTTTGCTGATAGTTAAAGAAATTCAAAAATAAACTCCATTCCATTGTTGAGAGCTTTACCAAGGATTTGCTTGTTGGATTTCCGCCAAATTTTTGAAGGAAACCAAGTTAACTTCAATTCTGTAGCTGGTCTTCCAGAAAGAATGGGCAATCCATGCGTTTTAAGTTCTTTAATTGAACTGATAAATAATACTTTGTCGTAGTTATTAGTTTATGGCAAGACTTTAATACTGTGTGTATATGGAGATAGCAGCAGTGCCTGCAGCAGACTGCAATAGTTAGAATAAATCCTAAACAGTAGGATTATATAGGAATAAAGTGCCAATTATGAGTGGCTATTGAGGAAACGTGGGATTTGCATCTACAGAGATGTGGATATGAACACTAACAAAGCTGAGATGAAAACCACTATTGCAGTTTAACTACATCTACTTGTGTACAAAACAAAAGTACATCAATAGCAGATAAGCTTCCTGCTCGGGTAAAGGACTTATGGTGGGATTGTTTATATGTGATCATGCTTCTTTATTAAATGTAACAGAGTTGTGGAGTATTCCCATTCTTTAGTGGGAGCAAAACCTCAGTTGAAATCTTTTGTGGGCAGTAAGGATGAGAATAAAATGGTACTTTTGAAGGGTAGGTGTTTGACAATGATTTGGTAGGTGAATAGAATGGATTTTGTTTGCTCCTCCCAACAAAGAGTCTGAATTTACTTGTGTCCCTTGTAACTTTCTCTGATTCCTGCAGGCCTCGACATTCTTTGACAACTCTATCTGCTGCCTTGGAAGATGAGGGGGATATTCCAGCCTATCTCCCAAATAGCCTCACTCTGAAGGAGACTGTACAGAAGGCCAGAGACTGGCTTCAGGAAGTGGAGATTATTCAGGTTATCTATACAGTAGATATTCAGTAAACAGAAAGCAAAATAGGCTTTCATCATTTGTATTAAACATTCTGCATTAAAATGTGCAATTTAGATATATAATAGAGGGTGGTGGATAAGATCCAGTGAACAAAATACAAAAGTAAAGTTACTTCAAGTAAAGAGTACATTATCGTTATATTCGAGATATAAAAGAGATATAACAGAGAGACCGTGGAGAGTTCGTCTGCAGAAGGGACACAAGTGGTTTGTGATCTGTCGAGGGTGAAGTGTAGTCCTAGTACATGGTCAAAGAACTTCTCGCAATCCCAGGTTGCAGCTAGTGCTTCTTTTTCGATTACTGCATATCGCTTCTCCGTGTCACTGAGACAACATGATACATAGTAGATTGGATGGTGTTTTTCATCGTCTTGGATCTGAAGGAGAACGGCACCAATGCCGGATGCTGAAGCATCATGGCAACGAAGGTTGGACGTTTCGGGTCGTAGTGAGCGAGAACTGCAGATGAGAATAGCAAATCTTCCACGTTTTGAAATGAAGTCTGCTGTGCATTACCCCAATACCAAGCTGTCTCTTTTTGTAGCAGCTGGCGTAATGGCTCATTGATCTCTGCCAATGCAGGGATGAACTTCCCAAGTTGGTTGACCATTCCCATGAATCTCTGGAGCTCAATGATGTTTGATGGGACTGGATACTCTGCAATGGCAGTAGTCTTACGTTGGTCAGCATGTAGGCCTGCTGCGTCTATCACATGACCTAAGAACTTGATGGAGCCTTTGGAGAATTCACATTTGTCATTGAGGGTAAGGCCAGTTTCAAGTAGTTGCTGCAAGACTGCTCTCACACGTCGGTCGTGTTCAATTTGTGTGGCACCGTGAATGAGAATGTCATCCATGTGGCAAATGACACCAACGAGACCAACGAGGATACCAGACATGGTTCGTTGGAAAATCTCTGGTGCAGAACAAATGCCAAATGGTAGCCAGTTGAAGCGGTAACGACCTGAAGGTGTGATGAATGTGGTCAGAAGTTTTGAATCCTCATCAAGCGGTATCTGCCAAAATCCACTCTTTGCATCTATCTTGGAGAAGATTCTACTTTTCCCAAGCTTAGCCAAGCTCTCGTCGACTGAGGACATAGGGTGAATCTCACGTTGTACACTCTTGTTGAGTTGAGTGAGGTCAACGCAGATGTGATAGGAACCGTTTGATTTGGGCACGGTTACCATACCTGAGCACCATGTTGTTGGCGTAGTGACTGGCAAAATGACACCCTATTGAAGCATGGACTGAATCTCCTTTTCCACTTGTGGTAGTAGTGGGTGAGGCTCTTTTCTCGGTGTGTACAAGTATACTGGCTTGGCGTCAGGGCACAGTGTTATGTGGTATGGTGTCTGAAATTTTCCTAGGCCAGTGAACAATCCAGGATATTCTGCTTTGAAGTTGGGAGTTGGACTCTGCTTCACCTCGTTTACTGTTTACTTGGCCTCATGGCCAGGATCAACGCATGCTCGTTTACTGAGTAACGAACATCTCTGATTTTGAATGACATAGAGTCGCTCAGTTATCTCCCTCTGGAGGTACTGCAGTTTACCAGTCAGCATTCCCTTCACTGGTAGTGGGATGCCACCTGGACCATGGAGGGACTGATTGGTCTCTTTGAGTTGTACTCCGGCTAGCCAGGGTTCTGTGTCACTGATGACAGAAACCGTTGCCCCGTGTCTAGCTTGAAGCAGGTGCAGTGTCCATCAACTGAGATGCAAGCTCCAAAAGTCGTTATTGCCAACGATCTCACCGAGCAACGGACGGTTATCCTCTAGTGAGTCTTGAACTTCATACACTTTTGCAGCTTTGCGTTTGGATGAAGCACTGCGGCAAACTGCCTGAAAATGACCTTTCTTTTGCCAATTGTTGAATATGGCATCTGTTGCAGGACATTGTTGATGTGAATGGCGCTGTCTGCCACACCATTGACAATTACCGGCTTTGGAATCTAATGTTTGCTTCATTAGTTTGCTCGACTTTAAACTATTGTCGTTGTTGTTGGATGGAGTTTTGCGTTTAGTGACATGATCGATGCTATGTCACCACGGACAATGTCACGGCTGTCATATCTTGCCTCTGACTGACGGCATATATGGACTGCTTTGTCAAGCATGAGGTCCACTTTGACCTGCAGAGAGTCTTGACAATTTTTCATCCAGCACTCCAACAACAATTCTGTCTCTGATCAAGCTGTCCTTGAGCTCGCCGTATTGACAGTAATCAACTAGTCTAAACAAATCTTGTATGAAAACATCAATGGATTCCCCTGGCACTTGTTTTCGCCTGTTAAAACGAACCCTCTCCACGATCACATTTTGTCTGCCTTCATAATGTTCAGTTAGTGCTTCTGTAACTTTATATGTTGCAGTTTTCTCATCTATTCTGAGAGTGATTATCATATCATCAGCGTAATCTCCCATGGAAAATAGGAGTATGCTCACCTGTTTTCTGTCTGCTTTTTCTTTGAGACCTGAGGCAATGCAATAACGCTCAAAATGATTGATCCATTTAAGCCACAATTCACACTGGTTTGGCCCATTTCCACCCTCAAACTTGCCTGGCAAATTAATCTGGGTCATTTCCATGTCCATGTATCCCACCGCTGCCACAATGTTATATTCAAGGTATAAAAGAGAGACTGTGGAGAGATCGACTTTCATGTAAGACGGCTTTTATTAAGCTGGCCACTTTTCCATGCAATTTCATGTGTTACAATAGTGGCCAGAGAGGGTGCTATAATCGTTACATCTACATATAAGAGCATAGTGATTAGCATAATCCTACAATTATCATGGTACAGTAAAAGGTTTGTTACCCAGCACCCTCGGGACCTGACCGGTGCTGGTTAATCAAATATGCCGGATATTCGAGCAGCAAGTTGCCGAAAATCCTACACAAAAAATTAACTTATTTTAAAACATACCATATTAATAATAAGCTAAATAATAACAGAATATTGTATGGATACTTACCAATAAAGCATTCCAGCACACTCGGTAAAATGATTGGTAAAAAAGCATTCCAGCATTCGATAAGTTTAATAAGTGCACGCACAAAGTGAGCATACCAGGAGTGTGCCGAATGGCTCCGATATGAGATCCGGTTGCTGGAATGGTGAATTGTATTGGGAGATACCGGTTGGTTGAGTGTTCCACTTGGGTGGGTGCCGGATAATCAAGCTTTTACTGTAATACATTTTGTAAGATAAATAACTATTGCATTGAGGTATTCGGTTTCAAACTGCTGCAATTTTGGTTTAAACTTTTTCTCATTAATTGTTAATGGTATTTTTACTCCATGTGATGTATTATTTGAAACGTGAATATCTAGTTAATTACCGTAAATACCCGCGTATAAGGCGCACCCCCCACTTTTGACCTTTACTTGGTGAAAAAAAACGGAAGCATTTTCAATGAAAATGCCGGCAGAAGGGAGGGAAGCAGGAGAGACAGGTAGGTAGGGAGAGAGGGAGGCAGGCAGGCAGGAAGGGAGGCAGGCAGTGAGGGAGGGAGAGAGGGAGGCAGGCAGGGAGGGAGGCAGAGAGGGAGACAGGCAGGCAGGCAGGCAGGGAGAGAGGCAGGCAGGGAGGGAGAGAGGCAGGCAGGGAGGGTGAGAGAAAGAAAGGGAGAGAGGCAGGCAGGCAGCCAGGGAGGGTGGGAGAGAGAGAGAAAGAGGCAGGGAGGGAGGGAGGGAGGCAGGCAGGCAGGGAGGGAGGGAGAGAGGGAGGCAGGCAGGGAGGGAGGGAGGGAGGGAGGGAGGGAAGCAGGAGAAGGAGGGAGGGAGGCAGACTGGGTTGGGCAGAAAGCAGGCAGCAGGTACAGCACTGAAGTCCGCTACTGCTGCCGCTGCCCGGGCAGCCGAGGCCGAAGCCCCGTCACCCGCTCCTCCCAACCCCCGCCGGACACTGACCAGCCCGGCTGTCAGCGCCGGCCGCCCCTCCTGTTTACTGTATTTCCGAGGCTCATAATTTCTCGTAGCTGCGTATAGGGCACACCCCCAACTTTCGAGATCTTCCGACGTGAAAAAAAGGTGCGCCTTATACGCGGGTATTTACGGTAATCATTATTCTATAAACTGCAAGGACAAGTGCATGTATTACTGTCCAATACATTTCTGAACAGCATGTTAAACATGTATGCTTGAGAACAACACTAATTTCAATGAATACTTGTAGAGAAAGATTATAGTTGTATTCCACAAAGTTGACGTGCATCAGTTTGAGAAAAAGTGTTCAATAAATATTTCCAAATGATCAAGGGGGAATTCTGATTAGTTGGATAATTTAAAAGTTATTTACATCTTAAGATGTTTGGGAATGGGTGTAGTTTAAAAGTCTAGCAGCGGACCCTCCAAATGGCTTAGTGAGTAAAAGCAAAGCTTGCTGTTCAATAATAAAGATGGGAAGGCTACAGATTTGGTACTGTCAGTTTTGAATAGCTGATCTATATAAGTATCCTAAATAGGAGGGAGAAACTTGGATATACAGTAAAAGCCCGTTTATCCTACACCCTCCGGGGGGTCGAGTAATTGACTTGCCGAATAATTGGGCGGCAAGTTGCCGAAAACAAAAAATTTACTTATTTTAAAACATACCATATTAATAATACATTAAATAGTAACAGAATATTGTATGGATATTTACTAATAAAGATTCCTGCACACTTCGTAAAATGATCAGTTAAAAAAGCAATTTTTTAGAACCCAGAGTTCGTAAATTTAATAAGTGCACATTTGCACGCATGCACAAAGTGAGCATACTCGCGATTGCGGGAATGGGGAATTGCCCTGGGAGGGGTCGCGCAATTCGGTTGATCATGTCATGGATAAACGGGCTTTTACTGTAGTTGCTTCTCTGCTGACACTTGGATAGTGTGCACTGAGTGGCTGTCAGATTCCTCTCACAACCAAAGTCTGCTATTACTGTTCGCTGTTTCTATAGAACAGCCACTTGGGACAGGAGGCTAACAAAAGTATCCCTGTGAGTTACTTTTAACTCTGGAATACTAGCCTGCACTGCACGAAGCATGCAAGTTGTTGTTGAGTTAGTATTTTCGTGAAAGATGAGAAAAAATTGTCAACAAGCACTTCACTGGTCAAAATATGATATTTTTTAAACCTCAAAATGGCTGATTATTTTCAGGAGTCTGGGCTTTATCATTTCGTTTGCACTAAAAATGGTGTTTGTTGAAAATCAATAAAAATTGGTTTTAAAGCCCCTAAGTATTAAATATTTTAAATGTGTAGAATGCAGTAACAGGTTAATTATTATCTATCTACACTATTTACATGGCTTCCTAGGAGTTGCCTAAATATATAAGATATCTAATTTCTAAGCATTTATTGGTTGTTGACCAGTAGTTTGTGTTTGTTTTTAGAGCTCTGTCCAGCAGCCCCTGGTGGAAACCTTGGTAGAAGTGGTGTCACGAGGCCGTGCAATCCCGGTGCAACTGGAGCCGCTCTGTCTACTTGAATCCCTGTTAGCAGATGTTGAGAGTTGGAAAGAATCTGTAGCTGAAACCTTCCAAAAAAAGAATTCCAAATGCACGCTTTTTGAGGTGAGAGATCAGCAATATAAAAAATAATCTATTATTTCCCATTAACAATTTAACTGCTGAAATTTCTCCCCAAAGCATGATGTACTACTATTTGTTTTTAAAATCATTATTATTGTGGACCTGGATCGAATTGGAGTCTTTCTCATCAGTCAGTATGCCTCACTATCATTCTTAGCTGTGAACTTAATAACTGAGCCATTGAAGAAGGCTGAATACTGGCTTGATCTAGTTGAATTTTTGGTGCAAGCAAATTAGACACCTCAAGTTACCCCAAGAGAACACAGTTCAGTTTCCTGTGCCATCAGACATTTATTTTGTCGGCCATGTTCCCAGGTTGATATGTCAGATTTTTTTAAATCACCCTTGTTCTCTTTTTATGTCTGAACAAGCACAATGAATCATAGTGGCCTTGTCTTACACTCTTTGTCAGAAGGATGATATTATCCTTGTACATCACTGTTAAAAACACATGCTTTTGCAGATTTCTGCTCATTGTGTCTGTGCCATAGACAGATCTGAAAAAAAAAGAGAATTAAAAAAAAAAAAAAAATGTTTGCAAAGGGTAAAATGACATTGTCAGCAATTGCTGGCCCAGTGTCAGACTCATGGGAAATTGTTCAGCTTTAAAAAGGAATATATGCACATGTTACTGAAATCTATATTTGCTGTTCTTTATAAGAATACAATACAACAACAAAATTACACTTGTATAACGCCTTTCACATCAGGAGGATGTCCCAAGGCACTGTGTCAGACTCAAGCTGGGGACGGATGGGGGGGGAAGGAAGGGAGGGATTAGGAGTTGCCAATGGGATCATCGAAGAGGAGAGTTTTGAGGCGAGACTTGCAGGAGGCCAGGGAGTGGGTGAGGTGGAGGGACTGCGGGATGGAGTTCCAGAGGTTGGGGGCAGAGTGGCTAAAGGCTCGCCCGCCAATGGTGGGCCGGGTGGGTTGGGGGACATGGAGCAGGCCAGAACCTGCTGAGTGGAGGGGGCGGGCAGGTTAGTAAGGGGTTAGAAGGTCACAGATGTAGGGTGGGGCAAGGCTGTAGAGGGCTTTGAATGTGAGGACCAGGATCTTGAATTGAAACCTCTGGATGATGGGGAGCCAATTAGTCTGGCGAGGATGGGGGAGATGGGGTCACGGAGTTTGCAATGGTAGAGGACATGGGCCTCAAAGTTCTGGATCATCTGCAGCCTTTGGAGGGAGGAAGTGGGAAGGCCGACAAGCAGGACATTTGCATAGTTGAGCCGGGATGTAATTAAGGCATGAATGAGGGTTTCAGCGGCTTTGGGGTTGAGGCAGGGGCGGAATCGGGCAACATTGTGCGGGTGGCAGAGCGAGTCTTTGTTTGGATGTAGGGGAGGAAAGACAGTTGAGGGTCAAACAAGACATCTAGGTTCCTGACTGGCTTGGTGAGATTGAGTGTGCAACCATGGAGGTTGACGCTGCCAGCGCCTGATGCATGAAGGCGCTGGCACAAGCCAATCAGTAGGGCCTCTGTCTTTTTGACATTCAACTGCAGAAAGTTAGCTCTCTTCCAGGACTGGATATCTGACAGACAGTCTGTCAAGACAGTTGTAGTCCTGGAGTCGAGGGTAGAGGCAGAGAGATAAGAGTTGGGTGTCATCCGCATACATGTGGAAATTAACTCCATGTCTGCGGATGACGTCACCAAGTGGGAGCATGTAGATGTTGAAAAAAAGGGGGCCAAGGATAGAGCCTGGGGGGACACCACGGGTGACAGTGCGGGGGCTGGAAGAGAAGCCGTTGGTGGTGACAAAGTGCAGATGATGGGAAAGGTAGGAGTCGAACCAGGCAACACAACACAACCTTGAACTCAAATCTGGAGAAGTAAACTTTAGCCACATTGAAAGGTACTTTTGCAGACTGTAGGGATTTATCTTGGTATTTGAAAGGTGAAAGGTTTAATTTTTGTTTAATTTTAAATTGATTATTTGTGGGTTTCTAATGCTCCTCCCTGAGAATTGAATACCAAAGCTTTTGTTTTAGGTGTTGTGTCCCAGATCAGACTTTGCTTCACCAGGATTGAAGAGGAAACCCAAGAAATTGAAAGAGATGCTGCAGAATGCCAAAAGAAAAGTTCTGAAGCTGGACAGTGTAAGTGAACCAAATTGAACTTTGTTGAGAATGGGACTGTTGTTCTTGTGTATTACAAGCTTGATTTTCTTTTTTCCTTTTTATTTGTAGTTGGCAGCTTTCAATGAAGCCAGGGTAAAAGAAATGGAATCCATTCGTTCCCTCCAAACAACAAACCGTATGAAGGTTCTTTCTGATGCAGAGTGTGCAGAAGTAAAGGTGTGCATTTGTCAGAAGACTGCAACTGGTCCCATGCAGCAGTGTGAGCTATGTAAAGACTGGTTCCACAGCAGTTGTATCCCAGCAACCAATGTTCACGATAGGGATATGCCCTGGCTGTGTCCACTCTGCCTGCGATCAGAAAGGCCATCCTTGGAGACCATCTTCCTGCTGCTCTCATCTCTGGAAAGAATTCCTGTCAGACTGCCAGAGGGGGAAGCCCTACACTACCTTGTTGAACGAGCTATGAACTGGCAACATCGCGCAAAGCAGATTCTAAGTACAGATGAACTCTGTTTCACTGTAATGAACTCGCATTTAGCAAATCAGGCGTGGCAAGGAATTACTGAACAAATAGATGCCACTGAATTGGAGAAACGTGTTGCAGAAAGCTTGCAGGTAAAATCAGGCTACAAACTATACATATTGAGCAAACCTTTCCTGAGAATTAATTGATTCTCTGATATTTATTGCTTATTAAACATCTTTTTTCCAGTATAGATGTGAATATTTTTGATCCTAGTTATAAGAAAATCTGATATTATCCTGCTTTAGTACTTTCATTTTGTTTGAAGTAGAGCCCATTCCAGTTCTTACCTAGACATGATACAGAAAGTACAGGCATCCCTCCCCAATGCGGGGATGTGTTCCTGAAATCCTCCGTGGTTAGTAAAACTGCGGTTGGCAAATATGGGGAAAATAGGGTTAGGGGAGGAAGTTGCTTGTTCTTTTACCAAAAAAAATACACAATAACCTAATAAAAACAATAAATGTTCAAATAACACAATCAAAAAGAATATAAAAAACAATAAATTCACCTTAATCCTAAGAGAGAAGCAACATCGTGGCTGGTTGATTGCGATAGCGCAACTGGGTTCTAGCGCCAAACGCTAGCGTGAAGCGACATCATGGCTGGTTGATGCAACTGGTCCTAGCGCCAAATGCTAGTGTTAGTGTTAAAACCCGTGGATACATAAAATTCACTGCCGTGGTTGGCAAAGTTGTCGCAGAGAGGAAACCGTGGATACGTGAAATCCGCGGTTGCCAAGACCGTGGTTGGGGCGGGATGCCTGTAATACATTTATGGTAGTTGAAGAAAAGGCTGCTCTCTAAGCAAACAAAATGATCATTATGACCAATGGCAAATTTACAATTCGTACTTCACATACTGTTTGCCATTATGTTTGCCATTGATTGGATCTTTTAGGAATAACAAGTCTGGTTTCTTCTGAGCAGGTTAACTCCAGTGCCCTTCATGGTAATCCTTTCCAGATGTTGATGTTTCCCTCCTTTCAAAAAGTTTTTTTGCATCTGTCCTATACCAGTTTTCATATTGCTAAACATGTGTTCTTATTCTGCTCTCATGCCATATTTTCTCTGTACCATTCTGTGTTTAAATATATTTTCAGGCTGAAAAGCCCTTTATTTTTTTTTACTTAAAATCCCTAAAATATTTGGGTTCAGCCTTATTGGTCTTCCATGCTTGAAGACTGATCTAAACTATTGTCTCACATGGCACACGTTACATGATTTAGCCTGAAACTTTTAATAGGTTTTTTAAAAAAAAGTAACTGTTCATTATATGGAGCGTTTATTTTTCCTTAACCCAGTCCAAAATTAATTCCTGTGCCTTTGTGCTTCTCTTCTCCATTTAGGCTGATTCAAGTACTGAGAATGAATCTTTCACTGCAGTTTACAACCGAAACCTGTATATAAAGGAGGAGGAAATAGCACAATCCATTCCATCATGGCAGATCTGCATTCCAGTGCAAGGTTTGTACTTATGAAAAGATTGCTTTTTATATTAATCTGGCAAAAGTAATATTTCAGCAGTTTCTATCTGACTGAAAATCTCCACCATTGCATTTTATTGATTGCATAAAGATAAATACCCATACATGTACAAAAATTGACAATATACTCTACAGTAAACTCCTGTGAAGTGCCTTGAGACATTTATGACGATAATAATAATAATCCTTGAATTTGATATTGCGCTTTTCACATCTTCTAGATGTCTCAAAGCACTTCACAGAATACACTGTAAAGTTGACTGTTATGTTTTGTGGGCAAAACGCAAAGCCAATTGTGCACAGGTTATGTAAGAAGTTGAACTGTGCTTGAACCCTCTGCTCCCAGACGAATGGGATGAAATGCCCCCCCGTCACTTGCAAGCTAGTACCTAGCACTTGAACTTGCAGTTTAATAGCATCTCAAAACACACAGTCAATTCACGTTACAATATATTCTGTGAAGTTTCAATGACGTATCAAGTGTGAGAGAGTATTGGGTATTTCGGTTTGGGGCTCAAAACGTAACCAGTAGAAAAAGCAGAGGTAGAAGAAGTGACTGCTCACAATGTGTTAAGGTTTGATATCAGATGCAAGGATTATTATTGTTCAATTGAGCAATTTGGTTTTCCCTTTTGCCACAAAATTCACATTCTGAATCTACTACTACTTTTGTGCTTAGTATTTCAATTTTACCAGATTGCTTACTTCTAAAATGATTAAAATAACTTTGAAAATTATTTCACTTTAATATGATGCTTTTGGCAGTTTACGTTTTTAAAATTTCATAAATTACTGTCACAAACTGAAGTTACTTATAAACCCTGAAATCGATTTACATGAACTACTGTGTTAAGGCGTCACTGTAGTTGCCAAAAATAATACCAAAAAATATGCGACTTATTGAGGTTTTAATCTATATTGTCTATGAAAACTCAGTAGATTGTAAGCTCTCATTTTGTGACTGGGAAAGGATAGTAAAAATAATATTTAACCTCATAGTTTGAATGTTGGTTAGTAAATAAACTGTTTTAACATTGCAGGACTGTGTTTGTCTGATGGTCTGAGATCACAACTTGATGAATTGATGATGGAGGCTCACTTACTGCAACTCTCATTACCTGAGATGCAGCATATCTATCGGATCTTGCAAGCAGCTCAGTGCCCTGTGGTAGAAGCTGTTCAGGGACAATCAGACCTACTGCAGTGTTACCCAGTCGAGGTGCAGTGTCACACGGAAACCTGGAGCACATGCATTGCAGAGGTACAAACTGCACCAAAGTCATTAATGGTGTCGGCTACAGATTCCTGATACTAGCATTCATGCATGCTCATGCCTATCCAGTAGGGAACGGCGATATATCGGTATATCGCTAAAACCCGATATGATTTTCATATTGATATGCCGATATAGACATTTTAAAAATACCAATATATCGAAAAACGGTATATCGAGGTAAAAAATCGGGATGCGAGCACAATCAACTACAAGACCCAGAATGCTCATCTCTATACACAATGCACAGACCGAGGTGCAAAGCCGCCATCTTGTATTCATAGTCCTCGAATACAATATACAGGTATGCAAGGGGTGGGGGGAGAGAGACGGCTGTGGGTGGGGGGGGGTGAGGGGGAGAGGGACGGCTGAGGGGGTGGGAGGAGAGGGGGAGAGACGGCTGTGGGGGGGGGAGGAGAGGGGGAGAGAGACGGCTGGGGGGAGGAGGAGAGGGGGAGAGAGACGGCTGGGGGGGAGAGAGGGGAAAGAGACGGCTGGGGGGGTGAGAGGGGGAGAGAGACGGCTGTGGGGGAGAGGGGGAGAGAGATGGCTGGGGGGGAGAGGGGGAGAGAGATGGCTGGTGGGGAGAGGGGGAGAGAGAGGGCTGGGTGGGGGAGAGGGCGAGAGACGGCTGGGGGGCGGGGGAGGAGAGGGGGAGAGAGATGGCTGGGGGGAGGGAGAGTGAGACGGCTGGGGGGGGAGGGAGAGAGAGACGGCGGGGGGGGGGGGAGGAGAGGGGGAGAGAGACGGCGCGGGGGGGGAGGAGAGGGGGAGAGAGACGGCTGGGGGGAGGGGGAGAGAGACGGCTGGGGTGGGAGGGAGAGAGAGACGGCGGGAGGGGGGTGAGGAGAGGGGGAGAGAGACGGCTGGGTGGGAGGGAGAGAGAGACGGCGGGAGGGGGGTGAGGAGAGGGGGAGAGAGACGGCTGGGGGGGGGAGGGAGAGAGAGACGGCGGGGGGGGGGAGGAGAGGGTGAGAGAGACGGCGGGGGGGCGGGGAGGGAGAAAGAGACGGCTGGGGGGGTGGTGGGGGAGAGACGACGGGGGTGGGGGGTGCGAGAGAGGGACGGCGGGGAGGGGAGAGACAGGGTGGATGTGATAATATACAGATAGATAGAGATGGGGGGGGATGTGAGAGAGAGAGACATAGAGAGACACAGACAGAAAAACACAGAGAGTGAGAGACACAGAGAGAGAAAGATATTGACTTCCTGAGAAGGTAGGCCCCGAATGCGCGCGCACCCGGAATGCACGCGCACTCCGATGCGCGAGCGTTTGCGCAGTACGAAAAAAACTGAAAATATCGATATTTCGGTATATCTCGATATGAGCCAACCGATATATCCATATCCGGAAAATTCCCATATCGCCATTCCCTACTATCCAGTACAGTCTGTTCTTGCTGGATTTGCCAATGGAACAACATCACTTTAAAATAAATCCTATGAAGGACTTTGAGGTGTTTCAATTATGTTATAAGGGATTAATAAAAGAATGGAGATTGAACAACAACAACAAAATAACATTTGTAGAGTAATTTACATCGGGAGGACAGTCTGGGGTCCGGACGCGAGCACGATTGTCATTGGACAACATAATCAACCCATTCTAAATGGTGCCAGTATGGTGGTTTCCCTTGCTGGGGAGATAACCTGTTCATTATATATCAGACTCTTATGGAGGGGAACACATATCCAATATTCCACAGATGGAAAGCCATGCACTGCATTGCTTATAGCACTACAGTGCTTCAGTCAAAGAGCTTGAATGTTTTGGGCCACTTTCTGTGAGCTAGCATTTTATAGTTGGAAAAATGTGCTTGTCTGAACAATCCACTTTTTCACATTTACAAGTGATGTTTCTCCATGATTGATTGCCACCAGCAAAGTGCAGTTCTGTTGAGGGACTGTATTAGCAGAATAATCATATGGTTACAATTCCTCCATTTTGAATCCTTGATTGAATTGGTCCATTTTGCAGTCACACATGAGATGTTTGGCAAAGATTCTAGTTGGCTAGCACGTTGGCTAGCACTCCACGGCAATTGTACTGATAATTTTTTTTGTCAGCTTGGTGTCTCTATAGAAAAAATATATATGCTATAGGAACAGGAGTATCCATCCCGAAAGCCTGTGCTTCTATTAGATCGTGGCTAATCTTAGCTCACTCCAATTATCTAGATATTTAAATAAATATTAATATTTGAATAAATATCTGATAATAATAATCCTTGCATTTGATATAGCGCCTTATTACACCTTTGAGATGTCTCAAAGCTCTTCACAGAATACACTGTAAAGTGAATTACTATATTTTGTGGGCAAAAAGTGGCAGCCATTTGTGGATAGCAGTGTTCCACAAACAGTCATGGATTGTTTGACCAAATTATTTTTACATTAATTTTAAAGGAATTATTACCCCCGGAAAAGCCAATTGACTAAGAACCGGGTTCCAACTTACTGCTAGATAAACAGAGGCATGTGGAGTAAGGAAACTTGCCCAACATTTCATGCTGCCTGGGAATTGAACCCAGGTCCTTTCGCTTACCAGACGAGTGCTCCACATCTACAATTTACTCTTCTGATGGTGTCAGCAATATGTTGAAGAAAGATTTCCTGGATCTTCAGTTGGATAAAGGGCCTGCTTTGGGTTTTATAAATGGCACAGTTGGGTATCCAAAAGTCTTACTTGGCTAAATGTATTGAACTTATATGGGAATGTCTGCCGAAATATTTGTGAATGATTACATTGGTTAAAAAATGATAATTCATTAATAATGTCTCAGCCATAAAGAACAAAGCTACAAACTTTCTGTGTTCTTACCTGGGCAAATTCACATAAAATGTGTTCTGTTTCAGAGCAAAAGCTGCTGTTTAACAGCAGTCAGTAAGGACGTGATCTCTGAGAAAAAGAGACGACTTGACAACGAGGCTTTCATGGGAGAGAAAAAAGAAAAACTCAAAAAACTAAGCAAACCCGCAAAGAAGAATATCAGGTTAAACATGGAAACATCAACAAATCTGGGTTTAGGAAGAATAGAAACTGAGAGATATTTTGAGTTTCTAAGGCCCAATGAGGCACTATCTGTGATAATGGAGCCTCCCTACTCTGAGCCTGAGGATTCCGAGGATGATGATGCAATCTGTCCAGCAGAGAACTGCCAACAACCAGAGGGCGATGAGGTCAGTTTATCATTTCTTTGCTGATATTGTCAGTTAACATGAGCAGCGCAGTGCGGAAATGCTCCTTAAACTTTCAACTTGGTGAATTGCAAAGCATATCTCAGGTTAGAGCTGACCAAATATTTGTATCAAATTGATGCGCTGATTTCCATGGTTACCGGGGATTCTGCATTCCACAGAGTTTCTAGATGAGACCAAACGGAAGTGATTATTTAAAATGATAAAGTATATTATAAATTCTCATAAAACTCCGTTTTCCCTTATTGTCTGTTTCGACCATTTTGAGCATTATATGTGCACAACTGGGGAAAGGTGATAAAGAACTGCATGTGTCCGGAGTGAATGTGCTGCTGAGAAACCTCAGTATTAGAGTTGTTCTACATTGTCTGCTCATGCAGAATTGCTTACTGAGCTCAGATTAAAGCATAATTGCCTTGTTCACATTGCAAAAAATATATACAGTAGAAGCCCATTTATCCGGCACCCGCGGGACCTGGCCAATGACGGTTGAAGCACCTGCCGGATATTTGGGCGGCCGATGGCCAAAAACCCACTACAAAAAAATTTAAGTTATTTTAACACACACCATACACACCAGACTAAGTAATAACAGAATATTACATTGGTACTTATTGTTAAAACTACTCTCTTGCGCGCCTCACTTTTACTGATTGAGGTTTATGGTCCAGCGATTCTTTTTTAAATGGAGGACGCCAAGTGGGTGAAAAAAAAAGCAGCGCGATTTTAAAGTCACGCGACTTTACTAGCTGCAAGGTGAAGCCCTAGATTCTACTAGCGGCAAACCGAAATACTGCAACAATGTGGGTTATCAGCTTGCCGCTAGTATGACTTTAAAGTCATATCCGCTCCGTTTTTTTTCACCCTGCTTGGCGTGCTCCATTTTAAAAAGAATTGCTGGACTATAAACCTCAACCGCAGTATCATGGCTTCAAGCGCAGCATCTACCAGCAAAGGTAAAAAGCGCAAGAGAGTAGTTTTAACAATAAGTACCAATACAATTTTCTTTGTTATTTATACATTTACAAATGCTCCACTACTATTGTTCTGGGTAAGTTCCGGTTTATCGAATGGGGACTTTTTTTGGCGTGCCGCTTATACGATGCATCGAGTCACAGATAAACAGGCTTCAATTAGGGTTTAAACATAACTTAGTAGTTTAGTACAATAGGCTATTTGCAATGCGTTTTCTAATGCATTTAAAAAATGAGTGCCATAATTTCTCAGCAGTTATGATGTACTTATTTAATATTTGTGTAGCTAAAACACTTGCTGATGTATTTTTTTCCCGCTGAATAGAACATAAGAACATAAGAATTAGGAGCAGGAGTAAGCCATCCTCGAGCCTGCCCCACCATTCAATAAGATCATGGCTGATCTATTCTAACTCCACCTACCCGCCTTATCGCCATATCCCTTAATCCCTTCATCCACAAGAAATCTTATCAATCTCAGTCTTGAATATGTTCAAGGACTGAGCATCTACAGCCCTTTGATTCCATAAATTCACTACCCTCTGAGTGAAGAAGTTTTTTCTCAACTCAGTGCGAAAGGGCTGACCGCTATTTTAAGATTGTGACCCCTGGTTATAGTTTCTCCAACCAGGGGAAAATGTCTCCCACTATCTACTCTGTCATGCCCCTTAATAATCATATAGGTTTCTCTCACCTCTAACTCTTCTATATTCTGGAGAATGTATCCCGAGATTGCTCAACCTATCCACATAGCTCATCCCCCTCAACCCAGGTACCATCGTAGTGAATTTATGCTGTACCCCCTCCAAGGCGAGTACATGCTTTCTTAAATAAGGAGACCAAAACTGCACACAATATTCTGGGTGCGGTCTCACCAGGGCCCTATACAGTTGCAGCAAGATTTTCCTACTCTTATATTCTAACCCTATTGTAATGAATACCAACATACTGTTAGCCTTTCTAATTGCTTGTTGTACCTACAACAACTTTTTGTGACTGGTGTACAAGGACACCCAAGTCCCTCTGAACGCTAACACTAAATAGTCTCTCCCCTTCTAAAAAATAATCTGCTCTACTGTTTTTGCCACCTAGGATGACTTCACACTTCCCCACATTATATTTTCATCTGCCACTTACTTGCCCACTCACCTAGCCTATCTATATCGTGTTGCATTTTTTTTAAATGTCATCCTCGGTGTTTACTCTCCCTCCTAATTTAGTGTCATCCGCGAATTTGGGTATGTTAAGTTCGATGTCCTCATCGAGATCATTGATGTAGATTGTAAATAGTTGAGGCCCAAGTTCTGATCCTTGTGACACTCCTAGTCACATCCTGCCAATCTGAGAAGGACCCGTTTATCGAATGCCGTTTATCACCTTATCGAATGCTTTTTAGAAATTTAAATACAGTAAAAGCCTGTTTATCTGGCACCCAATCAACCATAACTTCCGTATAACCGGCATCGCAAAAAAAAAGTCCGCATTCGATTAACTGGAATTTATCCGAAAAAATGCATTGAGAAAAAAATATATTTTCTTTTTTTTTGCGTTTTCGGCCGAATTAACTGGCATTGGCCAGATCCCGAGGGTGCCGGACAAACAGGCTTTTACTGTAGGCCTTTACATCTAGAGGGGATTTGACAGAGTAGATAGGGAAAAACTGTTTCCAGTGGTGGGTGCATCAGTGACTCGTGGTCACAGATTTTAAATAGTTTTGAAAATAAGCAGACAGGAGGTCAGGAGAAATTTTGTTGTTGTTTGAATCTGGAATCCATTGCCTGAAAAGGTGGTGGAGGCCGATTCGACAACAACTTTTAAAAGAGAGGTAGACATTTATTTGGGGAGGACGGGTTTGCGAGGTTGAGGAGAGAGCTGGGGAGTGGGATTGAATTGCTCTTTTTAAACAGACTCGATGGGCCGTATGGCCTCCTTTTGTGTCGTAATCTGTGATTCTATGATCTACTGATTGCCTCCTATCTAATCTATTTGATGTGTCCTCATAAAAATCTAAAAGATTTGTTAAGCATGACTTCCCTTCTGTGAAGCCATGTTGACTCTTCTTAATCATACTGTGGTCCTCTAAGTCCCACACTATGACATAGAATCATAGAATTTTACGGCACAAAAGGAGGCCATATGGCCCACCTAGTCTGTGCCGGCTCTTTGAAGAGAGCAACTCAATCCCACTGCCCCGCTCTCTCCCCATTTTATAAACCTCTATTAGGTCTCTTCTCAACCTTCTCTGTTCCAAAGAGAATAAACCTAGCCTATCTAGCCTTTCCTCATAACTGAAGTCCCTCAATCCTGGTACCATTCTAGTAAACCTTCTTTGCAGCCTTTCCAATGGCTTAACATCCTTTCGAAAGTGTGGTGACCAGAATTGGACAGGACTCCAGCTGAGGCCTAACCAAAGTTTTATAGAGGTTAGTCAGCACTTCCTGACTTTTATACTCTATACCGCTATTTATAAAGCCTAGTATCCCATATGCCTTCTTAACCGCTTTGTCTACCTGTCCTGCCATCTTCAAAGAGTCGCTAATACAAATCCCCAGGTCTCTCTGTTCCCTCACACACCGTAAAATTGTACTATCTAGCCTATATTGCCTCCCCTTATTTCTTCTCCCAAAATGTATCACCTCACACTTCTCTGCATTAAACTTCATCTTCCATGTGTCTGCCCAACTTGCCATTTTATCTATATCTTCTTGCTGATGGCTACTATCCTCCTCACTATTTACTATTCTCCCTAACTTGGTATCATCAGCAAACTTAGAAACTGTGCTACCTACACCCAAGTCCAGATCATTAATATATATTAAAAAGAGCAGTGGTCCCCAAACTGATCCCTGGGGGACGCCACTGTACACTTCCCTCCAGTCCGAAAAACAGCCGCTCACCACAACTCTCTGCTTTCTGCTCGCAGCCAGTTGTCGATCCATGCTTCCACTGTGCCTGTAACACCATGGGCTTCTACTTTCCTAATAAGTCTCTCATGTGGCACTTTATCAAATGCCTTTTGAAAGTCCATGTAAACTACATCAACTGCGCTACCCTCATCCACCCATTCTGTTACCTCATCAAAAAATTCTATCAGATTTGTAAGGCAAGATTTGCCTTTAACAAATCCATGCTGCTTGTCCTTTATTAGCCTATATCTTTCTAAGTGAAGATCTATCTTGTCCCTGATTATAGACTCTAGAAATTTGTCCACTACCGACGTTAGACTGACTTGCCTGTAGTTCCCAGGTTTGTCCTTCTGCCCCTTTTTATACAGGGGAGTAACATAGCAACCCTCCAGTCCTCTGGCACCACCCCTGTGTCCAAGGAAGATTAAAAGATTGTGGCCAGAGTCTCTGCTATTTGTTCCCATACTTTCCTTAGTAACCTAGGATGCATCCCATCCGGACCGGGTGACTTGAGCACCGTCAACTTTTTTTCAGTACTTCCTCTCTGTTTATACTAATCCTATCGAGTTCTTCTACCCTCTCCTCCAATACTGTAGCATTAGCTGCATCCTCTTCTCTTGTGAAGACAGAGGCAAAGTACTCATTCAGTACATCAGCCATGCCCTCCCCTTCCACATAAGATTTCCTGCTTGGTCACTAATTGGCCCCACCCTACCCTTGACCAATCTTTTACTCTTAATGTTTGTAAAATACCTTAGGGTTCCCTTTAATGTTACCTGCTAATTGTTTCTCATGCAGTCTTTTTGCCCCTCTAATTTCCCTTTTCAGTTTTTTCCTATATTCTGCTTGGTTGACCTCTGTATCTTGGGCTGACACTTGTCATAAGCCTCCTTTTTTTGCTTTATTTTAATCGCAATTGCCCTAGTCATCCAGGAGGTCTGGATGCCCGACATTTTATCTTTGTTGGAATGTTTTTGACCTGTGCCCAAACTATCTTTTTCTTGAAGACTGCCCACTTGAAGACTCGTTAGCTGTTTTACCTGCCAATCGTTCTTTCCAGGCCACCTCGGCTAAGTCCTGTTTTAACTCACTGAAATTAGCCTTCTTCCAGTTGAGTGTCTTCACCTTTGAGTGTTCCTTATCCCTTTCCATAATTACTCTGAATCTAATGATATTGTGATCGCTATTTCCTAAGTGCTCACCTACAGAAACCTGTTGTACTTGCCCCACCTCATTCCCCAAAACTAGATCCAGCACTGCATCCTTCCTTGTTGGACTGGAAACATACTGATCAAGAAAGTTGTCCTGTACACATTTCAGGAATTCTTCTCCATCCTTGCCTTTTACACTATTCTGCCAGCCGATGTTGGGATAATTAAAGTCTCCCATTATCACTACTCTATTGGCTTTGCATCTTTCCAAAATCTGCTTGCAGATCTGCGCTTCTATCTCCTTCCCACTATTTGGTGCTCTATAGTATATCTCTAACAGTGTAACTGCTCCTTTTTTATTCCTTATCTCTAACCAGATAGATTTGTTTTGGGGCCTTCTTCCACCTTGTTCCTTTCTAAGGCTGTAACTGAGTCTTTAATTCATATTGCCACCCCCCGCATCCTTTTCTCCCTTCTCTATCCCTCCTGAATATATTATAGCCAGGAATGTTGAGTTCCCATTCCTGCCCTAGTTTGAGCCAGGTCTCTGTTACTTCTATCATATCAGTAACTGTTCCTTGCAGCAACTAGAGCCAATTTTAGTTGTCCAACTCTGTGCATTTACATACATGCACTCCAAGACAGAATTCACATGCTCTGTACTTTTCTCCTGTCCTATCCCTCCCCTTGTCTCCCGTCTTACCCCTCCCTTATCTGAACTACTGTTTGCATTCCCATCCCCCCATAAAATTAGTTTAAACGCCCCCCCCCCCCCCGCCCCCCCACAGCATTAGACAATCTTCCTGCAAGGACATTGGTCCCAGCCTTGTTCAGGTGTAGCCCATCCATCTTGTACAAGTTCCACCTGCCCCCAAACCAGTCCCAATGATCCAGTAACCAGAAGCCCTCCTTTCTGCACCTCTTCTCCAGCCAAGCATTTATGTGCTACTGTTTTGAAATTCACCTGCTCAAGGCACCGGAAGTAATCCAGAGATCACCACCTCCGAGGTTCCACTTTTCAGCTTTTTCCCCAGCTTCTGATACTCTCCCTGGAGTTTCTCAGGCCTCTTCCTGGGTCCCCACATGGACCACCATTTCTGGATGTTCCCCTTCCCTCTGTAGAATTTTATGCACCCGTTCGGTGACGTCTTCAACCCTGGCACCAGGGAGGCAACATACCATCCGAGATTCACGTTTTCGGTCACAAAAACGCCTGTCTATACTTCGGACAGTTGTATCCCCTATGACAATTGCCTTTGAACATTCATTCCTCCCCATGGCCCCCTGTGCATCCACAGGCTGCTCACTACACTCCTCTGGGGTATCAACACTCTCGTCAGCACTCAGTACATAGTACCGGTTTGTGAGTGCCACACTTTCAGGGGATTCCTGCACTTCCTGTTCCCTCTTCCTACCATGTCAGGTTGTCACCCAGTCACTCCCCTTCTGAACCCTCGGTGACAGAGGGGTGACCACCTCCTGAAACGTTTGGTCCATAAAATCCTCAGCCTCCCGGATAAGGTGCAGTGACTGCAGTCTCTCCTCTAGCTGAGCAACCTTGTGCTCTAGCTCAATCAGCCAGAGGCACTTCCTGCAAACATGATTGTGCAGGTTGCACAAAGCAACATGGAGTTCCCACATTAGACACCTGGAGCTACAATTGTCAGCTGCCCAGCCAGGTTCCCTATTTTATTGAAAATGGAACAACTGTGCACCTATTTCCCCCTCTGCACTTAACAATTAATACCTAATAAAGTAGCTAATCAGTATGTTGCTTTGTTATAGATTACATCTAATTGGCTTGAGCTGCTCCCTGTAAGATCAGTCTACCAATGATATCACTGTTCACCAATCTACCAATTCTACCAAAAATTGTAACCGTTTTTAACAGCACAATACAGCTTGAATACTCACGCTAGCAGTTCCCACTCTCACCCAATTCCTTCTCACTCTGGTCTCGCCTCACTCCGGTTATAGCTCACTCAGGGCTCTCTGCTCGAGACATCCTTAATTAAGAATTCTAGAATTTTTCCTGTCACCGATATCAGACTAACTAGTCTATAGTTCCCCATCTTTTCTCTCCCACCCTTCCTCATAGCCACCCAATAGCTTTGTGCCTTTCTCTCTTGATTTGCTTTCAGTTGTCTTGTTGCAATAATGTACAGCCACATTTTTGCCTCTGACTCGCTATGTTTTCTGAATGTACTCATCTTAACATTGTGGCCCAATCTATGGAGCACTATTTTATAAACAATAATAATAATCCTTGCATTTAATATAGTGTTTTTCACATCTTATAGACATCTCAAAGTGCTTCACAGACTGTACTGTAAAGTGAATTGACTGTATATTTTGTGCGTGAAACATGGCAGCCAGTTGCACAAGGTAGTGTCCCACAAACAGTCGTGGATTGAAATGACCAATTTATTATTGTATTTTTTGAAGGATTATTATCAGGCATGTGAAGTAAGGAAACTTTCCCAAGGTTTCTCCCTGCCTGGAATTGAACCCAGATCTCTCGCAAAGAGAGTGCTCTAATGAATGTATTTGGGGAGACAACCTCTGATATTGGAAATTGGCATGCTTCTTCTTTATCCAAGCTCCAAACCTTGTTCATTACATACATTGATATATGGTCTTCATATATCAGTTCTAAGTTCTTTGTTAGATTCACCTTCCAACCATTCTTAGGCAAAATACTAAAATAGCTAATTCAGAAATCTTCATTTTTTCAGTTTCAGGAACTCTAAAATTTCTGCCTTAGCATCAGAGAGGGAAAATAATGGGATTCAAACCTTTTGTGCCGTAAGATTCTATGATTCTATAAAATGCAGCAGCCAATTGAGCACAGCAGTGTCCCACAAACAGTCGTGGATTGAAATGACAATTTTTTTTTTTTTTGAGGGATTATTTGAGGAAAACTTGCCTATGTTTTTGCCCTGCCTGGGCGAACCCAGATACCCAGATATCTCACTTGCAAGCCGCATGCTCTTAAAATCTTCCAAGTTGGCTTTAGTCAGATGAGAAAATAGTACTGTAATAAATTGCATACTGGGGGATGCTTGTTCCTGACTTTCATGTGAATACCACAGGGATAAATATCGGTGTTGCTGGGAGTTACATTTTTGTCCTAATTCAACATCCCTATGGGGTATGGAATATGTTAAATAAGCTGCAAGTCCAACTGCATAAGTAGATTTTGATCTAGAGACAACAGATTTGACAGCCAGTCTTAAAGAGAGATGAGCACTATCAAAATGCCCTTTTCCTTATCTCTGCACGGTCCTTCACAATTGTCCAAGCAAAAGTTGGACAGGTTCTGCTGCTGCCTCCCAAGTTCGAATAACAAATCAACAGTTAGGCTTGAGGCATGTCAAGCTTCTGGCTTGTAACACCGATGAGCAAATAGTTCTCCTTTGTGATTCTGTGTTCCTGGGAATGCAGCAGAGAGGCTTGCTCCAGCTCATTTGGAAAGTCCAGGATCAAAGAGTGAGTGGATTTGTTGTAAACTTTGGAAACAGCTGCAGGGTGGGAGGGCTCCAGCCTATGCTGACCCATTGCTGACCACTGTAAAGGCAACAACAACAAAATTGCACTTATATAGCACCTTTCACGTCGGGAGGACGTCCCAAAGCGCTGGACAGTCCGGTCGGGACCCGAGCAGGGGGGGGAAGGGGAGGGGGTGGGCATGGGTTGAGGTGGGGGGGGGGGGAGGGTCGAAGCAGGGGGAAGGGGAAGGAGAGTGGGAGAGGGGGAAGAGTTAGTGGGGCAGCCAAAGGCGCGGTCGAAGAGAAAGGTCTTGAGACCAGCCTTGAAGGAGGAATGGGAGGAAGCAAGGCAGAGGGGCTGCGGATGGAGTTCCACAGTGTGGGAGCAGAAAGGTTAAAAGCCCGGCCACCAATGGTAGGGCGGTAAGGGGGGTGGACGCGGAGCAGGTCAGAGCAGGGAAGGTGCAGGTGGGCTGATAGGGAGACAACAGGTTGGAGAGATAGGTGGGAGCAAGGCCGTGAATGGCCTTGAAGGTGAGGACGAGGATCTCGAATTCGATCCTCTGAGGGATGGGGAGCCAGTGGAAACGGGCAAGGGTGGGAGTGATGTGGTTGTGGAGCTCCCTGGTGAGGGAGAGTGCACGAGCTGCAGAGTTTTGAATGATCTGCAGCCTGTGAAGGGAGGAGCTGGGAAGGCCGATGAAGAGAGAGTACCCATAGTCGAGCCTGGAAATGATAAAGGCATGGATGAGAGTTTCAGCGGCATTGGGGGTGGGATAGTGGCAGAATCTGACAATATTGCGGAGGTGGTGGAAGGCTGTACTGGTTATGGAGGGGCTATAAGGGAGGAAGGACAGTTCGGGGTCAAACAAGATGCCCAGATTCCTGACTGGCTTCGAGAGGAATGCTGATGTTGTCAGCACCTGAGGTGCGGAGGCGCGGACAGTGCACGACACTGAAAGCAGATGTCTACCAGCGGCTAACTGATGAGGAAACTCAGGCTTGGGACAAAGATGCTGAGAGGTGTCACCTGGTTTGTGAACACCCATTCTTGTATCCAGGGCTTGGTATCCACCTTGATTGGTTTGTAGACAGGTGAGCAGCTGCTGCTCAAGCTCTGCACCTCAACGTGTGGAACCATCACTCAATGGGAAGGAAAGTCTGAGCTATGGGATATATGGTGACATTCCTTTCACACTACGTTGTGTTACCCACCATGGAGCTTCTGGTCCCTGCTGTCCACATAGTGATGGCTCACAGCTGTGCTTGACTGATTTCAAATGACCTCCTGGGGGGAGGACATAAACAGGGTCTTCTAGAAGATGAACTGATTTTCTGGTGATATGTTTGGCAGTGGAATGTTGGAATCAAGTCCACTCTCTGTGATGGTGGTCAGTGGTCTGATTATTGAGGCGGGTGCATCAGTTTGCCAGATAGTACTTTTAATATCAAACTATGGGATTTTAGCTGGTTAAACTCCAGCAGTTACGTCAACGCACTTTCTGAGGACCCCAACCCTTGTTCTTGCTAATCTGCACATAACACTGTCTAGAATTAGGTAAGGAAGATGTGTCGCTCCAGGGAGAGTCCTTATTCAATTCCAATAAATGTATCAGGAATTTCCATGTATTGGTGAGATGCATGGAACTCTGTTTGGTTTCGATACACTTAATGGTGATGGGTTTCTATGTGTGCCAGATACCAGGCTGATCAAAAAAAAATCCTTTATATGCAGAGCCTGTTCTCACATGTGTATAGCATTATCGTTCTCCTAAGCCTTCATTTGACGCCTTGATTCCTAAAACGCACACGCATATGTGCAAAAATTCTTCCCTTCAGCTCTGTAAACTTTATATTCCCAGAGTGCACCCAAGACTGGAAAGCTGAATAGCAAAGTGAAAATAGTTTACCAGCTGGTGACAAGATAATAAGATCTGAGACATTGTTGCAGTCCTTATTGACTTGAGGTCTATATAAAGATAAGCAGCCATCTGGTGGAAAATCCAGTAGGTGAAAATAATCCAGGTTCCTGAAAAGTTTCTGAAATTCAAACCTATTGAACAGCTATTAATACACCAGAGACCTGGATCTCAATCTGTCCAATTGACATTGGACACATTTCAATCTGTGGTGTCTGTGACCTTCAGTTTCTTTCTTTTAAAATTGTTACGCTGCTTGCTCTTACTACAGCTTAATCATTTTAAAAACTATAATTTCAGTTGTACCACATGTGGTTACTATTTGTTCGTTTTTCCCCTCCAACTTTCTCCCTCCTCTTCTGAAGGCGCTGACTCATGCTGGGGTATGGTTACATAGGGACCCAGAAGCCCTCTGATACTTCACCCTAGTGGCCATTCTTCATGTGACGGTGAGTGTAAGCAAGCTATTCAACCACATCTGATTCTGTCCTTAATTGGCATGGCGCTCGAGCGATTAGGAACCTTTAGCTACTGATACTCTTCCTGGCTCTGAGCCCCATTCCTGCTAGATTAGCTCAGCCTGGTCTGGGTGGCTCAGCATCACACTAGACGCTGCTTTTACCCATCAGGCCAGTGATACTAAAAAGTGATACTTTTTAGAAATTATTTTCAACCATTTGCAGCCTAGTGATTAAGTTGTTTGCTGTGTGTGGCGGCAATGGTGGTGGGGTCTAATAGGATTCCGACCAAGGAGAGGTTTTAGTCCTTCGATTGCAAGCTTCCGGAATATTAACTTAATATCTTCTATTTACAGTATCAAGCTACTTCTTGAATGAGTCCAGCATCCTGGCCTCAATTACCCTCACTGAAAATCCATTCCAGCTTTTATTATCCTCTGCATCATAAAGCAATGTTCCTTGATACCTATCCTGAACTTCAAAATCCTGAATGCTGCTCTGCTGCGTTGGCAAATCTAAGAAGTATTCAGTTTACTTTCTCTATCCCACTGCATATCTTATGCCCTCTATAGAGCTCCCTGAAGTTGTTTCGATGCTGAGGAATCAGTTTATGTAGTTATTCATCATAACTCACTTATTAGAAATCAGCCTCATAGTGCTTCTGTGCACTGTCTACATTCTGTCTACAAATCATAATTTATCATCTTGAGCATGACTTCTGATCTGAACTGCACTGATTCACCCACAACTATACAGTCAATTCACTTGACAATATATTCTGTGAAGTGCTTTGAGACATCTAGAAGATATGAAAAGCTTTATATCAAATGCAAGGATTATTATTATTATTTAGAAATGTAGCTCAGCATCCTATTTTTGCTGTCACATAGGTTAATCTTGCTCCCCGAAAGCACTCTACTTAATACCCCATTCTATTTAACCAAATGATTAATCTCTATTTCCAAAATATTCAGTCAGTTGATAACCCATATCCATGTCTTGTAAAGGAACCTCATGTTGAAGGAAGTCCACGTATGCTTCTACTGCTTTTTGCCTTCATTTAGTGTGTCACTTCCACTGAGTCTGCGGGTGGGTCATGCAAAATCTAATACATTCTGAAGCTATATTGGCTTCAGGTTTCTTCCAATTTGTTTCTGACTAATTCTACTAATTTTCCATTTATTCAGGTTAAGCTAATGGATCTGTAGTTACCTCTAGGTGGTGTCGTCCATGAATAGGGAGCCATATTTGCTTACTTTCAGCCCATTAGAATGTTATAGAATTCATGCATTTTAGAATTCACTCAATTTTTCCCCTTGAGGAATCTGGGTTTAACTGCCTCCCTGACACTCCCTTGCTAATATAAATTGGAAGATTGGGGCTGCTTTTGTATCCACTTTGAAGTTCTCTTGGCTCCCTCAATTTGTTTTAACCTTTTAATCTCCCATTTCACTCTCCTGTTTCAAGAGAAATTTTACAATGTGACCAGCCCCTGCTGGTCCTGCGTACCTCGTCTAATGGTTGTGAAGTGTCCACAGCTTCACGGGTTGTTACAAAGGTCAACTCTCATCATATTTGGCCATCTAACTTTGGTATGCCAACATTCGTGAGATGCTTGCACTTTTCCTGAATCAGACAATATGTTATGCTATGATCATTATTACCAAGCAGTTCAATTATTTGTATTCCCTGTCTAGTGTGTGGGTCACTCAGAGAGAGCCATATCCAAGGAGAGATGTCCCTTAGTCGTAATGCTACTCCTACCCACAAACTCCTGCTAAGTTATATATTCTAATGAAGCCTATAGATCTGTTATCAGAATATTGATACCCACATTTTAATTTGGTTTGTTTGTGAAACCATATATTGGCTACGAGTCTTTTATTGGAGCTCATGTCCAGTGGCTGATTCATTTTTTAAAAAGTGATGTTTGTTTTAAATCAAAGTAGCATACCTTCCAAAGTATCTCCAATGCTGAGCAACACTTTGTTTACTTGTTGAAAGGTAACGCTGCAAACGTCCAAGCCTGACTAAATGCATGTAGATATCATGTTTAATGTAATCATGTTTATTGTAAAAGTAAGCAATGAATAATGCTAGTCCTGTAAACCATATTTTTCTCTTTGGTGCAGGTTGACTGGGTCCAGTGTGATGGCAGCTGCAACCAATGGTTCCACCAAATCTGTGTCGGTGTTTCTTCAGAAACTGCAGAAAAGGAGGACTATATTTGTGTCAACTGTACTGTAAAAGATCAGAACATGAAGCAGAATGGCAATGACTAGCCTGGAGCTCAGTACTAAACATCACACGGGTTCCACTGGAAGAGATGGATTTGGTGTCCATCCAACCCACAAATGGTGCTACTTCTCTACTTATGGGATCATCGATCTACAAGAACTATAAATAATTTTCCACCTTTGTATTTTCTCATTTCTTGTATGAACTCTGTCTGCGGTTGTGAGTGAGGGATGCTATCTACAGCAGGATTTTCTTCCCATTCTGAAGACTCTGAACAACCAGTTCACTTTGAACAATGCTTATTTTCCATACCTCAGTTTGAGATTTGCCTCCATATGCACCCAATAGCAGTGGGTGTGAAATAAATGCAATCACCAAAACCCATAGACCTTTTTATGGGAACCTCTGTTTAGTACCAGCATCTCAATCTTAAAATATTGACCTGTGTTTTGTAGTTTTAGTTTTATTTATCCCAGTAATAACTAATTTGTGAGTTAAATGGCTGGAAACGTTTTTCCAAGTGTGTTGCTATTATAGCCTTGGTTGTTGTACAGAATGCAGGTGTTTAGGCTCCTAGCGTCACAAGACTTAGAGCTAGACAATGAAACAAGGTCTGTAAACTTACTGCCCACGCTGTACTTTGGCTTTTTTTGGTAGCTTGTATCAAATGTTGCAGTTTCCTATGTGAAATAAACCTTTGGTTATGAAAGAGTTATAAAGCATCACTTGTAACTTCTAATTCCATTAAATTCTCTACTTTAAAATCACAGTGCCAAAAAGTTGGCAAATGGAGGCTGTGATACCTTTGTCAGAAGGGAAATTAGACTACTGTATAATTGATTTAAAAATAATCCTTAATTTGATGCAGTGCCTTATCATGTCTTTGAGATGTCTCAAAAGCACTTCACAGAATATACTGCAAATGTATATTTTGTGGGCGAAATGCAGCAACCAATTTTGCACAGAAGTGTCCCACAAATAATTGTAGATTGAGTGATCACTATATTTTTGCAGTAATTATTACCCAGGAAAAGCAATCGACTAACAACCGGATTCCTACTTAAGGATTATTATTATTAAGCAAATATGGAAACTTGCCCAACATTTTTCCCTGCCAGGAATCAAACCTAGGTCTCTCACTTGCAAGGTGAGTACTCTAACCACTGAGCTACAGGAGTCCAAACAATCTTCCCTAGTTATTCCTAAGCAATATCCTTTTCCTACTGGGAGAACGTCATGCGCCAACCTCAGCAGAGGAATAAAAGGAGAACGGAAGGATAGCAGAAGGGATACAGGTGTAGTTCGCAATTTAAATTTTTTTTAATTTCCTTCTCCCCTCCAAATATTCAATTTGTCTCTTTTTGAAAAACCGTTCAAGTGTCAGTATATGGCTTTTATAGCATTATGTAGCTGAGTGATTAGAGCACTCGCCTTACAAGCGTGAGACCTGTGTTCGAATCCAGGCAGGTCAGGGCGAAACCTTGGACAAGTTTCCTTACTCCATACGCATAATTCTCCAAAAAAAACACAATACAATAAAAGCTTGGTTATCTGGCACCCTGGGGATCTGACAGGTCCCGTTTAATTAAACATGCCAGATATTCAAGCGGCAAGTTGCCGAAAATCCTACTGTAGTATTGTTCATTTCAGAACCAACGTTGTGCTCTCCTTGAAAGCTGTTAAGATTGAAGGAGGGTGTATTTAGTTGCCAATATCACACTTAAGTACTCTATTTGTTCTAGAATAATGTGTTTCAAACAAACTATTATCCTGAAGGTGACTTCCATGGACGATGTAACATTTGTAACATTCAATGCCTCTGCTCACAAATACACAACTCTGTACTCAGCCCCACCCGTTATAGTCCTACTCCTTTCCCTTCATATACACATCAAATTTCTTCTTAAATCCACTGAAGCCTCTGTCACTGAAGCTACTTGTATTTAAAGTCGACGTGAGAACTGTTGGTGCCGCCCGCCCGCCCGCCGGGGGTGTTTTGGAGCAAACAGGGTGTAGCTCAAACTCAACCAAATACTGGCCCAGAAAGTTGCCCAATACGATGTCTCCTGTAACCTGGTGCTTTTGAAACTAAGAAAAGGTCGAAAAGGCTTTGTGGCTTTAAATTGAAAACAAGGCCTAGGCGGCCCCAAACCGCCATGGCTGGAGCTGCGCCTGCGCAGTCAGGGTGGCGCAATGGACAGCCGTCCGCATGTGCTGCGCATGCGTATTTGCTGCTCTGGCGGCGGTTGGGTTTCACACTCAGCGGGAAGATGGCGGCAGCGGGAACCGGAGCCGGGATTCCCGGAGGCAGCGCCGGGGCCGGGCCTGTGCAGCAGGGACTGAAAGAAGCGCTGTTTGAGGCGCTCAGCTCCATTCTGTCCCCCGTGCAGGAGGTGAGGGCCGCCGGAGAGGAACAAATCAAAGTACTGGAGGTGACGGAAGGTGAGAGAGAGAAGAGGGGAGCGGAGAGAGAGAGAGAGGGAGGGAGGGAGAGGTGGGGGGGGGGGGGAGCAGAGGGGGGGGAGCAGAGGGGGGGGGGGGGGAGCAGAGGGGGGGGGGAGCAGAGGGGGGGGGGAGCAGAGGGGGGGGGGAGCAGAGGGGGGGAGCAGAGGGGGGGGGGGGAGCAGAGGGGGGGAGCAGAGGGGGGGGGGGAGCAGAGGGGGGGTGAGCAGAGGGGGGGGGGGGAGCGGGGGGGGGAGTGGGGGGGGGCAGAGAGAGAGGAGGGGGGAGTGGGGGGGGGGGCAGAGAGGGGAAGTGGGGGGGCAGAGAGAGGGTGAGTAGGGGGGCAGAGAGAGAGGGGGCAGAGAGGGAGGAGGGGGGAGTGGGGGGGGGGGTAGAGAGGGGAAGTGGGGGGGCAGAGAGAGGGTGAGTAGGGGGGCAGAGAGAGAGGGGGCAGAGAGGGAGGAGGGGGGAGTGGGGGGGGGGCAGAGAGGGGAAGTGGGGGGGCAGAGAGAGGGAGGAGGGGGGAGTGGGGGGGGGCAGAGAGGGGAAGTGGGGGGGCAGAGAGAGGGAGGAGGGGGGAGTGGGGGGGGGCAGAGAGGGGAAGTGGGGGGGCAGAGAGAGGGGGAGCAGAGAGGGCACAGAGAGAGATTAGGGGTGGTAGAGAGTGGGGTGGAGCAGAGAGAGAGAAGGGGAGAACAGATGGAGAGAAGGGGGAAGCAGATGGAGAGAGAGGGAGGAGATAGAGAGAAGGGAGGAGCAGAGAGAGAGTGGATGGCGAGAAGAGGGGAGCAGAGAGAGATGTGGGGGAGCAGACATTATCCTGAGTTACGGTTGCTCATTGATTTCCAAAAGTGCTGCTTTCACGTCATTCACTATATGAGGGAAGGGGGGTGCGAGAGAGTGGGTGGGACCATTGCCCATGGCCATTAAGATGCCTGTTTCTGTCACTGGAATAATAATAATCCTTGCATTTGATGTAGTGCCATATCATGTTTTCGAGGCGTCACAAATGGAATATCATCTAAAGTACTGGCTTCACCCAATATATGTGTTATTCACAGAAACTGATTGGTGGCCCTTGTGGAATGGATTTGGAAACATCTTCCTGCTTCCCATAGGGCAGGTTCTGAAAAAGCTCTCAGTAACCAGGTGCTGAATAAACAGTAACTGACAGCTAAACACCAAGTAACCCCTATCTTGCTCAATATTTATTTGTATTGAGCAAGATAGTCAAGATGTTGACTTCACAAGCTGCTGAACAGCTGAGCTGCACTGTATATGCTACACTGTGTATATGCTAAACCCTATGGCATATTATTAGTATCGTACAAGTGGCATTTAAAGAATATCCTATGAAGTGGATAAATATTTTAAGGTGAAATAAATTAATATAAAAACTCAAAAGGGATTATGGGGCTAGGGGAGGAAGTTAGGAGAAGGACAGCTATTTCCAGTTGGTGAGCTTTTATTGAACCGTTAAGTATGTATATTGTAATTGTTATTATCCTTCGCCTGAGAATATATTATGGATTGCAAAGATCTGCAAACAGAGCATCAGATTGTGTGCTATATTCCTTAGCTATTTGCTTCCCGAGAAACTACAAGTGATTTGGATGCCGAGCAGGTAAGAACAAGAGTGTAATGTGGAGTTAAAATGTTGGCAATCTATACAGATGAGCACTAAACGAAAAAGGAGTGGCATTCATTAGAATATGCTTGTCAATGCTATCAAGCACGCAAAAAAAAGGACGAGTTTAGAAATTATTATGACAGAATGAACTGGTCAAATGCATGGGACCCTCTCAAATTATTTGGGACAGTGCCAGGAAAGATCTGGAACAAAGACATGAATACAAGCTCAGAATAGCAATGAACAGACAGTTTAGATTTAATTAGTTTTACACAGAGACCCCGAATATGTGTTATGGGCTGCATAGAGAATGGAGGAAAATTCAAGACAGCTATTTGGTGGGGAATTTAATACAGAGGTATCAAAGGTACTTTATTTTGAGAAAGTCAAGAAAGTCACAATCCCCTAAAAATTACTTCATGCTCTGGCATCTCCCTACCTCTCTAATCTCCTCCTCTACCCATCTCCTTGCTCAGCTGGTTCAGGCTCCTGCATGTCCCTTGATGCTTTCTGCTCCACCACCAGCGGCTGCTTCCAGCCACTGCCCTGATTCTCTGGAACTCCCTGCCTTCATCCTTCCTCTTTGCCCATCTCCAGATCAGACCTGAAGACTGACCTCTTCAACCAAACCTAATTTAATCCTATGCATGTCATTGTTAAGTGCTCCACGATGCTGCCCTGCATAAAGGGTACTATATAATAATAATCCTTGTATTTGATATAACTCTTTTCATGTCCTCTAGACACCTCAAAGCGCTTAATTGATTATACTGTAAAGTGTATATTTGTGGGCAAAATGTGCCAGCCAATTGCGCACAGCAGCTTCCCCATATTCATAGGTTGAAATGACCAATTTATTATAATTTTTTTTGAGGATTATTATTAGGCGTGTGGAGTAAGGAAATTTACCCAAGGTTTTGCCTGCCTAAATTCGAACCCAGATCTATTGCTTGAAAGGCGAGTGCTCTAACCACTGGACTCCACAATATTAATGCAAGTTGTGATTGGATTTTGTGCTCAGTGCTCAAACTGGTCATATAGACCAGATAAAATTTGACTAGTGTTTTTACGTGACTTATAAGTAATTCTTGTATCAAGGGAGGGTTTTGCTGCAATTGAGGTCCCATCAAATACCCTAATGATATCCACTTTCCAGCGTCGCACAGACTGAATGGTCACTTGAATGAAGGAGAATACTAGTGTCTATAGACAAATAGAGCATAATGTGTGACTCCCTTCAGAAGATAATATATTCCTTGCATTAGTTGTAGCGTCTTATCATGTCTTTGAGACGTCCCAAAGCGCGTCACATAGTGAGCGCTTCACTTTAATAGTGAATTAACTATATTTTGTGGGCGAAATACAGCAGCTATTTGCCCCCAGCAGAACATAGGAAGGAAAAAGTAAATGGCATTAGTGATGTGACTGCATCAAATCCACGTGAATCAGTTGTCCTATATTTGCATCTGTGTTTAAATTAGTAACTATTAGAGTGTAGTTTCCAGTGGTGTTTGAGTTTTGAATCTTTCCCTGAAAGGAATGTTAACGAATTATGATGGATGTTAGGTACAGTATCTCATTCACAAAGTAGTTTTACTTTAACACAAACCCCATGTTCAGACTCATCAGTATTTGAACCGCTCAGATGCCGTTTGGCGTAGAGGCGCTATATAAATCCAAGTTGTTGTTGTTCAAGCTTGATGCTCTACTGATGTTTGAGTATAATCGCTCCAGATCATTCCTGATAATTCAATAGGTGATTGCCAGTGAGCCAGTGAGCTCTACAATCTCTGTAAATGTGTAGTGCTGTGGAATAGTTTTCTCACCATTCAAAACTTACAATTCAAATTGTTTTTCCTTTTAAAAATCCATTGAGACTTTAAGCTCCATGGCACTTGGGTGAACTGTTGGTGATTATATGTCAGCAGATTGATTGTTTGTGGAAGCATCAGAGATAGGAATACTATAGATCCTCTCAGTCGTTTTCAAATCCCTTCCTGCCCTCACCTCCCTACCTATCCGATTGCTTACCCCCCACTCCATCACTTGAACTTGGTTGGCTTGGGCATCCTGTTTGTCCCTTGTCCTCTCTGCTTCACCACTTGGGCCACAAGCCATTACACCCCGAAACTCTGGAACTCTGTCTTTCAATCCCTACAACTTGTCCCCTCCCAACCCACATTCAAATCACGCTGAAAGAGCTTCCTTTTTGATTGTTCTCACGGTCACCTCCCACTTCCCTCTCCGCGGAGAGGGAAGTGGGAGGTGACCATCAACCGCTCTGGGATGCTACCTCAGCAACTTGGGACGTCCTCCCGATGTGAAAAGCGCTCTATAAATGTAATTTTGTTGTTGTTGAGAATGGCGCTATATAAATGCAAGTTGTTGTTATGAACTACTAGCCAATGAAAAGTTTGCAAGATCAGTCTAGAGATTGGAGTTAGATTTATACTTAAACTTTGTTTTTAAGAGCTTGAATAGGCTGTTCATTCAGCACATTTATCTCACCTGGTTCTAAATGTCCATCTTGGGACCACCAGCATCTTGGAACATCCTCCTGACGTGAAAGGCACTGTACAAGTGTAATTTTGTTGTTCATAGAATCTTACGGCACAAAAGAAGGCCGTTCGGCCCATCAAGTCTGTGCTGGCTCTTTAAAAAGAGCAATTTAATTCCACTCCCCAGCTCTCTCCCCATAACCTTGCAAACCCGTCCTCCCCAAATAAACGTCTACCTCTCTTTTAAAAGTTGTTATTGAATCGGCCTCCACTATCTTTTCAGGCAATGCATTCCAGATTCAAACAACTGGGTGAAAAAATTTCTCCTCATCTCCCCTCTGCTTCTTTTTGAAACTGTTTTAAATCTGTGACCATGAGTCACTGATACGCCCACAGTGGAAACCTAACTACTCTGTTGATCTCCCCTCATGATCTTAAAAACCTCTATTAGGTCTCCTCGCAACCTTCTCTGTTCCAATGAGAAAAACCTAGCCTCTCTAGCCTTTCCGCATACCTGAAGTCCCTCAATCCTGGTACCATCCTAGTAAATCTCCTCTGCACCCTTTCCAATGCCTTAACATCCTTCCTAAAGTGTGGTGATCATGATTGTACACAGTACTCTAGCTGAGGCCTAACCAAAGTTTTATAGAGTTTAGTCAGAACTTCCTGACTTTTGTACTCTATGCCCCGATTTAGAAAGCCTAGTATCCCGTATGCTTTTTTGATAGCCTTGTCTACCTGTCCTGCCACCTTTAAAAAATCACTAACACAAAACCCCAGGTCTCTCTGTTCCTTCACACCCCTTAAAATTGCACAACCTAGCTTATATTGCCTCCCCTCATTTCTCCTCCCAAAATGCATCACCTCACATTTCTCTTCATTAATCTTCATCTGCCATGTATCTTCCCACGTTACCATTTGGTCTATATCTTCTTGCAGATGACTACTATCCTCACTATTTTTCCTAACTTTGTGTCATCTGCAAACTTTGAAATGGTACTCCCTTTACCCAAGTCCAGATCATTAATATAAATTAAAAAGAGCAGTGGTCCCAATACCGGTCCCTAGGGGATGCCACTGTACACTTCCCTCCCCCAGAAAAACAGCCATTCACCACAACTCTCCGCTTTCTGTCTCCCAGCCAGTTCTGGATCCATGCTGCCACTGTTCCTTTTATACCATGGGCCTTTATTTTCTTTATAAGCCTTTCATGTGGCACTTTGTCAAATGCCTTTTGAAAGTCCATATAAACGACATCAACTGCACTACCCTCATCCACCCATTCCGCTACCTCATCAAAACATTCTATCAGATTTGTAAGGCAAGATTTGCCTTTAGCAAATCTGTGCTGGCTACCCTTTATCAACATATCTTTCTAAGTGAAGATCGATCTTGTCCCTGATTATAGTCTCTAGAAGTTTCCCCACTGATGTTGTATTGTATTTTGAAGTATACTGCTTGTGTAGTTTTTTCCCTGTTGCCTATTAACACCAATATTTTCAATATGGATGCTGATGGCTGTACTAACAGGGATAATGCTGGGGTTCCAGCATTATGTCTGTAATGTGCAAGCAGGTCTCTCACTGGGAGTGGAGAGTTGGATTCAGCTTCTTGTGACAAGGAAGGGCAGGGTTCATGCTCCTGACCATTACCCAGGCAATCTTTCTGGAAGTTGATCAGTCAATTGGGATCAGCATTGATGGACCCCCGTAGTCTAGTTGCTGGTGGTTGAAATTTCCTTTCCAAGTTGCTGTTGTCATCTCCCAACTTCACTCCTTCCTCTCCCACCACTTGCTATATGGGCCCCTCCAATCTGATTTGTGCCTGGATCAGAGTCAATACCATCAGGGTACCTTGTGCCTCCTTAACCTTGATCTCTTTACTGCCTTTGTTGTTGTTGGATTCTCCACCACCACCTCTATGGCTCTGCACATTTGTGATTTCCCAGCAGCTTCCCTTCATCTAACAGCTTTTTAACAAGTTTTGTAATGCTGCCCCTGGTTAGGTTATGTTCTGTGTTCCCCAGAGCTCTATCTGAGCTTTTCATTATCTACGTGCTACCTCTTCCTCTACACCATCTGCTGGCATAGGGTCTAGAATCATAGTCATAGAATGTTACGGCACAGAAGGAGGCCATTCGGTCCATCGAGTCTGTGCCGGCAGCTTTCTCCCCATAACCCTGCAAACCCGTCTCCCCAGATACCTATCTAGTTCTCTCTTAAAAGCTGCTATCGAATCAGACCTCACTACCCTTTCAGGCAGATCATTCCAAATTCGAACAACTCGCCGAGTAAAAAAAAATATTCTTCCCTCCCCTCTGCTTCTTTTGGTAGATATCTTAAGACTGTGACCATGGGTCACAGACACACCTACCAGCGGAAACAGCTTTTCCCTATCTAGCCTGTCGAAACCTTTCATGATCTTGAAGACCTCTATCATGTCCCCGCGTAACCTTCTCTTCTCTAATGGGAAAAGTCCTAACTTCTCCAGCCTGTCCTCATAGCTAAGGTTCCCCATTCCTGGTATCATCAGCCCTGGCTCCAGCCACAGCCCAGGACCCGCAGCCCCGGCTCCAGCCACAGCCCAGGACCCGCAGCCCCGGCTCCAGCCACAACCCAGGACCCGGCTGGAGCCGGCTCCAGCCCCGCGACCAACAGCTCCGAGACCTGCAGCCAGTCTCAGGGCCGGCGACCGGCCCTGAGACCCACAGCCCCAGCCTCGGCCTCAGTCCCAGCCAGGCTCCAGACCACAGCGCCTCTGCATCCCCCAGCCGCGGCCTCACATCCTTTGGGATGATGCCGCCCCATTGATCCCTCGCTCCTGGTCTCCAGCGTGCGCAATATGGCTGCCGCCATGACCCGAGCTTCCCTCCTCATGTTTTTCCCCCCAACCCCCCCCCCCCCCCCCCCCCTCTCCGTTATTCCCTCTCTACCCTTCTTTCTCTTCGCCCTCCCTCGTCTTCTGTCCCTACTCGACCCTCCCACCACTTCCCTTTGTTCCAGTTTTGGAATCCTCCGTCGGGTTCACCATGGCACTCGGCGTTGGCTGTCCAATAGCTCCACACCAAGTGTCCTGTCCCCCACCATCCCCACCGGACACAAACCCGGGGGGGGTCAATCTTTCCTCCCTTATCCAGATCCCCATCCTCCCCGCCGACCATCCCAGCCCCCCCTCACTCCCCTCAGCCAACTGCTCCTTCCGCATCGGCCTTCAAAATGTCCGCTCTGTCTGCAACAAGACCCTGGCCATCAACGATCTCATCCTTGGTGAGAACGTTGACATCATGGCCCTGACAGAGACTTGGATCACCCCAGGCGACACCTTCCCCCTTGTAGAAGCCACACCACCCAATTACACATTCCACCATGCACCTCGACCCAACCGTCGTGGCGGTGGTGTGGCCCTCATTTCAAAGACATCCCTCGCCCTACTCCTCCAGTTCCTTCCCCTCTTTTGAACAGCTCACCTTTTCTCACTCCTCCCACAGTTCCTTCAAAATCCTCTTAGTTTATCGCCCCCCGAAACCCCCCCCCACACTTTCATTTCAGACTTTTCTTCACTTTTAACCTCCCTTTGTGCCTCCTCTGATCGCCTTATTATTCTTGGCGACTTCAACCTCCACTTCACCCCCTCCTGCCCCATCTCTTCTGAATTTTCCTCTTTGCTTTCGTCCTTCAATTTTTCCCTTCACGTTCACACTGCCACCCGCACCCACGGCCATCCGCTCGATCTGGTGATCACCCGAGGCCTCAACGTCTCTGGCATCACCATTACAGACAAGGCCATTTCAGACCATTTTTTCATTTCTCTCAACACCTCTATCCCTCTCCCCTCCACCTCCAAACCCACCACCATCTTCTACCGGCCCTGGAAGAAGATTCCCCCTCAAACCTTCACCTCTGCCCTCGAAACCTCCGACCTGCTCCCCCTGTGGCACTTTTCCTGTACCGACCCATCCTCCGCCTCCACCATCCTCCATAACACCCTCTCCACTACCCTCGACACCCTGGCCCCCCTCACCTCCAGAACTATTTCCCACTCCCGATCATCACCGTGGTACACAACTCACCTCCGTTCCCTCAAAAGCCAAGTGCAAGCAGCTGAACGCACCTGGTTCAAATCTGGCCTCACAGTCCACCGGCAAATCTCAAATTTTACCGCTCCGCCCTAGCCACCGCCAAATCAGCCTTCTACTGCAGGTTTATCCTAGAAGCGAAGGACACCACCAACCAGCTCCTCTGCCCCCCCCATCTCGCTTCGCACGTCCTCTCCTCAAACGAACGTTGCGAGGAGATGTTGGACTTCCTTGAGTCCAAAATAGAGAGAATCCGCTCTGCGGTTTCCTCCCCCCACCTCTCCTCCACTTCCGCCCCTCCATCCGTTATTTCAACACCCACCCACCCCCCCTTTCATACTTTCATCCCCACCTCCCGGTCTTCAGTCACAAATATAATCACCTCCATGAAACCCACCACATGCTCATTGGACCCCATCCCCACCTCCCCCTCCTCCGCACCCAGCTCCACCTTTTGGCCCCACTCATCTCTGACATCATCAACCTTTCCCTCTTCTCAGGCACCGTCCCTACCTCCCTTAAAACAGCCACCTCGGCCCCCTCCTTTTCACCCTTTACATGCTCCCTCTGGGCGATGTCATCCGCAAACATGGGGTAAATTTCCACATGTATGCGGACGACACCCAGCTGTACCTTTCCACCTCATCCCTCAACCCCCAGACCATCGATGTTCTGACAGCATGTCTGTCAGACATTGAGTCCTGGACGAGGGACAACTTCCTCCAATTGAACGTGAGCAAGACCGAGGCCCTCCTGATTGGCTCAAGCCAGCGCCTCCGCACATCGGGCGCTGCCAGCCTCAACATCCAAGGCTGTCCACCTCACAAAGCCTCACAAAGCCAGTCAGGAACCTCGGCATCACGTTCGACCAAAAACTCTCCTTCCTCCCCCACATCCGCGCCTTGACCGGCACCGCTTATTTCCACCTATGCAACATTGCCAGGCTCCGCAACTATCTCACCCCCCACGTTGCCAAAACACTTGTACATCACCTCACGGCTGGACTACGGAAACTCTCTCCTTGTCGGACTTCCCAGCTCCTCCATTCACAGGCTGCAGGCCATCCAAAACTCCGCAGCCCGTGTACTATCCCGCACCCGTCTACGCGACCACATAACCCCCACCCTCGCCCGTCTCCACTGGCTCCCCATCCTCCAGAGGATCGAGTTCAAGATCCTCGTCCTCACCTTCAAGGCCTTACACGGCCTTGCCCCGCCCTACTTAACTGATCTATTCTCCCCCTACAAGCCCACCCGGACCCTCCGTTCAACAGGACTTGGCCTGCTCCAAGCTCCCCGCCCGAACCGCCCCACCATCGGAGGCCGGGCCTTCAGTTTCTCCGCTCCCACCCTATGGAATGCCATCCCTCAATCCCTCCGTTTCGTTTCTTCCCTTTCATCTTTCAAGGCCGGTGTGAAGACTTTCCTCTTTGACTGTGCCTTTTGTTCCCCCCCGAATTTTTCGACCTCCCCTACGTGTTTCACCCCTTCTCGAACACTCTTTTCCCAGCTCGGGTCACACGCCTCCTGTGCAGTGCCTTGGGACGTCCTCCCGGCGTGAAAGGCGCTTTATAAGTTTAAGTTGTTGTTGTTGTTATCATTCTCGTGAATCTCCTCTGCACCCTTTCCAGTGCCTTAATGTCCTTCCTGAAGTAAGGTGCGCAGAACTGGACGCAGTACTCCAGTTGAGGCCTAACCAGTGTTTTGTATAGATTAACCATAATCTCCCTTCTCTTATACTCTATGCCCCTACTAATAAAGCTCAGTACACCAAATGCCTTTTTTTACTGCCTTATCTACTTGCCCTGCTACCTTTAATGATTTGCTTCCTTGAACACCCAGATCACTGTACGTTCATCCCCCTTAAGATTGAGCTACCAAGTCTATATTGCCTCCTATCATTTTTCCTACCTAAGTGTATCTCCTCACACTTATCCACATTGAAATCCATCTGCCACATGTCAGCCCATTCCACCAATCTGTGTATGTCTGCTTGCAGTTGGTTACAGTCCTTCTCACTATTTACTACCCTACCTAACTTTGTATCATCTGCAAACTTGGAAATAGTGCTCTCTATGCCCAAGTCCAGATCATTAATATATATTAGAAAGAGCAGTGGTCCCAATACCGATCCCTGGGGGACACCGCTGCACACCTCCTTCCATTTTGAGAAACACCCATTAACCACCACCCTCTGCGTTCTGTCACTCAGCCAGTTCTTAATCCAAACTGCCACTGTCCCCTTAATACCGTGAGCCTCTCATTTTTTTATTAATCTCTTATGCGGTACTGTGTCAAAAGCCTTTTTGAAATCCATGTAAATAATGTCCACCGCGTTTCCCTCATCAACCCTCGCAGTCGTCTCTTCAAAAAATTCTATTAGATTTGTTAGGCAAGATTTAACAAATCCATGTTGGCTGTCTCTAATTACCTCGTGTTCCTCTGAGTAGAAATGTATTCTGTTCCGGATTATGGTCTCCAGTAGTTTTCCTGTTGCCGAAGTAAGGCTGACTGGCCTGTCTACCTCCACTTGTACTGATAACACTCAGCTCAAATCTACCATTCTTGAATATAGCTGTTCTCTCTTGTCAGACATCAGGTCCTGCGTGTCTTTCTCCAGCATAATCCAACACAGGGACCAGTGGAGTCCTGCATCTATATAAAAATAATAATCCTTGCATTTGATATAGTGCTTTCATGTCTCTAGCTGTCTCAAAGCATTTCACAGAATATACTGTGAAGTGAATTGACTGTACATTTGTGAGCTATGGGGTTGGAGAACTCACCTCGCAAGTGAGAGACCTGAGTTTGATTCCTGGCAGAGTGGAACATTGGGCAAGTTTCTTTACTCAACAAGTCTCTGTTTTGAAGCACTCTGAGACGCCGTAGGTACCCAGTCAATTGGCAGGTAGCATTTCTGTGGATGATAATCCTTAGAAAAAATAATTTAGTTACTCAATCCATGACTGTTTTTGGGAGACTGCTGTGTGCAATTTGCTGCTGTGCTTCGCCAACAAATATACAGTCAATTCACTTTACAGTACATTCTGTGAATCACTGAGACGTCTAGTAGATGTGATTTGAAGCTTTGCTGCATGTTATAACTCAGGCACTGACCATGTGGACCACTCTTGCCCAAATCGTGGCACCTATGTGGTACCTCAGAACTCTGGAACTCCAACCCGCAGTCCCTCCGACTCGCCTCTCCCTGGCCTCATTCAAGTCCTGCCTCCAGACCTCCTCTTCGGCAACAACAAGAACTTGCATTTAAACAGTGGCCTTGGAGTTCCTTGCAGGGAGCAGGTAGATTCCGAATGAAGTAGAGGTGGCTATGTCAGAGCATCCAACCAGTACGTTTTTGCCGTATTTAGTACGGTAAATTTCAGTAAATCCGGCAGTATGATCTTGGTAAAATACGTTTTTTGGAAAATCCGAATTTTGGAAATTCCATGCTCTGTCTGTCTGTCTCTCTCTCTCTGTCTCAGTCTCTCTCTCTGTCTCAGTCTCTCTCTCTGTCTCAGTCTCTCTCTCTGTCTGTCTCTCCTCTCTGTCTCTCTCTTTCCCTCTCTCTGTCTGTCTTGGTCTTTCTCTCTCTCTGTGTCTCTCTCTGTGTCTCTTTCTCTCTCTCTGTTTGAGTCTCTTGCTGTCACAATCTCACTCACAGTCTCTGTCTCAGTCTCTTTCTCTTTAACTCTCCCTGCCTTCAATAGCAGTGCTACCTGCCTTCTGCCGTCACTGCTACACTGTAAATGTTAGCGTTGGGCGCTAGGCTGGGCGCAAGGCGTTACTGGGAATTATTTTTTTCAGCTACAGAAACACAGTAGGGACCTTCCTCTTAATGCAATTTTTGCTTAACGAGGGGTTTTGAAGTCCCATTTTACTTGGCATCTTTTCGCGCTAAAATGTTTTCGTTAAGTACCGGTAGGTTCTGGGGAAAATACTTTTTTTACTGCAAAATACTGTTTTTAGCTTTCAGGGGTACTTTTTTTTATTAAAAAAAAAGTTGGCAGCTCTGCTATGCGTATTCAAAAAGATAAGGTTTGAGGAGGGACTTTTTGGAAAGAGGGGATGAGAGAAAGAATGTAGATGGAAGTTGTGGGAGGATTGAAGGCTCAGCCACTGATGATGCTATGGAGAATGCCTGAGCAGGGCTAGTGGGAGAGAGGGGGGTAGTGGGATTAATTTGGACAGTTCTTTCCATCAGCAGCCATGGACACGATGGGCCGAATACATACCCAAGTATGCAGAAAACCCAAGCTAAGCTCTGCTAAATGCACCCTTTCAGACAACAGGGATTGTGGTGTCAGCAGTAACATTGTCTTTGAATCCAGCCCTAATACCAGGATACCAGAGTCATAATAAAGAGCACTTAAACCTGCAACACGCATGTTGAGTCAGGGATGTGATTGGAATGAATCCTATTGAAACAGTCGAGGGAGGTTTTGTTAATAGAACGGACAAAGATAGAAACAAAAGTATTGTGATGCCTCCTTTACTACAGTCATTGCACACAGCATTGCCTATATTCTGGTTGAATGCTTCAGAAACTGGATTGTGTGAGGATATAAAACCAGATATTAAACTGAAGAAATTAATTCAGAACTATTCTACTTCTCACACTGTAGGTGTTTTGCTGTTATTTGAATGGGGACCTTTTTTTTTGAGGTGTCGGTTTTATGGAAGTTACGGTTGATCGGGTCATGGATAAACAGGCTTTTACTGTAGATTGCTAACCGTCTTTGCGGAATAGAGCCTTGTCTTCAATGAATCCTGCTATGATTACCTCTTTCTGGTAACCTATGCAAGCTCTTCGTTTTATCTTTGTGGAGATCCTGCAACTCAGTGGTTAGAACACGCCTTACAAGTGTGAGACCTGTGTTTGAATGCAGGCCGGTCAGGATGAAACCTTGGGCAAGTTTCCTTACTCCCAGAGCTGCCAACTGGTACGTTTTTGCCATATTTAGTACGGTAAATTGAAGTAAATACGGTAGTACAATCTTTCTTGGTAAAATAAGTTTTTTGGAAAATCCGAAATGTTCCATGCTCTGTCTATATCTGTCTCTCCTTCTCTCTGTCTCTCTCTTTCTCAGTCTCTCTCTGTGTGTGTCTCTCTCTCTCTCTCTCTCTCTCTCTCTTTCCATGTCTCTTTCTCTCTCTCTCTGTCTCGGTTGCGCTCTCTCTGTCTCTCTCTCTGTCTCTCTCTCTCTCTCGTGTCTCTTTCTCTTTGTTTTGAGTCTCTGGCTGTCACAATCTCACTCACAGTCTCTCTCCCTCTCTCTCTCTCTGTCTCTTTCTCTCTCTCTGTTTGACTCTCTGGCTGTCACAATCTCACTCACAGTCTCTCTCTGTATCTGACTCAGTCTCTTTCTCTCTAACTCTCTCTCCCTGCCTTCAATAGCAGTGCTACCTGCCTTCTGCCGTCGCTGCTACACTGTAAATGTTAGCGCTAGGCTGGGCGCAAGGCGTTACTGGGAATTATTTTTTACATATGCGGAAACACAGTAGGGACCTCCCACATAACACAATTTTTGCTTAACAAGGGGTTCTGAAGTCCCATTTTACTTGGCATCTTTTCGCGCTGTCATTTTTTCATTAAGTACCAGTAGGTTTTGGGGAAAATACTTTTTTTTACTACAAAATACTGTTTTTAGCTTTCAGGAGTACTTTTTTTTGTTAAAAAAAAGGTTGGCAGCTCTGTACTCCACATACCTAATAATAATCCGTCCAAAAAACCCACAATAATAAAAATTGGTCATTTCAATCCACGACTGTTTGTGGGACACTGCTGTGAGCAATTGGCATTCTGGCCATATCTCCCCCACAAATATACAGTCAGTTCACTTTACAGTACAGTAAAAGCCTGTTTATGCGGCACCCTCGGGACCTGGCCAGTGTCGGTTAGACTGTGTCCCGGATATTCGGGCGGCCAGCTGCTGAAAACCCAACACAAAAAAACTAACTTTTTTTTAAACATAATAATGACTAAATTATAACCGAATATTGTATAATAACAGAATATAATATTGTTACCAATAAAGCAATAAATATCGATTACAGTCTACAAACACAGCACACAATCACAAAGCAAACTTCTACAATGGCGGATGGAAGAGTTTTTTACTTCTTAAAGGCACTGTCAGTTTTTACTTTTTTTTCTATCTTTCTCTCCCTCCTTCCCCCTCTCTCTTTCACACACACTCAGTCAGTCTGGCATCTCCAAACCCACTCTTCCCCCCCCCCCACTCCCCCCTTTTCCTCTCTCCCTGTTTTTCTTTCCTCCCACCCCACACCCACTGAAACAGTGCATAAACCCATGATGCCATCAGGCTACACAGGCAATACGTAGTATCCGTCAGAGAGAGAGGGAAAGAGAGAAAGAGAGAGGGAGAGATAGAGAAGAAGGAAGGAGAGGGAGAGAGAGAAAGAGAGAGAGAGAGAAAAAGGAGAGAGCCCCTTTAAGAAGAAAGTCCGGAAGTGCACTACCAGCAGCATTCAGAACTAATTGTACTGTACTCTAGTGTGACAATCGACTCATTAAATGCACCACAGCGATTGTGCCGGATAAGATCCGGTTCATCGAATGGGACCTTTTTTTTTGAGGTGCCGGTTATACAGAAGTTACGGTTGATCAGGTCATGGATAAATGGGCTTTTACTGTATATTCTGTGAAGCGCTTTGAGACATTTAGAAGACGTGAAAAGCACTATATCAAATTAAGGGATTATTATTGTAATGACCGCTGAACTAAACTTTTGATGAAAGTCATTGTATTTTTAAAAGTAATAATTTCTCTTTCAGAATTTGGTGTTCACTTGGCAGAGCTTACGGTGGATCCGCAAGGCATTCTGGCCATCCGACAGGTAGGTCTACTTTATACTGTGGAGGTTTGCAATCTGATCCAGGAAATCAATCAAAGAGAGAGAACAACAAAAACAACAAAATTACATTTATAGAGTGCGTTTCATGTCGGGAGGACGTCCCAAAGCGCTGAAATTACAGCCAAAATTTAAATAGAATGATTCAGGGATGACAAGTTAGTTATGTGATAATATATAATAATCCTTGCATTTGATATAGCACTTTTCACATTTTATCGACATCCCAAAGCACTTCACAGAATATACTGTAAAGTGAATTGACTGTATATTAGTGGGCAATAAATGCATAAGACTTTTTGAGCTTATCCTTATACAGTAAAAGCCCGTTTATCCCAGCACCCTTGGGACCTGGCCAATGCTAGTTAAACGGAATGCTGGAAGTTCGGGCGGCAAGTTGCCAGAAACCAAACACAAAAAAAAAATAGATTTTTTTTACACATACCATATTAATAATGGATTAAATAATAACAGAATATTGAATAATAAAGCAATAATATCAATTACAGTCTATAAACACAGCACACAATCAGAAAGCAAACTTCTACAATGGCAGATGAAATAGTTTTTTCCTCTTAAAGTGGTTCTGTCGAATTTTCCTCCTTTTTTTCTTTCTCTCCCTCCTTCCCTCTCTCTCTTTCACACACACGCACACACACACTCAGTCAGTCTGGCATCTCAATGGCTCCAAACCCAACACCCTTCTACTCATTTTCTATCTAAATTAATCAACTCACCCCTTCTCTCTCTCCCCCATCTCTCTCTCCCCCTCCCACTCCTCTCTCTTCCCCCGCCCCTTTCCCTCTCTTTCCCCCACACACCCTCTCTCCTTGTCCCACCCAACCCCCACCAAACAATGTATAAACCCACGATACAATCAGGCTACACAGGCAAAGTATTCTGTCAGAGAGAAAGAAAGAAAGAAAGAAAGAAAGAAAGAGAAAGAAAGAAAGAGAGGGAGGGGGGGAGGGGGGGAGGGGGGGGAGGGGAAAAACCGACATTGCGGCTTTAAGAGGAAAAAATGGAAGTGCCACTACCGGCAGTATTCAGAACTAATTGTACTGTACTCTTGTGCGACAATCAACTCATCAAATGCACGACCGCGATTGTGCCAGATAAGATCCGGTTATTCGAATGGGGATTGTTTTTTTGAGGTATCGGTTATACGGAAGTTACGGTTGATTGGGTCATGGATAAACAGGTTTTTACTGTAGATTGATAACCCCCTTTGCGAATAGACCCTTGTCTTCAATGAATCCTGCTATGATTACCTCTTTCTGGTAACCCATGCGAGCTCTTCGCTTTATCTTTGTGGAGATCCTGCAGCTCAGTGGTCACCACACTATAGAAAGGATGTTAAGGCATGGGAAAGGGTACAAAGAAGGTTTACTAGAATGATACCAGGATTGAGGGACTTCAGTTATGGGAAAAGACTAGATAGGCTAGGTTTATTCTCTTTAGAACAGAGAAGGTTGAGAGGAGACCTAATAGAGGTTTATAAAATCATGGGTGGATTCGACAGGGTGAATAAGGAAAAACTGTTTCCACTGGTGGGCGAATCTTTGACTCGTGGTCACAGATTTTAAATAGTTTCAAAACGCAGCAGAGTGGAGCTGAGGAGAAATGTTTTCACTCAGCGGGTTAATCAAATCTGGAATGCGTTGCCTGAAAAGGTGGTGGAGGCTGATTCGATAACAGCTTTTAAAAGAGAATTAAATCTTTATTTAGGGAGAACGGGTCTGTTAGGTTATGGGGAGAGAGCTGGGCAGTGGGATTGAGTTGCTCTTTTCAAAGAACCGGCACAGATTGGATGGGCCGAATGGCCTCCTTTTGTGCCGTAACATTCTATGATTCTATTTATTTGGACTTTTTGTGTATGTGGACCTTCAAGTGTCATTGAACAATACCTTCCATATTGATGCTCACTCCTTTGTGTAGAGCCTCACTGTGACAGTTGCTTACCTTCACCAGTTAGAAGAACATTGATTATTGGCAAATATTTTGGAAAAATATTTTTCAGATTTTGTTTTACTTTGTAAATTATTGCTTTTCTATCCTTCCAAAATTGAGTGTTGGCCTGAGGGATAGGGGCGGGAGTGGTCACCTCAGAGCTCAAGTTTGTGAAGGCCTAGTTCAGTTGGTCGCACTGTAACTTGTTTGTCAGAAGGTTGTGGCTTCAAGATCCAAATTAGACTTTTGAACAGACATTGTCTAGGCCTGCAGTACAGTGCTAGGCGAGTAGGGGGGATGCACTTTGAATGAGGTGTGAAATTAACAGATTCCTATCTGTGTGTTCAGATGTTTATCGATACAGTTAGCAGCCACCTCTGTTTTTCTCCACAGCTAGCATCTGTCATTCTCAAACAGTACGTGGAAACTCATTGGTGTAACCAGTCTGAAAAATTCCGCCCACCGGAGACCACTGAGAGGGTAAGAATGTACAAAACACGTATAACTGCATTGTAATCAATCAATTAGTTTATTCTCAGTGAAGTTGATGTTATTTTTTAGTAAAATTAGCAAGTGAATGAAGTGAAATTAATTTATGTTTGAAACTTACATAAATTGAAGCAAACCCAACAGGTTGTAGCACTTTGCTATTTTGGGAAACCTGTATCAGCGCTTTCCCACAGGCAAAGCCCAACTGTCCTTCCTCTCCCACATCTGGTCCCTCACCAGCACAGCTTTTTTCCATTTGCAAAATATTGCCCGTCTCCGGCAAAACATTGCCTCGAAAGCCGCTGAAACTCTGGTCCAAGCCTTTGACATGTCTCGGCTGGACTACGCAAATGACCTCCTCGTCGGTCTCCCCTCCACCACAATCCATAAAATCTAGCTCATTCAGAACTCTACCACCTGCACCAAACTTTGCTCCCTGATTACCAGTCCTTGCCAGACTCACTGGCTCCCTGTTCCGGAGAGGATCGATATCAAGATCCTCACTCTTGTTTTCAAATCTCTACTCCTCTGCATCCCCCTACCTCTCTGACCTCCTCTCTCCCCAACACAGCAACCGTTGCCTTCGTTCCTCCAGTTCTGGTCTGCTTGTCCGCCGAATCCTCCGCTCCACCATCGGCGGCCGTGTCTTCAGCTACTACGCCCCGAGACTCTGGCTCCCTTCCTCACTCCCTTCACGTCACCTGCTCTTTTCCTAGTTTCAGATCTCAGCTGAAGACCTTTCATTTCAATTGCACCTTTGGTCACCTTTTTCCCACTCCCCCCTGGCTCGGGCCTAGGATCCATTATTGTAAAGCACTCTGAGACGCCATCCGGCGTGGAGGGCGCTATACAAATCAAAGTTGTTGTTGTTATTATTTGCTCACAAATCTTATCTATTTTGCTCTTGAAACAAACACATTATGCTTCCATTGTCTCCCTAGGGAGCCTGTTCCATATGCTTTACTGAAGTAGTTCTGCGCAGATTTGTTCTGAATTTAATCTTCAATCGCAGGTTCTACTGTTCAGTACAAAATAAAATAGATTTTTTTACATTACACATTATCCAATCGTTTCAAAATCTTAAATACCTCATATAGATGACCTGCTTATTGAAAAGTGCACAGACTCTCTTTGCTGATTTAGTTTGCTCTGTATGGTAAATGCTGCTCTGATGCTTAGGAAGTCTTTCTAGATTGTGAGAGGACGATGGCCTTGAGCCCTATACTATCCCATGTCACGTTCTTCTATGGATGCTTCTTATGGAAATCACTAAGATACCTACAGAAAGGTACACCACAGACGCAATGAGTGTGGAAAGTAGGGTCCGGCGATATATCGCTAAAACCCGATATAATTTTCATATCGATACGCCGATATAGACATTTTAAAAATATCGATATATCAAAAAAACGATATATCGAGGTAAAAAATCGGGATGCGAGCACACTGAACTACAAGACCCAGAATGCTCATCTCAATACACAATGCACAGACCGAGGTGCAAAGCCGCCATATTGTATTCACAGTCCTCGAATACAATATACAGGTATGCAAGGGGTGGGGGGTGAGAGAGACGGCTAGGTGGGGGGTGAGGGGGAGAGAGACGGCTGGGGGAGGGGGGGGGAGGGGGAGAGAGACGGCTGAGGGGAGAGGGAGAGAGACGGCTGGGGGGAGGGAGAGAGAGACGGCTGGGGGGGGGAGAGGGGGAGAGAGATAGCTGGCGGGGGAGGAGAGGGGGAGAGAGACGGCTGGGGGGAGGGGGAGAGAGACGGCTGGTGGGGGGAGAGGGGGAGAGAGACGGCTGGGGGGAGGGGGAGAGAGACGGCTGGGGGGAGGGGGAGAGAGACAATAACAACAACAAATTACATTTATAGAGCGCCTTTCACGTCGGGAGGACGTCCCAAGGCGCTGCACAGGAGGCGTGTGACCCGAGCTGGGAGGGGAGTGTTTGGGGAGGGGTGAAACATGAAGGGGAGGTCGAAAAATTCGGGGTGGAACAAAAGGCACGGTCGAAGAGGAAAGTCTTCAAACTGGCCTTGAAAGAGGAAAGGGAAGAAACGAGACGGAGGGATTGAGGGATGGCATTCCATAGGGTGGGAGCGGAGAAACTGAAGGCCCGGCCTCCGATGGTGGGGCGGTTCAGGCGGGGGGCTTGGAGCAGGCCAAGTCCTGTTGAACGGAGGGTCCGGGTGGGCGTGTAGGGGGAGAGTAAATTGGTTAAATAGGGCGGGGCAAGGCCGTGTAAGGCCTTGAAGGTGAGGACGAGGATCTTGAACTCGATCCTCTGGAGGATGGGGAGCCAGTGGAGACGGGCGAGGGTGGGGGTTATATGGTCGCGGAGGCGGGTGTGGGGTAATACACGGGCTGCAGAGTTTTGGATGACCTGCAGCCTGTGAATGGAGGAACTGGGGAGGCCGACGAGGAGAGAGTTTCCGTAGTCCAGCCTCGAGGTGATGTATGCGTGCCCGAGTGTTTCGGCAGCGCGGGGGGTAAGATAGTTGCGGAGCCTGGCAATGTTGCGCAGGTGGAAATAAGCGGTGCCGGTCAAGGCACGGATGTGGGGGAGGAAGGAAAGTTTTTGATCGAACATGATGCCGAGGTTCCTGATTGGCTTTGTGAGGTGGAGAGTGCAGCCTTGGGTGTTGAGGCTGGCAGCGCCCGATGTGCGGAGGCGCTGGCTTGAGCCAATCAGGAGGGCCTCGGTCTTACTCACGTTCAATTGCAGGAAGTTGTCCCTCGTCCAGGACTCGATGTCGGACAGACATGCTGTCAGAACATCGATGGTCTGGGGGTTGAGGGATGAGGCAGAAAGGTACACCTGGGTGTCGTCCGCATACATGTGGAAATTTACCCCATGTTTGCGGATGACATCGCCCAGAGACGGCTGGGGGGAGGGGAAGAGAGACGGCTGGGGGGGGAGGAGAGGGGGAGAGAGACGGCTGGGGGGAGGGGGTGAAAGACGGCTGGGGGGAGTGAGAGAGAGACAGCTGGGGGGAGAAAGATGGCTGGGGGGGGGGAGAGGTGACAAGGGGGGAGGGAGAGAGAGACGGCGGGGTGGGGGGGGGAGGGAGAAAGTGACGGCTGGGGGTTGGTGGGGGAGAGAGACGACGGGGGTGGGGGGTGCGAGAGAGGGACGGCGGGGTGGGGGGTGGAGAGACGGGGTGGATGTGATAATATACAGATAGATAGAGATGGGGGGGATAGGAGAGAGGGAGAGAGACACAGAGATGGAGAGAGTGAGAGACACAGAGAGAGAAAGATATTTACCTCCTGAGAAGATAGGCCCCGAATGCGCGCGCACCCGGAATTTGCGCGCGCATGCGCAGTACGAAAAACCCCAAAATATCGATATTTCGGTATATCTCGATATATCGATATATTTAATCTGAAAATTTCCATACCGACGGACCCTCGTGGAAAGTCCATATCCTGAACTGCACAAATACTGACACAGCAGCCACACCGGGATCTATACACTGGGCCCTCCACACTGGACGGCTTCTCAGAGCGCTTCACAATAACGGATCCCGGGCCCAAGGCAGGGGGAGGGGAAAAAAATCGATCCTCTCCGGCACGGAGCCAGTGTAGTCTGCATTCCAGGCAACGACTGGAGACATCATCTTCTCAATATCACTTCATTTACAGGCGAAAGCAGCCATCAGAGAACTACTACCAAATGGTCTTCGGGAATCCATAAGTAAGGTGCGATCAAGTGTAGCCTACGCTGTGTCAGCGATCGCTCACTGGGACTGGCCGGAGGCCTGGCCAGAGCTTTTCCGACTGCTGATGGAGATGCTGATCAGTGGCGATGTCAATGCAGTACATGGAGCTATGCGTGTACTCACAGGTAGGATTGATTTTAGAGATTCTCAAATCGTAGTAAAATGTCAATAATTGTTTGAATGGATTAATGGTTTCTGTTCTAAAAATGTATCTCAGTGGCTGTTGTGCTACACTTGGTCCTATCTCTGTTGTGTAGAATTCATACAGTTATACATCTGCATTGTTTTCTCTTGCAGAATTCACCCGCGAGGTAACGGATACCCAAATGCCGCTGGTAGCTCCTGTAATATTGCCAGAAATGTATAAGATCTTTACAATGGCTGATGTGAGTGAGATATGTATAGTCGATATTCATGTCCATCATGTAAGCTTGGCGGAGTCTCCAATCCACGGTGCTCTGAACAAATCAAAAACACATCAAGATATTTTCTGGAAATATGGTGGATTACAGTAAAACCTCGATAATCCAAAAGGTGGCAACTCCCTAAAACTGGCAAGATTATAAAATACAACAGTGTTAGATTTTTCCAGATTTCTGACAAAAAAATTGGGAAACCCGAGGTTGGGAACAGCAGCTTATAGATCCCGGTGTGGCTGCTGTGTCACCTGGCGCTGTGGGTGGACGGCCATAGTTTGGTGTCAGTGCTGTGTTTTCAGCCCATGTGGTGGATCCTGTAGCTCAGTGGTTAGAACAATTGCCTTACACGAGACACCTGTGATCGAATCCAGGCAGGTGTCTCATGTGAATCCAGGTAAGTTTCCTTACTTCACACACACACGCCTAATAATAATCCCTAAAAAAACTATGAGAAATTGGTAATTTCAATCCACGACTGTCTTGTGGGGACACTGCTGTGGCGTAGTTGGCTGCTGCGTTTCACTCACAGTCAATTCACTTTACAGTATATTCTGTCAAGCACTTTGAGACGTCAAGAAGACATGAAAAGTGCTATATCAAATTTAGCCCGGTCCAGATGGGATGCATCGCAGGTTACTAAGGGAAGTATGGGAGCAAATAGTAGAGACTCTGACCACAATCTTTCAATCTTCCTTGAACACAGGGGTGGTGCCAGAGGACTGGAGGGTTGCTAATGTTGCTCCCCTGTATAAAAAGGGGCAGAAGGACAAACCTGGGAACTACAGGCCAGTCAGTCTAATGTTGGTATTAGGCAAACTTCTAGTCTATAATCAACAACAACAACAAATTGCACTTATAGAGCGCCTTTCACGTCGGGAGGACATCCCAAGATGCTGTAATAATCAGGGACAAGATAGATCTTCACTTAGAAAGATATAGGCTAATAAAGGACAGCCAGCATGGATTTGTTAAAGGCAAATCTTGCCTTACAAATCTGATAGAATCTTTCAACGATGTAACAGAATGGGTGGACGAGGGTAGCGCAGTTGATGTAGTTTACATGGACTTTCAAAAGGCATTTGACAAAGTGCCGCATGAGAGGCTTATTAGGAAAATAGAGGCCCACGGCGTTAAAGGGACAGTGGCAGCATGGATCGACAACTGGCTGTGAAACAGAAAGCAGAGAGTTGTGAGCGGCTGGTTTTCAGACTGGAGGGAAGTGTGCAGTGGCGTCCCCCAGGGATCAGTTTTAGGACCACTGCTCTTTTTAATATATATTAATGATTTGGGTTTGGGTTTAGGGAGCACAGTTTCCAAATTTGCAGATGATACTAAGTTAGGGAGAATAGTAAATAGTGAGGAGGATGGTAGCCATCTGCAAGAGGTTATAGATAAAATGGTAATGTGGGCAGACACATGGCAGATGAAGTTTAATACAGAGAAGTGTGAGGTGATACACTTTGGGAGAAGAAATGAGGGGAGGCAATATAGGCTAGATAGCACAATTTTAAGGGGTGTGAAGGAACAGAGAGACCTGGGGATTTGTGTTAGTGACTCTTTGAAAGTGGCAGGACAGGTAGACAAAGCGGTTAAGAAGGCATATGGGATACTAGGCTTTATAAATAGGGGCATAGAACACAAAAGTCAGGAAGTGCTGATTAACCTCTATAAGACTTTGGTTAGGCCTCAGCTGGAGTACTGTGTACAATTCTGGTCACCACACTTTAGGAAGGATATTAAGGCATTGGAAAGGGTGCAGAGGAGATTTACTAGGATGGTACCAGGAATGAGGGACTTCAGCTACGAGGAAAGGCTAGATAGGCTAGGCTTATTCTCTCTAGAACAAAGAAGATTGAGACGAGACATGATAGAGGTTTATAAGATTATGAGAGGTTTAGACAGGGTAAATAGGAAAAGACTGTTTCCACTGGTGGGCGAATCAGTGACTCATGGTCATAGATTTAAAATAGTTTCAAAATGAAGCAGAGGGGAGCTGAGAAGAATTTTTTTCACTCAACGGGTTGTTCAAATCTGGAATGCACTGCCTGAAAAGGTGGTGGAGGCTGATTCGATAACAGCTTTTAAAGGGGAACTTGATCTTTATTTAGGAAGAGCAGGTCTATTAGGTTATGGGGAGAGAGCTGAGCAGTGGGATTCAGTTGCTCTGTTCAAAGAGCCAGCACAGACTAGATGGGCCAAATGGCCTCCTTTTGTGCTGTATGATTCTATGAAATGCAAGGATTATTATTATGGTGTATGGGGCGGGGCTTCCCCAGCCATTTCTGGGTAGGTTTCTAAATACCAGCAAATTCTGAAATCTGGGAGGTGAGTAGGCCCAACCACGCCGGGTTACCCAGGTTTTACTGTATAGAAAAAAAATTGTTATATCCCGGGCGAGGGCATACAGCCCACAAAATCTGCTCCTTCAATATTCCTCCTTGGACAGTCTCATGGCCCCTCCGCCTTTGCTACAAAAGGCCTCCCACTGATTTTCTCTGAGCTGCTAAGATGGCTATCCCATAGGACAAGACGAGGCCACTCAGCCCCTCAAGCTTGTTCTGTAAGATCATGGTTGATCTGTACTTCAATTCAATTTTCCCACCTTTGCTCCATATATCTTGATACCCTTACCCAACAAAAAGCTATTGACCAGAGTCTTGGAAAATATGAATTGATTCAGTATCTACAGCCATTTGGGGGAGAGAGTTCCAGATGTCCATTACCACCGTGCACTCTAGGAGTGAGCCAAGATCTCTTAACCCTGTTGCTATCCGTTAGACTTTTTGCCTCTTTTCCACATCTCCTGTACACTGTCCTGCCTGACCTTCCAGGCCTCCTTTTGTGCTGTAAAATTCTATGATTCTATGTAGCACTACAAAATGTCTGCTCCATCACTGAGATACTCTTGCTCCACACCCTTACTGTAAATGAGCACATTAACATTCTGAGCCTAATTAAATTGGACTGTGGGCCCTCGTTAAGGCTTCCCACCTGGGTGCATGTTCCACCACACATACACCCTCAACCAAACTCCCATGACAATGGCGTGGAGTTCATACCCCAATCCCCTACTTGATCTCTCCCTTATCTCTCCTCTCAGAGTGATGTCACACCTCCAACCTCCACATAGAATTTTACAGCACAAAAGGAGGCCATTCATCCCATCGTGTCTGTGCCGGCTCTATGAAAAGATCTATTCAAAGTCAATCCCACTCCCTGGCTCTCTTCCCCATAACCCCGCAAACTTGTCCTCCCCAAATAACCATCCACCTTTCTTTTAAAAGTTGTTATTGAATCCGCCTCCACCACCTTTTCAGGCAATGCATTCCAGATTCGAATGACTCACTGCATGAAAAACTTTCTGCTGACCTCCCCTCTGCTCCTTTTAGAAACTATTTTACATCTGTGACCTCGAGTCACTGACACACCCACCAATGGAAACAGTTTTTCCCTGTTTACCCTATCAAATTGCCTCCTGATTTTGAAAACCTCTGTTGGGTCTCCTCGTAACCTTCTATTCCAATGAGAATAATCCTAGCCTCTCTAGGCTTTCCGTATAACCAAAGTCCCTCATTCCTGGTACCATCCTGGTAAATCTCCTCTGCCCCCTTTCCAATGCCTTAACATCCAATGCCTTACAATGCCTTAAAGTGTGGTGCTCAGAATTGAACACTACTCCAGCTGAGGCCTAACCAGCGTTTTATTCAGGTTAATCATAACTTCCTGACTTTTGTACTCTTATCTCCCTATTTATAAAATTTATAAAGCCTAGTATCCTGTATGCTTTTTTAACAGCCTTATCTACCTGTCCTGCCACCTTCAAAAAATTATTACATAACCCCCCCAGGTCTCTCTGTTCCTTCACACCCTTAAAATTGTACTATCTTGGAGCTCCTGTAACTCAGTGGTTAGAACACTCGCCTTACAAGCGTGAGACCTGTGCTCGAATCCAGGCAGATCACAGCGAAATCTTGGGCGAGTTTCCTTACTCCACACGCCTAATAATCCTCCAAAAAAAACACACAATAATAAAATTGGTCATTTCAATCCACGGCTGTTTGTGGGACACTGCTGTGCACAATTGGCAGCCGCGTTTCAGCCACAAATATACAGTAAATTCACTTTACAGTAGATTCTGTGAAGCGCTTTGAGACATTTAGAAGACGTGATAAGGCGCTATATCAAATGCAAGGATTATTATTATCTAGCCTATATTGCCTCTCCTCATTCTTCCTCCCAAAATGTATCACCTCACATTTCTCCACATTAAACTTCTGCCATGTGTCTTCCCATTTTATTCTGTTCCATGTCTTCTTGCTACTATCCTCCTCACTATGTACTACTTTTCTTAACTTTGTATCATCTGCAAACCTGGAGACTTTACCCAAGTCCAGATCATTTATATATATTAAAAATAGCAGTGGTCCCAATACCGATCCCTGGGGGATGCCATTGTACCCTTCCTTGCAGTCAAAAAAACAGCCGTTCACCACAACTCTGCTTTCTGTTTCCCAGCCAGTTATCAACATATCAAAAAACTTCAGGTTTGTTAGACAATATTTGCCTTTAACAAATCCATGTTGACTCCTTTATTAACCCATATTTTTCTAATTGAAGATTTATTTTGTCTTAGATTATAGTCTCACCACTAGACTAGTTTTCCCACTACTGATGTTAGACTGACTGGCCTGTAGTTCCCAGAATTGTTCTTCTGCTCATTTTGTACAGGGGAGTAACATTAGCAACCTTCCAGTCCTCTGGCACCACCCCTGTGTCCAAGGAAGATTGAAAGATTGTGGCCAGAGCCTCTTGCTATTTGCTTCTGTACTTCCCTTAGTAAGGATGCTAGGATGCATCCAGACCGGGTGACTTCTCTACCTTGAGCGCCATCAAACTTTTTAGTACTTCCTCTCTGTTTATACTTATCCTATCCAATTCCTCCTTCCTCTCCTCTGATACTGTGGTGTTGGCTGCATCCTTTTTTTTGTGAAGACGGATGAAAAGTACTCATTCAGTACATCAGCCATGCCCTCTGCCTCCACAATATGATTTCCAGCTTGGTCCCTAATTGGCCCCACCCTACCTTACCTTTGACCAACCTTTTATTCTTGATATGCTTGAAAAGTACCTTAGGGTTACCTTTAATGTTACTCGCTAATCTTTTTCTGTTTAATCTTTTTGCCCCTCTTATTTCTTTTCAATTCTACTCTGTACTTCCTATATTCTATTTGCTTGTCTTCGGAATTTGGGGCCTGACATTTGTCATAAGCCTCCTCTTACTGTTTTATTTTAACCCCAATTTCCTTAGTCATCCAGGGAGGTTTGGATGCCCTATGTTTTACCTTTGTGCGAATGTATTTGTTCTGTCCCCAAACTATCTCCTCCTTGAAGACTTCTCATTGCTCTTTAGCTGTTTTACCTGCCAATCTGTCTTTTCAGTCCATCTTGGCTAGGTTCCTTTTCAACTCACTGAAATTAGCCCTTTTCCAGTTGAGTAACTTCATCTTTGATTGTTCCTTGTCGCTTTCCATAAGTACTCTGAATCTAGTGATATTGTAATGACTGTTGCCCAGATGCTCTCCTACTGAAACCTGCTCCACTTGCCCCACTTCATTCCCCAAAACTAGATCCAGCACTGTTTCCTTGCTCTGTGGACTGGAAACATACTGATCAAGAAAGTTGTCCTGTACACATTTCAGGAATCCTTCCCCTCTCCTTGCCCTTCACATTGTTATTTTGCCAGCCTATGTTAGAATAATTGAATTCTCCCATTATCACTATATTGGTTTTGCATCTTTCTGAAATCTGCTTGCAGATCTGCTATCTCCTTCCCACTGTTTGATGGTCTATAGTATATCCATAATGGCTCCTTTTTTGTTCCTTCCCTCCTGAATACATTACAGCCAAGAATATTCAGCTCCAATTCCTGCCCTTGTTTGAGCCAAGTCTCTGTTACTGCTACTACATCAGCAACTTGAGCCTGCAGCTCACCGATCTTGTTTGTCACACTCTGTATTTGTGCACTGCAAGACCTGTTTTGCATTTTCCCCCTGTCTTATACCTCATTTTTCTGAACCCCTGGTTTTTGCATTCCCATCCCCCCTCAAAATTAGTTTAAACCCCCTCCCCCTACAGCACTAGTTAACAAGAACAGCAACAGATAACCTCCCTTAAGGAACATTGGTCCCAGCCCTGTTTAGGTGTAATCTATCAGGTACAGGTACTACCTGCCCCAGAACAGGTCCCAATGATGCAGGAACCTGAAGCCCTCCTTTCTGCACCTTTTCTTTAGCCATGCATTTATGTGCTTGATCCTGCTATTTTGAAACTCACTTGCATGAGGCACTGGGAGTAATCCAGAGATCACCACCTTTGATCTTTTTCTCCAGCTTCTGATAATCTCTTATAGTATCTCAGCCTTTTTTGTTCTGACATCATGGGTCCCAACATGGACCACCACATCTGGACGTTCCACCCCCTCCCCGCCCACCCCACCCCCGGGAGGCAATATACCATCCGAGACACATGTCTTTGGTTGCAGAAATGCCTGTCTGTACGTTTGACTGTTGTATCTCCAATGACAACTGCATTTACACTCTTCCCTATGTCACCCTGTTCATCCAATTGCTTTTTACTACTCTTACCCCGAGGTATCAACTCATCAGTACATCCATGCTACACTTTCAGGGGATTTCTGTACTGCCCATCCCCTCTTCCTACAATGCCGGGTTGTCACCCAGTCACTCTCCCTCTGAACCTTTGGTGGATGTGGGATGACCACCTCCTGAAATGTTCAGTCCACGAAATAAATCCTCAGCCTCTCGTATACCATGTAGTGACTCCAGTCTCTCTCCGAGCTCAGAAATCCCACCTTGCTGAAATCTCATCTTTTCCAAGTGCCTCCACGTAGGTGATTTCAACTTTCACTTCAATCTGCTTCCCTCTTCTCACTTCTATTTCCTCCTCTCTTTTTCTCTTCAACTTCACAGCTCACAACAGCTCTCCCACGCACATCCACAGACAGCCTCTGATTATTTCCTAAGGTAACTCCATTTTTGAGATCATTATCATTGACAAGGCTACTTTGACAACCTTTTTTTTTCATCTCCCCATGTTGGTTTATTAAATTCTACGTTTTCTCTGCATTTCTGAAGGAAACTTCTCCCCTGCTCTCACGTTCCCCTCTGCTCCCCGCTGCTTTTATCCAGCTCTTTCACTTCCCCCTTCAACAATGTCACTCACAATCCAGCATCTTTTGCCTCCCCGCTTGATTCTTCAAGTACAACAGCCTCACTGTCTCAATTTCAAGCCTGTGGCATCAGTGGCGCAAAATTAGTGTTAAACACCTGTATGTTTAAGCTAAGCTTTCTAATGTTTTAACATTGGGACAGTAAATAATTGGATTGAGGAATTAAGTGATCTGGGATATGGAAAGGGTAGAGTATAAACACTGGCACTAGTTATGCTGAATGGCCTTTTTTAAGGCATATAATTTAATGTAATTCCCTGGTTGGCTTCTGCAGGTTTACAGCATTCGAACCAGGGCTCGCGCCGTGGAGATTTTCACCACATGTGCCAATCTGATCTGTGCCATTGAGGAAATTGAAAAGGTAAATGCGGGTTGGAATCAAAAGGGAAGTTTGGGTTTAAGTGACATCTGAAGATATTAAACAATGGTATCAATAGAGTATTGACCAAAATGCACCTGGCTGCACTTGGCGGCATTCTCAATCTCATCTGATTGTCGGGTACCCATTAGAAGAAACCATCTATTGAGAGGTTATTATACACAACCAGAAAATTCCACGTGGATAGCGCCGTTCATTTTGGAGAACATCCCAAGCCACTGGGCAGTCAGTGTTTTGGACACAAGCTGCAGTCGGGGCAGAGAAAGGAGGGACCGATGGCACGGTCGAACAGAATGGGGTTTAGGCACGACTTGATGGAAGCTAGGGAGTTGGGGGAGGGTGGACAGATTGCGGGATGAAATTCAAAGGTTGGAGCCAGAATGGATAATGGCTCGCCCGCTGATAGTGATGTGGGTGGGTCAGATGGACATGGAGCAGATTGGAGCCTGCTGAGCAAAGGGATTTGACAGGTTGATAGCGGGTTCGGAGGGGGCAGGATTTTGAATTTAATCCTCTTAATGATGGGGGGGCCAATGGAGTCGGGTGAGAATGGGGGAGATGGGTTTGCAGAGCTTGATGTGGGAGAGAATACAGGGCTGCAGGGTTCTGGATGATCTGCAGCCTATGGAGGGAGGAGTTGGGGAGGCGATAAGCAGGGCGTTGCCATGAGCCTGTACATGATGAAGGCTTGAATAAGGGTGAAATGGCCTGGGGCATGAGGCAGTGGCAATGTTGTGGAGGTGAGAATGGGTCATGGTGTAGATGTGGGGGATGAAAGACAGGACACCTAGGATCGAACAAGACACCTAAGTTCCTGACTGGCTTTGTGAGGTGGAGTGAGCAATCATGGGGGTTAATGCTGCTAGTGCCTGATGTGTGAAGGCGCTTGCGCGAGCCAATCTAGAGAACCTCTGTCTTGTGACCGCTACTGTGAAGCGCTCTGAGACGCCGTCCGGCATGGAGGGCGCTATATAAATCGAAGTTGTTGTTGACATTCAACTGTAGAATGCTAGCTCTCATCCAGGACTTGATGTCTGACATACAGTCTGTCAGGACAGCAGTGGTCCTGGAATTGAGGGTGGAGGCTTAAAGATTGTTGTATAAGTAGCGTTGGCAAAGACTGGGGTACAGATTGCAAAATGGCCTCGGCTGGAAGAGGACAAGATAAATGGTATTACTTTGGCAGCATAAATCAGTTGGTTATGGCCCCATGCTGTTCTCTACTTTGCGAGTCTCTGAAATTAGCCGTTACATAGAGATGCTGAGCTAAGACTGGCAGTTCGCCCCAGGAGGGCGCCGAGAGTGTCTCGCCCCCATCTCACTTTGCACAGCTACTAACAGGGATTTTAAAAAAAACTAGTATTCAGATATCTCTTTGAGAATGAGTTGATAAATATGTTTTGTGTTATTTATGGGAATGTACCTTTGCAGGTATTGATTACGGGCAGTGTGGTGCTGTCAGCCTTTGGCAGGGCTGGTGCTGCTCGGGACTAAGCAGACTGATAACAAAGAATTTGTGGGGACCGTGGGTATAGTTTGTAAAATGTACTTTATACTACACCTGTAATGGATTCCCTCTGTACATTGCCAGGGAGCAGCCAGGGCACTGATCTTTCCTGTGGTACAACAATTCACAGAAGCCTTTGTACAGGCCCTACAATTGCCAGATGGCCCGACTTCAGACAGTGGGCTGAAGATGGAGGTGTTGAAGGTGAGTGGTTGCAGGAAAGAACCAGTTGCACATTAATAATAATAATACTAATAATAATCCTTACATTTAATACAGCGCCTTTCATGTCTTCGAGACGTCTCAAAGCGCTTCACAGAATATACTGTAAAGTGAATTGATTTTATATTTGTGGGCAAATTGCGGCAGCCAATTGCGCACAGTGATATCCCACAAACAGCTGTGGATTGAGTGACCAAATTTTTTACCCGGCAATCGGCTAACAAACGAGTTCCTTCTTACTGCAAGGCACGTGTGGCATCTACTTTAGCCAAATGTACTCTATCCTATCTGAAATTCAAATAAAAACGATAATAATTTTACTGCAGGTCACTTCACATCGTGTAGATCACTCCTGGTCATTTATTTATCAGTGTGCGTCAATTTATATTCATTTTCTAAAACCAAAAAAGGCAAGTAAACTCATCAATTAATAAACCTGAGAAGGGGGAATTTTAATTTCATTGTGGATTTCATTTGAATTTCATTGTGGATAAGACTCACTTATTAGCTATATTTTTGAAGTTCAGATATGGAATGGTCTTCAAATCAGATTGAGCTGTAATTTAGCCTCTGTATTTAGTTTAACGGAAATAAGTTGAGCTCCGGAGGCTCAATGGAAGGCTGATCTGTTCGACTAATGTTTTAACTATGTGTCCTGCCTTGCAGTGTAGCTAATGTAAACTGCAGGAATATTTTCTCAGTGACCTTCTTGTTCTCCACTGTTTAATAGCATCGGAACAAGAAGCATCAGAACAAGAAGCATCAAAAGCTGATCTGACATAGTAACAATAAGGGAAACCTCATAAGTATATAATGGGCTTCTCGCATCCGAAGCCAATAGGTTCTATACTACAACTGTGTTGTACCCAATTGTGGGCTATCGAGTGCATTGTAAGGGGCTCCACTAGCAAAATAAAACTACTTTATAATTATGCTTATTCCAGAAATCATTTGATTGCAAATTCAATACCCCACTTAACGAACCCTCGGTTAACGAAAGTTCACTATAACGAAGGTTTCTATTTGTACCACTTATGCGCTTAACATAAGAAATAGGAGCAGAAGTAGGCCATTCGGCCCATTGAGCTTGCCCCGTCATTCAATCATGGCTGACTCCAACTACCTGCCTTATCCCCATACCCCTTAATCCCTTTATAAATGAGAAATCTATCTTACTCAGTCTTGAATATGTTCAAGGACTGAGCATCAACAGCCCTTTGGGGTGAGGAATTCCATGCATTCACTACCCTCTGAGTGAAAAAGTGTTTTTCTCAACTCAGTACGAAAGGGCTGACCCCTAACTTTAAGACTGTGACCCCTGGTTTTAGTTTCTCCAACCAGGGGAAATAGTCTCCCACTATCTACTTTGTCGTGCCCCTTAATAATCTTATAGGTTTCTGTAAGATTCCCTCTAATTCTTCTATATTCCACAGAATATAGGCTGAAATTAATCAACCTAGCATCATAACTCATCCCCCTCAGTCCAGGTACTAACCTAGTAAACCTACATTGCGCTCCCTCCAAGGCAAGTACATCCTTTCTTAAATAAGGAGAACAAAACTGCACACAGTATTCCAGGTGTGGTCTCACCAGGGCCCTATACAGCTGCAGCAAGCCTTCCCTACTCTTATACTCTAAGCCTTAACCAAGGCTGCATTCGCTATAACGATTGTTTACAAACACTTTAAATCTCGCGGGCTTCTCGTCGCAGCTTCTCATGGGTAGCATCCCTCCCGGTTGCCCCAGCAACCCACTCTCAGTCTTTAGCGTGCCTCAGTTAAGCAGTCCAGTGCAGTCCCTCCCATATGGGAGGAGCTTAAGCGGCAGGATGCTTTGTGGCTTCAATAAAAGTAAGTCGAGGACTGTCGAGTCTGTATTTTATTGTTTATTTGTTGTATTTACTAACATTTTAATATTTTATTGTTGTATTTAAAGTTGTGTAGCCTTCAATAGCAGTTATATCTACCTTAAGCTTTCGCTAGTACAGGTTGAGCATCCCCGTAGCCGAGCCCAGGTTCGGGTATTTCCGGACTTCGGAACGTCAGAAGCGCGACCCGAGTCCGGAAATGCCTGGGCCCAGGTTGCGATATTTTGATGCAGTGATTGTGAAGACCTGGCCTGGAGCAGGTAGGATTGGCGTTTTTATTCTTGCAATTTTTGTCATTCCGGATTCCGGAACTCCGGATTTTGGCTGCTCAACCTGTACACCGAAAATGTTAGTGCCAGGAACTAAGCTGGTGTTAGTGGGGAGGCTCAGGTCGGGGTGGCGTTTTGGCTGCGGCCAAATATAGTAATATAGTTAAACTCTCCCCTAACAAAATTTTCGCTTAAAGAAGGGTTTTAAAGTCCTTAACCCCTTCGTTAAGCGGGGTCTACCTGTATCAGCATTTACTAGCCTTGGCTGTCAATCAGAATAGTGAGATGTTAGCAATACTATAAATGTTCAAATTGAATGAACGTAAAATATCTTCAGTTCTTGTACTGAGTGTGCATTTGTTATATGCAGTATTAATCCTGGCAATGCCATATGATGGCTAAATGGCAGTTGCTTGTCCAATTCTTGGTTTATTTAGACAAATGCAAGTGTAATCCTATGTGGAGTCCTGTAGTGTAGTGGTTGGAGCACTCGCCTCACAAACGAGAAGAGCTGGGTTTCATTCCCGAGCAGTGCAAACCCTCGTGCAAGTTTGCTCACGCCGCCTGCCTCTGTTTATGCGGCAGTAAATAGGAATCCGGTTCTTAGTCGATTCGCTTTTCCAGTGATAATGTTTATGGGACATGGCTGTGCGCTACTGGCTGCAGTGTTTCTCTCACAAAGTATACAGTCTACAAGTACAGTAGAAGCCTGTTTATCCGTGACTCGATGCACCGGCACGCCCTCAAAAAAGTCCCCATTCGATAAACCGGAATTTATCCAGAACAATAGCTGTGGAGCATTTGTAAATGTATAAATAATAACAAAATAACAGAATATTGTATTGGTACTTATTGTTAAAACTACTCTCTTGCACTTCTCACCTTTGCTGGTAGATGCTGCGCTTGAAGCCATGATACTGCGGTTGAGATTTATAGTCCATCGATTCTTTTTAAAATGGAGCACGCCAAGCAGGGTGAAAAAGACGGAGCGTATATGACTTTAAAGTCATATTAGCGGCAAGCTGATAAGCCACATTGTCGCGCAGGTGCAGTATTTCAGTTTGCCGCTAGTAGAGTCTAGGGCTTTGCCTTGCCGCTAGTAAAGTGTCGCAACTTTAAAATCGCGCTGCCGTTTTTTTCACCCACTTGGCGTCCTCCATTTAAAAAAGAATCACTGGACTATAAACCTCAATCAGTAAAGGTGAGGAGCGCAAGAGAGTAGTTTTAACAATAAGTACCAATGTAATATTCTGTTATTCTCTGTTATTACTTAGTCTGGTGTGTATGGTGTGGGTTAAAAGACCTTTTTTGTGGTGGGTTTTCGGCCGCGGGACGCCCGAATATCCGGCAAGCGCTTTAACCGGCATTGGCCAGGTGCCGGATAAACGGGCTTCTACTGTATACAGTATACACTTTACAGCATATTTTATGAACTGCTTGGAAATGTTTCAAAAACAAGATAAAGCACTAAATGAAATGTAAGGATTTTTATTATTATTTGTCTTTCTGCAAACTTGGTCCTTGTGGTGAATGAATGCATTATGTACTAATTTATATTTGCAACACAGTATTCAATCTCCTTTAGTATTCATTCTCCCACACTGTGGAACTCCATCCTGCAATTCCTTTGCTTCACTTCCTCTTTCCTCCTTCAAGACCTTCCTCTTTGACCGTCACTTCTGCTCCCCTCCTAACTCTTCCATCTCTCCTACTCTCCTTTCCCTTTCCCTTCCCCTTCCACCGTGCTCAGGTCCCGACTGACTGTTCAAGGCTTTGGGACGTCCTCCCGATGTGAAAGACGCTCTATAAATGTAATTTTGTTGTTATTGTTGTTCCCTCAGAGAAGTGCTTAATTCCTGATTCTCTATCTTGTAGGCAGTGACGGCGCTGGTGAAGAATTTTCCCAAGCACATGGTTTCATCAATGCAGCAGATTCTGCCAATAGTATGGAATACCCTTACTGAGAGTGCAACCATATATCCTACACATCGCCCAAATTTGTGCAGATAAGCACATATCTAAAGCTTTAGCACACATCTAAAGATGCTGAATTAGTTTTGTAGGATAGGAGGAAAGAAATGACTCTTGTATGTAATTTTCTTTATGATCTATGTTCCTCTAGCCAGAAGCTGGAAGGGTGGATCTATGGAGAAAGGAAAGTGAGCCAACATTTTGGGTCCACGTCAGACACAAAACTTTGACTCTCTTTTTCCAAAGATACTGCCTTGAGCTGCTGAGTATTCCCAGCAACTTCTTATGATTGCAGATTATTAGATAATTATTTGGGAATGACATGTTTGCAGGCTATCTGGAGGGAACAGAAGAGTGGGATTGATATGGACAGCTCTTTAAAGAGCCATCTCAGATACGATGCCGAGTGGCTTCCTTCTGTGCTGGATAATTCTATGATATCCAGTATCTGCGGTATTTTTCTTTTTGCACCCCATTGTTCTAAGGAATATAACACAGCCTCTCTTCAAAGCTAAATCTGCATCCCAAGTATTAATGTAGTGAATGACAATGGATGCTGGGTGCCTACCAAGCCTGGTGTACATAATACTACAAACAAGGTATGACAACAACAAACAACAACAACAATTTACATTTATAGAGCGCCTTTCACGTCGGGAGGACGTCCCAAGGCGCTGCACAGGAGGCGTGTGACCCGAGCTGAGAGGGGAGTGTTTGGGAAGGGGTGAAACACGAAGGGAAGGTAAAAATGTTCGGGGTGGAACAAAAGGCACGATCGAAGAGGAAAGTCTTCAAACCGGCCTTGAAAGAGGAAAGGGAAGAAACGAAACGGAGGGATTGAGGGATGGCATTCCATACGGTGGGAGCGGAGAAACTGAAGGCCCGGCCTCTGATGGTGGGGCGGTTCGGGCGGGGGGCTTGGAGCAGGCCAAGTCCTGTTGAACGGAGGGTCTGGGTGGGCGTGTAGGGGGAGAGTAGATCGGTTAAATAGGGCGGGGCAAGGCCGTGTAAGGCCTTGTAGGTGAGGACGAGGATCTTGAACTCGATCCTCTGGAGGATGGGGAGCCAATGGAGATGGGCGAGGGTGGGGGTTATGTGGTCGCGGAGGCGGGTGCGGGATAGTACACGGGCTGCAGAGTTTTGGATGACCTGCAGCCTGTGAATGGAGGAACTGGGGAGACCGAAGAGGAGAGAGTTTCCGTAGTCCAACCGTGAGGTGAATTATGCGTGCACGAGTGTTTCGGCAGCGCGGGGGGTGAGATAGTTGCGGAGCCTGGCAATGTTGCGCAGGTGGAAATAAACGGTGCCGGTCAAGGCGCGGATGTGAGGGAGGAAGGAAAGTTTTTGATCGAACATGATGCCTAGGTTCCTGATTGGCTTTGTGAGGTGGAGAGTACAGCCTTGGATGTTGAGGCTGGCAGCACCCGATGTGCGGAGGCGCTGGCTTGAGCCAATCAGGAGGGCCTCGGTCGTACTCACGTTCAATTGCAAAAAGTTGTCCCTCGTCCAGGACTCGATATCGGACAGACATGCTGTCAGAACATCGATCGTTTGGGGGTTGAGGGATGAGGCAGAAAGGTACAACTGGGTGTTGTCCGCATACATGTGGAAATTTACCCATGTTTGCGGATGACATTGCCCAGAGGGAGCGTGTAAAGGGTGAAAAGAAGGGGGCCTAAAACAGAGCCCTGAGGGACGCCGTGAGAAACTGCGGGGGTTTGAAGAAAAACTGTTGGAAGAAACAAAATGTGGGTCAAATAAGAATGGAACCAGTCAAGGACTGTGCCTTGAAGGTTGAGGTGGGAGGAAAGACGTTGAAGGAGGATGGTGTGATCGACTGTGTCGAACGCAGCAGACAGGTCAAGGAGGACGAGGAGGCAGAGGGAGCCCTGGTCACAGGCGGTTAGGATGTCATTTGTGACCTTAACCAGGGCAGTTTCTGTGCTGTGGATAGGGCGGAAACCTGATTGGAGGGGTTCAAAAAGTGAGTGAGTTGAAAGGAAAGAGCGGAGCTGGGAGGCAACCACTCTTTCAAGGATCTTGGATAGAAACGGGAGGTTGGAGATGGGTCGATAACTTGATGGTTGCGACGCATCAAGGGAGGGTTTCTTCAGGATAGGGGTGATGGTGGCTGTTTTAAGGGAAGTAGGGATGGTGCCTGAGGAGAGGGAAAGGTTAATGGTGTCAGAAATGAGCGGGGCTAACAAATGGAGCTGGGTGCGGAGGAGGGGGGTGGGGATGGGGTCCAATGAGCACGTGGTGGGTTTCATGGAGGTAATTGTTCTTGTGACTGAAAGCGGGGTGGTGGGGTTGAAAGTGTGAAATGGGGGGTGAGTAGGGGTTGAGGTAACTGATGAGGGCACGGAGGTGGAGGAGTGGTGGGGGGAGGAAACCGCAGAGCGGATTTTCTCAATTTTGGGCGTAAAGCGCTCTACAGTAAAAGCCTGTTAACCGTGACCTGATCAACCGGAACATCCGTATAACCAGCACCTCCAAAAAAAAAGGTCCCCATTCGAAAAACCAGATCTTATCCAGCACAATCACGGTGGCACATTTAATGAGTCGATTGTCGCACGAGAGTACAGTACGATTAGTTCTGAATGCTGCCGGTAGTGGCACTTCAGTTTTTCTTCTTAAAGGGGCACTGTCGATTTTTCCCCTCTTCTTTTTCTCTCTCTCCCCCTTTTGCTTTCTTTCTTTCTTTCTTTCTTTCTTTCTTTCTTTCTTTCTTTCTTTCTTTCTTTCTTTCTTTCTTTCTTTCTTTCTTTCTTTCTTTCTTTCTTTCTTTCTTTCTTTCTTTCTTTCTTTCTTTCTTTCTTTCTTTCTTTCTTTCTTTCTCTCCTTCCTTCCTTCCTTCCTTCCTTCCTTCCTTCCTTCCTTCCTTCCTTTTCTTTTTCTCACTCGCTCGCTTGCGTGTATTATTAATATGGTATGTTTAGAAATAAGTTAATTTTTTTTGTTGGGTTTTTGGCAGCTGGCTGCCTGAGTATTCGGCATGTTGTTTAACTGTCACTGGTCAGGTCCCGAGGGTGCTGGATAAACGGGTTTTTACTGCATATAACTGGAGCAGAACTTTATTGTTTTTGTATTTTAGATGCATTATTATAACAGCTTCGCATGTAGCTTTGGGATAATAGTATAATTGGGTATTTTCCTCACCTATACTCAGTGCTAGAGTAAGTAACGGGAACTGAGATTGCTGCCTTGTTCATTTACCTTAATACCATCCACCTACGTGAGGACAGAGGTGAACTATACAGAAGAAGTGGATGACCCTGTGGATTCAGATGGTAAGTGATCATATGGGAATGTCCCATTAGTAAATGTGTTGGAAAATGGATTCTCACTAAGGTAACTGTTGTAAAAAAAATTTGCCAGTGCTTTAAGACCATAAGAATTAGGAGCACGAATAGGCCATTCGGCCCTTTGAGCCTGCCCCACTATTTAATAAGATCATGGTTGATCTTCTGACCTAACTCTAATTACCCGAACCTTTGTGAAAACATCGAATTTAACCAGAGGATTGCTTCTAAATAGGTTTCTCTGAATTCGTGCAATAGATTGAGTAACTTACATCTGTTCTTCCTCTGAGGTGAGGTGCTGGGCTTTGAGAACCTGGTGTTCAATATTTTTGAGTTTGTGCACACACTGCTGGAGAACAGGAAGTTTAAGAACACTGTGAAGAAAGCCCTGCCCGAGCTAATCTACTACATCATCCTATATATGCAGATCACTGAAGAGCAGGTGAGATTAAACTAACAACTTGCTCTTATACAGCACCTTTCATATACTATATCATCTAAAATGTGATGAAGGAGAATGAAGCAGAGAGGAAAGAAAGGAGAATTAAGACTTGATCAAAGGCAGATGAAAAATAATAATGATAATAATACTTGCATTTTGAAATAGCGCTTTTCACATTTACTAGACGTCTCAAGGCACTTCATAGAATATACTGTAAAATGAAATGACGGTATATTTTTGGGTGAAACACGGCAGCCAATTGTGCACAGCAGTGTCCCACAAACAGCCGTGGATTGAAATTACCGATTTATTACCGCTTGTAAGGTGAGTGCTCTAACCACTGAGCTACAGGACTCCACAATGCAATTGCAATTCCCGTTGTGGTGCTTGAACTCACAACCTTCTGACTCAAAGAGTGCCATCACAGAGCCAGGCTGACACAGTACATATAGTAAATATGTATACATACCATATCATACATCAAATGCACCATTTTGTAAGTGCAATAAAAGCCCATTTATCCTGCACCCTTGGGACCTTGCCAATGCCAGTTAATGCACGTGCTGGATATTCGGCCGAAAACACACAAAATAAAAAATAATGCATTTTTCTAGATCAATTCCAGTCTATCGAATGTGGCCATTTTTTTTTTGTGGATAATAATGTGTGAAAATGCGAGTGAAAGCTCTTTCCAGTTCCTGATGCGAATGAGAAACAAGTTGATTTTCACATAATAAGAATAAAAGGAAAATTGTTTACTGTAACTTTATTCTATTAATTGGTGAAGAAAAGCTGATCTATAACCTATAGCCACAGAATTTGAATGTGGTCTTTAAAATGTCAAGTTACTGCCTGGGAATCACTTGGACCCCATATTTCTCCAAAATAAATCTTTCGGCGAATTTTGAAGAGTGGAAGAGGCAGCAAGGCAGAGATTTTTGAAAAATTTTAAGGTTTCTTGGCAGAAGGCTTGGTCACCAATGGTGGGAGATATTGAGAAATGAGCAATAGACCAGATATGGAAAAACAGAATATAGGTAGCAGAATAGGGTTGAGGATTTTGTCCAGGTACAAGAATTCAGTAGCTCAGTGGTTAGAGCACTCACCTTGCAAGCGAGAGACCAGGGTTTGATTACCAGCAGGATAAAATCTTGGGCAAGTTTCCTTATACCACATGCCTGATAATAATCCTTCAAGAAAATAATCCATGCTGAGATGTGGAGAGAGCTGTATAAATGCAAGTTGTTGACTGTTCGCGGGACACTGCTGTGCGCATTGTCTCTTACCAACCGCATCTTGACTCAGTTGCCAGTTCAGCTTTTCCAGCAAATGTTCTGTAAATATTGCTGCACATTATGTTGCTGTTGAGCATGTTTGTTGAGTTCCTAAAAACCTCTTTTAAAAGGACAGCAATGCTCGCTATGTTGTTGGCACTGATCTATTTGCTGTCTGGCTTTTCCTGCGTTATTTCACAAGGGAATCCAGTCCAAGTAAAAGTTCTGATACTTGCTACAAGTCCAAGAATCTTCCTTGGGTAAATCTGCATGGAGTCGCCTGGTCTCCGAGCTACAGTAGTTGATTTTCTCTTGTTGCAGATCAAGCTGTGGACAGCAAACCCACACCAGTTTGTGGAGGATGAGGATGATGACACCTTCTCCTATTCTGTACGGATCTCGGCCCAGGATCTCCTCATGGTAAGGCCTTTTCATTGCAGCTACACAGAGTGAACAGGTGGAATCGATCAGGAGGAAGCTTTGCAGCCATAAGATTCCATTCAGTCTGACTTTCTGCGATTCTTCTTCATCCCAATCAAGATCGGTTACAAATCTGCTTATTATAGTCATTCACTGAATATTCAGACTTTAAAATAATAATTGCATGTGCTATAATCCAACTGGTTCCCCATCACTAAACAGTTCTTCTTCAAGATCCCCACACTTGTGTTCAAATTCCTTTACTCCTTGCACCTTCCTACCTCTCTCACCTCCTCACTCCCCAAATCACCACCTGGCAACTCCGCTAACTGGCACCGGTCTCCTGTTCGTCCCTCACGCTCTACGATTGGAGGACACGCATTCAACCTCTATGCCCTGAAACTCTGGATCACTCTCCCTCAATCCCCCTGTCTTGTCCCCTCGCTTCCCCTTTTCAAGTCCAATCTGAAAACCTTCCTTTTCGTCTGGTCACCTCTGCCACCCCCACCTCCCCAGGTTCCACCACTGCTAAGAGCTCTGAGGTGCTACCCTGCATGAAGGGCACTATATGAGTGCAACTTGTTGCAACGTTGTCTAATGTCCCGAAATGATTCACATGATTCTATTACAAGCTAGTAACTGTATATAAAATTTGTTTATCTTGGTTGAATTGTGCAAGTCCCCTCACGCTAACAAGAGAAACTGCTAAGCTGGAAATCTGAAATAAAATTGGAACTGATCAGTGAGCCTGTGAAAGCAAGTTAGCTGGATGGAGATGGATCTGATCCTTTGTCAGATCAATATCTAGGGTTTAGGGAAGGTGGGGGAAGTTTTTGCAATCAGTGACATTGCACTGCTTTGTCAAGTGGGATGTCGGTAAGATTGGAACTGTCCTTTTTTCAAATAACTGTTTATTGTTTTAATCTAAAGGCCGAGGGCAGGGAGATCCACACGGGACACATTCCCTATTCGAGAAAGATCCATGACCGATCCAGCTAGTGGCCGCACCGGCCTGAGATCAATTCCCACATTCCAACCCACTCCCCTCCCTGGGCAAACTCCCCGGTAAACTTCTCTCCCTCCCTGGTAAACTTCCTCCCAGGACAGTGGCAGGAGCCGGTGGTTGGGAGGACACAGCGTGGAGAGCATTACTGCTGTCTTGTCAGGAAGGCAAGCGAGTCTCCTACTAACTATGTTCTTAGAAACAAACCACTGGCTCTTGCTGCTGCAGTTAGTGACCCGTGCTTGGGAGAGAGAGCTTGAGAGGGACAAGATGGAGAGAAGAGTGGGGGAGAGAGAGATTGGAGGAGTGGAGGATGAGAGGAGTGGGGAGAGAGAAAGTGGGGAGTGAGAGAGGGGTGGGCAGAGGAAGAGAGGAGAAAGGAAGGAAGGGAAAGATAGACTGGTGGAGAGAAGAGGAGGAGAGGGGGTTGAAAAGGGGGGAAAGAGGTGTGGAGGAAGCGGAGATATGGAGAGAGGTGGGGAGAGATGAGGAGGGGCAGTAGGAGGTGGGGGAGAGGGTAGCCCAGTATTGTGACTGCAATCCCTGTGTGGAGGAAGGTTTCACTCACATGAGCTAATGCGATGTTCCCCATTTCAGGCTGTTGGAAGCGATTTCCACACTGACAGTGCCGCTGCCTTAGCTGCAGCTGCCACAAAACACCTACAGGAAGCGGAGCAAGCCAAGAACAATGGCAATGCCCATTGGTAAGAGAAAAATGTCACCAGTTTGTTTGTAACTTAATGACCACTGACAGGGGCAGGCTGCAGTTAAGATTATGGCTTTTGCTGGGATGGTGCATCAGATGTCTGCCTTAGTTCATGTAAAATGTGTTTATCCTACTGGGGCTGAAGTGTTGACAACTGTCCTGCTCCAGCTTCCAGCTGTGGATCCTCAGCGGGTCTGTGGGAAGTATCTAACACTAGCCAAGTGATGCCTTGACTTGGATTGATCCCTCTTCTCAATGTTGTGACTTGAATCTAAGAGGTCAGCACAGAGTGGAAGAATGCACTTTTAACACAATCTCTGGCCCATGTTGTCACCATAGCATTCGGTACATCCAAAGTTGGCAGTTGGAGACGGCAAGGACTCCATGTGTAACAAAGGGTTGAGTAGTGTTTCTGATGCTATCTGTACTGCTGGATGATTGTAGATTGAAGTTGGAGGATGTTTGCTGGTCATGAGTGTAATGTGAGGGAAGTAGACTTTTTGGTTTGTTTGACTGCAGGTGGAAGGTTCATGAAGCGTGTATGCTGGCCCTGGGCTCTGTCAAGAGTGCAATCACTGAGAATGTGAAAGATGGTCGGATCCAGTTTGATGTGCATGGCTTCCTGACCAGCGTTGTTCTTGCTGACCTCAACCTGTCAGGTAAAATGTAGTAGCAACTAGTGCTTGTTCCTCATGCACCTGAGATAACTAATTCCACCCAGGACTGACTCATTGTCATCAGTTTTGTTTTGGATGAAAATACGAACACTTTGTGACTCCCTCTCTTCACTAGCCCCCATAAAGTGATCAGATCATTTGTCCACCTGCTATGGCCAGCACTTTCATTATCAATTAGAGGCTGAATCTACAGATTTAATTATTTTACTAGAGAGATTAAAGTATAGAATTATAGGAAACTCACTACCTCAAATTTTGGGGAGCTGTATAACACTTCAGCTTCCAATCACGTCAGGAAATCCTACCAGCCAGAGAATATCACAGGTGAAGATTAGAGTGAAAATAAAGGGAAGTTTACTTTATAGTGACTGTTCTTTTTGTCATCATTCCTGCTCCACTCCCCTCGCTCCTCTCCCCTCGCTCCACTCCCCTCGCTCCACTCCCCCTACCTCTTGATTCCAATCCCTAGCTTGGGTACTCGATTGTCCTGCTATAGAAATGCAATTTGTTTTTGTTTCCCTGACCTGGTCGCTGGTTTTCTCTGGAGTTTACTTAGTTTGTTAGGCCGTTAATGAGAACCTGCCCATTTCTCTCTACATCTCTAATCCTGTACAGGTAGACCCCGCTTAACAAGGGGGTTAAGGACTTCAAAACCCTTCGTTAAGCTAAAATTTAATTAAGTGAGAGTTTAAATATATTACCGTATTTGGCCGCAGCCAAAACGCCGCCCAGACCTGAGCCTCCCCGCTAACATCAGTTTAGTTCCTGGCGCTAACATTTTCGGTGTACAGGTTGAGCAGCCAAAAACCAGAGTTCTGGAATGTGACAAAAATTGCAAGAATAAAAACGCCAATCCTATCTGTTCCAGGCCAGGTCTTCACAATCACCGCACCAAAATATCGCAACCTGGGCCCAGGCATTTCCAGACTCGGGACGCGCTTCTGGCGTTCCAAAGTCTGGAAATACCCAAACCTGGGCTCAGGTACGGGCCCGAGGTTGCCAGATTCAGGACGCTCAACCTGTACTAGCGAAGGCGTAAGATACATGCAGCAAATGTATGCTTAATTTTTAGTGACTTACAAATGAGCATCATCACCATTCTCTTTCCCCAATCCCCCGGCCCAAACCTTGAGAAACGAGCAATGCTCTGCAAACTAGTTTCAAGTTGATCTCTACAACAACAACAACAACAACAAATTAGACTTATTGAGCGCCTTTCACGTCGGGAGGACGTCCCAAGGCGCTGCACAGGACGCGTGTGACCCAAGCTGGGAGGGGAGTGTACAGGAGGGGGTAAAAAAATGTGGGGGAGGTCGAAAAATTAGGGGGGAAACAAAACGCACGGTCGAAAAGAAAAGTCTTCAAACCGGCCTTGAAAGAGGAAAGGGAGGAAGCAAGGAGGAGGGATTGGGGGATGGAATTCCATAGGGTGGGAGTGGAGAAACTGAAGGCCCGGCCTCCGATGGTGGGGCGGTTTGGGCGGGGGGCTTGGAGCAGGCCACGTCCTGCTGAACGGAGGGTCCGGGTGGGCTTATAGGGGGAGAGTAGATCGGATACATAGGGCGGGACAAGGCCGTGAGGGCGGGGCAAGGCCTTGTAAGGCCTTGAAAACGAGGACAAGGATCTTGAACTCGATCCTCTGGGGGATGGGGAGCCAGTGGAGATGGGCGAGGGTGGGCGTTATGTGGTCGCGGAGGCGGGTGCGGGATAGTACACGGGCTGCAGAGTTTTGAATGACCTGCAGCCTGTGAATGGAGGAACTGGGGAGGCCGACGAGGAGAGAGTTTCCGTAGTCCAGCTGTGAGGTGATGTATGCGTGCCCGAGTGTTTCGGCAGCGCGGGGGGTAAGATAGTTGCGGAGCCTGGCAATGTTGCGCAGGTGGAAATAAGCGGTGCCGGTCAAGGCACGGATGTGGGGGAGGAAGCAGAGTTTATGGTCGAACATGATGCCGAGGTTCCTGACTGGCTTTGTGAGGTGGAGAGTACAGCCTTGGATGTTGAGGCTGGCAGCGCTGGCTTGAGCGCCTCTGCACTAATTTCAGATGGATGATATGGAGGTAGCTTTGTTCCCCAGTGCCAATATCCCTCTCTAAGATCTCTTGCCTGCACTTTTCTGAATGTGGCCAGAGAATCTTGGTATTGTAAAGTCAATATTTTGAAGAAAACAAAGGTGAAAACATTCATTTAAAAATACAGCTGGTGAACTTGCTTGTGATGGGTTCTCAATATTGAGAACATTGCAATAAATAAATTCGCCCACAAAATATAGTCAATTCACTTTACACTAGATTTTGTGAAGTGCTTTGAGACGTTTTGAAGGCACTAAATCAAATGCAAGGATTTTTATTTATTATTAGAATCTGTACCTTGGATTATTTAGAATGAACTTGATTTGGGTGTAAAATAAGTTTTTCTTTCCCAGTGTCTCCATTCTTGCTGGGCCGTGCTCTCTGGGCTGCCAGTCGCTTTACTACTGTTATGACACCAGAGTTGATCCAACAGTTTCTACAAGCTACAGTTAGTGGCCTACATGAAACTCAACCACCATCTGTTCGAATATCTGCTGTACGGGCGATCTGGGGGTAAGTGGCTGGGTGTGGGAATCATGTGAGAGATGTATGTGGGGAGGCTGAGCTGTGTGAGAGGTGGGAGCTATATATTGGTACATGGATAGGATCTATAATTGGGGAAAATGGAATCTTCTGAGGCATTGTAGCTGTAAGCCTTTTAAAAGCATGTGTGTTAGTTCAATTTGTTTTCTGGAATAACGTCCTGTCCATTCCCCTCAGGTACTGCGACCAGTTGAAGATCTCAGACTGCACACACATATTACAACCTTTCCTTCCCAGCATCCTGGAAGGGTTGATACATCTTGCCACTCAGTTCAGTTCTGAGGTGCTCACTCTGGTTATGGAGACGCTTTGCGTGGTGTGCACTGTAGACCCTGCCTTCACCACCAGTGTTGAAAGTAAAGTCTGTCCCCTTACCATCGCAATCTTTCTTAAATACAGTAACGGTATGTGGCTAGGAACTAAAGGATTACAAATTGTATCATTGCGTTACTGAACCCCAACCAAGTGTCACTTAGTTCTTAACGGGCAGGAATTTGATCACTTCTCCGAGTCAGTCAAGCTGTGAAAGTAGCACTAATTTTATGCTTCCAAACTTTACCTTTTAAAGTTTGGATCTGTTCTTTGCTCACACTGATTGGCAACGAGACTTGAGTATTTCCCTTGATAGGATTCAGTACAGAATGCTATTAATTCACTCAGGCTAATTGGGATCACTGCAACAATTTCAGTGTTTTCAACTTGAAAGTAAAATTGCAAAATGACACTAATCTGAAAAAAAATCTACCTCTAAATTTTGGATTCTGTTCCCCGTTGATCTCTTCCCTCCCATCTTTTCCCTGTCTTGAAGCTTGTTGACAGTTCTCTGATATTCTCCTGAATGCCAAAGTCACATATGTGCAAAAGCAAAAAAAGGTATCAATTCTCAAAAGCACTTTCCAGTTGTAATGATTGATGATCAGCAGCAAGTACTCTGGCTGGACATTCCCCACTTTCTCATTTCCTCCCGAGGCCAGAGGCTCCACGGTGCCTATGCGCAGGCCTTGGGTATCTAATAATGGCTGTATTGTTTTCTCAATGAAGCTGATTTGGGATTTCAGTGAATCCTTCACGTTAATCTGCACGTTAATCTGAAAATTATTGTTTTCATCCTGCTTGTTGGCTAGATCCAGTGGTGGCAACTCTCGCTCAAGATATCTTCAAGGAGCTTGCGCAGATTGAGGCCTGTCAGGGTCCCATGCAGATGAGGTTAATCCCAACTCTAATCAGCATCATGCATGCCCCTACCGACAAAATTCCATCAGGACTCTGTGCAGTGAGTAATTCCAACTTGTTGTAGTATTACAGTGGTGGGTCACATGGGCTCCATGCAATGGATCACTGTTCTTATGTATGGTTTCACTGCCTTTCTTTAGACTGCTATTGATATACTAACAACTGTGGTGAGGAATACAAAGTCTCCTCTGTCTGATGTGCTGATTTGCGAAGCATTCCCAGTTTTGGCTCAGTGTACGCTACACACAGATGACAACGCAACCATGCAGGTAGGACCATGATTATTTTGAAAACCAAGGGAGGTTTGTACAGTAAAAAGTGTCTGCTTGGATTTGGCACTTTCTAAAAATCCTTTGACCCAGTGACAGTACTCTCACCTGGATAGCCAAGGGCAGTTGGTTCATTATAAAGAAAAATACATAATAAGGATAAATGGGTCACAGGGATTATATATTATGATAAAGTGATTAAAAAAGAGAGTGGAATGGAGTCCTGTAGCTCAATGGTTAAAGCATCGCCTTACAAGCGTGAAACCTGTGTACAAATCCAGGCAGGGCGAAACATTGGGCAAGTTTCATTACTCCACATGCCCAATAATCCTCAAAAAAAAACCTATAATAAATTGGTCAATCCAGTCCAGGGCTGTTTGTGAGACGCTGCTGTGCGCAATTCGTTGCTGCGTTTCGCCCACAAAATATAGTCAATCACTTTACAGTGTATTCTGTGAAGCGCATTGAGATGTCTAGAAGACGTGAAAAGCGCTATATTAAATGCAAGTGTGAAACTGGTTCGTCTCAGTACCTTGGTTGGTGGTTCTGTTCACAAATATGTGACTCGGGTGTGTAGTTCAACATGTTTATTTAGCGTTCGCGAAGCGGTGTACACCTTAGGTACAGACTCTCGTCCGTCTACTCCAAGTGCACACTTAGAACAACCTTTACATGGGTAGTTATACATTTTTCACCACATGACTTTTGCCGTGTTACAAAACATCACATGAAAACCTTTAACCCAGTAAATGGCCTCAGGGTTAATGCGATAAGATAGCCTGCAGCTTTTTGTGCAACAACAAGGCAGTATAGGAGTCAGTTTACACAAGGAACCAAACAATGGTATGTCCGCCAGACATAACATCGCTCCTGTTTTCCTCATATTGCTAGACAGGCTCACGAGTGCTGACCAAAGGTTAAGGAAAGCATAGTGCAGGTTTGCAGATAACTAGTATGCGTACAAGTCAGACGAGCTGACTTCTCATTCCTTCCTTTTTGTCATTCCATGACAACTTGCTACTCAAATGCAGAGCAATCATCGCGAGGAGCCATGTACAGCATTGCTGCCGGGGCTTCCCAGCCTGTCATCATAGATAGTACAATTTTCTTTAGTAAGGGTAGGCAACAGCACAATACGACTACCAGGATTAGGACAATTATGATAATAAATGTCAAAATTTTAGTCATCCAACCGCTAATTGACCAATCGGTCAACCAACCCCATATTCCCGGCTTTCCGTTGTTACGGGACAATTCGGAAACTTTGTCCCGAATATGTTTAGTTAGCTGGGTTACATTGTGGGAACTGTCAGGAATATAGGTGCAGCATTCGGACCCAATGAGGGTGCATGTACCACCTTTTTCAGCCAGCATCATATCCAAGGCCATACGATTCTGTAACGCAACCGTACGGATGGCCACCATTTCTGCGGTTTGAGCATCTAATGCGTCAGCAGTGTCATTTGCAACAGATTCGAGCACGGCTTGCAATGCCTCCAATTCCTGATTAGTACGGTACAATCCATAGGGTGGGACGAATACCCTGAATAACTTCTCATACCATTTTAAAGCTCTCTTATATATCCGGGATATCGGCTGGGTCTCCCAGTCCCCATGATGTCTGATGGTGTACTGGGGGGTGAGATATGCTAGGTAACAAGAACCCGTCCAATTTGCTGGTAACCAAGGGTAGGCCCTTGTTCCACATACAAAATATGTCCCATTCCCACCACGCTTATAACACCAGTCACCTTTCTTGTCAAACACCCAAAAAGATGGAGCAAATTTATCGTGGTTATAATTGCGGAAAAATGAGTGCTCGGTGGAGCAATTAGGGGCTGACCCGTTAGATTGTACTGCAGAAGTACTCAGCCATTGGGCCTGCTGCAGAGAACCTACATTCTCATTAGGGGTTAGAGGAGTTGGAGACACTGGAGTACCAGACTGAGTGCTATGTGGCAATTGAATACAAACCCAACAATTCCGAACACTCCACTATAACTAACTCAGCCAGTTGATCACTTGGACATTGTCCAGAAGCGATGTCAAAACCAGACTATCTAAAGGCCAGAGTTGTAGCCTCCCTTCTTTTCCCAGACCTTGAGATGGCTCTCCTGCTACTCACTTGGCAATTTCCCAAATGAGTACAATCCCATCCTCGTCGCCAAATGTGAAACTGGTTCGTCTCAGTACCTTGGTTGGTGGTTCTGTTCACAAATATGTGACTCGGGTGTGTAGTTCAACATGTTTATTTAGCGTTCGCGAAGCGGTGTACACCTTAGGTACAGACTCTCGTCCGTCTACTCCAAGTGCACACCCGCCAACCTTTTACAACTTTGATCTCATTAACGACTGTCAGTTATGTTTACAGTTGAGGCATCCACAGAGTTTAATTACGTAGGTGAAAAACACTGAGAGTATTCAAAATATATGATATACTCACTGTGGTGGCCATTTCACTTAGGTAAAAACTCAGGGATTGTTCCGCTGTCGACACACTGCCTCTCGTCACGAGATCCCATCCTCGTCGCCAAATGTGAAACTGGTTCGTCTCAGTACCTTGGTTGGTGGTTCTGTTCACAAATATGTGACTCGGGTGTGTAGTTCAACATGTTTATTTAGCGTTCGCGAAGCGGTGTACACCTTAGGTACAGACTCTCGTCCGTCTACTCCAAGTGCACACTTAGAACAACCTTTACATGGGTAGTTATACATTTTTCACCACATGACTTTTGCCGTGTTACAAAACATCACATGAAAACCTTTAACCCAGTAAATGGCCTCGGGGTTAATGCGATAAGATAGCCTGCAGCTTTTTGTGCAACAACAAGGCAGTATAGGAGTCAGTTTACACAAGGAACCAAACAATGGTATGTCCGCCAGACATAACATCGCTCCTGTTTTCCTCATATTGCTAGACAGGCTCACGAGTGCTGACCAAAGGTTAAGGAAAGCATAGTGCAGGTTTGCATATAACTCGTATGCGTACAAGTCAGACGAGCTGACTTCTCACAAGGATTATTATTCAATTATTTCCATGAATAAAATAAATTAAAGATGTAAAGGGGTTAGGGAAAGCAATAGAATTAAGAGTACGGGTACCCCGCCCCAACCACGGTCTTGTCAGCCGCGAAACTCATGCATCCATGGTTTGCTAAATGCGATAACCCTTGCAAACCACGGCTTATAACCCTTGTTTATCCACAGGTACTAACACTAGTGTTTAGCGCTACGACCCAATCTCTCTCTATATCTCAGGCTGAAGAGGGATCTCTCTATCTCTCTGTGAGTGCATCTCAGACTTTAGAAAGGTCTCTCTCTCATCTTCTCTCTGTTTCATCTTCTCTTCCCCCCCACCCCCTCCTCCCCCACCCCCCCTTCTCTCTCTCACCTTCTCTCTCTCTCTCTCTCTCTCTCTTCTGTTTGTGTGTAGATCAGTCAGTCATACAGCCTCCCCCCCCCACTCTCCGTGTCTCTCTCTCTCTGTCTGTCGGTGTGTAGATCAGTCAGTCAGACAGCCTCGCGGATTGCTGCAGATGCGCGCAAACTTACTCCCGCTATCCCCACGTATGTTGTAACTGTAAGTGTTTTTTGTGTTTAGTTTAACTAAACGCAAACTTACTCCCCTATCCCCATGTTTCACATATTCTAACTGTGATATTGCTAACCGCGGAGGTTTACGGGAACATATCCCCCGCGGTTGGGGAGGGATACCTGTACATTTCTCCAGTTGCAGAAGTGGGTGCAATGATTGCTTTGCATGGTTTGAAAATGGAATTCAATTTCTGCTCAAACCTGCAATCTTTAGAAATTTGATCCATTACTTTAACTGTTTAACAATGAGAATCTTGCCTGGAGTCTTGTAGCTCAGTGGGTGGAGGCCCACAGCTCAGTGGTTAGAGCACTAGCCTCACAAGCTTGGTTTGATTTTGCAGGGCAAAACTCCACACCTTACTCCACACAGTGCTATATAAGTGTAAGTTGTTGAGTGTTTGTGGGACGCTGCTGTGCGCAATTGGCTGCTGCGTTTCGCCCACAAATATACAGTTAATTCACTTCACAGAATATTCTGTGAAGCGCTTTGAGACACCTAGAAAAATGAAAAGCGCAATTTTAAATGCCAAGATTAGTATTTTTATTATAGTTGATTTTCCACTCTCTTACCTTATCTAATGCACAATTTGCCCTCGTTCATCCAACTTTTTTTTTCCTTCCCAGAATGGTGGTGAGTGTCTACGTGCTTATGTTGCAGTTGCTTTGGAGCAGATTGTACAATGGCACGATGAACAGGGTCACAATGGACTGTGGTATGTGATGCAGGTCGTCAGCCAACTGCTGGATCCACGCACGTCCGAGTTCACTGCAGCATTTGTGGGGAGATTGGTTTCTACATTGATTTCAAAAGCAGGCTCCCAATTAGGAGACAACCTTGACCAGATACTACGGGCAATACTGAGCAAAATGCAACAGGCAGAGACACTCAGTGTAATGCAGGTGGGTTCCACAGGACCACGGAGAGCATTAGCGTTGACATAAAAAGAGCAAAGGGAAGCAGAGCTCAGACAAATGTAGAGGGATGTGGTGAAGGCTACAGCAAGTACAAGAGTGTAAAGGGAGTGCAATATGGATGGACATGATGAGAGCACAGGGAAAGGGACAACGCCCAGATATTTTGCCTTTTAAAAGGGAATTAGATCTTTATTTAGGGAGAACGGGTCTATTAGGCTATGGGGAGCGGGCAGGGCAGTGGGATTGAATCGCTCTTTTCAAAGAGCCGGCACAGACTAGATGGGCCGAATGGCCTCCTTTTGTGCCGTAAAATTCTATGAATCTATGAATCTATTCTATTCTATATGCTGAAAGTACAGGGAATAAGAGTTTGATGCAATGTGTATAGACATGGTGAGGACACAGAGCTGGCTTTACAGAGCAGCCAACCCTCCCGATTTTTGCAGAAGCTTTTACACGCTCCCTCCCCCCCCTCCCGATCCCAGATAAAAACTTCAGATTTTTTGCTATTTCATAATTTAAGCTAAATCCCCCTTGCACCACCCGTATAGTTACTACATGTAACTACAGGCAGGTGGAAATCACTCGACGTCTTGTCTTCCCGCTCCCACGCTGGCGGCGTCACACGTCAGCGCGTCCCGACCGGCGTCAGCGTCACCCCCGCCACCGGTAAACAGCCCCCACCCTTCTGCCAAACCAGGGGGCCGCCGCTGCTCTCACAGCGCCCTCTGCTGGCGGCAGGGCTGCAGTGACACTATGGTGCTCAGCCTCCTGGAGTGGTAGTGTGCATTATGCACTGTGTGTGTGTGTCTGTCTGTCCGTGTGTGTCTGTCTCTGTCTCTGTGTGTGTGTCTGTCTGTGTCTGTGTGTGTGTCTATGTGTCTGTCTGTGTGTGTCTGTCTGTTTGTGTCTGTGTGTTTGTGTCTGTGTGTGTGTCTGTCTGTTTGTGTCTGTGTGTTTGTGTCTGTGTGTGTGTCTTGTGTGTCTGTCTGTGTGTGTGTCTGTCTGTGTGTGTGTGTCTGTCTGTGTGTGTCTGTCTGTCTGTGTGTGTGTGTGTGTGTGTACGCTGCATTACTGTACTGTAATACATGCACGTGCATGGTTGCTCCAAACAGTAATACCAGGTCAGCGTACCCAGTGTCCACACTAAGCCTTCCTGTCAGGGGCCCAGACCCTCAGATGTTTTCAAGGCGCCCAAGTGTGTTGTAGATCATAACTTTGTTTTTTGCGCCCAACGCTAAAATTAAAGTGTCCGGGCTGTCTGGATGCCTGTTAATGTCGAGCCCTGGCTTAACTATTGGCTGATACTGAAGTGGTAGAGGCAATAACAAAATCCTTCCTGAAAATGTAACAAACCTTCCTGAAAAATTACTACAACCTTCCTGAAAATCTTCCTTGAAGGTTGGCAGCTCTGGCTTTAATGTGGTGAGGACACAAAGCTGGCTTTAATGTGGATGGATGTGGTGAATAAGCTTGGAGCAGAGCAGATTAGTAACCCTCAATCATTTTAATTTCCAAGAACTTCTAACTAGTATGCGTACTGAGACCCTTCCCTTTTCTGTGCTAGTAACTTGATTTACTTCTTTGATCTTTTATTGAAATAACTGTGCATTGCTATTCACCGTTATTTTTCGTGTTATGCCTTACAGTGACTTTAATAGTTCACAGCTAGTGACCAACTCAGCAGTTCAGAACCATTAGAGCAGTGGTTCCCAACCTCAGGTCCTGACCCAAATCAGGGTTGTGGGGATCCTCAGTTGGGTCACGAAGGGTCATTAGAATTTTTAATTTTTTTAAATGTTCAAAATGCTCTTTTAACGCTAAAAAGAAATGTGACACCGCCGACCAATTTGTATAGAGCATACTGCACTTACGAGTTGCGCTGAGTCCACAAAACAGACGGAGATAACGTTTTGGCTGAGCTTCAGTCACGATGTCGCCCCCCCCCCCCCTAGTGGTGGGAGGACCGGTTAGAGGCTAATTTGGGTCGGAGCAAATAAAGATTGGGAACCACTGAGTTAAAAGTTTCGATTAGAAAGACAACTGCTGCTCCAGTTCAGTATTTCAGGGGCAGCATGCAGCAGTGACAGACTTCACAGGAAGTAATTAGAATCACAGAATCTTACGGCACTAAAGGAGGCCATTTGGCCCATCTAGTCTGTGCCGGCTCTTTGAAAAGAGCAACTCAATCCCACTGCCCAGCTCTCTCCATAACCTAACAGACCTGTTTTCCCTAAATAAAGATCTAATTCTCTTTTAAAAGCTGTTATCGAATCGGCCTCCACCACCTTTTCAGGCAATGCATTCCAGATTCAATCAACTCGCTGAGTGAAAACAATTCTCCTCAGCTCCACTCTGCTTCGTTTTGAAACTATTTTAAATCTGTGACCACGAGACCTCCTCTGTTCTAAAGACAATAAACCTAGCCTATCTAGCCTTTACCCATAACTGGAGTCCCTCAATCCTGGTACCATTCTAGTAGGGAACGGCGATATGGGAATTTTCCGGATATGGATATATCGGTGGGCTCATATCGAGATATACCAAAATATCAATATTTTTAGTTTTTTTTGTACTGCGCATGTGCGCGCGCATTCCGGGTGCGCGCGCATTCGGGGCCTATCTTCTCAGGAGGTAAATATCTTTCTCCCTCTGTGTCTCTCACTCTCTCCATCTCTGTGTTTTTCTGTCTGTGCCCCTCTATGTCTCTCCCTCTCTCCTCTCTCACATCCCCCCCCATCTCTATCTATCTGTATATTATCACATCCACCCCGTCTCTCCCCCACCCCCCGCCGTCCCTCTCTCGCACCCCCCACCCCCGTCGTCTCTCTCCCCCACCACCCCCCCAGCCGTCTCTTTCTCCCTCCCCCCCCCACCCCGCCGTCCCTCTCCCCCTCTCCTCCCCCCCCCCCCCCGCCGTCTCTCTCTCTCCCTCCCCCCCCAGCCGTCTCTCTCCTCCTCTCCCCCCACCCAGCCATCTCTCTTCGCCCTCTCCCCCCCAGCCATCTCTCTCCCCCACAGCCATCTCTCTCCCCCTCTCCCCCCCCCCCAGCCGTCTCTGTCCCACTCTCCCCCCCCCCAGTCGTCTCTCTCCCCTCTCCCCCTCCCCAGCCGTCTATCTCCCCCTCCCCCCAGTCGTCTCTCTCCCCCTCTCCTCCCCCCCCAGCCGTCTTTCTCCCCCTCTCCCCCCCCCAGCCGTCTCTCTCCCCCTCTCCCCCACAGCCATCTCTCTCCCCCTCTCCCCCACAGCCGTCTCTCTCCCCCTCTCCACCCCCCCCCCCCCCAGCCGTCTCTCTCCCATCTTCCCCCCCCCAGCCGTCTCTCTCCCCCTCTCCCCAGCCGTCTCTCTCCCCCTCTCCTCCCCCCCCCCAGCCGTCTATCTCCCCCTCCCCCCAGCCGTCTCTCTCTCCCTCCCACCCCAGCCGTCTCTCTCCTCCTCCCCCCAGCCGTCTCTCTCCCCCTTTCCTCCCCACCCCCAGCCGTCTTTCCCCCCCTCTCCCCCCCCCAGCCGTCTCTCTCCCCCCCTCCACCCCCCAGCCATCTCTCTCCCCCCAGCCATTTCTCTCCCCCTCTCCCCCCCCAGCCATCTCTCTCCCCCTCTCCCCCACAGCCGTCTCTCTCCCCCTCTCCCCCCCCCAGCCATCTCTCTCCCCCTCTCCTCCCCCCCCCCAGCCGTCTCTCTCCCTCTACTCCCCCCCCCCCCCAGCCATCTATCTCCCCCTCCCCCCCCCAGCCGTCTCTCTCCCCCTCACCCCCCCCAGCAGTCTCTCTCCCCCTCACCCCCCCCCCCACCCACAGCCGTCTCTCTCCCCCTCTCTCCCCCCACCCCTTGCATACCTGTATATTGTATTCGAGGACTATGAATACAAGGTGCGGCTTTGCACCTCAGTCTGTGCATTGTGTATAGAGATGAGCATTCTGGGTCTTGTAGTTGATTGTGCTCGCATCCCGATTTTTTACCTCGATATACCGTTTTTCGATATATCGATATTTTTAAAATGTCTATATCGGCATATCGATATGAAAACCATATCGGGTTTTAGCGATATACCGATATATCACCGTTCCCTACATTCTAGTAAACCTTCTTTGCAGCCTTTCCAATGGCTTAACATCCTTTCTATAGTGTGGTGACCAGAATTGGACACAGTACTCCAGCTGAAGCCTAACCAAAGTTTTATAGAGGTTAGTCAGCACTTCCTGACTTTTGTATTCTATACCCCTATTTATAAAGCCTAGTATCCCATATGCCTTCTTAACGCCTTTGTCTACCTGTCCTGCCATCTTCAAAGAGTCGCTAACACAAATCCCCAGGTCTCTCTGTTCCCTCACACCCCTTAAAATTGTACTATCTCGCCTATATTGCCTCCCTTTATTTCTTCTCCCAAAATGTATCACCTCACACTTCTCTGCATTAAACTTCATCTGCCATGTGTCTGCCCAACTTTACCATTTTATCTATATCTTCTTGCAGATGGTTACTATCCTCACTATTTACTATTCTCCCTAACTTCGTATCATCTGCAATCTTGGAAACTGTGCTCCATACACCCAAGTCTGTTAATGTGTCATTGAAATCATGTGGATTTTTTTCAGTTTTTCACTGAAAATATCATGTCCAACAAATGAATGCAGCCTACACATCATTCAGAAGTCTCGTTACTCTGGCTACTTACATTGGTACAGTAGTTTTCGAATGATTGGCCAAAATGTTGAATCTTGAAAAAGGATTATAGTTTGGAGTGAGATTGCGCTTAGATGAGGATGGAATTAACAACAACAAAAATACATTTTTATAGCGCCTTTCACATCGGGAGGACATCCCAAAACTCTGAATTGATTAAAGGCAATGGGGAGAATTTATCTAGTTTATTATTTATTATTATTATTTATTAGAACACATTTCTTTTTAAATTGTGATTATTTCCACATTTTCTCCTAAGCTGGGCCAATAGAAAAGTATGTAAATATTTGCCCACAATTGTCGGGGTGTTGGCAAATTTTGGGGAAAATGTTGGTGCATTGATTGATGCTATTGAGATACAATTTTTATTGTCAACCTATATATTTTTATTTTATTGATAAAAAATAAATACGAGGAAATAACATTAGATTGTTGCAAAAAAAATGAATTGCTTCTTTAACAAAAACTGTGTGACCTTTTTTTTGGGTGGAGTGGTGCGGGACACAGAGGCTACAGGAGCTCTCAGAGCCCAGCGCCACACACTGACCAAGAGAGGGAGAGAGGCAGACACATACACTCCAGAGAGACATAATCAGGCTCACAGAGAGAAGCACACACACACTCAGAGATACACTCACAGACATACACACTCAGACATACACAGAGACAGATTTACAGATTTACAAGATACACACAAGAGATACACAGATGCAGGGACATATTCTCAGAGAAAGACACAGGAGGGAGACAACAGACATAGTCACAAACAGTGATGCATGCACACGCACAAATGCATACAGAGATACTAACACAGACAGACAATCATACACACTCACAAACACGATGACAACAATGGGGCCTCCTGAGCGCAGCCCATTTTTGCTTGACTGCGCTTGTGGGTTCAGAGCGCCTACAGTGAGATCAGGTAACTGAGAGGCCCGCGGGCCAAAAACTTCATTTATAATGGATTTGCAGTGGAGTTGGGTGTGTCTGTAGAGGAATCCACGGCAAAATGCAGCCACACTATTGGCCCAGTTCAGTATGACTGCTGTTTACGGTTTGGAAGATGTATCAAACGCAAGTATTATTAGTATTAGTATTGCAAAGACATTTCCGTGATGTAGATTCCTGTGCAGTTTTGCCTTAGGTGATTTACTTTACCTATTCCCTCTGCAGTCTCTGATCATGGTGTTTGCACATCTAGTTCACAACCAGCTGGAACCTCTGCTGGAGTTCTTGTGCAGCTTGCCTGGCCCCACTGGGAAACCTGCATTGGAGTTTGTGATGTCTGAGTGGACAAGTCGGCAACATCTTTTTTATGGACAGTACGAAGGAAAAGTCAGGTATGGTGATTTTAAATCGATCTTGTATACTGTGGGCCTTAACTCAGTTTTTCCATTGTAGGTTTGTAACATTTACCAGCTAATAATAATCATCCTTGGATTTGATGTAGCGCTTTTCACGACTTCTAGATGTTTCAATTTACTGTATTTGTGGGTGAAACGTGGCAGCTAATTGCGCACAGCAGTGTCCCACAAACAGCCGTAGATTGAAATTAACGATTTATTATCAGTTTTTTTTTGAGGGATTATTAGGAGTATGGAGTAAAGAGATTTGGCCAAGGTTTCGCCCTGATCTGCCTGGATTTGAACACAGGTCTCACACTTGTAAGACGAGTGCTCTAACCACTGAGCTGCAGGACTCCAATGCTATTAGCATTGTGATTGGTTTAAAAAAATAACTGAATGACTGCTGCCTGAATATATCTGAACTTCCCTTGTGCTCTTGTGAATATAGCTAAGCAGTGCTACTTGTTTAAAATCAAAAGAGGTCCAAAGCATTTATGGAATTCACTACCTCTGTAGATGCTCGGTCCTTGAACATTTTCAAGGCTGAGACTGATAGATTTTTGAAAAATAGAGGGATTAGAGGATATGGGGATAGGGCAGGTAATCACAGTTAGGTGAGAAGATCAGCCATGATCTTATTGAATGGCGGAGCAGGTTCGAAGAGCCGAATGGCCTACTCCTGCTCCTAATTCAAAAAAAATTATGTTTCTAACATAATTTTACAGAGTGAAACTGATTTTTACACTTTTCAAATGCAATTCTTGCTGATCTCCCAAGGTTCACCTTTATAAGTTCTATCTGATCCAAACTTCAACCAGTCCTATTCTCATTTGAACCAACCTCCACATTCTGATCACCTCAGATCAATTTCTACAACAACTTGCACTTCCATAGCTTTGTCCACACAGGTCAATGTCTCAGAGCACTTAACAGTGGTGGAGCCTGACTGAACTGGGGTGGGTGAGGTGGGGTGACCTTAAACATAGATTCATAGAATTTTACGGCACAAAAGGAGGCCATTCGGCCCATCTAGTCTGTGTCGGCTCTTTGAAAAGAGCGACTCAATCCCACTGCCCTGCCCGCTCCCCATAGCCTAATAGACCTGTTCTCCCTAAATAAAGATCTAATTCCCTTTTAAAAGTTGTTATCGAATCAGCCTCCACCACCTTTTCAGGCAATGCATTCCAGATTTGAACAACTCGCTGAGTGAAAAAAATTCTCCTCAGCTCCCCTCTACTTCGCCTTGAAACTATTTTAAATCTGTGACGAGTCACAGATTCGCCCACGAGTGGAAATAGTTTTTCTCTATTTGCCCTGTCGAAACCCCTCATGATCTTATAAACCTCTATTAGGTCTCCCCTCAATCTTCTCTACTCCAGAGAGAATAACCCTAGCCTATCTAGCCTCTCCTCATAGCTGAAGTCCCTGAATCCTGGCACCATCCTCCTCAATCCTGGCACCATCCTTGGTTGAAAAGGTTTTCGAGCAGGACTTAGAAAAGGGGAGAGACGGGGGCAAGGCGGAGGGATTGAGTGAGAATGTTCCAGAGCTTTGGATTCTAGTAGTTGAATGCATGACCTCCAATGATAGAATGGAGAATGTGAGGGATGAGCAGGAGTTTGGTGCCGGGTAGTGGATTGGGGAGTGAGGAGATAGGGAGGTAAGGGGCTCATTCTTACCTGTACTAACCTGGTGTCCTGTAACTTAGTGGTTAGAGCACTCGCCTTGCAAGAGAGGACTTGAGTTCAATTCTTGGACAGGGTGAAACATTGAACAAGTTTGTGGCCGAGATGCGGCAGCCAATTACACATAGTCCCATGAACAGTCGTGGATTGGAGGACCAATTTGTTTTATTTTCAAGGAATTTACCTGCCACAAAAACACCTGCCAATCGATTTAACCACCGGGATTCCAATTACTGCTAGATAAACAGCGGCGGGTGGAGTAAGGCCCAGTGTTTTGTCCTGTTGGGACGAGTGCTGAGATACAGGACTCCGCAGGATCAAATGGAAGCTTTCCGATTAACCAGCTGATCAGTGCTCCCAAGACACTTATCCAGTGTAAATGATGCTACATAAGCTACATGAGCTCCTGTGGCTCAGTGGTTAGAGCACTTATCTTGCAAGCTGGGGAGACCTGTGTTCAAATCCAGGCAGGTCAGGGCGAAACCTTGGGCAAGTTTCCTTACTCCACACACCTCATAATATAATCCGTCCAAAAAAAACACAATAATAAAATTGGTCATTTCAATCCACGACTGTTTGTGAGACACTGCTGTGCGCAATTGGCTGTCGCGATTCGCCCACAAATATACAGTCAATTCACTTTACAGTATATTCTGTGAAGCGCTTTGGGATGTCGATAAGATGTGAAAAGCGCTATCTCAAATGCAAGGATTATTATTATTTATTATAAATGCATCGATGTAGTGCACTGCTTTGAGGCCCTATTATTGACAGTGAATGAATATGAAAGACTTCTTCATGTCTTGTGCTGGATGGTTCTGGACTGCTGTCTATTGATGATTCATCTCTGGTTCTCTTTAATCCACAGTATCATAGCTATGTGTAAACTGTTGCAACATGGAATTAATACAGATGACAAAAGGCTGCAAGATATACTGGTGAAGGGAGAAGAAGTTTTCAACTCTGATGAGGGTATACGTACACGTTCAAAGACAGCAAAAAGTAAACTTTCTCAAATCATTTGTTCCCTTAAAATATCCCCCACTTCATATGCTTTCTGAATTCTGTAGATCTGTAGGCAATGGCATACCAAGGGAGAATGATAATGTAGTTAAACAAAAATAGGAATAAGTACATGTACTTGTGATTTAGTGAATGTGTTTGAATATCTAGAGAAATTTTGTGTGGAGATTTTTTGCAGCTAATGTAAAACATATTTTCTGACCAAGTGAAACAGTGAATGGAGAATAGAGAAACTAGAGGGGTTTTTATTGCTCTTAATAGTTTACATAATACTATGCATTGAATCTGAGAGCTTACATTTGTGGAAACTGTGGAAGCCTGTTGGGAACTGAACATTATAGGAAATAATCCGTAAAGTGACACATGTTTCTGTAACTCACACTGACCGTTTTTATCTGTAATTAGCACAATGCTGAAGAGTAACTAGTTCACGCACACATCTGCGTTGTGTTTTTATCACAAATTGCTTCTTTGTCTAGAGACAGAACAGCGAAACGGGTAACTCTTTTATTAAACGTTTTTGAGCTGATAACTGTCTTGTGGAAAGAAGGATTCCTTCCAATGCCTCTTTGGTTGAGGCAACTGCCCTCATGCTGGTATCACTATGTTGAGCAGATCCAGAGCGGTGGACCAACATTCCCTTACTAGTGAAACTCTTCAAGTTGGTGATTTCTGAACTCTCCACTGTGATAGAAGCCAATGTCACCCGGCAGCCCACAGAAACGGAATGGAATCAAGGTATTGTTCCAGTGATGGGAAGCCATCTTTATCTTTGTCGGACTAATCAGCAAATTGAAGTGAGTCAGTCCAAGATAGAAATGGATTAATCTTATTTCTTTGTCATTATCAACAAAGCCAGCTGGCAAAAACATACAAGGCCTCAGATTGGTGTGCACATAAACTCCTCCGTCACTATATTATTACAATAAAAGCCCATTTATCCGGCATGCTCCAGGGTGTCGACTAATTGTCTGTGCCGGATAATGTGAGAAAACCAAGGTTATGTTTGCTTCTGAGATGTAGTTTAGTGGACTAGAGTTTCTGGTGTTCAGGCCATTTTAGTTCCCTCATGTAAATTCACAAAAAAAAAGTATTCCTTGCCAAATTGTATGTTTTTAAAACAATTTGACTGCCATTTCCACGTATCTTTAACCATTCAAAATAACCTAATTGTACAAAGCACTTTGAGATATTTTAACATAAGATGTTGTATAAAACTGACTATTTCCAATGTAAGAAGTCCCACACGATTGTTTTGCTCTGTCTTCACTTAACAAATTAGATTTAAAGCTAGTTCTTAAATATTTAAGCTTTCGAAGTCAGTTATAAGAAAGGAACAGCTTAGTTGTCATTTCAATCATTTTTTTCAACAGAATCATAACTATCTATGATAAAAAAATAACGTAACATCTCCCTCGCTTACTTAAAACAGCACAAATCTGGCAACAGACATTTGAGATATGCAACTTTCAAATGCAAAATCGTAGCTCAGGTCCCAGTGGGGGTTGGGACCTGAGCCAGGATTTTCCCCCTTTGCTGGTAATTCTTGAATCCCCTTCAAAAAATGTTAATGTTCAGTCAATGGAATGCACTATGTATGAAACCAGAATAATCACTGATCTGTTATTCTTGTCTATTCAATGTACCAAGATGAGGTTAACGATATGTGGGAAGACCAGGAAGAGGAGGATGATGATGAAGGTTTGGCTGGACAACTATTGTCAGATCTGCTCAGTCCAGGAGCAGGTGCCAGATATGGTAAGAAGTTTTTCAAAGTAATACTGTTATTGGATTTTTAAGATAATTTGTATTTATATGCTACACTTCATAACATTGCGCTCACTTGTGTGTATTAATGTATGTGGAGTCCGTAGCTCAGTGGTTAGAGCGCTCACCTTACAAACGTGAGACCTGTGTTTGAATCCAGGCCAGTAGAAATCTTCGGAAAGTTTCCTTACTCCTCATGCCTAATAATCCCTAAAAAAAAAATAATTGGTCATTTCAATCCACAACTGTTTGTGGGACACTGCTGTGCGCAATTGGCTGCCGCATTTCGCCCACAAATATACATTCAATTCACTTTACAGAATAATCTGTGAAGCGCTTTGAGACATCTAGAATTCGTGAAAAGCGCTATAGCAAATGCAAGAATTATTATTATTATAATATTCATTGTCCTTTAATCATACCAGAATGACTCATAAGTGCCTTGAAAGCATGTGTCACCCTATTCTGGCTTGAGTCCTGCTCTTTGAGATATAAACAGACATTGTACTTTCTTTGAAATTGTTACAGTACAGAAAATAATTGTCTATGTTAATGTTTAATTCAAACTGGATGTGTCCCTTCAGGGAGAATTTATGCATTCCATTCCAGTACTAGAATATTCTAGGTGTACGTGGGATGCACGTACACCTGGTGATAGGTTTCTGCATGTCACACACAGATGATCAAAGAAGTCCAAACATAATGCAGCACATAACCTCCATTATTAGCAAAGTTGTGAGTTATTAATAATAATCCTTGCATTTGATATAGCGCTTTTTACATCTTCTAAATGTCTCAAAGTGCTTCACAGAATATTCTGTAAAGTGAATTAACTGTATATTTGGGGGCAAAATGCAGCAGCCAATTGCACACAGCAGTGTCCCACAAACAGTTGGATTGAAATGACCAATTTATTATTGTGGTTTTTTTGAGTGATTATTATCAGGCATGTGGAGTAAGGAAATTTGCCCAAGGTTTCACCCTGCCTGGAATCGAACCCAGGTCTCCCACTTGTAATGCAAGTGCTCCAACCTGCATCTGGACTTGGGAATCACACAATCTAAACTGACACCCCCAGTGCAGTACTAGGGGTACTGTCCTTCAGATGAGAGGTTAAACCGAGGCCCCTTTAGACTGTTCAGTTGGACATTAAAGATCCCACAGCATTATTCGAAAAGAGAAGGGAGTTTCTCTCAGTGTCCAGGCCAATCAACAATTCCCCAAATAAAATTGAAACTCCACGACTGTTCATAGGATATTGCTGCCCCAAACTGACTGACACGTTTCCCACAATATATATAGTTGATCCACTACAGTACAGGTACCCCACCACAACTGCAGCCTCGTCAACCGCTAAACACATTTACCCATGGTTTGCTAAATGCGACAACCCTTGCTTACCACGCAATGGTTTTAACACTAACACTAGCGTTTGGCGCTAGGACCGAGTTGCATCAACCAGTTTTGCGCTAGCGTCTGGCGCTAGGACCCAGTTGCTATGTCGCAATCAACCAGCGAGATATCACTTAAGGTGATATCACATTAAGGTAAATCTCTGCTGTTTTTCTCTCTCTGTGTCTGTGTCTGCAGATGCTGGCAGCCAATGCTCCCAAACTTACTCTCCCTATCAGCATTTCACCCACCGCACCACCTTCTGCAACCCCCCCCATCCCCAACCCTCCGTGTCACCCAACACACCACCTTCTGCACCCCCCTCCCCTCCCCTCCACCCTCCGTGTCACCCACCATGATTTTTCTCTCTCTCTCTCTGTGTAGATCAGTCAGTCAGACAGCCTCGCGGATTGCTGCAGCTCCCTGCTGTTTCCCATAGGGCCCTGTGTTTTCCAACCGCAGTTTTACTAACCACAAAGGTTTTCAGGAACGTATCCCCCGCGGTTCGAGAGGGATATCTGTATATTCTATGATGCACTTTGAGGTGCCTTAATGATGTAATAAAACGCAATATATCCAATGGAAAGATTATTAATTAATTGGGCACTAGATGGCAGTTGGGCCCAAGACACCCAACCTCTTGAAATAAAATTTTACAATAATAAAATTCTTCTAAATATCCAGGCACAAAACTTAAGTTTTTAAACTCTTCAAATCTCTTTATTTGCTGCCTCATGAACAGAAAAAAAATTATAGTTTAAAAATTAGTACTCAGGAAGCTTGGTGTTTGTTGCCACCACCTGGGCATTATAATGATAATTTATTGTATTGCAGTAATGTTAAGCTCCTGGTGTGATTGAATCGGGGCAAAATCAGAACAAATCTGTGGAAATACCACTCCAATGAGTGAGTAGTAAATGTATGGACTAGATTCCCTGTGGACAGTAGAAGCAGAAATGTCATTTGCTTCAGAACAAATTAGATAAGATGTTTGCTAGAAAATAATATCACAGGATACAGTATACAGTTTGGGGAACAACAACAACAAAATTACACTAATAGAGCGCCTTTCACATCGGGAGGACGTCCCAAGGCGCTGAACAGTCAGGTTGGGTCCCGAGCAGTTGTGGGTGGGGGGATGGAGTAGGGGGAAGGGGAAGGAGAGTAGGAAAGGGGGGAAGTTAGGAGGGGAGCTGAAGGCACGGTCGAAGAGGCCGGCCTTAAAGGAGGAAAGGGAGGAAGCGAGTTGAAGGGATTGTGGGATGGAGTTCTGAAAGCGACAGAGAGGCTGAAAGCCCTGCCAACTATGGTAGGGCGGTTCAGGCGGGGGACATGGAGCAGGCCAGAGCCCGCTGAACGGAGGAGACAGGCAGGCTGATCGAGAGACAGTAGGTCGGAGACATGGACGGCAGCAAGGTCGTTAATGGCCTTGAAAGTGAGGACGAGGATCTTGAATTTGATCTTCTGGGAGAACATGTCAAGCAACTGCCAGGATGGTGGAAGGTTTACTAGATGGACCTTGATCTTTCACCAGCAAATTCTTATGGTGTAAAGTTGTCGATTGTCATTTTATCCCATAGTTCTGGCATGTACTTAAATTCTACCCTGGGTAAAGGTATTAGAGAGATACATAAAATAACACAAACTAAATACTGTTTTTTTTGGTCACTCTGGAGTCTGACACTTGTGGAAACCCATTGCCATGTTTAAAAGTATCCAAATAGACCATGTTACACGTATCTATGTCACTGAGACGTGGAAGTTTCCCATTTTTCTGCAACTGAGTGAGTGCTCTTTTCTCTCTCTCCGCCCCCTCCCCCCATGTATAACTAGTTCCAGAAACTATTGGGCACACACTGGCAAGAGCTAAAGCTTGGACAGATTGGGCTTTTAGACCATCTAAAAGCTAAACTCCAGCTAAAACCATAGTTTGTTTTTTGCTATTTCAGTGGAATCTTAAATTCTAAAAATTATCCTAGAATCTCATTATTTTTATGGTGAAGGCAAATAATATTATTAATAATCATCGTTACATTTGGTATAGTGTCTTTCTTCGAGGAAATTTCAAAATGCTTCACAGGATATATTGTAAAGTGATGAAACTGTATTTGTAGGCAAATGCCTACTTGAAGGAAACAGGGTCACAGTTAGAACATTATATACAGGTATCCCTCTCCAACTGCAGGGGATACGTTCCTGTAAACCTTCGCGGTTGGTAATATCATGGTTGGAAAATGCAGAGCCCTATGGGAAACACGCGGATAGGGCGAGTAAGTTTGCGTTTAGTAAAACTAAACACAAAAAAAATACAGTTATAACATACATGGGGATAGGGGGAGTAGGTTTGGGCACATCTGCAGCAATCCACGAGGCTGTCTGACTGACTTACAGAGAGAGAGAGAGATAGAGTCACGGAGGGTGGGGGGGGGGGAAGGGTGACACGGAGTGCTGGGGGACCTGTCTGACTGACTTACACAGAGAGAGAGACACGGAGGCTGGCGGGGGGGACACGGAGGGCTGAGGGGGCTGTCTGACTGACTGATACAGACAGACACAGAGGGAGGGGGGGTGGGGGGAAGAGAAGGTGAAATAGAGAAGTGAGAGAGAAGGGGGGAGTGGGAGAAGAGAAGGTGAGTCTGAGAGAAGGGAGGGGGCAAGAGAAGGTGAGTCAGAGAGAGATGAGAGAGAGAACGAGGGGTGGGGGAGGGTGGGGGAAGAGAAGGTGAAATAGAGAGAAGGTGAGTCAGAGAGAGATACACTTACACAGAGAGAGAGAAATCTGCAGATTCTGGCAGCCAATGCTCCCAAACTTACTAGCTAGGCTGTGGAGAAGCGACAATAAATTCATGTTATAGGGAGAGTAAGTAGATCCACGAGTGCAGTTAGACTACATGGGATAGTAAAGATGCTGATAGGCGGGAAACATGGATGAATACACGGATGAAAACGGTTCCTTGTTTGGAAGAGTAAAACTTGAAAATTTAAACCCGCGGATTTAAATCACGGATGCGCAAAACGCATTGCCGTGGTTTGCAAGGGTTGTTGCGTTTAGCAAACCATGGATGCAAGAGTTTCATTGGCAAGGCCGCGGTTGGGGAGGGATACCTGTACAGTAAAAGCCCATTTATCCAACACCCTCGGGGTGTCGACTAATTGACTGTCAGATAATTGGGCGGCAAATTGCCGAAAACCCAACACAAAAAATTTACTTATTTTAAAACATACCACATTAATAACACACTAAATAGTAACAGAATATTGTATGGATAAAGGTTCCAGCACATTCGGTAAAATGATCGGTAAAAACCCAGAGTTTGTAAGTTTAATAAGTGCTAATGCATTGCACGCATGTGCAAAATGAGCATACTCGCGATTGCTGGAATGGGGAATTGCACTGGGGTGGGAGTGGGAGGGGGGTTGGGGGGGCGCATTCCGGTTGATCGGGTTTCGGTTAAATGGGCTTTTACTGTATGTGGCTCTTTGTTTCTTGGACCCATTACGTTTTACAGATAATTGGCTCTTTCTGAATGGTAATATATCGCAGCAATGCTGCCTACAAACTGTTTAATAAGGCTAGGATTAGTAACTATGTTGTATTTGATGATTAGATGATGACTATTATGATGAGGATGATGAAGATGACCCTGATGCACTGAAGGATCCTTTGTACCCAATTGATTTACAGGTAAATGTAAACTCAATGTATGGAGTGAGAACCTACAACTAGCTCCTCTTTCAAAAGTCCTCACTTTGACCACACTTTTAGTCATCTTTTCCCCTCACTATCCCACCTCCTTCAGCTCAGGTACCCAGCCGACAGTGTTGTGCGCTTTGAGATATCCTCCAACATGAAAAAAGTGTTGTGTAATGTTATGTTTCTGGAAGAGAAACAACTTTTGCATATGTGGACCGAAAACCTTTCTCTAATAGGGAATCCAGTCCACAACAGCCAAAGGGGTGGACCACCCAGGGTTAGATTAAAGTTTTATTGTCTGGACCATATGAGTGAAATACTGCTCTACATGAGTGGTGCGATATAAATGCAAAATGTTGTTCTGAGTTCAGATAGGGAGCACCATGATATGTGAGGTAAATGGAAACTATTGATGCTTACACTTAATGTGTTGATATGCTAATGATTCTTTTAATTTGCAGGCATATCTAACTGATTACCTCCGTCAATTTGCACAGCAACCTTGCTACACAGCGTTTTCTGACCATCTCAATGAGAATGAGAAGAGAGTTCTACGCTCAATTTGCATTTAATGTTGCCAACTGAAAATTTGCTGCCTTTATTTACTGTTTCATTGGCCCACATAGTGGTCGTATATTCCCACTTACTTTTGTGTCAGATGTTCATGGCAAAAGAAAACAATACAATTTCATCACTGCCTTGTTTTCATCATGACTCCAAGCAACTGACCTGACTGAGGATAAAGGGTTAAATTCAAGGAAACACATGGCGGCATTTCTGGAGCTGTGCTGTTCAGGACTTAAAAGAAACTTGCATCCAGTTTTGCTGATTCTGTCACAAGGCACTACCATCATAGCTTTCGGGATTTGAAGGGTATATTTAATCGCACCAACCCTCATTAAACTGTCTATTTTTGCTACAAGATGGAAACGTAAGGTTACATGATGCTCTTAAACAAAAATGGAATTCAGATTGAAGCATTGTGAAACCTTTTGTTTACAGACATACAAAGTGTTTTGTAAAACTCCTAGTATTTGATCTGAACTGTTTTAAATCAGAGTAACGGTATTCATACACCACTGAACTGGTTATTGATGGGATTAAATTGAATTTTGCCCAGATGTATTTCTAACTGAGTGTTGAAGAGATATTAGTTGCAACTGGTTCAACTTTTGGAAGCAAGTATGCTGTGGTTCAGGATATGTTCTATTCCTTTTTGGAAAGGAAACAAAATAACAACTAGCAAAATAACTCTTTTACAATCTCACAGAACCAGGACTGGTCCAGAATGGCATTAGGAGTCAGGAAAAGTGGATTATTCTCGCTGACTGGAATCAAATTTTTCACACATTTATGACAGTAATTCTGCTGTGGTAAAATACAACTTTGAGCAAATGGATCACATATTTGAAGCCCTGGGTTCCAGGCTAAAGCATTCAACAATTAAGGATGTATAAATCTTGGGATTAATGGTTTTGAATGCATTATATATCTGACAAGAATTGGAAGTTAATCTTCTGTGGCCGGAATTGGAAAACAGTGTAGCTTAAATTTTTGATGATGTTAAGAAATGTTAGAAGATACATTCATTCCAGTTTCATGCTTGAAAAGTATAGAAGTTCCCTAGTTTATTATTACATTTTCTCATTTTCCAGCCCCAATGCATTTAACTAATTGACTGCCCACTTGTCTCTTTCATCTACTAATTTTGTTTTCAGCTCACATACATTGGGTTTGAAATAAACTGATACCAACCACATTAATAATCCCACTCCAATACCAGGAGTAGCTATTAACTGAACCACTTCAAATTATAATTTTAATAAAAAATTGTAAACATCAATTCGATTCTAGTTTTTAAAAAACATTTTTCTTCAAATGACTCCTGGGAAAAATCCTGCTGGGCACTGGTGACTCGAGATAGCCAAGATAATCAGATGTGCTGTTTGATTCCATTTTAGAATTAATAATATGTGAAATTAGTTGAGATGCCCCGTTAATTAAGTTCTTAATGACCAGGACTCAAAACTACCCATAATTTGATAGTCATGACCAAATAAAAAGCACATGAGGCAGCTAGGAAGTGTTTCTGTTAAAACACATTTTTGAAGCAATAAAACAAAAACTTACATCTAACATCTTACATCTTGGTTAGCTGTGAACAACCACCCTGCCCCTTCATAGCTCAAAAGGGATCAGCCTAAAGTTTATTAACAACTTTTTATGTCCTGAATGGAATCTTGCTTTCTTTCCCCCCCACCGCCACCCCCCAAAAAAAACTGGACTGCATTTGTATTAGGGTTCTGAGAGCTGGGATTTTAGATTGGTGAAGGAAAATCAATGCTAGAACGTACTTAGTATCTCAATTTAGTTGGTTCATTCCAAACGCCCTTGAGCACATTTATTTTCTTGTATTTTAGCAAGCTAGTGCCTTCTCCAGTGCTTCTATAGTTCAGAAGAAACCACTTTTGAGAAGCGTGAGCGTTATGGGTTTTGGAGAAACTAAAAATGGGCTAATGAGCCATTATTAAAATGATATACTATATTAAGCTGAAACAAAAACAGAAGTCGCTGGGAACACTCAGCAGGTCAGGCAGCGCCTATGGAGAAAGGAAAACTGAGTCAACATTTCGGGTCCAAGACCCTCGTCAAAACAGTTTTTTTTTCTATATTAAGCTTTCTGATATAAAGAGATTGATGAGAAAAGGCAGTCCAAGAACTGCCAATTCACCACTCAACTAACTTGCCTGATTAATTGCAGCTAAATTTGGAAAGCATCCAATGTGAAAAGTTCCCAAATCTGGCTGTGTTAATACAGTAAAACCTCAATAATCTGACATTCCAAAGCCGGCAACTCCCTAAAACTGGCAAGATTTCAAAATATTTTACTTAGATTTTTTTCTTATGTCCGGCAAATCTCCTGAAGTTCAGAACAGCTGTTTGTAGTTCACAGCATCTCCGCTGTCAGCCGGCACTGTAGTTGGTGCTCAGCTATTTTTTTCGCTTCAGTGCTGTGTTTAGCACTTCCCCGCCAGTGTTTCCCCAGTCATTTCTAGGTAGGTTTTTAAATACTGTACTAACAAACTCCGAAATCCCAAGGTTTTACTGTAGGACTCTTAGCTCCAAGTGCAAAGATATTTTAGATGTGTAGGCTAGACTGGCACACCAATGCTCGGAATAAGCTACATTGTTGTAAGCATCGTTCATCAGTTGAAACTATAAAATCGGATCCGTCCGTCTATTTGGGTGACAGTTGAAGATTCCACAATACTAAAAGAGAAGGGAATTTCTCCCAGTATCCTGGCCAATTATTCAGCAAAATAAAATTGGGGATTCACTTGACTGTTTGCTATGTTTATTTACCTACAGTATAGTCAGTACACTTTTATAGTGAATACAGGTATCCCTCCCTAACTGCGGGGTATAAGTTCCTATAAACCTCCGCAGTGGGTAAAATTGCGGTTGGAAAATACAGGGCCCTATGGGAAGCATGGCGATAGGGGGAGTAAGTTCAAGTTTCTTAGAACTAAACACAAAAAAAACATACAGTTATAACATACATGGGGGTAGGGGATATAAGTTTGGGCACATCTGCAGCAATCCGCGAGGCTGTCTGACTGATTGACACAGAGAGAGAGAGAGAGAGAAGGGGGGTGGGGGAAGAGAAAGTGAAATAGTGAGAAAGAGAGAGAGAAGGGGGTTGGGGGGGGGGGGTGAGAAGGTGAGAGAGAGACCTTTCTAAAGTCTGAGATGCACTTAGAGAGATCCCTGTTCAGCTTCAGATACAGAGAGAGCCTTCTACAGCCTATGATACACTTACACAGAGAGAGAAATCTGAAGATCCTGGCAGCCGATGCTCCCAAACTTACTAGCTAGGCTACGGAAAAGCGACAATAATTCATCTTACTGTATTTACCTTGATCCTAAGAGAGAAGTGTTGTCACTGGTTGATTGCGACATCGCAACTGGGTCCTCGCGCTATACGCTAGCGCGAATCGACATCGAGGCTGGTTGATGCAACTGGGTCCTAGCGCTAAACACTAGTGTTAGTACCCGTGGATAAGCAAGGGTTATAAGCTGTGGTTTGCAAGGATTGTCGCATTTAGCAAACCATGGATGCATGAGTTTCGCGGTTGACGAGGCCACGGTTGGGGCTGGGTACCTGTATTGTGAATCTCACTATTCCTAATATGAAAGGTGCTGTATCAAATGCAATTATTATTAAGACAAATGACAAGTTCTGCAATTGTTCTGACATGTTTTGTGCAATTTTCAATCAAGGATTTTTAATTTGCACCCTCCACATAGACTTTGCCATTAACCCTCTGTTTATACTTATCCTATCCAATTCCTCCTTCCTCTCCTCTGATACTGTGGTGTTGGCTGCATCCTTTTTTTTGTGAAGACGGATGAAAAGTACTCATTCAGTACATCAGCCATGCCCTCTGCCTCCACAATATGATTTCCAGCTTGGTCCCTAATTGGCCCCACCCTACCTTACCTATGACCAACCCTTTATTCTTGATATGCTTGAAAAGTACCTTAGGGTTACCTTTAATGTTACCCGCTAATCTTTTTCTGTTTAATCTTTTTGCCCCTCTTATTTCTTTTCAATTCTACTCTGTACTTCCTATATTCTATTTGCTTGTCTTCGGAATTTTGGGCCTGACATTTGTCATAAGCCTCCTCTTACTGTTTTATTTTAGCCCCAATTTCCTTAGTCATTCAGGGAGGTTTGGATGCCCTATGTTTTATCTTTGTGCGAATGTATTTGTTCTGTCCCCAAACTATCTCCTTGAAGACTTCTCATTTCTCTATAGCTGTTTTACCTGCCAATCTGTCTTTTCAGTCCATCTTGGCTAGGTTCCTTTTCAACTCACTGAAATTAGCCCTTTTCCAGTTGAGTATCTTCATCTTTGATTGTTCCTTGTCGCTTTCCATAAGTACTCTGAATCTAGTGATGTTGTAATGACTGTTGCCCAGATGCTCTCCTACTGAAACCTGCTCCACTTGCCCCACTTCATTCCCCAAAACTAGATCCAGCACTGTTTCCTTGCTCTGTGGACTGGAAACATACTGATCAAGAAAGTTGTCCTGTACACATTTCAGGAATCCTTCCCCTCTCCTTGCCCTTCACATTGTTATTTTGCCAGCCTATGTTAGAATAATTGAATTCTCCCATTATCACTATATTGGTTTTGCATCTTTCTGAAATCTGCTTGCAGATCTGCTATCTCCTTCCCACTATTTGATGGTCTGTAGTATATCCATAATGGCTCCTTTTTTGTTCCTTAATTCTGAATCTTAGATTCTGCTTTTAGGCCCTCTAACACCTCGTCCCTTTCCAAGCCTATAACCATGTCTTTAATTGATAATGCTACCCCACCACCTTTTTTTTCCTTCCCTCCTGAATACATTACAGCCAAGAATATTCAGCTCCAATTCCTGCCATCGTTTTGCCCACAAATATACAGTCGGCTTTCCTGCTCTCCTTCACCCTACCCCGACCCCTCCTCTTGCCATCTTTCCCCACTTTTTCCCTTAATCCCACTTCCATGACTAAACAGTGGGACACTGCTGTGCGCAATTTGGCTGCCGCGTTTCGCCCACAAATTTCCTACTCTTCTTCATCCTGCCCCAACCCCTCCCCCCTGCTCTTGTCCCTACCTAACTGTACAGCGCCTTGGGACATCCTCTCGATGTGAAAGGCGCTATATGAATGTAAGTTTTGATGTTTTGATTGATTGATTGATTGAGCCAAGTCTCCGTTACTGCTATTACATCATATCCCACTGCGGCAAGTTGAGACTGCAGCAATCTTGTTTGTCACACTCCGTATTTCCATACATACACACACCTACACACTCCCAAGACCAACCTAGCATGTTCTGCATTTTCCCCCTGTCTTACCCCTACCTTTTCTGGACTACTGGGTTTTTCCCCAATATCATGGACCCCAATCATGGACCACCTCCCTCTGTAGAATTTTATGCATTCGTTCTGTGATGTCTTCAACCCTGGCACCAGAAACAATATACCATGCAACTATTACACCCTTTCCATCTGCCCCTCACACCCTGGATCCCCACCCACTCTGTATACATTTGAACCTGTCTTCCTCTTCTTACCCCCACTGTAACCCACATGAAACTGACCACTTACTCCCTCAACCTCATCCCAACCCCTCTCCATACCTCCCAGGTCAACTTCCTTGTCACCATATTCAGACATCATAAACCTCCCCGTCCTCTGGCACTGTTCCCATTTGGAAATGGCTATCATCATATCATGTTAAAAAACTCACAGGAGAAAACCTTTCTCTCAAATTACCACCCCATCTCCAACCTCACTTTCCAAGGTCGGAGAACACGTCATTGCTTCCCTGCTTCACTCCTTCTTCTGCAACCAATCTATTCATGAACCCCTCCAATTGGTTTTCCGTTCTACCCACAGCACAGCAATAGCTTTGGTCAAAGTGACAAATTACATTTTGTCCATCTGTGACCAGGTCTCCCTCTGCCTCCTTGACTGCTGCATTCAATACTGTTTACCACTCTTTCATTCTCCTCTCACCTATAATAATAATCCTTGCATTTGATATAGCGCTCTTCACATTTTATCGACGTCTCAAAGCGCTTCACAGAATATACTGTAAAGTGAATTGACTGTATATTTGTGGGTGAAATGCAGCAGCTAATTGTACATTTCTCCTTCATTGACTTTTGTGAGCTTCTTGAACTTCATATGTGAATCACTCTTCCACATCCCTGGTTAGTTCAGTCTTTGCTTTTCAAATTCACTATATTTTGGAATTTACCTTTTGAAGGGCAGGAGTCCTGGTTCTCTTGTGAAGCATGCAAGCAAATTGACTTCTGTCAAACTAAATACAGGTAAACCCTGCTTAACGTTGCCTCGGTTAACATTCTTTCTTTATTACGTTGCTGATACATGGGAACATATATTCATTTAACGTTGCGACTTTCGTTATTACATCATTCACCAGTGGATGGAAAGGGCGCACGACAGAGCTAGTGCCTACCCGTCAAGAGAATGACGGGCAGACTGGGAGTGAGCCAGGACGGGAGCGAGAGAGCAAGGCAGGTTGGCAGCGAGTGAGACGAGCAGTGAGTGAGATCAGCCAGCCGGCAGTGATTGTGCACAGAAGTGTCCCACAAACAGTCGTGGATTGAAATTATCAATTTTTTTCAATTTTTTTTAGCAAATTATTATTAGGCGTGTGGAGTAAGGAAACTTGCCCAAGGTTTCACTCTGATCTGCCTGGATTTGAACACGCTGTTGAGATATAGGGAAAAACATCTTGTGAGTGATGAGGGAAGTGAATGTCAGTCTGGGAGAATGGAGAGGGGGCATGTTCAAATTGCATCACGTGGGGTGTAAAAGACTGAGGGAGACCAGATGGGGCGCTCGGGGAACAACAGGGAGGAAGGCACTGCTCATGCGGCTGGAGGCATCAAAAGCTTGAACACGCAGCTTGCAAGAACAAAGGTCCGGAACCACCGGTACCTTCTTACGAAGCTTTGGTTCTATTGTTCCACCGCTTTTCCTTTATATTGGTTGTGTCTCTCTCAATAAAATCTGTTGTACTCTGACCGTCAGGTTTATTGAGATCCGAACCTAATTATCTGAGAACTACCGTAAATACCCGCGTATAAGGCACACTCGCGTATAAGGCGCACCCCCCACTTTTGACCTTTTCTTGGTGAAAAAAAAGGAAGCATTTTCGATGATATTGCCAGCAGAAGGGAGGGAGGGAGGCAGGGCAGGCAGGCAGGGAGGGAGAGAGGGAGGGAGGGAGGCAGGCAGGGAGGGAGGGAGGCAGGCAGGCAGGGACGGAGGGAGGCAAACTGGGTTCGGCAGAAGGCAGGCAGCAGGTACAGCACTGAAGTCCGCTACTGCTGCCGCTGCCCGGGCGGCCGAGGCCGAAGCCCTATCACCCGCTCCCCACAACCCTCGCCGGACACTGACCAAAGCCCGGCTGACAGCGCACCGGCCGCCCCTCCTGTTTACTGTATTTCCGAGGCTCAAAATGTATTGTGCCTGCGTATATGGCGCACCCCCAACTTTCGAGATCTTCCGAAGTGCGCCTTATACGCAGGTATTTACGGTATTCTTCTAACAACGGGACTCACACTTGTAAGGCGAGTGCTCTAACCACTGAGCTACAGAAGCTCCACATCTCATCCTTTGTGGTTCTGTCCCCGAATGGTTCAGATCCAATCTCACATACATCTCCACTAATGGCTACTCCTCTAAGCCCCACAACATCTTGTGCGGCATTCCTCAGCGCTCTTTCCGTGGTCCCCTCTTCTTCAAATGTCTGAATGCTCCTTGGCAACATCACCCAGACATGTGATCAACTTACACATGTATGTGGATGACACCTAACTCTTCACTCTTGACTCAAAAGTCCACAGCTGTCCTGGCAGAATGTCTGTAAGACATCCAAGTGCTGGATGAGAGCTAACTTTCTACAGCTTATCGTCAACAAGACCGAGGCCCTCCTGATTGGCTCCCATCATCAACTCCACACCTCAGGCAGACAGCATCACCATCCAAAGATGCAAGTGTGGGGGGTGGTGATAAGGGAAGGGCTGGGTGGGAAGATGATGGGAGGGAGGGGGGCACTTTGGAGTTGTGGACATATAAACACAAGACAATCTCAATATGTGATAAACTTTCCCAGCTTTGATTTTCCTCAGAGTAACTGATGTGAACAGAGAGTTCTGCAGCTCAGCAGTTGGAGCACTTGCCATGGAAGCGAGAGATCTGGGTTCAATTCCAGGCAGGACAAAACCTTGGGCAGGTTTCCTTACTTTACACGCCTAATAATAACCCCTCAGAAAAAAAAGCTGTAATAAATTGAGACTATCTACAAGATATGAAAAGTGCTATATTAAACGCAAGGAGTATTATTATTATTTTAATTGTTACCATAATCTGGGTTGAATTCAGTATTCCACCAGTATGTGGTTGTAAACATGAACATCCGACTTGAGTTGTTCAGTGCTTACAACAACAAAATTACACTTATAGAGCACCTTTCACGTCGGGAGGACGTCCCAAGGCGCTGAATAGTCAGGTCGGGACCCGAACAAGGGAGAGGACCAGGGTAAGGAGAGGAGCGGGAGAGAGTTGGGAGGGCAGCAGAAGGTAAGGTTGAAGAGGAGGGTCTTGAAACCGACCTTGAAGGAGGCAAGGAAGGGAGCAAGGCAAAGGGATTGTGGGATGGGAGTTCCAGAGTGTGGGGACAGAGAGGCTGAAAGCCCGTCCTCTAGATGGGGAGCCAATGGAGGCGGGCGAGGGTGACGCGGTTTTGAGCTTAGTGCGAGTGAGGACACGAGCTGCAGAGTTCTAGATCTGTAGTTTGTGAAGGGAAGAACCAGGAAGGTCGATGAGGGAGTTTCCATAGTCGAGCCTTGATGTGTTGAATGCTTGCACAAGGGTTTCGGCGGCCTGAGGGGTGAGGTGATGTTGCGAAGATGGTGGAAGGCAGTACTGGTCATGGCGCGGATGTGGGGAAGGAAGGACAGTTCAGGGTCAAACAAGATGCCCAGGTTCCTGACTGGCTTAGAGAGGTGGAGTGTGCAGCCTTGGATGCTGATGTTATCAGCACCTGAGGTGCGGAGGCGCTGACGTGAGCCAATCAGGAGGGCCTCCGTCTTGTTGACATTGAGCTGTAGGAAATTTGCCCTTATCCAGGACTCAATGTCAGACAGACATGCAGTCAGAACGCCAGTAGTCCTGGAGTCGAGGGTGGTCACGGATAGGTAGAGTTGGGTGTCATCCGCATACATGTGGAAATTTACCTCATGTCTGCGGATGATGTCACCCAGGGGCAGAGTGTACAGGGTGAAGAGTAGGGGGCCAAGGACAGAACCCTGGGGAACGCCACATGTGACTGTGCGAGGGCTGGAGGAAAAGCCATTGGAGACGAAGTGAAGGCGCTGGGAGAGATATGACCGGATCCATTTGAGGACAGAACCTTGCAGGTTGAGGAGGGAGGAAACGGTGGAGGAGGATTGCATGGTCCACGGTATCAAAGGCGGAAAGGTAGAGTTGGGTGTCATCCACATACATGTGGAGCGCTCGCCTCCCAAGCAAGAGACCTGGATTTAGCCAGGCAGGGCAATCCTTGGGCAAGTACTCCCAATTGGGAGTACTCCACACAATAATTGCTCGGGGAAAAAAATGATAAATTCCACAACTGTTTGCACCTTGCTGCTGCGTTTCGTCCATAAAACATACAGTCACCACACTTCACATTATATTCTGTGAAGTCGGAGTTTTGAGACATCTCAAAGACGTGAGCAGGTGTTATATCAAATGCAAGGATTATTATTTTGCTCACTTTACATCCCCCAGTGAAGCGCTCTGAGACTCCATCTGGCACGGAGGGTGCTATATAAATCGAAGCTCCCACAAACACGCGTGCATTGAAGTGACCCAACCACATTAAATATTTTTTCAGAAGGGAAGATTACCCCCACTTCCCCGGCCCCCCCCCCCCACCCCCCCCCCAAGAAAAGCGTGTCCCACAAACAACTTAAAAATATTTATAAAGCGCCCTCCACCCTGATGTCTCAGAGCATTTGAACAGTTAGTTGTGGAGTGACCAAATTAATTCTAATATTTTGTTTAAATGGATTATTACCTCCTCCCCCCACTCCGCCACCCACCCCGAAAAGCATGTCCCACAAACAGTTGTGGATTGAATGACCATTTACATTTTTTATGAATGCATTATTAATTCCCCATCCCCAACTCCCCATGAAAAGCATGTCCCACAAAACAGCCGTGGATTGAATTGACCCAATTTTTAAACATTTTATTTTGTTGCGCGGGGATGGGGGGAGGAGAGGAAGGCAACCGGAAAGGAAGGTGAATCGTGCTCTTGCCCCCCCCCCCCCCCCCACCCACTCTGTCTCCCACCTCACATTCACGCCATTGGATCTGACCTCTCTGGGTGGGTGCGGGAGTCTGCCAGCAGCTCGCTTCTTTCTTCCTTGGATGTCGTGGGCGCTGAGCTGGTGTGTGGGGGCGCTGAGCTGGTGTGTGGGGATGCTGAGCTGGTGTGTCGGGGCGCTGAGCTGGTGTGTGGGGGCGCTGAGCTGGTGTGGGGGGATGCTGAGCTGGTGTGTCGGGGCGCTGAGCTGGTGTGTGGGGGCGCTGAGCTGGTGTGTGGGGATGCTGAGCTGGTGTGTCGGGGCGCTGAGCTGGTGTGGGGGGGGGGGCGCTGAGCTGGTGTGTCGGGGCGCTGAGCTGGTGTGTGGGGGCGCTGAGCTGGTGTGGGGGGGCGCTGAGCTGGTGTGGGGGGGGGCGCTGAGCTGGTGTGGGGGGGGGGCGCTGAGCTGGTGTGGGGGGGGCGCTGAGCTGGTGTGGGGGGGGGCGCTGAGCTGGTGTGTGGGGGCGCTGAGCTGGTGTGGGGGGGGGGCGCTGAGCTGGTGTGTCGGGGCGCTGAGCTGGTGTGTGGGGGCGCTGAGCTGGTGTGGGGGGGGCACTGAGCTGGTGTGGGGGGGGGGGGGGCGCTGAGCTGGTGTGGGGGAGCGCTGAGCTGGTGTGGGGGGGGCACTGAGCTGGTGTGGGGGGGGGGCGCTGAGCTGGTGTGTGCGGGGGCGCTGAGCTGGTGTGGGGGGGGGCGCTGAGCTGGTGTGGGGGGGTGGCGCTGAGCTGGTGTGTGGGGTGGCGCTGAGCTGGTGTGGGGGGGGGGCGCTGAGCTGGTGTGGGGGGGGGCGCTGAGCTGGTGTGGGGGGGGGGCGCTGAGCTGGTGTGGGGGGGCGGCGCTGAGCTGGTGTGGGGGGGGGGCGCTGAGCTGGTGTGGGGGGGGGGGCGCTGAGCTGGTGTGGGGGGGCGCTGAGCTGGTGTGGGGGGGGGGGCGCTGAGCTGGTGTGGGGGGGGGGGCGCTGAGCTGGTGTGGGGGGGGGGCGCTGAGCTGGTGTGGGGGGGGGGCGCTGAGCTGGTGTGAGGGGGCGCTGAGCTGGTGTGGGGGGGGGCGCTGAGCTGGTGTGGGGGGGGGGCGCTGAGCTGGTGTGGGGGGGGGGGCGCTGAGCTGGTGTGGGGGGGGGGGCGCTGAGCTGGTGTGGGGGGGGGGGCGCTGAGCTGGTGTGAGGGGGCGCTGAGCTGGTGTGGGGGGGGGGCGCTGAGCTGGTGTGGGGGGGGGGCGCTGAGCTGGTGTGGGGGGGCGCTGAGCTGGTGTGGGGGGGCGCTGAGCTGGTGTGAGGGGGCGCTGAGCTGGTGTGGGGGGGGGGGCGCTGAGCTGGTGTGGGGGGGGGGCGCTGAGCTGGTGTGGGGGGGCGCTGAGCTGGTGTGGGGGGGGCGCTGAGCTGGTGTGGGGGGGGGGCGCTGAGCTGGTGTGGGGGGGCGCTGAGCTGGTGTGGGGGGGGGGCGCTGAGCTGGTGTGGGGGGGGGGCGCTGAGCTGGTGTGGGGGGGGCGCTGAGCTGGTGTGGGGGGGGGCGCTGAGCTGGTGTGGGGGGGGGCGCTGAGCTGGTGTGGGGGGGGGCGCTGAGCTGGTGTGGGGGGGGGCGCTGAGCTGGTTTGGGGGGGGGGCGCTGAGCTGGTGTGGGGGGGGGGCGCTGAGCTGGTGTGGGGGGGGGCGCTGAGCTGGTGTGGGGGGGGGGGGGCGCTGAGCTGGTGTGGGGGGGGGGCGCTGAGCTGGTGTGGGGGGGCGCTGAGCTGGTGTGGGGGGGGGGCGCTGAGCTGGTGTGGGGGGGGGCGCTGAGCTGGTGTGGGGGGGGGGGCGCTGAGCTGGTGTGGGGGGGGGGCGCTGAGCTGGTGTGGGGGGGGGGCGCTGAGCTGGTGTGGGGGGGGGGCGCTGAGCTGGTGTGGGGGGGGGCGCTGAGCTGGTGTGGGGGGGGGGGCGCTGAGCTGGTGTGAGGGGGGGGCGCTGAGCTGGTGTGGGGGGGGGGGCGCTGAGCTGGTGTGGGGGGGGGGCGCTGAGCTGGTGTGGGGGGGGGGCGCTGAGCTGGTGTGGGGGGGGGGCGCTGAGCTGGTGTGGGGGGGCGCTGAGCTGGTGTGGGGGGGCGCTGAGCTGGTGTGGGGGGGGGGCGCTGAGCTGGTGTGAGGGGGGGGCGCTGAGCTGGTGTGGGGGGGGGGCGCTGAGCTGGTGTGGGGGGGGGGCGCTGAGCTGGTGTGGGGGGGGGGGCGCTGAGCTGGTGTGAGGGGGGGGCGCTGAGCTGGTGTGGGGGGGGGGCGCTGAGCTGGTGTGAGGGGGGGGCGCTGAGCTGGTGTGGGGGGGGGGCGCTGAGCTGGTGTGGGGGGGGGGCGCTGAGCTGGTGTGGGGGGGGGGGGCGCTGAGCTGGTGTGGGGGGGGGGCGCTGAGCTGGTGTGGGGGGGGGGCGCTGAGCTGGTGTGGGGGGGGGGCGCTGAGCTGGTGTGGGGGGGGGCGCTGAGCTGGTGTGGGGGGGGGGGCGCTGAGCTGGTGTGGGGGGGGGGCGCTGAGCTGGTGTGGGGGGGGGGCGCTGAGCTGGTGTGGGGGGGGGGCGCTGAGCTGGTGTGGGGGGGGGCGCTGAGCTGGTGTGGGGGGGGGGGCGCTGAGCTGGTGTGGGGGGGGGGGCGCTGAGCTGGTGTGAGGGGGGGGCGCTGAGCTGGTGTGGGGGGGGGGCGCTGAGCTGGTGTGGGGGGGCGCTGAGCTGGTGTGGGGGGGCGCTGAGCTGGTGTGGGGGGGGGGCGCTGAGCTGGTGTGAGGGGGGGGCGCTGAGCTGGTGTGGGGGGGGGGCGCTGAGCTGGTGTGGGGGGGGGGCGCTGAGCTGGTGTGGGGGGGGGGGCGCTGAGCTGGTGTGAGGGGGGGGCGCTGAGCTGGTGTGGGGGGGGGGCGCTGAGCTGGTGTGAGGGGGGGGCGCTGAGCTGGTGTGGGGGGGGGGGGCGCTGAGCTGGTGTGGGGGGGGGGCGCTGAGCTGGTGGGGGTGGGGGGGCGCTGAGCTGGTGTGGGGGGGGGGCGCTGAGCTGGTGTGGGGGGGGGGCGCTGAGCTGGTGTGGGGGGGGGGCGCTGAGCTGGTGTGGGGGGGGGGCGCTGAGCTGGTGTGGGGGGGGGGCGCTGAGCTGGTGTGGGGGGGGGGGCGCTGAGCTGGTGTGGGGGGGGGGCGCTGAGCTGGTGTGGGGGGGGGGCGCTGAGCTGGTGTGGGGGGGGGGCGCTGAGCTGGTGTGGGGGGGGGGCGCTGAGCTGGTGTGGGGGGGGGGCGCTGAGCTGGTGTGGGGGGGGGGCGCTGAGCTGGTGTGGGGGGGGGGGCGCTGAGCTGGTGTGGGGGGGGGGGCGCTGAGCTGGTGTGGGGGGGGGGCGCTGAGCTGGTGTGGGGGGGGGGCGCTGAGCTGGTGTGGGGGGGCGCTGAGCTGGTGTGGGGGGGGGGCGCTGAGCTGGTGTGGGGGGGCGCTGAGCTGGTGTGGGGGGGCGCTGAGCTGGTGTGGGGGGGGGCGCTGAGCTGGTGTGGGGGGGCGCTGAGCTGGTGTGGGGGGGCGCTGAGCTGGTGTGGGGGGCGCGCAAGGAACAGCCGTTGGGCTCCGACTCCAGAACCTTCCAACACCGACTGACGCGCTTCCTGCGCATGCGCAACCCGCGCGTCCTCTCCTTCCCGCCCAAGTGTCGCAGTCGTTGTCCTGTCAGGTTGCTGTCTTTTTCCGGCCCCAGTGCCTCCCTCACGTTTTTTCTCTCCGCTCACCCGCTTGCGCAAGATGAACAACGAGGCGATTCTGCTGTTCCTGGTCGTTGCCACCATCGTCGTGGGTAGGTTAGTTGCGTAGACGGCTGGACTTAACCATTTGCACCTAACCTGCATTCGACTTCAACAACAATAACAACCACAAATTACACTTGTACAGCGCCTTTCACGCCAGGAGGACGTCCCAAGGCGCTGGACAATCACTGTGTCAGACCCGAGCTGAGGATAGGGAGGGAAGGGGGGTTTGGAGTTCCCGATGGGACCATCGAAGAGGAGAGTCTTGAGGCGAGACTTGAAGGAGGCCAGGGAGGGGGCGAGGCAGAGGGACTGCGGGATGGGGGTCCAGAGGTTGGGGGCAGAATGGCTCAAGGCTCGCCAGCCAATGGTGGGGTGGGTGGGATGGGGGACATGGAGCAGGCCAGAGCCTGGTGAGCGGAGGGGGTGGGCAGATTGGTTACAATGTCACAGATGTAGGGTGGGGGCGAGGTTGTGAAGACCAGGATCTTGAATTGGATCCTCTGGATGATGTGGAGCCAATGGAGTTGGACGAGGATGGGGAGATGGAGTTTGGAACAGTAGAGGACATGGAGCACAGAGTTCTGGATTATCTGCAGCCTGTGGGGGGAGGACTTGGGAAGGCCGACCAGCAAGCCATTTGCATAGTCCAGCCGGGATGTAATGAAGGCTTGATGAGGGTTTCAGCGGCTTTGGGGGTGAGGTAGTGGCAGAGTCGGGCAATGTTGCGGAGATGGAGAAAGGCAGAGCGAGTCATTGCTTGGATGTGGGGGAGGAGACACTTGAGGGTCTAACAAGACACCTAGGTTCCTGACCGGCTTGGTGAGGTGGAGTGTGCAACCATTGAGGTTGATGCTGCCAAGCATCTGAAGTGCTGGTGCTGGTGCGAGCCAGTCAGGAGTTCCTTGGTCTTGTTGATATTCAACTGTAGAAAGTTAGCTCACATCCAGCACTTGATGTCTGACAGACAATCTAGTCTGTCAGGACAGTGGTAGTCCTGGAACCGAGGGTAGAGGCAGAGAGATAGAGTTGAGTGTCATCTGCGTACGTGTGGAAGTTAACCCCATGTCTGCGGATGATGTTACCAAATGGGAGCATGTAGATAGGGGCCAAGGACAGAGCTCTACATTCTAGTGTTTAATTCCTTCCAATGCCCCTTTCCCTCCCACCTCTGTAACCTCTCCCCTCACAGCAGTCCCAGTTGCCTCCACTCTACTGGATCTGACATCCTCCGGGTGCGGTCTCCTCCTTGTATCCCTCCACTCTACTAATAATATTATTATTAGTATTATTATTAGCATTCAGCTGGAGAAAATTTTCCCTCCTCAGGACTCGATGTCGGACACGTAAGCAGTCAGAACCCTGGTAGTGCTGGAGTTGAGGGTGGAAGCGGAGAGATAGAGTTGGGTGTCATCTGAGTACATGTGAAAATTTACCCCATGTTTGTGCATGATATCACCGAAGTGGAGCATATAGAGGGTGAAGAGGAGGAGACCGAGGACAGAGCCCTGAGGAACACTGCACAAGACAAAGTCAACATGGCTTTACAAAAGGGTAGTCATGCTTGACAAATCTTTTAGGATATATCAAGTAGATTAGATAGGGGGGAATCAGTGGATGTAGTGTGTTTGGATTTCCAAAGGGCATTCGATAAGGTGCCACACAAAAGATAGGGGCCCATGGAATTGGGGGAAATATATTAACATGGATTGAAGAATGGCTAACGGGAAGGAAACAAAGCGTAGGGATAAACGGATCCTTCTCAAATTGGCAGGATGTGACTAGTAGAGTGCCACAAGGATCAGAGCTTGGGCCTCAACTATTTACAATCTACATCAACGATCTAGATGAGGACATCAAACTTAAAATATCCAAATTCAGATGACCTTAAATTAACAGGGAGAGTAAACACCAAGGATCACATTTAAAAAATGCAGCGCGATATAAATAGGCTAGGTGGCAGATGGCAGATGAAATATCATTATATATAGGGAAATGTGAAGTCATCCACCTAGGTGGTAAAACCAGTAGAGCAGATTATTTTTTAGATGGGGAGAGACGATATAGTGTTAGCATTCAGAGGGACTTGGGTGTCCTTGTACACCAGTCACAAAAAGTCTGCAGGTACAGCAAGCAATTAGGAAGGCTAACGGTATGTTGTCATTCATTATAAAAGGTATAGAATATAAGAGTGGGGAAGTCTTGCTGCAGCTGTGTAGGGCCCTGGTGAGACCGCACCTGGAATATTGTGTGCCATTTTGGTCTTCTTATTTAAGACAGGATGTACTCGCCTTGGAGGGGGTATGTTTCGGGTCTACAACTCTTCGTCAGAACTGTCGTCAGTTCTGACGAAGGGTTGTAGACCCAAAACGTTGACTCTTTTTGACTCTTTTTCCTTTCTCCATGGATGCTGCCTGACCTGCTGTGTTTCCCCAGCAACTTCTGTTTTTGTTTGAGATTCCCAGCATCTGTAGTATTTTGTGTTTTGTATTCAAGACTGAGATTGATAGATTTCTTGTGGATGAAGGGATTAAGGGATATGGGGATAAGGCAGGTAGGTGAAGTTAGAATAGGTCAGCAATGATCTTATTGAATGGCGGGGCAGGCTCGAGGTGCCGAATGGCCTACTCCTCCTAATTCTTAAGTTCTTATGTTCTAAGACGGTGCGGGGACTGGAAGAAAACCATTAGCAGACACAAAGTGGAGACTGTGTAAAAGATAGGAACTAAACCAGTCAAGGACAGAATCTTGAAGGTTGAGGTGGGAGGAGAGGTGATGGAGGAAGATTGAATGGTCCACGGTGTCAAAGGCGGCGGATAGGTTGAGGAGGATGAGAAAGCAGAGGGAACCCTGGTCATAAATAGTCAGGATATAATTTGTGAGCTTGACCAGGGTAGTTTCCGTGCTTTGGGCAGCGTGGAAGCCCGATTAGAGGGGCTCGTGGAAGGAGTGGGATGAGAGGAAAAGCGAAGCTGGGAGGCAATGACTCTTTCAAGGACTTTGGACAGAAAAGGAAGGTTGCAGATGGGTCTGTAGTTGGAGAGCTGCAATGCGTCAAGGAAAGGTTTCTTCAGAGTGGGGGTAATAGTGGCTGTTTTAAGAGGGATGGTAACTGTGCTGGATGAAATGGACAGGTTGATGATGTCGGCTAGTAGTGGGGCAAGGAAGTGGAGCTGAGAGTTAAGAAGAAGAGTGGGGATGGAGTCTAGGGAGCAGGTGGTGAGCTTCATGGTGGATACCTGAAGGCCCTTCTCTTTGACTGTGTTTCCTTACCCCACTTTGCCATCCCCAATTCCTAGCCCTACCTTGGGTACAAAATACAGTCTGTCCAGTTCCTTGGGACGTCATTCCAACTCGGAAGGCGATATATACATGTAATTATTTTTGTGGGTAGGTTATCTGGTTCGTAGGAAGGATACCTGGTTAATGGGTAGGTTAGTGGATTTATGGGTAGGTTAGCGGGTTAGTGGGTATTTGCCTCATTAGTGGGTAGGTTAGCGGATAGGTTAGCTGGTTAGTGGGTAGTTTAGTGGGTTGGTTAAATTGTTCTGATGAAGGGTTGTAGACCCGAAATGTTGACTCTTTTTCCTTTTGCCATGAATGCTGCTTAACCTGCTGAGTTTCCCTAGCAACTTTTGTTTTGGGTTAAATTGTTAGCTGGTTAGTGGGAAGGTTTCCACTAATGGTTAATGGTAGATTAGCGGATTTGCTGGTAGGATAACAGGTTTGTGAGTAGGTTAGTAGGTATCTTAGCCAGTTAGTGGTACTTTAGAAGGTTATGGGTAGGTTAGACGGTTAGTGATAGTTTATCGGGTTACTGGGTGGGTTAGTGGATTCCTGTGTAGGGTAGTGGGTGGGTTAGCTGGTAGGTTACAGGATTAGTGATTGGGTTGGTGAGATAATGGGTGGATTAGGCGATAGGTTCCTGGTGAAGTTAGCAAGATAGTGGATAAATTAGTAGGATAGTGGGTGTGTTACTGGGTTACTTGGTAGATTATCAGTCAACTTCCTTCCCTCCACTCTCCCCGAACCCAGCTTGGATCCAAAACACTGACTGTCCAGTGCCTTGGGACGTCCTCCCGACATAAAAGGCACTACACAAATGTAATTTTGTTGTTGGCAGTGGTTTGGTTAGTGAGGTGAGTGGGTAGGTTATCTGGTTAGTGAGGATGATAGTGGGTTAGTGGGAATGTAAGATGGTTACTGAATAGGTTAGCAGGTTAGTGCATAGGTTAGTGGGTAGGTTAGTCTGTTAGTGGCTAGGTTAGCTGGTTGATGAGTAGCTTTGTGGGTTAGTGTGTAGGTTGGTGGGTGGGTTTGCAAGTAGGGTAGTTGTTAGGTTAGCTGGTTAATGGATAGGTTATTGAGTAGTTTAGCAGGTTAGTGTGTAGGCTCGTGGGTGAGTTTGCGAGTAGCAAGTAGATTAGTTGGTTAGTGGGTAGACTTATGCATTGGAGGGTAAGTTTGTGGGTAGGTTAGCAGGTTAATGGGTGAGTGGGTAGGTTGGCAGGTTACTGGGTAAGCTACTGGATAGTTTAACTGGTAAGTGGGTGGGTTAGTATATTAATGGGTGGCTTTATGGGATAGAGTGTTAGTGGATATGTTTGCAGGTCAGTAGGTAGCTTAGCTGGTTAGTGGATGGGTTACCAGATTAGTGGACAGGTTAGTGGGTTATTGGGTACGTTAGTGAGTTTGTGGGTAGGTTAATGGGTAGGTCCATGGGTTAGTGGGAGGTTAGCAGGTTAGTGGATAGGTTAGCATATTAGTGGATAGGTTGGCAGTTTTAGTGAGTAGGTTATTGCGTTAGTGGTTAGGTTAGCAGTTACTGGGTAGGTTAGCTGGTTAAGAACATAAATGCTAGACGAATAAAGACCAAGGTCCATCTATTTCGCCTTCCACCATCCTGGCGGATGGCATGCACAAATTTCCCAAACTACCTATGTACGATAAATATCTCATAATGTTATTTCTTGAAAGAAAACTATCTAAGCTGTGTTTGAAAGAATTAACACTTGCTGCTTCAACAGTATCCATGGGGAGCCTGTTCCAAAGGTTCACTATTCACTCACTGAAATAGTGTTTTAGTAGGTTTGTTCTGGATACGTTGAAACAGCCTGTCATGAACTATATATATTGTCTAACCCCCACTAGAATGTTGAAGACAGCAATCATGTCACCTCTCAATCTTCTCGTTTCCAGCGTGAACCTGCCCAATTTACTTTGTCGCCTGTCATAGTCCATTCCCTCCATCATTCTGGTTTCCCTCCTCTGTATCTTCTCGATTTCTCCAATATCCTTTTTGTATTGCGGCGACCAGACTCTAAATATGGTCTCACCAATGATTTATACAGTGGCAGGATTACTCCACTATTGTGGAATGCTATTGATCTTTTGATACATCCCAGGATCTGGTTTGTTTTACTCATTGTTGGGAGAGCTTCAATGTACAGTAAAAGCAAGTTTATCTGACACCCTTGGGACCTGGCCAATGCCGGTTAAAATGCCTGCTGGATATTCTGCCGAAAACACACACAAAATAAATTTTACAATGCATTTTTGCAAATAAATTCCAGTTAATCGAATGCGGACCTTTTTTTTGCAGTGTCGGTTATACGGAAGTTATAGTTGATCAGGTGCCAAATAAACGGGCTTTTACTGATTGTCAATCTTCCTGATTGGATCGTCCCATGCTCTTTTAATTTTCCATACATATTATTTTCCTTCCATTCCAATAGGATTTTTTGTCCCTATGCGAAGTACTCTACATGGGGTCAAAAAGCACCTTGGGTCATCCTCCCAATGTGAAAGGCAGTCTACAGATGTAATTTTGTTATTACTGTTATTTATATTTCTCACAGAATATACTTTAAAGTGAATTGACGGTATATGTTGTGGCCGAAATGTACTCATCAAAAATGCAATTTCGCCACACCTGGATTCCATTTCACCACATGTGGCTACTGGCTAATGTATTCGATAATCTTCTTCTATAGGATAGATAGCCCCCTGAACTCACAGCAAACAAATAGTGCAATACTTCTACAGCCTGACAAGAGGTTCTGGGGATTTCAGCTGATTTGGCACACAAATTTGCCTTGTTTATTGTTGGCTCACAGTTTTTGACTTTGTGACATCTCATGATATGTTGAATATATGAGTACATATATTTCACATTCTTACTTCATAAATCTTCATAAATCTTGCATTTCTCTATATTTGAACTTCATTTGTCCAATTATCACCCCATCTTCGTACACTGTTGGGGTATGCATACCCTGTTAAATTATCTAGTCAAAGGTTAAGTTCTACTCTTACTCTATCCAGACAATGACTCTCCTCGGAAAGGTCGTACAGTCTCCTCTTCTACTCCAAGGATCACAATTGTGTATGTTGTGAAGTATTCTTTCTTGACATGAACTAACATATCCATTGGCTCAATAACTCGGGAAGACATGTTTACAGGAAAGAAACCTGCAAATGCTGGAGATCCAAAACAAACTAATCCAAAACACTGGCAATCTACAGAAAAATAAAGCTAAATGTGTAATGTAGAACTTTGCCATGATCTTATGAAAATCCAAATACAGCAAAATCTTGTTTATCCAGTACCGAACCGACCGGCATACTCAACCAATCGGTATCTTCCAATACAATTCCAGTAACCGGATCTCATACCGTAGCCATCCGGGATACTCACAGTATGCTTACTTTGCGCATCCATACACACTTTGCGCATGCGTACACACTTTGTGTCTGCACACTTATTTATTTAACTTACTGAACGCTGGAATGCTTTTTTACCGATCATTTTACTGAGTGTGCTGGAATTCTTTATTGGTACGAATCCATACAATATTCTGTTATTATTTAGTGTATTATTAATATGGTATGTTTTAATATAAGTTAAAAAAAATTGTTGGATTTTCAGAAACTTGCCACTCGAATATCCGGTGTTTTTGATTAATTGGCACCGGTCAGGTCCCGAGGGTGCCGGATAACAAAGGTTTTACTGTACTGCACATTATATCAATTTTTTTTTTACCAATTCCCTTACATTCTAGTGAGATTGATGAAGCACAAGCTGTCCGCCGTTCCTTATGACCTATGCTCTTCACATTGATGGCATTTAGTGAAATATTTGACAATACAGTAAGTTTTCCAAGATCTGACAACCAGACAACCAGTGCCTTATAAAATCTGTTTTCAGAGGAATTACCTCATGGACATGTGTTTCAAAGCCATCAGACCACCTCTTTTAGATTGTTTGTACATTCATCTGTATATTGATATTCTGTATATTCTGTGAAGCTTTTTGAGACATCTAGAAGACGTGATATCAAATGCAAAGATTATTATTATTGGGTTGTTCTTGCTCAATTTACTTTGCTTTAATCCTCTGATGTTCCAATTCTCCATGATTATTACATAATACAGTACAATTTAAATAGCAATTTTCATGTCAGCAGGAGGTCTCAAAGCATTTATACGTTGGCTGGATTGCCAACCTAGGGGCTAAAGCCAAAGGGGGTTTGGACCAAAACCACAGTCAAAGATGTAGATCTTGAGCTAAATGTTGAACAAGGTGATGTAATGAGTTAGAGGGACTCCAGGATAGAATTCCCCAGAATGAAGCACAGTGGCTGAAAGCCTGCCCACCAATGGTTGGATTGATAGGAAGGAGTATACAAAGCAGGCTTATTTGAAGGTTTATGTTGTATTCTGTTATTTTCCTGTGCTTTTAATCTGCCTCTGCTTCCTCACACAGTATCTGGAAATGAAGATTGTCTACGACACCTAGATTTGTATAATCAATATATTCCAGGACATGAATGCTATTTCTCTTCTTTCTGCTGTGGAAACTGTACATTTCGTTTTTGCTGCACAAATTGGTCTCTTCTTTTTCCTGAAGATGAACAGAGACGCTGTTATCATGTAAAATTCAGGTCAGTTTATGTGGCAGTGCAGGGTTGTAAAGAGGGATCTACACCATATGATGTTATATTTGGTTGGTTCGTTGGTAGTAGCCATGATTTAGTTTTTTAAACCATTTTGGCATTTCTTCGGTGCTATTTCTACAGAATTATTTTATAAATATTGAGCCAGTATAGGATTGTGATCAGTGTGCTTTTAATATAAGCCTCAGTGGTAGTTTCTATGCATTTCTATGCAGTTTTGCTCATTTGACAACAATCTCATCTCTGAGTCAGAAAATTGTAAAACTCACCAACAAGACAAAATCTCAACGAGACTTGAAACCAAGATCTGTCCGTTCTTCAGGTGGCTGCTATGATACTAAAGATACAATGAAACTATTTGGGAAATAACGTTGAATAACAAACAATCTTCTAGATAAATTGATCATACACTTCAAATATGCTGTGTGGAAACCTGAGTGCTGTCTTTATTTGTGAAAAAAACAGTCATTACACTTGATTACTGTAAAGCTTTGTTTTGACACATTTCAATGTAACCCTCCTTCAGGCAGGTCCCCTTACCAATGATTAACAGGAAGAGAGGGAGGGAGCAGGTGGCACTAAATTAGAAATGGTTTGTGAGCCAGATGAAATCATCCCCCAAGCTGGATGCAGCCTGCAGGCCAGGCCACCAGTTAGACTACTCTGCCATATATTAGTTAGTCATTAATTTCCTCGTTGTTTGTGAGTCTTTGTTTGCACAGAAAGTATAAATGCAATTTGTTGCTGTTGTTTATAAGTTTAGATTAGTTAAACCCTCTAGAGAGTTTATTTGGGAAACCCAGCAAGGAGGGCACTCGAAAAGTCTTATCCTCAAGTTAGTCAAAGCAGGAAGGTAAGCATGTGAGCAGGCAATGTTCCAGAGGTTAGAAGAAGGTACCAAAAGCAGGTTTGGGGATGGACCTCTTGTGAGGTATGAAACATGGCTGCATAATCCCCTGTTTCAACTTGAGTGGCAGTTGATGGAATCAGAGATAATTTGCTGTCGAAAACTAAGCAAGATGACTTCAGTCTCATTTGACGCATAGCTAAAAAGACTCACCGAGGACTTGTGTCAGACAGTCAGTCAAAACAACAACACTTCTGGAATGGTGGGTGAAGATGGAGCCATATCTAAACAATGAATTATGTTCCAAAGGTGGGGAAAATTCAGGTAAATCAAAAGAAATTGATTATTCTTTCGAAGAGCCAGAGACAAGATGGGACTGATAGTCCTTTTCCGTATGCTACATGTCTATAATAATGATAAGAACAAATAATAATAATAAGCTTTGCATTTGATACAGCGCTTTCCATGTCTTCTAGATGTTTCAAAGCACTTACAGAATACATTTTAAAGTAAATTGACTATATGGGTTAAATGCAGCTGCCAATTGTGCACAGCATTGTCCTGCAAACAGTCATGGATTGAAGTTTAGGGTGGGGGAGGGGTATTATAATCAGGTGTATGGAGTATGGAAACCAGCCAGGAGTAAACCAAGGTCTCTCGCTTGCGAGGCGAGTGCTCTAACCACTGAGCTTTGGTTCTCGGTGGCAGAACTTGAACTTATTTGAACTACACAAATAACCAAAGTTGTGTAGCCTGAGTGGTTATGTTTATCTGTAATGTTGAAATTTCAATACCTGGTGTAATCCTTCTACTGTTTTGTTTTATCCAGCTCTAATTTTGTAGTTGGAATCGTCTCTTCTGTTGTTCTGTTTATAACCATTGTGGGGGTAATGGCTTGTTGCTTATTGTGCTCTTGCTGCTACATGTACCAGAGGTATCAACAGCAGGGAGCACGCCACAGGGGTAAGTGCAATTGAGCTGAGAGAAGCTAAGTATACTTGTCTGACAATAACCTTTGGTAGAGTGGTTAGGAGATCCAGCACTGACCCCACATCATGGCTGTGATAAGATCATGCACATTCCACTGACTTATTTGCAAAAAACAGTCATTGCACTTGATGTTAATTACTGTAAAGCACTTTGACACATTTCAATGTATCCCTCCTTCAAGCGGGTCTCCTTACCAATTAACAGGAAGAGAGGGATGTACTCCCGACGTGAAAGACACTTTATAAATCTAATTTTGTTGTCTGTTGTTATTCCTCAAACAGGTTTCCAGACATTTTGATAGATGCTCATGAACAATCAATTTTACACTCACTGTCAGCAATGTCTGCTATTGTGGCCTGATTTATACCCCCTCTAACTGTTGTGTCTCAGGAGCTTAGGAAACTACAGTATCTCTCTACCTCCACCCTCGACTCGTCTGTCAGACATCAAGTTCTGAATGAGAAATTATTTTTTACAGTTGAACGTCAACAGGATTGAGGCTCTCCTGATTGGCTCCCGTCAATGCCTCCACACCACAGACCCTAGCGGCATCACCAGCCATCATCATGCACACTCCACCTCACTGATCTTTTCAGGAACTGCCACTGCCTCATCCCACAGGCTGTCGAAATTCTCATTCACACATTTATCAGATCTTGGCTTTACTATGCCAACTCCTTGCTTATTGGCCTCTCGTCCAACTCTTCCAACAACAACAACTTGCATTTACGTAGCGCCCTTCACCCAGGGTAGTATCTAGCAGCACTTGACAGTGATGGAATCTGACCCCCAAGCCAGAGGGAGGGGGAAGGTGACTGTAAACATGATCAAAAAGGAAAGTCTAGGTGGGATTTGAAAGTGGGGAGGGAGGAGGCAACGCCACAGAATTCAGAGAGGCATTTCTAGAGCTTTGGATGTAGTGGCTGAAAGTATGGCTACCGATGGTGGAGCGGAGTGGGTGAGGGACGAACAGGAGGCCAGAGCCATCCGAGCAGATGCCCCACATGGCTCTAAGAGAGTGGTGGAGTAGGGATAAGCAAATGGATAGTTAGGGAGATTCAAGGGCATGAAGGGATTTGAAAACGAATGAGAGGATCTTGAGGTCGATGCGTTCGGCAATTAGGAGCCAGTGAGGCCTGACAAACACTTTTGTGATAGGAGTCCCAAGTTATGTGCGGGTTAGTATCTGGGGGGCGGAGGCAAGCAACAACGACAACAAAATTATATTTATAGAGCGCCTTCCGCATCAGGAGAACGTCCCAAGGCGCTGAAATGTTGCGGAGATGAAATACAGCTGTCCTGGTTAAGGAACAAATATGATGGAGAAAGGAAAATTGTGAATTGAGTTTTACACTTGAATTGCGCATGGTTTGTTGGTGGATAGGCAAGTAGGATTAAAACCATGCGTGTGGATCCACTGAGCTGGATGAGGGTTGGAGATGTGGAGGAGGATGGCGAGATCAACTGTATCAAGCACGGCAATCTCCGACAGAGGTTGAGGAGAATGAGGAGGCAGAGATCACAGATATAGAGGACGTCATTTGTTACTTTGACGAGCACCTTGCTCACCTAATCGGTAGTCATTGAATACATTCAAGACTGACATATACGGTTTTTATTTTAAAAAAGCGTAAGGGATATGGGGACAGGGCAGGTAAATGGAATTAGGATAGAAGATCAGCCATCTTATTAAATGGTGGGACAAGATCGAAGGGCTATTTATGTTCTTATGTTATGTCTATTTGCTGTGGGTAGCGCGGAATCCGGACTAGAGGGGTTCGAGTAGGGAGTGGAGAGAGCGTTGTGAGCGAAGTTGATTTGCAAAGTTGAGTTCCAAAACTTTATTTAGGAAGGGCAGGTCTAAAATGGATCTCAAATTTGTCAGTTTGGAGGGTTCAAGGGCAAGTGTTTGAAGAGAGGTCTGATTATATCAATTTAGGGCAGGGTGAGGAGGGACTGGTTGGTTGTGTCAGCCAGTAGTGGGCAGAGGAGGGTTGGGTGACCAGCAGCTAGGAAGGGAGGGAAGGGAAGGGAGGAAGGGAGCTAGGAAGTAGCTAAGACAGCAGATGGCGGGCTTCATCTTGGTGATGGGGAGGCCAGAGCAGTAGGGGCAAATAAGTGTATGTAAATTTTTGTGGATACAGAATCAGTCGATAGCCAGATACTTTGATAGCCAGATTAGAAACTATCTTTATTGACAGTAATATAAAAGGTAGATACAAACAACTAGGTGCTCATAGTTATTATAATAATAATCAACAGATCACACCATATGGGATACACAAATAAAATGCATCAAGATAAACAAGCTTATAACAATGATAATCCTTCCATTTGATATAGCACTTTTCACTTCTTCTAGACGTATCAAAACGCTTCACTGTAAAGCGAATTGATTGTATATTTGTGAGTGAAACGGGTAGCCAATTGCGCACAGCAGTGTCCCCCAAACAGCATAAATTGAAATGACCAACTTTTTTGGGAGCGATTATTATTAGGCGTGTGGAGTAATGAAATTTGCCCACGGTTTTGCCCGCCTGGTTTTGAACACAGGTCTCACGCTTGTAAAGCGAGTGCTCTAACCACTGAGCTACAGAACTCAAGAATACCAAGAGTCTTGTCATTATAACCCGATGCACACTTCAACTAAGACTTTAAGGCATTTATACAACAACAACAACATCTCGGTTCAAAGTGCAACACAGATCTTGTAACACTGGTCTGGATAAACACTGCTTATACTCTAAGGATTAGTAACTTACCTGCTCCCACCCCGCAGTGTACGGATGCATGGGTGTGAAATATACTACCCATTAAGCTCCTGGTGAAAAGTCTCAAAGTCTGGTTGATTTCTCCACGCTCATTCATGAGTTACCAGATGGTCTCGACCACATCCTTGCTCTCTCTATTCCTCTTTCTTGACAATTGCCCATTATTTCTGTCGGCTGCTGAACTCGACACTTTCCTCGTACCACCTCTTCCTCAGGAGCCAGCTGTTCAACTCAGCTCTTGATGACTGATGGCCCTCAGAGCCGCTGCTAAACTTGGTCTCTGATAGTCAGTCATTCAGGGGCGGCTCCTCTCTTGCCACTCCTTCTGTTTGTTCCAAGATTCCATGGATTTGTTAAAGGCAAATCTTGCCTTACAAATCCGATAGAATTTTTCGATGAGGTAACGGAATGGGTGGACAAGGGTAGTGCAGTTGATGTAGTTCACATGGACTTTCAAAAGGCATTTGACAAAGTGCCGTATGAGAGGCTTATTAGGAAAGTAGAGGCCCACAGCGTTAAAGGGACAGTGGCAGCATGGATCCACAACTGGCTGTGAGACAGAAAGCAAAGAGTTGTGGTGAGCGGCTGTTATTCGGACTAGAGGGAAGTGTGCAGTGGCAAATCCCAGGGATCGGTTTGGGGACCACTGCTCCTTTTAATATACATTAATGATCTGGACGTGGGTGTAGGGAGCACAGTTTCCAAGATTGCAGATGATACTAAATTAGGGAGAATAGTAAATAGTGAGGAGGATACCAACTATCTGCAAGAAGATATACCGTAAATACCCGCGTATAAGGCGCACTTTTTTGCACGTCGGAAGATCTCGAAAGTTGGGGGTGTGCCCTATACGCAGGTACAAGAAATTTTGAGCCTCGGAAATACAGTAAACAGGAGGGGCGGCCGGCGCACTGTCAGCTGGGGTTTGGTCAGTCTCCGGCGGGGGTTGGGAGGAGCGGGTGACGGGGCTTCGGCCTCGGCTGCCCGGGCAGCGGCAGCAGCAGCGAACTTCAGTGCTGTGCCTGCTGCCTGCCTTCTGCCTAACCCAGTCTGCCTGCCACCCTCCCTCTCCTGCCTCCCTCCCTCCCTACCTGCCTGCCTCCCTCTCTCCCTGCCTGCCTCCCCCTCTCTCTCTCTCCCTCCCTGCCTACCTGCCGGCTTCCCTCCCTCCCTGCCTGCCTCCCTCCCTCTCTCTCTCCATCCCTCCCTGGCTACCTGCCTGCCTCTCTCCCTCTCTCTCCCTCCCTCCCTCCCTGCCTGCCTGCCTGCCTGCCTCTCTCCCTCCCTGTCTGCCTGCCTGCCTGCCTCCCTCCCTCCCTGCCTGCCTGTCTCCCTCCCTGGCTGCCTGCCTCCCTGCCTGCCTGCCTCCCTCTCTCCCTCCCTCTCTCCCTTTCTCTCACCCTGCCTGCCTGCCTCTCTCTCTCCCCACCTACCTATCTCTCCTCCCTTCTGCCGGCAATATCATTGAAAATGCTTAATTTTTTTTTCACCAAGAAAAGGTCAAAAGTGGGGGGTGCGCCTTATACGCGAGTGCGCCTTATACGCGGGTATTTACAGTAGATAAAATGGTAAAGTAGGCAGACACATGGCAGATGAAGTTTAATGCAGAGAAGTGTGAGGTGATACATTTTGGGAGAAGAAATGAGGGGAGGCAATATAGGCTAGATAGTACAATTTTAAGAGGTGTGAAGGAACAGAGAGACCTGGGGATTTGTGTTAGTGACTCGTTGAAGGTGGCAGGACAGGTAGACAAAGCCGTTAAGAAGACATATGGGATACTAGGCTTTATAAATAGGGGTATAGAATACAAAAGTCAGGAAGTTCTGACTAAACTCTACAAAACTTTGGTTAGGCCTCAGCTGGAGTACTGTGTTCAATTCTGGTCACCACACAATAGAAAGGATGTTAAGGCATTGGAAAGGGTACAAAGAAGGTTTACTAGGATGGTACCAGGATTGAGGGACTCCAGTTATGAGGAAAGGCTGGATAGGCTAGCTTTATTCTCCCTAGAACAGAGAAGGTTGAGAGGAGACCTAATAGAAGTTTATAAAATCATGAGTGGATTCGACAGGGTGAATAAGAAAAAGCTGTTTCCACTGGTGGGTGAATCAGTGACTCGTGCTCACGATTTAAAATAGTTTCAAAACGAAGCAGAGGGGAGCTGAGGAGAAATGTTTTCACTCAGCGGATTGATCAAATCTGAAATGCATTGCCTGAAAAAGTGGTGGAGGCTGATTCGATAACAGCTTTTAAAAGAGAATTAGATCTTTATTTAGGGAGAACAGGCCTGTTAGGTTATGGGGAGAGAGCTGGACAGTGGGATTGAGTTGCTCTTTTCAAAGAGCCGGCACAGACTAGATGGGCCAAATGGCCTCCTTTTGTGCCATAAGATTCTATGATTGTAAGGGGTTCCTTTCATTTCCATAAGCTGGTCTTCTTTCTCTATTCAGTCACAGATAACAACCGTATCTACGTCAGGACGTACAGCATACAACAGCATCCCTCCCATGCTGTCTAGCCTATTCACTGAGCGTAAGACCAGGTGCTTGCTTTTGTAATTGACCCTTACCTGTCTGTAAAACAGAAGTGACTGAAACTATACTACCCATCTCAATAGTTCTGGGCACCAGCAGACTGGAGATCTCGGCTTCCAACTCAAGATATTCTAACCTCTTCTAACGGTCTCCACATAATTGATTCATGGCACTCTGCCCATTCTTCTGCTACCCTCATGGTCTTTCCTAATTTTCCTATACTCACCTCCCTTCTTTTCCCAGACCTTAAGATGGCTCTCCCATAAATGGTTAATTGGGAGTATGCAGATGTTGTCCATACCTTATCTCAACAGCTCGTACCTGTCTTCTTTCACAGCCAGGTGTACGTAACTAGCTGCTAACGAACCCAGTCAGGCCAAGCATGGCCCTTCTCCCAGCATTCATCTGGGCGCTTCTCTTGACATTATTCTGTTACTATTGTTAGTCAACTTATATTACAAGTCCATGTCTTTATATTAGTATATCTACGTCTACTGTTTCACACAATAAAGAAAAAGAGATTACATACTGTTGTAGCCATATATTTATAGTGAAGAACGCATGTGTGGCTGGTAGGCGACCTAGGAGAGGAGGTGGGGGCAGCCAGGCAGATGTTGCCGATTTTCATGATGAAATGTCTAGTACCTCTTCGTACTTCACGGCTGAGATGAGAATCAAGGGTTCTTAAGAGGGTGTGGAAGAAGTGAAGGTTCATGGAGAAAATGATTTTTTTTTGGAGGGGCCTTGACTTACCGCCACAAGATGCAGATCTTCAGAATTCTGCAGCTCAAGTCCTCTCCCGCACCAAGCTCTATCACCCCAACCCTTGCCTGGTTCCACTGGTTCCCCACTCCCCAGAGGATACAGTTCACAATCCTTATCCTTACCTTCAAGGCACTCAATGGCCTTGCTCCTTCCTACCTTTGTGACCTCCTAACCCCATATCAACCTGTCCGCTCCCACTGCTCAGCAGGCTCTGGCCTGCTCCACATTTCCTGCCCAACATGCCATACGGTCAGCGGTCGCGCCTTCAGCCTCTTTGAAGGCGCATCTGAAGATCTCTCTGCCCTTACTCTTTCGAATTCCATATTCCCTGCACCTCTCCCCCTCATTTGCCTTCAAGCCACATCTCCAGAACCTCTTCGACCACACATTTGTTTATCTCAATCCCCCTGCTTGGTTCCAAATCCCTGACTGTCCCCTTGGGACATCCTGACGTGAAAAAAGCTCTACAAATGTAATTTTGTATAATGGGACTGAGGAATATATTACTAATGTTAGGCTATGAGTTTGCACTCTGGAATTTTCTTTGGTGACACGGGTATCTAACACATCGAAACCTATCCTAAAAACAAACTACCAGGAGTGTTCACATTTTTCGATGAGGTACATGCTTACCTAATTCCGACGTGAAAGGTGCTGTATAAATGTAATTTTGCTGTTGTTGTTGTAATCCCAAAAAGCCATAGGCACAGGTTGACAACACCCAAAGCTTGTGTCCCCAAAGAATGTTCCCCCAGTCATCGGTTTGCTCCTCCAAGTCTCACTGACAAACCAGGCTGGCTGTTCTGTCATTAACGGTGCTTTGAAGTACTGCTGAATTGGTTCAGGAATTAGACTCTACAGAGAATTAACTGGATTCCAGTGACACCAAAGAGAGCGTAACTGCTTATTGTGTAATAGAAAAGCATCACTCTTTAATGTGGGGTTAGTGATGTGTCACTCTTAACAATCAGGTTAAATTGACATAACTGAATGTCAAGCCAAAGAACCTGTGTGTGATGAGCATAATACTATAGTTTTATTGAATTAAAAGGCATCTGTTTGTTGTAACAGGAGGGAGGATACCATCCTTTGTACAGCAAATGTCACATCAATCAAGAGCTCCAATGAATGTGATGTATTCGGCATACCCTCAGTACCCAATGTCACAATATTCTCCCAATCCAGCCAGCAGTGCTGCACCATATGTTAACTACACAGCTCAGATGCCTCCTGCACAACATGCTTCAAGAGTATCAACAGGTCAACCTGAATGTAGGTATTATTTACTAATGTACGCAAAATATGCTGCAAATGAAGAGGTCGGGGAGGCAGGAGGGGGGCTGGGGTTAATAATGGAGGCGGATGCCTAACTTCCAAGATGCCTGTGCAGCGCCTTGGGACATCCTCCCGACGTGAAAGGCGCTCTATAAATGTAATTTGTTGTTGTTGTTGTTGTATAGCAGGGAATCCTGGGAGTTTGAGAGCACCTTTAGCAAACGGAATCCCAGGAAGGGGTTTCCTATGTGTGGGACAAAGATGGGTTTGTTCCGTCTGTATTACTATTACCTGATTTTTTTAAACTCATCTTTTGTTATTTCAATGATAAATTATTCTAGCACAGAATAGATTAATACCACTTTCAGTCTTGTGATTATGGAATGGTTGCTTGTTGTATTTATATTCCCGACAAAAATCTTGATGAAAGTAACCTGTCAACATGTTTCTGCAGCTGCACCTCCATATCCACCACCCAAATACAAATAAAGAGTGGAGAGAGCAATGCAATCGTTCAGACTGCATCTTGCTCTACACCAGAGGACTGTGAACTATGAAGTTGTGATACGACAGGCCTTTCCTGCATGTGAAATGGTGCTCCACAAGATGACTGTTGCTTTCTTACTTTCCACATAATGATTCTTGTTTAGGTAAATTTAGAACTTTAGATTCCGTTCTGCATTATTATGTTCTGTTTGTTTACTTGCCCCGTTTGTGTTTCTGTAAACACTAGTACCATTGTGCCATTGTGCTAGTGTTAGTGCTGGTAGTACTGATTTAAGTATTCTGTGAAATGTTGTTCAGGATTGTGTATCTCATGCAGTCTGACCATGTTACAGAAAGAATAACCTGTGTTGTCATAATGTTTAAAGTATTGGTTTCATTAGCAGATTGCAGCAATTTTATCAGCAGGGACCACGTGGTGGGGACCATGCTTTAGGAGCCGGTGAGGATGATCAAATGTGGAATTCTGAGTAAAAGGAAAATTGTTCAAAAGCTGTTTTCCTAATGTCCTGAGCCTGGGACGCCACTGTGTGGTCTTGACAAGGAGATATTCAGATGGTTACTTCCATGCCTTGGTGTTAAGACAAGTCAATGCAGAAAAACTTTCTAAAGTTGGTGTCTTTATTTAATTTGCAGATTGATGATTCCAGAGCCACAGCCAATAGTACTCATCAAAATTTACCGCTTCCCCCCAAAAAATTCAAGAATTGACAACTCAGAGCTGTGTGCTTGTGTATGAAACAAATTACATCCCCCCCTCCCCCCATTTGCTTCCATAGCAGTTGTTACACCTCAACAAAAAGCCATTTCATTGTGTAAAGCATTTTGAGATATTTGAGTATAAATATAAGGATGATTAAAAAATGTTGTATGCAAGAATAAGCAAGAACTGCTGCTGGAGTCTGATAAGCATCGAATCATAACCAGACTTGTACACAACGATTCAGTTGTGATTGGCAGCTTGTGCCAGTCACTAGAAATGAGGCACGTGCACCCAAGTGTGTGATTTGGCTGACTGTCGAGATGTGATCTCCAAACACACCACTGACAAAGAAGAGAAAGGGTTTCTGGTGTAAGGATGGAATTGCTAGTTGCTGATTAACTTTCACTAATGTACTCAAGAATGTAACTTGGTTTGATTTGAAATGTATTTGTTGTTTTATATGTACATTTTTCACTGATTTGAAGAGGAATCTGGAAAGCCCAATAAAAACATGAATTTGAATATGTTACTAAGTCACACAAATTATCTGTGTTTCTTCACATCCTCAAGTGGATAGAAATATTTAAAAGGGAACTAACTGGTTGAGTACCCGAGAATTAAAACATTTGTTGAAGGACGTTAAACTATATAATACCATCCCAGTAATATTAGGAGAAATAAAATTGTTTTGTTAAATTGCCTTTACCTCCCTGAGGTCTCTTTGGGCTGAGTTAGCTCCTAGGTGATGTGGCAATGCAGCATCATAATAGATTAGAACCCATGGTGGTTTGGGAAGTATGATTTGACAGTGTTTGCAATGAGGTGTAGTTAACCTAAAACCATACTCTGGGCCCATCTCTGCCCAAACTCCAGGACTAGATAAGCAGGGTGAAATCCACTGATGAGAGTGCTCACTCTGAGAGATACTCACACACAGAGTGCTCACTCTGAGCAGCTGCTAACAGCTTTCACCAAACATCTAGGAAGGAAATTTAAAAGCCAGAAATCAGAAGTCGGTGCAAGGCACGTAGTGAAGAAATCCAGTTCTGCATCTTTGTAATTTACAGAATATAGTTTCTGCCAAAAAGAACAAATTACATTTGTATAGAGAACCTTTCACATCAGGAGGATGTCCTAAGGTGCTGGACAAACAAGGTGCTGGAAGTAGGGATCAGGAAGGCAGGAAGGGTAGAGCAGGAGGGGTGACTAAAGACACGGTTGAACAGGAGGGTCTTGAGATCAGCCTTGAAGGACTTGTATCCAAACATTTGCTTTTGCAGCCAATCATTCCTATAGGTCAGATTCATAGCTGCCCTGCCTCAGACATTGCAGCAGTGGAGATACTGAGAGATACTCATACACACACACACACTGTTAGAAACATCCTACCTAGGTTTGCCATGTCTAGGATTTTAAAGCATCTGGAAATTTGCAAATTTTTGAACTCAGTCTGAACTTTCAATTCAATGACCTGTAATTCTTAACAAAAAACACTTTAGAAACATTAATTTTAAAATACAGTTCTCTGTATTTAAGGATTTATCAAATTCTGAGTTATTTAATATGCTACCCAATAAAGTCAATTACATTAAGGTGGAATTTCCATCCCAAGTATGTGCGAGTGTTTCTGATGCTGTGTACATGTGTGTCTCACTTGTCTTGTAGAGAATTGCTACATTCATCCAGCGCCGCTTTACTGCTCGCCGGGGAAGGCAACAGACTGTATAGTTATCACCAGAACGGGATAAAATTCCCTCCCATCAAACTATACAACCTACTACCTCACCTCGACAGAGACACTTGCACTGACGTCTTCGAGACCAAGGCTAAAAAGGGGTGGAAGCTGGAATTCACAAACTACAGAGGACAACAGTAACCACCTCCAGGTGGTTCAAGCCTGAACTGACTTTGAACAGTTATAATATTGAAAAAAATCAAGCAAAACAATAATATCATTAAATGAGCAAGATACATCCAGATGGTTAGAGTCAGGGTCAGGACCATTGTTTAAGAATGCTCATAATTTTGTGGAATAAAAATAATAATAATCCTTGCATTTGATATAGCGTTTTTCACGTCTACTAGATGTTTCAAAGCACTTCACAGATTATACTGTAAAGTGAATTGACTGTCCTCGTCCTCACTTTCAAGGCCATTCACGGCCTTGCCCCCGCCTATCTCTTTGACTGCTGTCTCCCTATCAGCCCATTCCCTCCGCGTCCACCGCCCAACCGTCGGCGGCTGGGCTTTCAGCCTCTCTGCCTCCACACTAAGGAACTCCATCCCGCAGCCCCTCCGCCTTGCTTCCTCCCTTTCCTCCTTCAAGGCCAGTCTCAAGACCTTCCTCTTTGATCGCGCCTTCGGCTCCCCCACTAACTCTTCCCTCTCTCCCATTCTCCTTCCCCTAACCCCTACCTGACTCTCCCCCACCCCAGCTCGGGTCCCGACCTGACTATTCAGTGCTTCAGGACGTCCTCCTGACGTGAAAGGCGCTATATAAGTGTAATTTTGTTGTTGTATATTTGTGGGTGAAACACGGCAGCCAATTTCACACAACAGTGCCCCACAAACAGTTGTGGGTTAAAGTAACCAATTTATTTTTTTGTGAGGGATTATTATTAGGCATGTACAGTAAGGAAAGATTTTGTCCTGCCTGGTGGAATTGAACCCAGGTCTCCCTCGCTTGCAACGTGAGTGCTATAACCACTGAGCTACAGGACTCCAAAATCAGTACTAATTTGAAAGACAGTGCAACCCAAAGAGGACTAGAAGCCACAAAACTGGCTTCCAAATTAAGCTGTGATAAGATTGTTTTTCAGAGCCTTTAAATGTTTAAGAGGCCCAATCTCACAACTTTAAGGCAATAGTTAAAAGTTCAATTGTGAGGCTTTGAGGCACTTAAAATTCCTGACAGTGTAACATGGAGGTGAATTGCAGGCTTCTTTACAAATTACAGTACTGAGAAATTGGGAATGATGAGGAGTCAGCAAGCAGGGGACTGCAAGCTTCACAGATCCGATTCTCTGAGGAAAATGAAATATTCATTAAGTCTTCATTAAGATGGGCTGTTTGTTTCAAATATTTTCCAGTCGGGCCGAGAGCCTGAAACTCCCCCAAACAGCTCCTTGCTACTTCCTGCTACATAATCTTTTCAACTACCACAAGTCTGCTAAAACAGTAATTAATGTCAGGAATGATGCATATGGCTAGGACATCAAACTGCTTTGGGAAACAGCTTGGTGCTGTAATGGGAGGAAGATGAATTGTGTATTCTGGAAGGTTGAATTGTAGTTATTTGCGGCTTGTGACTGAGCTAAAAGGTGTTTATGAGGATGTTGAAAAAAGAGCTTGGAGACCTGACACTTCTTCCTGCAAAGCATATTATAATTCTTGTATCCATGGGCAAGTTCCCATCCCTAGTTCTTTCTGTCTCTTCAGGAAAGACAGTAGATTGCATAGTTATCTCAGAGGAGGCATACAACCTCACAACTATACAATCTACTACCTCAGCCCTAAGGACAGCCGGGATACAACTTCATCCACAGCATTCTGCACCTGGAAAACACATCTGTACAAACTTGGTCACACGGGGCATGAGTCAAGGATACAGGGCAGAGACCCCAGGGATATACAGGGTACATTGAGGTCCAGCGTGATACATGGAAGACCGAGAGAACCACAGTGACACACGAGAGACCGAGGGAGACAGTTTTGTACAGGCAACCACCTCATTTGCCAGGATTCAATAATAATAATAATAATGCTCACATTTGATACAGCACATTAATAATAATCCTAATAATAATCCTTGCATTTGATATCGCGCTTTTCACATCTTATTGACATTCCAAAGCACTTCCCAGAATATACTGTAAAGTGAATTGACTGTATATATTTATGGGTGCATCGCGGTAGCCAATTGTGCACAGCAGTGTCCCACACACAGTCGTGGATTGAAATTATGAATTTTATTATTGTGGTTTCTTTTGTAGGGATTATTATTAGGCGTGTGTGTGTGGGGTAAGGAAACTTGCCCAAGGTTTCACTCTGACCTGCCTGGATTCGAACACACGTCTCCCCAGCTTGCAAGACAAGTGCTCTAACCACAGCCACGTTAACACACCTTCAAGACATATCAAAGCACTTCGTAGAAGCGCTTCATACTGTAAAGTGAATTGATAGTATATTTTGTGAGAATTTTTCTTTAAAAAATTAAAAATGGAAGGAATTGTTACCCCCAGAAAGCAATCCACTAACAACCAGGTTCCTACTTCCTGTTAAGCAAATGGCCTGTGGTGCAAGGAAACATGCCAAAGGTTTCCACTAATATTGGACTAATGGTTCCACACTAGGCCAAACTGGGTACTGCCAGTAGTTGACAGAGTAACATATCAGTTAGTCATGTCAATATTTCCCAAACAGACTCACAATTTAGGTGGACACTCCAGTGAAGTGATGCTGGAGCGCTGCATTGTTGGTGGTGCTGTCCTTGAGACATTACCCTCCGCCTGCACAGATGTACTTTAAAAGATTCCACAACATTTTGGGAAAAGAGCAAATCCAGAAAAATTTATCATTCAGTCCATGACTCTGTGGATCACTTTGCCGTCCACTAAACCACCTGCCACGTTTGCCTACAATTACCCAGTCACTACACTTGATATCAGTTCCCTGTGAAGCATTTTGAAACATGCTGACATGATGGGCGTGCACCAAACACCAGGATTATTTATTATTTAGGATTACTTTTTTTACTCCATCCGAGACAAAAGCAAATATAGAAAAAAACGCATCAAAATTCACAGCAGGGCTCTCTGATTATTCACACAATCCTGCTTGTTTTGTGTTGCTGCCCAGGCTGGCATTCCATGCAGGAAAACCACAGTAACAACACGCGCAAGAGAGAACAGTGAGAAGACAATCACTTACTTAGTGGCAGAAGAGACAGCAGTGTGGGCGGGTGGGCACCAGCATGCTGACGGAGCGGAGCCACAGACAACCATTGCCCTGGGCGGATGGGCTCTTCCTCATCAATGCTCCTCCGTTCCCTCTGCCCCCCCCCCCCCCCCCCCACCCCCCCCACCCCCCACCCCACCCCCCCCACCCCCCCAAACCCCCCCCCCCCCCACCACCCCACCAACCCCCCCCCCCCCCCCCCCCCCACCCCACCCCCCCCCCACCCCACTCCGCCCATTCTGTCGTTTGGCCACAAACGGAAAAACTAGCGGAGGGAAGTGACAATTGAGCTGGGAGCTAAACAGGGAGTCTCAGCAAATCAACTGATAGCGCATTATCTGCTGCACCTCAACACTCAGGCCTGGTCTAAACCCCCTTAGTGAGGCCCTATGTGGTTAAACACGTTTAAATGTAGCTTCAGCTATCTGAACAGATCTTAAAGCTACACCTGTACGAGGCGCTGTCCTTCTACAGTTTGCAACTTTTATTCTATTGTACAGTATATCCGCCAGATACTTAAAGCAGGAATCCTCCCGGTGCCCCCATTTGTCTTTCTCTGTCTCTCACTCTCTCTGAGCCTTTTGTCTGAAGTTGGCAGCCATCCCAGGGCACAGCTCACCATCTCCTTCTTGCACTCTTTCTCTCTCTCTCTCTCCCTCCCGATCTTTCACAGGGCCTGCACTTCAGAAGCTCTCGTCCCTGACTGCTCGCACACACACACACGCACACAAGCCAGCCACTCGCCCCCATTCCCACAGACAAAGAGAGCCCTCGGAGGGCACTGGCCGAGGCCTTACTGGCTGCAGGCGGGGTCTGTTCAGGAAGCCTCACAGCTCCACCTGATGCTTCAAAAAAACTCCAGGAAAAAGTGTAAGCAAATTTTAGCCTTATCATTAGGTTACTGCGAAGTGGAGGTGCGGGGACTGTGTCTCTGCCTGTCCTTCTCTTTTGCTCAGAAAATGAAGCACTTTTGCTGCCAAATCACGTCTGGAACGACAGCTGATCGCGATAGGAAGGCCCTCAAACATGAGCGAGGATTCGGTCTCTCCCCCCCCCCCACTTATTCTTTGTAATAAAATAAGAGACAATGAATTTTTGTACCGAGCTGCTCACTGTGTAGGAAGCTCCCCGTGGAACACACACGGACAGCACACACACCACTCTGTGCCAGCTTTTTGTTTCCGCTCCTTTTTTCAGGCATTTTGCCCGGACAGCCCAGCAGCCCTGACATCACTGCTCCCCCGACTGCTGTCTGCTGACAAAAGGATTTTTTTTCAAAAACGTTGATTTTTAAAAAATATCCACGTAAATATCAGCTTTTTTCAAATAAAAAATTAAAATATCCAGATATCAATAAAAAAAGAAAAAGAATCGCAAACCCACCCCAGCCACATGGAAGGACAGACAGGCAAACAGACAGACAGACACTCGGACGGAGGTTGTGGTTGATCTTGCCTGGCTGCAGAAAACAGCTGCTGAGTATTTTGGCTCCTTTCGCCTCAAGTGACCTTGGCATGAAGTCAAAAGCTGGTTTTAAGGCAGGGTCTGAACATGATAACTGGCAGCATTGTGACTGGCCTCGCGACAGCTTCAGTCAGTCCCAGGGAGGAGATGCCTCCAGACTTTGCACATGCTGAACAGGGCGCGATTCATACACAGAGGAGAGACCTAACTGATGGTGGCAAAGCACCCCCCTCTCCCGCACCCCCCACCCTCCTGCACCCCCCACCTCCCCCACTTCCTCCCTCCCCCTTCCCTGTTCAAGCTCCTGACACTCCCAGGGAACTGTGCCAGGAACCTTTAGCTCTGCTGCGACAGTTGAGTGCTGTATGTGAATGCCAACCAGTTATTAGTCTAGACAATCCCAGGGCAGTAAACAATCTCGGTAATTTAACGAGAATGTTGCAAAAGCTTATCGCTCACACATTTTGAGAAAGAACAATTTTCTTTCTTTCGCCCTTCTCCCCTGCGTACAACCACCAGCCACAGGAAATGGTGACAGGTTCACAGAGAGAGTAATAACCTCCTACGGGCTGAACATGCAAAAGTAGTGAATGGCTCGGGACCCTTCTCTCTTGTGAATCAGTCCCAGCACTGATAGCCTCAATCCTCCCAGTCTCACACCAATCAATTCCTGATTTCTTCTGCATTAGAACCGTGGAAAGCAATAATGAATTATCTCAACAAGTTTCATATGGAATTGGTTTAAAGTGTAATGGTTTGTAGGGCAGATGCAGTAGCTAACTTGTGGATGGCTGTGTCTGACAAGCAACAACAACAACAACAACAAAATTACACTTGTATAGCGCCTTTCACATCGGGAGGACGTCCCAAGGCACTGAAAGCAGCCAATAGATGAATGACTAATTCACTTCTTGTTTGAATAACATCATCAGATCTTTAACATCCATTGGACGTGGTGTATTTCACCCCCAGGGACATTGATGTGGTAGTGGGATCTCAGAGCAATATTACATTGAAAAAATTATGCCTCTAATTTGCTGTTCTCCTACCCAGTGCCAGTCTGTTATACATAGTAACTATAACACTGAGTCAAAATACCTCACAGACTGTGCCTGGGGTTGGAGAAAGGAGACCAAAAGCATACTTGAAATCAAGAAATAATGGTTTGCAGGTATATACATAGTCAACCGAATCAACAGGCCAAGCGTCTGCTTCTGCTGTAAACTGTTATGGTTCTAAGAAATTAAATACTGCATGTTTACACTTCTTATCAAGCAATATCTTCAGAAATATGTGTAGAGTTCTCCACATTACACTGCAACACCAGCACATTGTACACCAAGTGATGCTTTGCGGACCCAGGACTGATGTCAGTGTTTAGGTGCATTGAGTCAGATACAATTTCATGGAGAATTATGGTACATTTACATTTCATGCCAAACCCTCAGATCTATCTGATATTGATTGATTCGCTCAAATACTTAAGAGTATTGAGTTAGATTGTTGACAACTAACTCTTCCCACAAATAGCAGAGAGCAAAGTGAATAGGGTTGCCTTCTTCTAACATCAAAACATGTCCAAGCATGTCATAGTTACGCCTGTCAAGTTTTATTTCTTTTTATTTTAGGCCAAATACCAGAAAACAATGTGATCATTCAACCCATGACTGTGAGGAGGACACTACTCTGTGATTGGCTGTCATCCACAAAATATACAGTCAATTCACTTTACAATATACTGTATTCTGTGAAGCAATTTGAAAGCCTCAAAAACATGATAAGATTCTATAACAAATACAAGGATTGTTAATATTTTTGTATAACTTTTTATGTAAAATTTGAGCTAAGCCGGGTTGACGCAAGATCAGAAACCATTTCTTCACACAATGAACTGTGAGAATGTAGAACACATGTCCCGTGAGTTACCAAGGCCTGGAATGCACTGCCTGAAATGGTAGCGGAAACACATTCAATAAAAACTTTCAAAAGTGAATTGGATGGGTATTTGAGAAGGAAACGCTTCCGATGATATTGGGAAAGAGCAGGGGAGAGGGACTGATCAGCTACAGGCAAAGCCCAGGGCACCATGCTCAGAATGGTATCCTTCTGTGCTGTAATATTCTAGGATTCTAACAAGGTAACTGCAATGTTTAAAAGGGAGACACCTGTGGGAAGTCAGGTTATTAGGGGATAGGGAGAAATGGTGGGTATATTAGCTTTTGAATTGCCTCTCGCCTTGCAATAAACTAGCAGAACAGGCTCACTGTGCTGAATGGTCTTCTGTTTGTATGTTGAGTTGCTCTGCAAAGGCTGATCTCTGATTATAAACCCACATTCCAACTAACTCCACCCGGCAGCTTTTACACAGAGAATAAAAGACCAGTTGGACCACTTGTTTTTATTGGGAATAAATGTGTACCTGAAATGTATACGAGGACTGGAGTCACTGAATACAATACAGTAATTCACCAGCACACATGCACACAGGGGAGTGGCAGCCACGCACTGAGGTCTGAGTGGGTTTAACACGTCCTCAATGGGAGGCGAAGGCAGGGGCAAAATCAAGTGAGCGGTGCGGAGATGGTGAAAATGATCATCTCTTCATGTCCAGCAGCAGTGAGTCAACAGCCCTCACACCTACAAACAATATCCTCAAGTACATAATTTGGCTTTTCCAGACTGTGTACAATGGCTCAGGCTGAGTGAAGCCAACTCCTCCCGGGAGATCAACTCGCAGCTGAACCGGCTCCAAGGTGACAGGTTTGGCAATGGAATGTCAGAATGGAGCCAGCCCCTCTGTGATGGTCCTGAGCTAGGCAGGTCCACAGTATTCCAGGGCACAGCTCAGCCTGAGGAACTGGCCTGCCCTGACCTACCAGGTCCGATCTCTTGGGCAGGAAGCACATCCCACTCAGCTCCTGTTAACTCTGCAACCAAAGCCCTAACAGATAGGGTGGTCCTAGCTGGACAAGCAATAGAGCGGAATAGAGTTGGATCACTTTTACAAACCACTTAGATCACAGCAGAAACCCAAACATGTCAAACACACACACAGCCATTGTTTTCTGAAATATCAATGAATTACTAGGGAGAAAACGTTAATGTTCAAACATCAGTACAATCAACTAAGGGGATGGATGAGGGCGAGAGAGAGAGATGAAGAGAAGGAGAGAGAGGGAAATGGAGAGAGGTAGAGGGGGAAAAGAGGGTGTTGGAAAGAGGGAGTTGAAGGGGTGGGGGTGAAGAGTGGGAGAGGGGGAGAGGGTAAGTGTGTAGAGAAAAGCACAAGTAACCCGTTCTCAACAAAAAAAATCGTGAGGTTTCTGCCCTGGTTACTTTTACTAGAGGACACTTAAAAGGTATCAGCAGCGTTTTAATTGGTCGGTCAAAGCTGAATCTCTCTGATGTGGGTCTGCCTCCGCCAGCAAAACAATAGCCTAATGATAAAGTGTAAGAATACAGACACTCTTGACTTAATTGGCTGTATCACTGAGGCAGATGTATACAGTAGTTAATTCCCACTTCACCAGCGTTTCCCACCACAATAATAATTATAATCTTTGTATTTGATATAGTGCCTTGTCATGTCATCAAAGGCTTCACGGAATATAGTGTAAAGTGGAGTGACTGAGTATTTTGTGGGTGAAACAAATTACTGCACGGAATCAGGCTCATCACAGGATTGAGGTTTAGGAAAGAGAGAAACTGAAGAGCTTTCTTTCTCCCTGTACAGCAATGTGGATGTGTGTGTGTGTGTGGGTGTGTGTATGTGGGTGTGTGGGCATGTGTGTGTGTGTGTGTGTATGGGGGCTGTGTAGGAGTGTGGGTGTGTATAGGGGTTTGTGTGTGGGGTGTGTGTGTGTGGTGGGGGGGAGCTGTGTGTGGGTGTGTATGTGTGGGGGGGTGTATGTGTGGGGGGGGGGGGCGCTGTGTGTGGGTGTGTGTATGTGTGAGGGTGTGTGGGGATGGGGGTGGGCTGAGTGTGGGTGTGGGGGTGTGTGTGGATGGGTATGTGTGGAGGTTTGTGTGTGGGGTGTGTGTGGGTGAGTATGTGTGGGGGGGCTGTGTGGGTGTGTATGTGTGGGTGGGTGGGCTGTGTGTGGGTGTGTGTGTATGTGTGGGGGGTGGGCTGTGTGTGGGTGTGTATGTGTGGGGGTGGGCTGTGTGTGTGTGTGTGGGTGGGTATGTGTGTGGGGTGTGTGTGGGTGGGTATGTGTGGGGGGTGTGTGGGTGGGTGTGTGTGCAGGTTCTCTCAGAGGTTCAGAGAGGCCGGGGCCACTTCCAACTGTTGAGGCCCCTCCCCCTCCCTCCCCCTCCCCCCCCCCCTCCCCCCCCCTCCGTAATAAACAAAATGATGTTTAAGTTCCAAATCGCGGTCACCATATTTAATAACTGCAATATTAGTTATTAAACACCACAGTTATTAAACACCACAGTTATTAAACACCACAGTTATTAAACACCACATTTTGGTTTGAAAGGCTGGCACATAAAACAACAAGTCGTGAAACTTAACAAATGCCCCCAAAACTTAACAAGTGTCTAAATTTGAGGCCCACTTTGAGCTTGAGGCCCAGGCCAAATGGCCCTCCTGGCCTCATCTCTGATTGTGGGTGTGTGTGTGGGAGTTTGTGCATGTGTATATGTGTGTGGATGGGGGTGTATGTGTGGGAGTGTGTGTGTGGCTGGGTGGGAGTGTGTGTGTGTGGGTGGATGGGGGTGTGTGTGGGTGTGTGTATATGGGTGGGTGTGTGGGGAGGCATCCACTGGGCCGTGAAGCTACCTATATGGGGGCCATTCCGATGTTTGAAAAATAATATATTTCCTCAAATGACTAACAAGTGTGCATTTGATAACCACTTGATAATTTGTGTGATTTGTTCCTTATAATAATAATCCTTGCATTTGATGTAGCGCTTTTCACATCTTCTAGAACAGCGGTTCTCAACCTGTGGGTACAAAATTACCTCCAGGGGGTACCGGTGATGGTACATTGATTTATTTAGTGCTAATTTAGTGTTTTATAGCCTTCCAAATTATATATTTAGTTGTTATTCCCCTGGTTTTGTATGCTGCTAGTTATTTTGTTATATAAGAAAAGCTTGGTCATAAAATGCAAGTGGAATGAGGTGGGTGATGTGTGTGTGTATGTGGTTGGGTGGGGGTACACGATAATGTTGAAAATTGACAAGGAGTACATTACTGAAAAAGGTTGAGAACCACTCTTCTAGATGTCTCAAAAGCACTTCACAGGATATACTGTAAAGAATATTTGTGGACAAAACATGGCAGCCATTTTGTGCACAGCAGTGTCCCACAAACAGTCATGGATTGAAATAATCAATTTATTATTGTGGTTTATTTTTAGGAATTATTATCATGTGTGTGAAGTAAGGAAACTTGCCCAAGGTTTCTCCCTGACCTTCTGGGAATTGAACCCACATCTCTTGCTTGTAAGGCGAGTGCTCTAACCACTGAGCCACAGGACTCCATGACTTATGCCTCATCGGAAAGGCCTTGCAGGGGGGAAACGTCATGGACATATTTTTTTGCATTGGATTGCCTATTGTTGATGAGCTACATTCAAACAATATTTTAAAAATTGTTTAATTAAGCCCCCCCCAAAAAAGGAATGCTTTGCATTCTGCAATAAGTAGCAACAGACATCACACACTCTAACTAGAAAAATCTATACTAATAAAGACTAAATGTTTGTCTGTGTCAGGTGTCTGCCCAACTAGGAATCCTCCCAATAGGAGTTCTTCCACTGAGTCTTACCACTGATTCCTCTCACAGGTATCCTCCCAAAAGGATATATGTGCAAATATGTGAACAGGAGACGCTAAAGAGATAAATTAAATTAAACAATGTTTACACAGATAATAATAATCCTTGCATTTGATGTCATGTCTTGAGATGTCTCAAAGGGCTTCACAGAATATACTGTGAATGACTGTATTTTTGTGGGCGAAACGCGTGAGATCAGATCAGGTTCAGCTAATGCTGTCAGTATGAGGTAAGGGAAAGGGAAAAGCAGAGCAGAGATGAAGGAGGTTTGTTTGTGTTGGTGACACAGTGAGAGAGAGTACATCACAACCACAGGGGCCATGTCAAGGTGACCAAGGAGCATTGTGAGAAGATTTCATGTACATTCTTGGAGCTCAAAGGTGACTTGGGGAAAAAGCTGAGGAGCAGCCAGACTGTGTGAGGGGAGCTCAGCCTCCGCTGACCTGCAGACAAGTACTGTAATAAGTCCTGTGAATAGGACACCGACACTGGGTAATAGAAAGAACTGTAGGCAGCACTCACAGCTCGCAGCTCAGCGTTGGTGCAGTTGGAATCTCCTGTAATATTGAGCCGAAGCCCTGGCTCGGCAATGAGGAAGAGTTTGATGCACTAGAGTGCATTAGTGCAGTGGAGATGATGGCTGTGCTGGGAGAGAACAATGTGGGGAAGGATTACATTACGATTTTCTTTTGGTCTCAGTGTCACATTGAGCAATTCAGCATCAGCTCAGAGCTCTCTGCCTGACTCCACTCCGGCCCAAACCCAACACTGCAATAGCACATAATTCTGTTGCTCTCATGATCTGAGATATGGTGATTAACTTAAAGGAGCCAGCAATCAAGAGAGACAGAAACACACAAGTTGCACACCAGCAGGTGTATGTCAGGAGAGACCGAGTGTTAACAAAATTTTACACTAGTATGAGATTTACAGATGTGTAGTCAGACCAACCCCTCCCCGCAGCACAGACTGCACTGGATAAAGATCATTTTACAGCAGTGTGCCAGTGAGCCAGTGTGCCAGTGAGCCAGTGTGCCAGTGAGCCAGTGTGCCAGTGAGTCAATGTACCATCGAGCCAGTGTGCCAATAAGCCAGTGTTCCAGTGTACCCGTGAGCCAGTGTACTAGTGAGCCAGTGTGTCAGTACGCACAGCAGCACACAGTGAGTAACAGAGCTCAATGTTGAGCTCACTTCTATGTTCCTATGAAAATGATTTACTTGTAAACAAACAGGGAGGTGGTGGTTCTCTTCTCTTGTCCACTGTAGTGAGGTCTGATACGTTGGCAGATTTCATTTGGCCCCAACTTTCCCCACAGTCATTCTGCGGAAGAACAGACTGGATCCTCGGAACAGATGTCCCTGGGGATGAAATACATCAACAGCTGATTATATATTAATACCGAAGTGAAATTCAAACCAATCAATATTCCAGTACTTACTCATTAAACCACAATTTGCTCTCATACAGTACACTAGACATTGGACAACCCCTCTGTGTTATAGGGAGAGTGGAACCCTAAGCAAGGTGGGGTGACTGAAAGCACGCTAGCATTGGTAGATTTTTCAAAGGTTTAACAATAACAACAAAAAATGACATTTGTATAATGCCTTTCACGTCGGGAGGACATCCTCAGGTTAAGAAGTGAAAGATTTTTGGATGAGCTTAGGGTCATGTCAAGAGTTTTCAAATCAGACTGAGAGTTCAACCCACATCACCTACACAGGGAAATCTCTGTGTGTCTGGAAAACAATGCACATTCTACACACTGTGCCCCAACGCTTTGGAACTCCACCCACAAACTCTTTGCCTTGCTCCGTTCCTCACCTCTTTCAAGTCCAGTCTCAAGACCCTCCTCTTTGACCTTGCCTTCAGTCACCGTCCCACCTCTCTGTCCCACCTTATCCCAACCCGCTCCCCTGCCCGGGTCCTGAATTTTCAGCGCCTTCGGACGTCCTCTGGACATGAAAGGCGCTCTACAACTGTAGTTTTGTTGTTGTTTCTTACCTAATTTTGTAGTGTTATGCATGGATATCAAGAGCCATAGCTTGGGGATATCAGTGTGTGGGCTAGAGCTTAACCAGTTAACCTGAATTAACTGAGACAGCGCCATTGAGAGCGGTGTCTGGCAGCTGATTGACTGGGGACGCGGATGGGGGTAATGGCCATGTGGAGCCTGGTCAAGGAGATTGTGCAGACTGAGCTCAGCTTGTAATGAGGACAGTGATGGAACGATTCAATCTCGAGGTGATTAAGAGGTGACTTAGAGTGGGTAACAGAGGGAGAGGGAAGCGGATTGTGCTACAGAAATGACTAGGCCTGGCTACAGGGTTTGAGAGAGAGCAGACATGTTGACTGGCTTGGTGAGAGCGTGTGGCCAGTTTGAGGGTAGCTGCCACTATGGAAGCAAAGTTGGATGGGTTAAGTTTTAATGTTTAATTGGCGAAAAGGAAATTACCCGACCAGATAGAGCTCTTGGAGTCTGTCTGACAAACTTTCCCGCTGCCTGGCCAGCTAGATCCACCCACTGATTTGGGCTTTGGCTGCAGGGTTAACCGGAGCTGAGTGGGACGATTCCCAGACCCAGTGACTGCTCTGCCCTTCCAGTTCCTGCTGATGAGCCAGGGCTGGGGATGTGCTATCACCATTAGTGCCTCGGAGTACTGCGGCCGCCAGGCTCAGGAACTGGCCTCGCGACTATCACAAAAGGCTGACTCGATCCCAGCATTCCATTGCCAAACATATCACCTTGGACACCAGGTGAAGATGTTGGGAAAGTCAGTTTACAAGTCAGGGCCAGAGTGTAGCTCAGGACAGGAATATGGCTGTTTTCACATACCTCCGTTTTGAGCTGCTCCCAGCAATGAATCCAGGATTTATAGACAGGAGAATAGGGAGGGAGGCCTGCAGCCAAACTGGAAAATAAACACAACCAAATATGTGGTATTAACATTATAAACATACCCTTCACTGCTTTCCCAAAACTGAGTCTCATAACAAGGTAATGGTGAGGGAGTCTACGGGAAAGAGAGAGAGAGTGTGAGACCATGTATGCCAGAGAGGAAGAGGTGCAATACGGGAGTGAGAGGATGTGTGTGAATGAAATAGAGGCTGGTTTCGATATATATTTTTACACGCTGCCTGTATTCACAGTATTTATTTATCTGACTGGCTCTACAGAGTATATCCTTTACTCCACTCACCCACAATTGTTGACGGCCATGAGATCTGCTGCTAATAGGAAGGGGTAGGTCACAATGCTCACTGCAATCTGCAGTCACAAAAATAACAGAGGGATCAATGGAATTGTTCAACAGCAATAAAGTTACATTTACAGAGAGCCTTTCATGTCGGGAGGACGTCCATCTTCCTCATCCCTAGAAAACAAAGCAAAAGAAGGAATGTTGCCTCCTCAGCCTGAGCTGCTGTCATTCCCATCTTGGGACGTCCTCCTAACGTGAAAGGCGCTATACAAATGCCATTTGTTGTTGTTGTTGTTACAGTTGCCAATTACAGTGAATCAAACTTGTATGAGTCTGATCCGTATGCAACAAATACCTGGCATTTATATGTATATATATATATACAGTGCACCTGCGGCAGGGCAGCACTAGACACTCGAGCAAAGAGTAAGTTACAGCCAGAGTGAGGCGAGACCAGAGTGAGAGGGAATTAGCATAGAATCATAGAATTTTACGGCACAAAAGGAGGCCATTCGGCCCATCTAGTCTGCGCCGGCTTTTTTCAAACTCAACTCAATCCCACTGCCCTGCCCGCTCCCCATAACCTAACAGACCTGTTCTCCCTAAATAAAGATCTAATTCTCTTTTAAAAGCTGTTATCGAATCAGCCTCCACCACCTTTTCAGGCAATGCATTCCAGATTTGAACAACCCGCTGAGTGAAAAAATTTCTCCTCAGCTACTCTCTGCTTCGTTTTGAAACTATTTTAAATCTGACCACGAGTCACAGATTCGCCCACCAGTGGAAACAGTTTTTCCTTATTCACCCTGTCGAATCCACTCATGATTTTATATTTTTTAAATATTTAGGTCTCCTCTCAACCTTCTCTGTTCCAAAGAGAATAAACCTAGCCTATCTAGCCTTTCCTCATAACTGAAGTCCCTCAATCCTGGTACCATTCTAGTAAAGCTTCTTTGTACCCTTTCCAATGCCTTAACATCCTTTCTATAGTGTGGTGACCAGAATTGGACACAGTACTCCAGCTGAGGCCTAACCAAAGTTTTATAGAGGTTAGTCAGCACTTCCTGACTTTTGTACACTATACCCCTATTTATAAAGCCTAGTATCCCATATGCCTTCTTAACGGCTTTGTGTACCTGTCCTGCCACCTTCAAAGAGGGTGAGAGTGGGAACTACTAGCGGGAACAAAGTGTTGATACCATTGGTAGATTGGACTTGTGGCTAAATTTTACAGGGAGCAGCTGTAGCCTGTTGAACTTAAACAAAAAAGCAGTATATTGATTAATTAAGTGTTAATTTTTGCTGATAAATCTGAAACGGGGTATAAAAATGGGGTATAAAAGGGGGAAAACTGCGAGAGCCTTATTTGAGCAGAGAGGCCAGAGTGAGAAGGAATTAGGTAGGAGTGGGAATTAGATAAGAATGGGAATTAGATAAGAATGGGAATTAGATAAGAATGGGAATTAGATAAGAATGGGAATTAGATAAGAATGGGAATTAGATAAGAATTAGGTGCAAGGTTGTAATATATATTATATACTATTGACAATAATATAGGGGACATGGCTGGGCAGCTGAGAACCGTGACATGCCCCATACATGTAATGTGGGAACTGCCGGATGCTTCGCGCAACCTGGACAATCATGTAGCAGGAAGTGCCTCTGGCTGCAGCACAAGGTTGTTGAGCTGGAAGAGAGACTGGAGACACTGCATCGGATACAAGAGGCTGAGGATTTCATGGACCAAACATTTCAGGAGGTGGTCACCCCACAGCCACCAAGGGTTCAGAGGGGGAGTGACCGGGTGACAACCCAGCATGGTAGGAAGAGGAGACAGACACTGCAGAAATCCCCTGAAAGCATTGCACTCACAAACTGGTCTCTGTACTGAACACTGATGAGGGTGTTGATGTATAATATAATAATAATCCTTACATTTATATAGCTCTTTCCATGTCTTATCGATGTCTCAAAATGCAAATACCTTTGACACCTCAGGGGAGAGTAGTAAACAGCAATAGATGTACAGGGGCACATAGGGAAGAGTGTAAATGTGATTGTCATTGGGGATACAACAGTCCAAGGTATAGACAGGTGTTTCTGTAACCGAAGACGCAAGTCTCGGATGGTATGTTGTTGCCTCTGTGGTGCCAGCCAGGGTTGAAAACATCACCAAATGGGTGGATAAGATTCTACAGGGGGAAGGGGAACAACCAGAAGTGATGGTCCATGTGGGGACCCATGATTTTGGGAGGAAGAGGCTGAGATGCTCCAGGAAGAGTATCAGAAGTTGGGGAAAAAACTAAAGAGTGGACCTCAAAGGTGGTAATCTCTGGACGACTCTCGGTGCCTCATGCAAGTGAGTTTCAAGGAGGAGATAGTTAGGGGACAGACAAATACATTCCCACAAAGGTAAAACATAGGGCATCCAAACTTCCCTGGATGACTAAGAAAATTGGGGTTAAAATAAAATAGTAAGAGGAGGCTTATGACAAATGTCAGACACAAAATACAGAAGACAAGCAAATAGAGAAAAACTATTTCCACTCGTGGGTGAATCTGTGACTCGTGGTCACAGATTTAAAATAGTTTCAAGGCGAAGTAGAGGGGAGCTGAGGAGAAATTTTTTCACTCAGCGAGTTGTTCGAATCTGGAATGCATTGCCTGAAAAGGTGGTGGAGGCTGATTCGATAACAACTTTTAAAAGGGAATTAGATATTTATTTAGGGAGAACAGGTCTATTAGGCTATGGGGAGCGGGCAGGGCAGTGGGATTGAATCGCTCTTTTCAAAGAGCCGGCACAGACTAGATGGGCCGAATGGCCTCCTTTTGTGCCGTAAAATTCTATGAATCTATGAATCTATGAATATATGAAGTACAGGAGAGAACTGAAAAAGGAAATTAAGAGGGGCAAAAAGGCTGAATGAGAAATGATTAGCGGGTAACTTAAAGGGAACTCTAAGGTATTTTATAAGCATATCAAGCATAAAAGGTTAGTCAAAGATAGGGTGGGGCCAATTATGACCAAGGAAGAAATTTTATTGTGGAGCCAGAGGGCATGGCTGATGTGCTGAATGAGTACTTTGCATCTGTCTTCACAAAAGAAGACAATCTGAAATCTGCCAATGCCACAGTATTGGAGGAGAGAGTAGAGGAAATGGATAGGATAAGTATGAACAGAGAGGAAATACTAAAAAGGTTGACGGCGCTCAAGGTAGACAAGTCACGCGGTCCAGATGGGATGCATCCTAGGTTACTAAGGGAAGTATAACATTTCCTGTTTTTCAGACTGGAGGGAAGTGTGCAGTGGCGTCCCCCAGGGATCAGTTTTGGGACCACTGCTCTTTTTAATTTATATTAATGATCTGGACTTGGGTAAAGGGAGCACAATTTTGAAGTTTGCAGATGACACAAAGTTAGGAAAAATAGTGAGGAGGATAGTAGTCATCTGCAAGAAGATATAGACCAAATGGTTAAAAAGGCGGACACATGGCAGATTAAATTTAATGTAGAGAAATGTGAGGTGATGCACTTTGGGAAGAGAAATGAGGAGAGGCAATATAGGTTAGATGATACAATTTTAAGGGGGTGTGAAGGAACAGAGAGACCTAGGGATTTATGTAGGTGATTTTTTGAAGGTGGCAGGACAGGTAGCTGTTAGAAAAACATATGGGATACTTGGCTTTATAAATAGAGTACAAAAGTCAGGAAGTTCTGACTAACTCTATGAAATTTTGGTTAGGCCTCAGCTAATACTTTAGGAGGAGGAGAAATGAGGGGAGGCAATATAGGCTAGATAACAACAACAACAACAATTTACATTTATATAGCGCCTTTCACGTCGGGAGGACGTCCCAAGGCGCTATAATAAAGGCAATCAGAGGAGGCACAAAGGGAAACTAAAAGTGAAGAAAAGTCTGAAATGAAAGTGGGGGAGGGTTTGGGGGGGCGATAAACAAATAGGATTTTGAAAGAATTGTGGGAGGAGTGAGAAAGGGTGAGATGTTCAAAAGAGGGGAAGGAGCCGGAGGAATAGGGGGATAGGGCGAGGGATGTCCTGGAGATGAAGGCCACACCACCGCCACGACGGTTGGGTCGAGGAGCATGGTGGAATGTGTAGTTGGGTGGTGTGGCTTCAACAAGGGGGAAAGTGTCGCCTGGGGTGATCCAAGTCTCCGTCAGGGCCATGATGTCAACGTTCTCACCAAGGATGAGATCGTTGATGGCCAGGGTCTTGTTGCAGACAGAGCGGACATTTTGGAGGCCGATGCGGAAAAAGCAATTGGCCGAGGGGTGTGAGGGGGGACTGGGATGGTCGGCGGGGAGGGTGGGGATTTCAATAAGGGAGGAGAGGTTGACCCCCCGGGTTTGTGTCCGGTGGGGCTGGCGGGGGACAGGGCACTTGGTGTGACTGCTGTTGGACACCCAGCGCCGAGTGCCACGGTGAGCCCGACGGAGGATTCCAATACTGGAACAGAGGGAAGCGGTGGGAGGGTCGAGCAGGGACAGTAAACGAGGAGGGCGAAGAGAAAGAAGGGTAGAGAAAAAATAACGGAGAGGGAGGGTTGGGGGGAAAAGCTTGAATAGGGGGAGGGAAGCTCGGGTCATGGCGGCAGCCATATTGCGCACGCGGGGGACCAGGAGTGAGGGTCAATGGGGCGGCATCATCCCAAGGGATGTGAGGCCGCGGCTGGGGGATGCAGAGGCGTTGCGGTCTGAAGCCTGACCGGGGCTGCGGCCGAGGCTGGGGTTGTGGGTTTTAGGTCCGGTCGCCGTGTGTCCGGGCTGTGGGTCGCCGGGTCGAGGCTGGAGCCGGGACCAGGGCCGTGAGTCTCGTGGCTGTGGGTCTTGGAGCCGGGGCTGTGTGTCGCGGGGCTGGTCTTGAAGCCGGGACTGTTTTTACGAGGCCGTTGGTCGTGGGGCTGGTCTTGGAGCCAGGGCTGTGTGTTACGGAGCTGGTGCCGGGGGTGCGGGGATGTGGCTGTGGCTGTGTCTGGGTCTGGGGCCGGGGGTCCTGGGACTGTGGCCGGAGCCGGAGCCGGGGCTGTGAGTCTCGGGGCTGGAGCCAAGTCTGTGGCTGTGGCTGTGGGTCTTGGGGCTGGGGATGGTGCCGGGGCTGCGGGTCGATGGGCTGTGGGTCAGGTCGAGCAATCTCTGCAATCTCTGCCATATGCTCATAATGCACAGAGACAGCTCTAGACCCGTGTGTCCCTCTCGCCGCCATTTTCCAGGGAGAGTGAATGAGCAAGTGAATGAGAGAGAAAAGATAGAAAGAGAGAGAAAGAGTTAGGAAGAGAGGAGTGAGAGGTAGAAATGTGTACACAGGAAACAAGATAAAATGGAAAGCAAGGGGGAGAGAGACGGAAAGTGGGAAGATCAAAGTGTGCAAGGTAGAAAGTGAGATATGAATCCACACGCACACCAAACAAATACATCCATTCCATTCTCTCTGTCATTAGCAGTCACTGTACTCACCCCCATCACAAATTTAGTGTAGCTTCTGATAACAGCTGCATGGCTGAACTGCAGAAGAGAGAGGAACAGAATCATGGACAATGTGCACAGATGGAAGCTACTCGACTCATCTCATCCTACAGCGATGAGCTCTACACTGAAGTCTGATTTCTTCTCTCACCATTTTGTAGTATTTATCTTGATTTATTCAACTAATTCCCTTTAAATGCTGCCTGTGGGATGCTAATGACAATTGGCTGTTGTGTGTGAGCATGACTGTTTGTGGGACAACAACAGTTCCCTTTGGAACTCCATCCCAGAGTCCCTTTGCCAGGCTCCCTCACGAGCCTCTTTTATGGCACGTCTTAAGGCACCTTCTTCAACAGACCAGGTGAGGAGCCAAAAAACACTTCTGTGAAGGTACAAACAAACACTAATGTTTTCAGCCTGAGTTTGGGAATAGGGAGCACAGACGTGGGGCAGGTACTTGCTCCACTAACACTAAGCCACAGAGATGAGACACAGAACTTACATTATCATCCACTACATAGGTGTTAATCAGATGTGATAGGAGATTGCAGGACCACAAGAAAACAACATCACTCAGCAGATATGGAACTAATCCCCTGAGAACATAGAGAGAACAAAGGATTGATAAGACCTTTGGCAATATGTTGATCATCATTCACACGTGACAGGAAACTGATCAGACAGCACACAAGTACCCCAGCAATCCAACTCGGGTACCTTGGGAGAGTGGGAGGACCTGAGTTTGATTCCCAGCAAGGTAAAACGTTGGGCATGTTTCCTTACACCACACGCCTCTGTTTACCCAGCAGGAACACGCTTGGTAGCTGTTTGGGGGTAATAATCCCCCCAAAAGATAATAATAGTTTAGCACTCAATCCACAACTGCTATGTGTAATTGGCTGCCAAGTTTCGCCCATATAATGTACAGTGAATTCACTTGTACACTCGCCCACTCGCCCATAAAATGTACAATATATTCTGTGAAACTCATTAATGTATCTCAAAGACTTGATAAGGTGCTATATCAGATAAAGGATTATTATATACGAAAAGAGTTCAGAGAGCAAGGCTTCACAGAGATGAAAGAGATAGAACACAGGAATGATTATATTAAATTATATTGTACTATAAAGGTTAGGGCATTTAAAAGAGGAATTTAAAGAGGAGAGTATAGTGAATCTCTCATAAGCCATATCAGTTGTGACCATATATACAAGAAATATACCATTAATACAGATCAGACTTATGCAAGTTTGTTTTACTGTAATTGACTAATAACAACAATAAATTACACTTGTAGAGTGCCTTTCACGTCAGGAGGACACCCCAAGACTAAGTGATAAGAGCATAAGAATTAGGAGCAGGAGTAGGCCATTCAGTCCCTCGAGCCTGCCCCGCCATTCAATAAGATCATGGCTGATCTATTCTAACTCCACCTACCCACCTTAACACCATATCTCTTAATCCCTTTATCCATAAGAAATCTATCAATCTCAGTTTTGAATATGTTCAAGGACTGAACATCTACAGCCCTCTGGGGTAGAGAATTCCATAAACTCACTACCCTCTGAGTGAAGAAATTTTTTCTCAACTCAGTGCGAAAGGGCTGACCCCTAATGTTCAGACAGTGACCCCTGGTTACAGTTTCTCCAACCAGGGGAAACAGTCTCCCACTGTCTACTCTGTCTTGTCCCTTAATAATCTTATAGGTTTCTGATGGTAATGATGGCATCTCAGGCTGGGGACCCAGCATTACTTGTCTTGCCTTGTTTTCTAGTGATGAGAAGGAAGGTCCACACGAGGTCCATTGATCCCTCTATTGCTCCCTGTCCTCAGTGTCTTTACGAGCTTGGTGAGATGGTCGGTTGTGAGAGGAACGGGGGAAGGAAACAATGAGGAAATCAAACCAGTAATAACTCACCCAAAGAATCCGAGAATCCCTTCTTCTTTGAAGATCCTCCCGATGGAAGCAAAAATAGTGCTGCACAGAGAGGGACAGGCCCAGTCACAAGCTGCACATTGTAACAATGAAATCTACACGAATGGATAGTATGTACAACAACAACTCGCATTCATATAGCGCCCTTCATGCACATTAGCATCCCACAGTACTTGACAGTGGCGGAGCCTGACTCCGAGCCAGGGGGAGGTGACCATGAGCACAATCATAAAGGAAGGTCTTTAGGCGGTATTTGAAGGTGTTAAGGGAGGGGTCAAGATGAAGGGATTGAGGGGAAGAGTTCCAGAGTTTTGAGGAGTAGGGGTTGAAGGCACAGCCACAGATAGTGGACAGGGGACAAGATGGAGCCAGGAGCCAGCTGAGCGGAAGCAGCTGGTGGTGGAGGTTTAAGTACTCTGTGTAAGTGCCTCCGCCTTTGAAACAGAAGTTTGTGAGTTCAAGCCCCACATCAGGACTTGGAATCACATGCTCTGAGCTGACACTCCAATGCAGTGCTGGGGGTGTATTGTATTACTGCAGCTGCCGTCCTTTAGATGAGACATTAATCAACAAAATAAAAGGTTAGTCAAAGGTAGGTTGGGGCCAATTAGAGACCAAGGTGGAAATCTTATTATGGAGGCAGAGGGCGTGGCTGATGTACTGAATGAATACTTTGCATTTGTCTTCACAAAAGAAGAGGATGCAGCCAATGCCACAGTACTGGAGGAGAGGGTAGAGGAAATGGATAGTATAAATATAAACAGAGACGAAGTACTAAAAAAAAGGTTGACGGCGCTCAAGGTAGGTAAGTCACCCGGTCTGGATGGGATGCATCCTAGGTTACTAAGGGAAGAACGGGTGCAAATAGCAGAGAACTGTGACCACAATCTTTCCTTGGACACAGGGATGGTGCCAGAGGACTGGAGGGTTGCTAATGTTACTCCCCTGTATAAAAAGGGGCAGAAGGACAAACCTGGGAACTACAGGCCAGTCAGTCTAACATCAGTAGTGGGGAAACTATTCTAGTGGTGAGACTGTAATCTGGGACAAAATAAATCTTCACTTAGAAAAATATGGGTTAATAAAGGACAGTCAACATGGATTTGTTAAAGGAAAATCTTATCTAACAAACCTGGAGTTTTTTGATGAGGTAACAGAGAGGGTGGATGAAGGTAGTGCAGTTGATGTAGTTTATATGGACTTTCAAAAGACATCTGACAAAGTGCCACATAAGAGACGTGTAAGGAAAATAGAAGCCCACAGTATTAAAGGGACAGTGGCAGCATGGATCCAGAACTGGCTGGGAGACAGAAAGCAGAGAGTTGTGGTGAATGGTTGTTTTTCTGACTGGAGGGAAATGTACAGTGGTGTCCCCCAGGGTCATTATTGGGACCACTGCTCTTTTTAATGTATATAAATGATCTGGGCTTTTTTATAGGGAGTACAATTTCCAAGTTTGCAGATGATACAAAGTTAGGAAAAGTAGTAAATAGTGAGGAGGATATAGCCGACTGCAAGAGGACATAAGAAAGAATGGTAAAATGGGCAGACACATGGCAGATGAACTTTAATGTGGAGAAATGTGAGGTGATGCATTTTGGGAGCACGAATGAGGAGAGGCAATCAATCAATCAATCAAAACTTGCATTTGTATAGTATTTCACGTCGAGAGGACATCCCAAGGCGCTGTACAGTTAGGTAAGGACAACAGTGGGGTGTGCGGGGGGTAGTCAGGGCAGGGGGAAGGAGAGTAGGAAAGCCGACTGTATATTTGTGGGCGAAACGCGATAGCCAAATTGCGCACAGCAGTGTCCCACAAACAGTCGCAGAAATGGGGCCAGGGGAGAAAGGGGGAAAAGAGGGTAAGAGAGGAGAGAAAGGGAAAGGTGGGTGGGGGGCAAGATCAGGGAGAAAGGGGGGCAAGAGGGAAGAGGGAGGGAAGGAGAAAATGGGGGAGAGTAAGTGGGGAAAGGGAGTAAGGGAAAATGAAGGCGGGGCTGGAAGGGTGGGGGTTTGGGGGGGGGGGAAATCAAACAACAAAATCATCAACAGCAAAAGCAATAATAATAACCAACAATAATCCAGTAACTGCTCCTTGTCCTCGACGCCCATTTCGTATGTGTGTGTATGTGTGGGGGGCTCTCTGTGTGTGTGTGGGGGGGGGGAGCTGTGTGTGGGGGTGGGGGCTGTGTGTGTGGGGGTGTGTGTGGGGGGGGGCTGTGTGTGGGGAGGTTGTGTATGTGGGGGGGGTGCTGTGTGTGTGGGGGCAGGGGCTGTGTGTGTGTGGGGGGGCTGTGTGTGTGGGGGCAGGGGCTGTGTGTGTGTGGGGGGGCTATGTGTGTGGGGGCAGGGGCTGTGTGTGTGTGGGGGGTGTGTGTGTGTGGGGGGCTGTGTATGAGTATGGTGGGGGGGCTGTGTGTGTGGGGGCGGGGTTGTGTGTGTGGGGGCGGGGTTGTGTGGGGGGGGGGCGGGGCTGTGTGTGTGTGGGGGGCTGTATGTTTGTGTGGGTGGGGCTGTGTGTGTGGGGGGGCTATGTGTGTGTGGAGGGGCTGTGTGTGTGTGTGTGTGTGGGGGGGGGGCTGTGTGTGTGTGGGGGGGCTGTGTGTGTGTGGGGGGGGATGCTGTGTGTATGTTGGGGGGGCTGTGTGTGTGGGGGGGGGGCTGTGTGTGTGGGGGGGGCTGTGTGTGGGGGCGGGGGCTGTGTGTGTGGGGGGGGGCTGTGTGTGTGTTGAGGGGCCTGTGTGCGGGGGGGGGGGGGGGGTGATGCTGTGTGTATGTTGGGGGGGCTGTGTGTGTGTGGGAGGGGGGGGGGGACTGTGTGTGTGGGGGGGAGGGGCTGTGTGTGTGGGGAGGTTGTGTGTGGGGGGGGGGGTCTGTGTGTGTGTGTGTGGGGGGTGTGGGGGATCTGTGTGGGGGGGGGCTGTGTGTGTGGGGGGGGGTGCTGTGTGTGCGGGGGCAGGGGCTGTGTGTGTGTGGGGGATGTGTGTGAGTATGGTGGGGGTTGCTGTGTGTGCGGGGGCAGGGGCTGTGTGTGTGTGGGGGATGTGTGTGTGTGTGTGGGGGGCTGTGTATGAGTATGGTGGGGGGGCTGTGTGTGTGGGGGCGGGGGTTGTGTGTGGGGGGCCGCGCGGGGCTGTGTGTGTGTGTGGGGGGCTGTATGTTTGAGTGGGTGGGGCTGTGTGTGTGGGGGGGCTATGTGTGTGTGGAGGGGCTGTGTGTGTGGGAGTATATAATATATATATTATATATAATATAGGCTAGATAGTACAATCTTAGTGGGAGTGAAAGAACAGAGAGACCTGGGGATTCATGTGAGTAATCCTTTTAAGGTGGCAGGACAGGCAGATAAGGCTATTAAAAAAGAATACGGGACACTAGGCTTTATAAATAGGGGCATAGGGTACAAAAGTCAGGAAGTTCTGTCTAAACTCTATAAAACTTTGGTTAGGCCTCAGCTAGAGCACTGTGTTCAATTCTGGTCACCACACTTTAGGAAGAATGTTACGGCATTGGAAAGGGTGCGGAGGAGATTTACCAGGAAGGTATCAGGAATGAGGGACTTCTGTTACAAGTAAAGGCTAGAGAGGCTAGGATTATTCTCATTGGAGCTTAGAAGGTTATGAGTAAGTCAACCCTTGCCAAGCGCGGCCTTCTGAGGTACGGATTTGCGTATACGAGAAGAAATAAATGCGGCACTTTTTTGCCTAACGCAAGTAAACTTGGTGTATACATGCTGGACGGCCAAATGGGAGGGGCCGCCAGATCCCGTCTAAATCCGATGATTTCTCGGCCTCGGAACAACCTGATAGCATTGTGTGGTAAACAGAAGAGAGAGAGAGAGTCTCCAATACTTCCAGGACTTCCACTTCCAAGATAAAATAATTTAGCCCAGCTGTGGTAGTGTAAGGTGCTGTTTTATTGGTTCCAGTGAGTCAGTGAGAGTGGGGAGAGTGGGCCAGCCGGCTGTAGCCCACCTCAGTACACACCTTGCATTGGTCGGGTGTGGATGTGCCTGGAGGCTTGGATAGCCTGTGGATGGATTCCCCTAATCCTTTTTTCCCATTACTTATTCAGCTTACCGAATGCCATTTTACTGAGTGCGCTATTTTCCAGGAAGGTAACCCTCGGCGAGGGCCAACTGTGGAGGTTTTCAAAATCATGAGGTGGAGTTTAAATCTGGAATGCATTCCCTGAAAGGCTGGTGGAGGCCAATTCAATAACAACTTTTGAAAGAGAGATGGATGGTTATTTGAGGAGGACAAATTTGCGGGGTTATGGAGAGAGAGCCAGGGAGTGGGATTGACTTTGAATTGCTCTTTTCATTGACTTGGCACAGACACGATGAGATAAATGACCTTTTGTGCTGTAAAATTCAATGATTCTATGAGTTCTATGATTATAATAATAGTAATAATAATAATCCTTGCATTTGATACAGCGCTTTTCACATCTTATCGATGTCTCAAAGCGCTTCACAGAATATACTGTAAAGTGAACTGACTGTATATTTTGTGGGTGAAATGCGGCAGCCAATTTGCGCACAGCAGTGTGCCACAAACAGTTGTGGATTGAAATGATCAATTTTATTATTGTGATTGAACGGATTATTATTAGGAATGTGGAGTAAGGAAACTTGCCTAAGGTTTCACCCTGATCTGCCTAGATTCCAAATACAGGTCTGATGCTTGTAAAGCGAGTGCTCTAACCAATGAGCTACAGGACTCCACTGATAAATCAACTCCACTATAAATCAAGTGGCTGCTGTGTTTTGCACACAAAATATACTGTCAATTCACTTTACAGTATATCCTGTGAAATGCTTTGAGATGTCTTGGAAGACATAGTAAGGTGCTAAATTAAATGCAAGGACTATTTTTTATTATTACCGAATATCTCCGCGTATAAGGCGCACCCGCGTATAAGGCGCACCTTATACAAGGTTTTTGACCTTTTCTTGGTGAAAAAAAACGGAAGCATTTTCAATTATATTGCCGGCAGAAGGGAGGAGAGACAGGAGAGACAGGTAGGTAGGGAGGGAGAGAGGCACGCAGGCCGGCACGCAGGCAGGGAGGGAGGGAGGGAGAGCGGCAGGCCGGCAGCGTGGGAGAGAGAGAGAGGCACGCAGGCACGCAGGGAGGGAGAGAGAGAGGGAGAGAGGCAGGCCGGCAGCCCGGGAGCCCGGGAGAGAGAGAGGGAGAGAGGCAGGCCGGCAGCCTGGGAGAGAGAGAGAGAGAGAGGCAGGCCAGCAGCCTGGGAGAGAGAGAGAGAGAGAGGCAGGCCGGCAGCCCGGGAGAGAGAGAGGGAGAGCGGCAGGCCGGCAGCCCGGGAGAGAGAGAGGGAGAGCGGCAGGCCGGGAGAGAGAGAGGGAGGGAGAGAGAGCGGCAGGGAGGGAGGCAGACAGACTGGGTTCGGCAGAAGGTAAGCACGGCACTGAAGTCCGCTGCTGCTGCTGCCGCTGCCTGGGCGGCCGAGTCCGAAGCCCCGTCACCCGCTCCCCCCAACCCCCGCCGGAGACTGACCAAACCCCGGCTGACAGTGCGCCGGCCGCCTGCCCTGTTTACTGTATCTCCGAGGCTCAAAATCTCTTGTATCTGCGTATAGGGCGCACCCCCAACTTTTGAGATCTTCCGACCTGAAAAAAAGTGCGCCTTATACGCGGAGATATACGGTATTGAACCAAATTTCTGCCGATTCAGTTGGATATTAAACTGTTAACAGTTGGCATGATTGGAAAAAAAAAGGAAGTTTATTTTGGTGTCCTGGCCAACAATCCGCCCAAAAAAATTGGTCGCTCACTCCATGGCTGTGCTCCTGACGAGCCATGTCTCACTGGAGGCGGGGCTGTCTCACTGGAGGCGGGGCTGTCTCACTGGAGGCGGGGCTGTCTCACTGGAGGCGGGGCTGTCTCACTGGAGGCGGGGCTGTCTCACTGGAGGCGGGGCTGCCTCACTGGAGGCGGGGCTGTCTCACTGGAGGCGGGGCTGTCTCACTGGAGGCGGGGCTGTCTCACTGGAGGCGGGGCTATCTCACTGGAGGCGGGGCTATCTCACTGGAGGCGGGGGCTATCTCACTGGAGGCAGGAGCTATCTCACTGGAGGCGGGGCTATCTCACTGGGGGGGGGGGCTATCTCACTGGGGGCGGGGGCTATCTCACTGGAGTCAGGGCTATCTCACTGGGGGGCGGGGCTATCTCACTGGGGGCGGGGGCTATCTCACTGGAGGCAGGGCTATCTCACTGGGGGGCAGGGCTATCTCACTGGGGGCGGGGGCTATCTCACTGGAGGCAGGGCTATCTCACTGGGGGGCGGGGCTATCTCACTGGGGGTGGGGATATCTCACTGTGGGGGCTATCTCACAGGGGGCGGGGCTATCTCACGGGGGGGGGGGGGGGGGGGCTATCTCACGGGGGGGGGGGGGGCTATCTCACTGGGGGCGGGGTTATTTCACTGGGGGCGGGGCTATCTCACTAGGGGTTGTAATGCCGTGTTTCACCCACATAAAAACAGTCAATTCACTTTACAATATATTCTGTGAAGCGCTTTGAGACTTCAAGAAGAAGATATGATAAGGTGCTGTGTCAAATGTAAGGACTATTATTATTACTCTGTGGTTCTCTGGAGATAGCCAGGTAAGCAGAGCAACAAACTACTCTAGCCGGTCACCATAATGTATGGCTTCTCAGAAACCCTACATGTTTATAATGTGTTGACAAGCAGTAAATGACATGAGAGGTGGGGCTATTACCTGTACTTGGTCTCTCGCCCAACAAACTGAACCATGCTACGAACCGAAATCACTGCAAGAGAAGCACTATTATTCCACTGAATACATGTGTTACTCAGTTACAAAGACACAGCCCCACGACAACAACAAGTTACATTTCCACAGAGCCATTCTAGTCAGGAGGTCGCCTTAATGCGCTGGGCAGTCGGGGATTTGGATCAGAGTTGAGGGATGGAGGACAGGGAGGAGGGGGGTAGGAGTGTGGTCAAAGTGGATGGTCTTGGATGCAGGAGGCCATGGAGGGGACAGGAAGTGCCCCGTATTATGGGGAGAGTGTAAGCTGAACTAACACACACTGATACCAGCAGTGCATCTGTGGGTATGTCAGGTCCAGTCAGTGTGTAAGGTGCCCCAGGAAGTGTGTAAGGTCAGGCCTCACCACCCCCTGCCAAGCCTCACGTCACCCCCACCCCCCCCAACGGGCCTCACCCCCCTCCAGGCCTCACACCCTCCCCCACTCCATCCGAGCCTCACCCCCCCCACCTCCAGACCTCACCGTGCAGTGGGTGAACGATGATCCGAGACAAGCACAGCACCACCATCTCATGGGACGTCTGCAATCAAATATCAGAGGTCAGCCACACACCCATCCCCAGCTCAGCAATACACCCACATACACACCCCAGCCACACACGCATACACACACACCCCCACACATCCAACCACACACACACACACAGCCACGGCTTGTGGGGGTTGTGGAGGTGTGTGTTTGGGGTGTATGTGGGGGAGTGGATGCGTATGTGGGTGGGGTGTGTGTGGGAAGTGGGTGTGTGTGTGGGGGGCTGGTGTGTGTGTGGTGGTGGGGGGAGCTGAGGAGCTGCAGTCTCTGATCGGATCTCAGTGATGGAAGCTGATGCTCTCCTCAACATTGCAGCTACAACAACCTCAGTCACAGCCCCTTCCCCTGTCCCTCACACACTATAGCGAGGCCTTGTGTTATTGCTTGTGTTGCATCCTTTTCTTGAACATAACCACATAACAAGTGTCTTCACTACAGGGCGGCATCTCACAGGTCTGACAGTGATGGAGAACTACTGTGAGACGGGGCAGTGGGTGAGATAGGCCGCCAGGTACCAGCTGAAAGTAGGAAGCAGGGGGCAAGGGAGAGGGATTGAAGAAGAAGGTTCTCGGGTTTTGGGGCGTTGTGGCTGAAAGCATAGCTATCAATGCTGTAATGTACCACATAATCAACTGTTTCACTCATTCAGCACCAATCCCCTCAATAAAACACACTCACCTCCGCCACTACTTTCTGTAGGGATGTCTTCAGGTCATCCTTGTTGGACACATGTTCCACATCCTCCTGCGGGAAGCTCTGTGTGACAGGGAGTAAAGCCGGCAGAGACTTTGGCTGGCACTTCAACACTCTCAGCAAACACAAATACCGACATTTTGGCACAGGATGGTTTGGGCGAATCTGTTATTGCCATGACATTTGTTATTGCGACTGTTCGTGGGACAAATTGTGTGTGCACAATTTGGCTGCCGTGTTTCGCCCACAAATATACAGTCAGTTTTCCTGGTTCCCTTCTCCCTACCCCGACCCCTCCCTTGCCATCTTTCCCCCTTTTTCCTCTAATCCCACTTCCATGATTGTTTGTGGGACACTGCTGTGCGCAATTTGGCTGCTGCGTTTTGACCACAAATATACAGTCATTTTTCCTACTCTCCTTCATCCTGCCCCCGACCGCTCCCCCCCTGCTCTTGTATCTACCTGACTGTACAGCGCCTTGGGACGTCCTCTCGACGTGAAAGGCGCAATATAAATGTAAGGATTGATTGATTGATTGATTGATTGATTGATTGATTGACATCAGCATGCCAATCACTCAGGTAAGGAATGGAATCTAACAGAGTGCTGTAGTGTAATTGTTAGTGCACTTGCCTCGTAAGTGAGAGAACCTGGCTTTGATTCCTGGGCAGGTTTCCTCACCCCACAAGCCTCTGTTTACCCAACAGTAAGTTGGAACATGGTTGTTGGGGGATTGGAGGATCGCTTTTCCAGGGGTAATAATCCCCCCAAGAAAATTGATCACTAAGTCCAGGACTGTTTGTTGGGTATTGCTGTGCACAGTCGGTGCATTTCAGCTTCAAAATATACAGTTGTACGGCTGAAGTGAAGGTAGAATTAATAAATTTGGTTAAAAGTTAATTCATTAATAATAATACTTGCATTTGGCATCAGTGCCTCATCATCGAAATGTCCCAAACGCTTCACAGGATCTTACTGTAAAATGCAGTAACTGTGTTTTAAGACAAATGGGATCGCTAATTTTTGCATCTCAATATCCCACAAACAGCCATGAAATGAATGACCAATGACAGAACTTGTCTCCCTCTTTACAGAATGCCATGGGATGTTTATTTAATGTTCACTTGAACAAACAGGTGGGACCTGTTTAAGGCCTGATCTGAAGGACGCAGCCTCAGCCCGAACTCTAGCCTAGACTATGAGTTCAAAGACCAGAACGTTCCCGCAATCTTTGAACGCAGAAAGGAGAAGCTACAAACTGATCCAGGATGACACTTAAGTTGCTTCTAAGAAGCACATGGAAGGGTTTGGGAAGTGAGCAGATGAATGGGATTGTGGCTCACATTGCCTTATGTTGTACAGAAAAACAAGTGGAGATGAAAATTCACAGGTTTCTGCTTACCTGTTTTGCTTTGCTGTGAATAATAGTTGTGATAGAATTTGACAAGATACGTGGGGTCAATCCCCTGAACAGCCCCTTCTTCCCATCGATTTGGACAATATGCCAGGCTGTGAAAACAGCAGCAGTAACTAATACTAATGTGTAACACACAGTAACACATGCACTTTTAACACACTGTGTACCACACACATATACACACACACTGTAACACACACTCTACAACAGTGGTTCTCAACCTTTTTCAGTAATGTACCCCGTGTTAATTTTCAACATTATCGTGTACTCCCACCCAACCACATACACAACACACCACCCCACTGATTCCACTTGCATTTTATGACCAAGCTTTTCTTATATAACAAAATAACTAGCAGCATATAAAACCAGGGGAATAACAACTACATATACAATTTGGAAGGCTATAAAACGCTAAATAAGAGCTAAATAAATCAATGTACCATCACCGGTACCCCCTGGAGGTAATTTTGTAGCCCCTGGGGTACATGTACCCCTAGCTGAGACCTACTGCTCTACAACACATCCTGTAACACACACACACTGTAACACACACTGTATAACACACACACTGTAACACCCCCAATAACACACACACTGTAACACCCCCAATAACACACACACTGTAACACAGTCACGGTCAAACACACCCTGTATGACACATTGCATAAACAATACAAAAACAATTGGTGACTTCAATTCACAACTGTTAGTGGGATCCACAACAGCTGTGTGCAATTGGCTGCCGCATTTCACCCACAAATATACAGTCAGTTCACTTTACGGTATGTTCTGTGAAGCGTTTTGAGACGTCTAGAAGATGTGAAATTTGCTATATCAAATGCAAGGATTATTATTATAACACACACTCTATGAAACACACGCTGTATTACATACACACTGCGTAACACACAATGTGGCACACACCGTGCAATATACACACCATGTAACGCACACACTGCATATCACACACAGTGTATAACTCAGAGATGAGAGCACTCGCCTTACAAACGTGAGACCTGTGTTTCAAATCCAGGCAGGTCAGGGCGAAAACTTGGGCAAGTTTCCTTACTCCACACGCCCTCCAAAAAAAATGCACACTGTATAACACACACTACATAACACACACATAGTATAACATATGCACTGTGTAACACACTGTATAACACACACTGTACAACACATTGTATCGCACACGCTGGATAACACAGACACTGTATAACTCACACAATCAATAAAAAAAACTACGTTGATATAGCACCTTTCACGTCGAGAGGACGTCCCAACGCACTGAGTATACTATACACAGTGTAACACACACAGTTTAGCTCACACACTGTATAACACACACACACTGTAGAACACACTCTGTATAAATCACACTGTATAACTGACACACTGAAAAACACATACACAATGTATAACTCAACCCCTGTATAACTGACACACTGGCTAACACACTGTACAACAAGCATACTGTATAATACACTGTTTTACTCACACACTGTACAACAAACTTCATTAAACACACACTGAATCACACACACTGTATAACACTCTGTATACCTCACACACTGTGTAACTAACACACACACAGTATAACACACTGTATAATACACACTGAATAACACATACACATTGTAAAATCACAAACTGTATAACACACACAGTATAACACACACAGTATAACACATACATTGTATAAAACACACTGTATAACACTTATAACACAGTATATCACACACACACAATGCATAAAACACACTTTGTAACTCACACACTGTGTAACACACTGTATAATACCCACATGGTATAACATACACTGTATAACACACACAACAACAACAACAATTTACATTTATAGAGCGCCTTTCACGTCGGGAGGACGTCCCAAGGCGCTGAACAGGAGGCGTGTGACCCGAGCTGGGAGGGGAGTGTTTGGGAAGGGGTGAAACACGAAGGGGAGGTAAAAGAGTTCGGGGTGGAACAAAAGGCATGATTGAAGAGGAAAGTCTTCAAACCGGCCTTGAAAGAGGAAAGGGAAGAAACGAAACGGAGGGATTGAGGGATGGCATTCCATAGGGTGGGAGCAGAGAAACTGAAGGCCCGGCCTCCGATGGTGGGGCGGTTCGGGCGGGGGGCTTGGAGCAGGCCAAGTCCTGTTGAACGGAGGGTCCGTGTGGGCGTGTAGGGGGAGAGTAGATCGGTTAAGTAGGATGGGGCAAGGCCGTGTAAGGCCTTGTAGGTGAGGACGAGGATCTTAAACTCGATCCTCTGGAGGATGGGGAGCCAGTGGAGACGGGCGAGGGTGGGGGTTATGTGGTCGCGGAGGCGGGTGCGGGATAGTACACGGGCTGCAGAGTTTTGGATGGTCTGCAGCCTATGAATGGAGGAACTGGGGAGGCCGACTAGGAGAGAATTTCCGTAGTCCAGCCGTGAGGTGATGTATGCATGAACAAGTGTTTCGGCAGCGCGGGGGGGGAGGTAGTTGCGGAGCCTGGCAATGTTGCGCAGATGGAAATAGGCGGTGCCGGTCAAGGCGCGGATGTGGGGGAGGAAGGAAAGTTTTTGATCGAACATGATGCCAAGGTTCCTGATTGGCTTTGTGAGGTGGAGAGTGCAACCTTGGATATTGAGGCTGTAAAATATGTTGTATAACTCACACAGTGTGCGTTATACAATGTGTATTATATAGTGTATACTTCACGCTGTGCAATTCACACATTGTATAAAACACAGTGTATGATGCACATGGTGTACAACATGTATAATGCACACATACACTGTGTAGCACATACTATATAGTGCATACACTGTATAACACACACAGTGTATAACACACACTGTATACCTCATACACCCACATACGTGTATGTGTATGTATGCACATACACTGTGTAACACACAAACACACAAACACTGTAAAATCACAAACTGTATAACACACAGTGGATAACACACACACTGTATACCTCACACACTGTATAACACACATGCTGTATACCACACGCAAACTGTACAAAACACACGTTGTATAACTAACACGCTGTATAACTCACACACTGTATAACACACATGCTGTATAACAAACGCAAACTGTACAACACACACACTGTATATCTCACACACTGTATGTGTGTTAACACGCTGTATAACTCACTGTATAACTCTCACATGCTGTGTAACACACATGCACACACATACATACACTGTATAACTCACATAATGTATAATACACACTGTATACCACACACATGGTTTAACACGTACACCGCATAACACACACTGTATAACTCACACACTGTATAACACACACAATGTATAACACAAACTGTAACACACTCTATAACTCACACACTGTACTGTCCACTTCACACACTGTATAAAACACACTGTATAACGCACAGTGTATAACACACATGCACTGTATAACACGCGCACACTGTATAACACCCATACAATATAATACACACTGTATAACTCTCACACAGTATGACACACACTGTATAACTCCCACTGTGTAACACACACACATACTCACAAACACACACACACACTGTATAACACACACTATATAACACACACTGTATAACACACATACAATACAACACACACCGTATAACATACACTGTATATAACTCACACACTATATAACAAATACTGTATAACACACTGTATAACACACACTGTATAACTCATACACTGTATCACACACACACAGCATAACACAAACTGTAACACACACTGTATAACTCACATACTGTACTGTAAACTTTACACATTGTACAAAACACACTGTATAATGCACAGTGTATAACACACACACTGTATCACACGTGCACACTGTATAACATCCACACAGTATAATACACTGTATAACTTACAAACTGTACAATACACACTGTATAATACCCACCGCCAAGCAACTCTGTGCCCATCTCTCCTCCCACTCCCTTTTCGAACCCCTCCAATCCAGTTTCCGCCTGCCCACAGTGCAGGGACTGCGCTTGTGAAAGTCACGAATGATGTCCTCTCTATCTGTGACTAGGGCTCCCTCTGCCTCCTTATCCACCTGGACCTCTCAGCTAGGTTTGACACAATCGACAACACCATCCTCCTCCACCGCCTGTCCTCTGTCATCCACCTCAGTGGGACCGCACTCGCCTGGTTCAAGTCCTACCTCACAAACCGCCAGCAGTACATCTCCACAAACAGCTTTTCCTCCCGCTCTTACCCAGTTACCTGTGGGGTACCCCAGGGATCCATCCTTGGCCCCCTCCTCTTCCTCATCTATATGCCCCCTCTTGGGGATGTGATCCGCAGACATGGGGTACACTTCCACATGTACACGGATAATAATAGAATAATAATAATCCTTACATTTATATAGCGCTTTCCACATCTTATCGATGACGCCCAACTATATTTTCCCACCTCAATTTGCGACCCCCAGTCCCCTGATGTTCTGTCAGCTGCCTGTCAGACATCAGGAGCTGGATGAGCGCAAATTTCCTGCAGCTGAATATTGATAAGACGGAGGCCATACTCCTTGCCTCTCATCACCGTCTTCAGTCACACGGCTCTCACTTACCTCATCTATCCAACCTGCCCCTAAAACTCTCCAAACCTGTGCGCAACCTTGGCGTCAGGTTCGACCCCCAACTGTCCTTCTTCCCCCACATCCGGTCCCTCACCAGCACTGCTTTTTTCCACCTGTGACGTATTGCCCGTCTCCGGCAATACCTCACCCCAAAAGCCGCTGAAACCCTGGTCCACGCCTTCGTCACCTCTCGGCTAGACTACGTAAATGCCCTCCTCGCTGGTCTTCCTCCACCACAATCCATAAAATCCAGCTCATTCAGAACCCTGCTGCTTGTGTTCTCAACCACACCAAACTTTGCTCCCCGATTACCTCAGTCCTTGCCAGACATCACTGGCTCCCTCTCCCGGAGAGGATCAATTTCAAGATCCTCACTCTTGTTTTCAAATCTCTCCACTCCTCTGCACCCCCCTACCTCTCTGACCTCCTCTCACCCCAACACAGCACCCGTTGCCATCGCTCATCCGGTTCTGGTCTCCCCCAAATCCTCCACTCCACCATCGGTGGCCGTGCCTTCAGCCAATATGCCCCGAGGCTCTGGAACTCCCTTCCTCACTACCTTTGCCTCGCCCACTCTCTTCCTAGTTTCAGGTCTCAGCTGAAGACCTTTTGTTTCGACCGTGCCTTCGGTCACCTTTTGCCCCTCCCCTTGGCTTGGGCCCGGGATCCGTTATTGTGAAGCGCTCAGAGACGCCGTCTGGCGTGGAAGGATCTATATAAATTGAAGTTGTTGTTGTTGTACACTGTTATACACTGTATAACTCTCACACAATACAAAACACACTGTATAATTCACACACTGTATAACACACTGGACAGGTAACAAAAACAATAAATGTTCAAATAACATAATCAAAAAGAATATAAAAAACAATAAATTCATGTTATTTACCTTAATCCTAAGAGAGAAGCGACATCGTGGCTGGTTGATTGCGACATCGCAACTGGGTCCTAGCGCCAAACGCTAGTGTTAGTGTTAAAACCCGTGGATACGCAAAATTCACTGCCGCGGTTGGCAAAGTTGTTGCAGAGAGGAAACCGTGGATACGTGAAATCCGTGGTTGAAAAGATCGTGGTTGGGGAGAGGTACCTGTATACCTCACACACACACACATGCACCGTATAAAACACACACACACACACACACGCTGTATAACACACACACTGTAACATACATAACTCACACAATGTATATTACACACTTTATAATTCACACACTGTGTAACATACTGTATATCACACATATGGTATAACTCACACACTGTAACACACACACAGTATAACGTGCACTGTATAACACATACTGTATGAGACACACACTGTATAACTCACACACTATATAACACTCACTGTATAGCTCACACTGTATAACACTCACACTGTATAGCTCACACTGTATAACACTCACACTGTATAGCTCACACTATATAACACACACACTGTATAGCTCACACTGTATAACACTCACACTGTATAGCTCACACTGTATAACACTCACACGGTATAGCTCATACTGTATAACACTCACACTGTATAGCTCACACTGTATAACACTCACACTGTATAGCTCACACTATATAACACACACACTGTACAGCTCACACTATATAACACACACACTGTATAGCTCACACACTGTACAACATACACTCTACAACACACTGTACAACTCACACACTGCAAAACACACTGTGTAACACAAACACTGTATAATGCACACATTGTATAACACACACATAATGTGGAACACAGTGTCAAATGCACTATAGAACACACACTGAATAACACACAGTATAACATGCACCACTGTGCATCACTGTGTTTGAATAGAAGTGAATATTAAACACACTGTCTCAGACTTCAATGTTGAATGGATGGATGCAGAATTGATTCCATGTTTAAATGGAGAAGGATTCACGTTGAACTGTTCAGGTATAGAAATGTCTTGAAGAGCTTTAATTATAATAATGATCTTTGCATTTGATACAGAGCTTTTTACATCTTCAAGACGTCTCAAAGCGCTTCACAGAATATACTGTAAAGTGAATTGACTGTATATTTGCGGGTGAAACGTGGCAGGCAATTGTGCACTGCAGCGTCCCACAGACAGTCGTGGGTTAAAACGACCAACGTTTGGGGGGGATTATTAACAAATTTATTTGAAAATAATGGTATTAAAGGATTTGGAGAACAGGTATTAATATGAGATTAGACTATATATACAGTGAACCTCGCCGAACACTCAGTGTGTGAGTTATACGTTCCTGGAAAACTGCGCACTCAGTAAAATCACGTTGGGTAAACTTAACAAGAAATGGGAAAAGGGGGGTCAGGGGAACCCAGCCTCAGGCTGCCCACCTCAAGCCTCCAGCCACATCCACACCCGACCAATGAAAGGTCCGTACTGAGCCGGCTGGCCCGCTCTCCCCGCTCTCTCCTCTCTCCCAGCTCTCTCCTATCTCCCCTCTCTCTCTGCTCTCCCCTCTCTCTGCTCTCCCTGCTCTCCCCTCTCTCTGCTCTCCCAGCTCTCTCCTATCTCCCCTCTCTCTCTGCTCTCCCCTCTCTCCCAGCTCTCCCCTCTCTCTGCTCTCCCAGCTCTCTCCTATCTCCCCTCTCTCTCTGCTCTCCCCTCTCTCCCCTCTCTCCCAGCTCTCCCCTCTCTTTCTGCTTTCCCTGCTCTCCCAGCTCTCTCCTATCTCCCCTCTCTCTCTGCTCTCCCCTCTCTCCCTGCGCTCTCTGCTCTCTCTGCTCTCCCCTCTCTCTGCTCTCCCTGCTCTCCCCTCTCTCTGCTCTCCCCTCTCTCCCTGCTCTCCCCTCTCTCTGCTCTCCCCTCTCTCCCTGCTCTCCCCTCTCTTTGCTCTCCCCTCTCTCTGCTCTCCCCTCTCTCTGCTCTCCCCTCTCTCCCCTATCTCCCTGCTCTCTGCTCTCCCCTCTCTCTCCGCTCTCCCCTCTCTCTCCGCTCTCCCTCTCCCTCTCTCCCTGCTCTCCCCTCTCTCCCCTCTCTCCCTGCTCTCCCCGCTCTCCCCGTTCTCATCGCTCAGGTAAGTTCTCAGTGGATGACTGACGCTGAGACAAACTGACAGGTTGAAAGAAGGAATTGATTTTCTGTTGTTTTGACTTGACTTCCCAAATGTGCATTGCACGGGGCTGGCGTCCTCGCAAGTGCGCATGGTGCAGGGCCAGCCAGTGAGTAAACGCAAGCGTTACGCAAAAAAGTGATGCATTTTTTTCTGGTGATGCTTATAATTGAATTCGCAAGCGAGAAAGTCGCGTTTGGTGAGGCTTAACTGTAATGAGCTGCAAGGAACTTAGACAATGGCACAGTCACTCAACTAACAGGAGGGATGGAGGTGTATCGCTAGTTACCGTAGGTGAAAAAGCCGGGCAGGTAGAGAACCTTGTGTCCAAACAGGTTTGTCCCCATGGTCGGCGGCAATGGCTCATGGCCGACCTGTAACCAGAGATCAGCACAACTAACAATCAATAAAATACTCCCCACCCACACACACACTGGCAGTTAGTGCCCCCACCCACCTCCCACACACACACACAATGACAGTCACACACACATACAGTGACAGTCACACATACACACTCACACACACACACAGTGACAGTCACACACACACTGACATTCACACATACATACACACAGTGACAGTCACACACACATATACACAGTGACAGTCACACACACAGTGACAGTCACACATACACACACACAATGACAGTCACGCACAAACACAGTGACAGTCACACACAAACACACACACATACACAAACACACACAGTGACAGGCACACACACTGACAGACAAACACACACACACATACACAGTAGCAGTCACATACACACACAGTGACAATAACACACAGTGACAGTCACACACACAGATAGTCACAAACACAGTGCCAGTCACACACACACACACACACACTGACACACACTGTGACAGTGACAATGACACACACAGTGACAGTCACACACACAGTGTCAGTCACACACACAGTGAAAGTCACACATACACACAGTGACAGTCACATACACACACACAGTGACACTCGCACACACAAACACACACAGTGAGTCACACATACACAGTGACAGTCACACATGCAGTGAAAGTCACACGTACACACACAGTGACAGTCACACACACATGCACAGTTACAATCACACATACACTGTGGCAGTCACACCCACACACATACACAGTGACAGTCACACAGACACATTGACAGTCACAGTCACACACAGACACAGTGACAGTCACATACACACACACAGTGACAATCACACACACACACAGTGACAGTCACACAGACACAGTGACAATCACACACAGTGACAATAACACACACAGGGAAAGTCACACACACAATGACAATGACACACACAGTGACAGTCACACACAGTGAGAGACAAATACACACATAGTGACAATCACACAAGCAGTGGCAGTCACACATACACATAGTGACAGTCTCACACACACAGTGATAGTTACACACACTGTGACAGTCACACACACAGTGATAGTCACACTCACACACACACAGTGACAGTCAAACACACACACAGTGACGGTCACACAAACACAGTGATAGTCACACAGACACAGTGACAGTCACACACAGTGACAATAACACACACATGGAAAGTCACACACACAGATAGTCACACACACAGTGATAATGACACACACAGTAACAGTCACACACAGTGACAGGGACAAATACACACAGTGAGAGTCACAGTTACACACAGTGATCGTCACACAAACAGTGACAGTCACACATACGCATAGTGACAGTCTCACACACAGTGATAGTTACACACACTGTGACAGTCACACACACAGTGACAGTCACACACACAGTTACAGTCACACACACACAATGACAGTCACTAACACACTGTGACAGTGACAATGAAACACACAGTGACAGTCACACACACAAACACAGTGACAGTCACACACACAGTGACAGTCACACACACACACATACACAGTGACAGTCACACACACAGTGACAGTCACACACAAACACACAGTGACAGTCACACATGCACAGTGACAGTCACTCATGCAGTGAAAGTCACACATACACACACAGTGACAGTCACACACACACACACGTGACAGTCACACATAAACAGTGACAGTCACACCCACACACATAGACAGTGACAGTCACACACAGAGACAGTCACACACACAAACACACAGTGACAGTCACCCAAACACACACATTGACAGTCATAAACACACAATGACAATCACACCAACAGATAGTCACACAGTGACATTCACACACACACAATGAGTCACTAACACACTGTGACAGTGACAATGACACACACAGTGACAGTCACACACACAGTGACATTCTCACACACAGTTACACACAGTGCAGTCATGCATACACAATGACATTCACACACACAGTGACAGTCACACACACACACACAGTGGCAGTCACATTTACACAGTGACAGTCACACCCACAAACATACACAGTGACAGTCACACACACAGTGACAGTCACACACACACATTGACAGTCACAAATACACACACATAGTGACAGTCACTCATACACTGTGACAGTGACAATGACACACACAGTGACAGTCAAACGCACAATGATGGTCACACACAAACACAGTGACAGTCACACACAAACACACACATATATACACACACACAGTGACAGTCACACACAGTGACAGTCACACACACATACACACACTGAGACAATAATATACACAATGACAGTCACATATACAGATAGTCACACACACAGTGACAGTCACACATACACACACACAGTCACAGTCATACACACACACACACAGGGTGACAGTCACACACAAGCAAACACATACACAGTGCCAGTCACACACAAACACACAGTGACAGTCACACACATATACACACACAGTGCCAGTCACAGTGACACACACAGTGCCAGTCACACAAACACACACACAGTGACAGTGACAATGACACACACAATGACAGTCACACACATACACAGTGACAGTCACACACACAGTGACATTCACACACATGCAGTGAAAGTCACACATACACACACAGTGAGAGTCACATCCACACACAGTGACAGTCACACATACACACACACAGTCACAGTCATACACACACTCACACACACAGTGACAGTCACACATGCATAGTGACAGTCACACCCACACACATACACAGTGACAGTCACATACACAGTGACAGTCACACACAAACACACACAGTGCCACTCACACAAACACAATGACAGTCACACACACAGTGACAGTTACACAGTCACAGTCACGCACACAGTGACATTCACACACACAGTGACAGTCACACACACAAACACAGTGACAGTCACACCCACACACATACAGTGACAGTCACACACACCGTGACAGTCATACCCACGCACATACACAGTGACAGTCACACCCACACACATACACAGTGACAGTCACACCCACACAAATACACAGTGACAGTCACACACAAACACACAGTGAGAGTCACACACATATACACACACAGTGCCAGTCACAGTGACACACACAGTGCCAGTCACACAAACACACTGTGTCAGTGACAATGATCTGCAAGCGTATCACGGAGAAATGCAGAGCTAATAGAGTAGTGATAATGGGTGACTTCAACTATCCCAACATAGACTGGCAGAATAGTAGAGTAAAGGGCAAGGAGGGAGAAGAATTCCTGAAGTGTGTGCAGGACAACTTTCTTGATCAGTATGTTTCCAGTCCAACGAGGAAAGAAGCATTGCTGGATCTAGTTTTGGGAAATGAGGTAGGGCAAGTTCAACAGGTTTCTGTAGGTGAGCATCTAGGGAATAGTGACCACAATATCGTTAGATTCAGAATAATTATGGAAAGGGATAAGGAACGATCACAGGTGAGGACACTCAACTGGAAAAGGGCTAATTTCAATGAGTTGAGGTGGGACCTAGCCAAGGTGGATTGGAAAGAAAAATTGGCAGGTAAGACAACTAACGAGCAGTGGGCAGCGTTCAAAGAGGAGATAGTTCAGGCACAGGTCAAAAGCATCCCCACAAAGGTGAAATGTAAGGCATCCAAACCTCCCTGGATGACTAAGGAAATCGGGGCCAAAATCAAACAAAAAAAAGAGGCTTATGATAAGTGTCAGGCTCAAAATTCAGAAGGGAACAAAGCAGAATATAGGAAGTGTAGGATAGAACTAAAAAAGGAAGTTAGAGGGGCAAAGAGACTGCATGAAAAACAATTAGCGAGTAAGATTAAGGGGAACCCTAAGGTTTTTTACCAACATATTAAGAGTAAAAGGTTGGTCAAGGAGAGGGTGGGGCCAATTAGGGACCTAGGAGGAAATCTCATTGTGGAGGCAGAGGGCATGGCTGATGTACTGAATGAGTACTTCGCCTCTGTCTTCACAAAAGAAAAGGATACAGCCAATGCCATGGTATTAGAGGAGAGGGTAGGAGAAATGGATAGAATAATTATAACCAGAGAGGAAGTGCTAAAAAGGTTGACGTTGCTCAAGGTGGATAAGTCACCTGGTCCGGATGGGATGCACCCTAGGTTACTAAGTGAGGCACGGGAGCAAATAGTAGGGACTCTGGCCACGATCTTTCAATCTTCCTTGGACACATGGGTCGTGCTAGAGGACTGGAGGATAGCTAATGTTACTCCCTTGTATAAAAAGAGGCAGAAGGACAAGCCTGGTAACTACAGACCAGTCAGTCTAACGTCGGTAGTGGGCAAACTTCTAGAGTCCATAATCAGGGACAAGGTAGATCTTCACTTAGAAAGATATAGGCTAATAAAGGACAGTCAACATGGATTTGTTAAAGGCAAATCTTGCCTTACAAATCTGATAGAATTTTTTGATGAGGTAACGGAATGGGTGGATAATGGTAGCGCAGTTGATGTAGTTTACATGGACTTTCAAAAGGCATTTGACAAAGTGCCACATGAGAGACTTATTATGAAATTAAAGGCCCATGGCGTAAAAGGGACAGTGGCAGCGTGGATCCACAACTGGCTGCGAGACAGAAAGCAGAGAGTTGTAGTGAGCGGCTGTTTTTCAGATTGGAGGGAAGTGAGCAGTGGTGTGCCACAGGGATCGGTTTTGGGACCATTGCTGTTTGTAATCTACATCAATGATCTGGACTTGGGTGTACGGAGTACAGTTTCCAAGTTTGCAGATGACACTAAGTTAGGGAGAATAGTAAACAGTGAGGAGGATAGTAGCCATCTGCAAGAGGATATAGACAAATTGGTAAAGTGGGCAGACACATGGCAGATGAAGTTTAATGCAGAGAAGTGTGAGGTGATGCATTTTGGGAGAAGAAATGAAGGGAGGCAATATAGGCTAGATAGTACAATTTTAAATGGTGTGAAGGAACAGAGAGACCTGGGGATTTGTGTTAGTGACTCGTTGAAGGTGGCAGGACAGGTAGACAAGGCTGTTAAGAAGGCATATGGGATACTAGGCTTTATAAATAGGGGTATAGAGTACAAAAGTCAGGAAGTGCTGACTAACCTCTATAGGACTTTGGTGAGGCCTCAGCTGGAATACTGTGTTCAATTCTGGTCACCACACTACAGAAAGGATGTGAAGGCATTGGAAAGGGTACAAAGAAGATTTACTAGGATGGTGCCAGGATTGAGGGACTTCAGCTATGAGGAGAGGCTAGATAGGCTAGGGTTATTCTCTCTGGAGCAGAGAAGATTGAGGGGAGACCTAATCGAGGTTTATAAGATCATGAGGGGTTTCGACAGGGCAAATAGAGAAAAACTATTTCCACTCGTGGGTGAATCTGTGATTCGTGGTCACAGATTTAAAATAGTTTCAAGGCGCAGTAGAGGGGAGCTGAGGAGAAATTTTTTCACTCAGCGAGTTGTTCGAATCTGGAATGCATTGCCTGAAAAGGTGGTGGAGGCTGATTCGATAACAACTTTTAAAAGGGAATTAGATCTTTATTTAGGGAGAACGGGTCTATTAGGCTATGGGGAGCGGGCAGGGCAGTGGGATTGAATCGCTCTTTTCAAAGAGCCGGCACAGACTAGATGGGCCGAATGGCCTCCTTTTGTGCCGTAAAATTCTATGATTCTATGATTCTAATGACACACACAATGACAGTCACACACACATACACAGTGACAGTCACACACACATTGACAGTCACAAATACACACACACATACACAGTGACAGTCACACACACAGTGACAGTTACATACACAGTGACAGTCACACACACAGTGACATTCACACACACACACACACACACACAGTGACAGTCACGCATACACAGTGACAGTCACTCATGCAGTGAAAGTCACACATACACACACAGTGAGAGTCACACCCACACACAGTGACAGTCACACATACACACACACAGTCACAGTCATACACACACTCACACACACAGTGACAGTCACACATACACAGTGACAGTCACACCCACACACATACGCAGTGACAGTCATACACAGTGACAGTCACACCCACACACATACACAGTGACAGTCACACACTCACATACACAGTAACATTCACACCAACGCACATACACAGTGACAGTCACACCCACACACATACACAGTGACAGTCATACACAGTGACAGTCACACCCACACACATACACAGTGACAGTCACACATACACACATACACAGTGACAGTCACACACAAACACACAGTGACAGTCACACCCACACACATACACAGTGACAGTCACACACATACACAGTGACAGTCACACACAAACACACAGTGACAGTCACACACAAACACACAGTGACAGTCACACCCACACACATACACAGTGACAGTCACACATACACACATACACAGTGACAGTCACACACAAACACACAGTGACAGTCACACACAAACACACAGTGACAGTGACAGTCACACACAAACACACAGTGCCAGTCACAGTGACACACACAGTGCCAGTCACACAAACACACACACAGTGACTGTCATAAATACACAATTACAGTCACTAACACACCGTGACAGTGACAATGACACTCACAATGACAGTCACACACACATACACAGTGACAGTCACACACACACACACACACAGTGACAGTCACACACACATTGACAGTCACAAATACACACACACATACACAGTGACAGTCACACACACATACACAGTGACAGTCACACACACAGTGACATTCACACACACACACACACACACAGTGACAGTCACGCATACACAGTGACAGTCACTCATGCAGTGAAAGTCACACATACACACACAGTGAGAGTCACACCCACACACAGTGACAGTCACACATACACACACACAGTCACAGTCATACACACACTCACACACACAGTGACAGTCACACATACACAGTGACAGTCACACCCACACACATACGCAGTGACAGTCATACACAGTGACAGTCACACCCACACACATACACAGTGACAGTCACACACTCACATACACAGTAACATTCACACCAACGCACATACACAGTGACAGTCACACCCACACACATACACAGTGACAGTCATACACAGTGACAGTCACACCCACACACATACACAGTGACAGTCACACATACACACATACACAGTGACAGTCACACACAAACACACAGTGACAGTCACACCCACACACATACACAGTGACAGTCACACACATACACAGTGACAGTCACACACAAACACACAGTGACAGTCACACACAAACACACAGTGACAGTCACACCCACACACATACACAGTGACAGTCACACATACACACATACACAGTGACAGTCACACACAAACACACAGTGACAGTCACACACAAACACACAGTGACAGTGACAGTCACACACAAACACACAGTGCCAGTCACAGTGACACACACAGTGCCAGTCACACAAACACACACACAGTGACTGTCATAAATACACAATTACAGTCACTAACACACCGTGACAGTGACAATGGCACTCACAATGACAGTCACACACACATACACAGTGACAGTCACACACACACACACACACAGTGACAGTCACACACACATTGACAGTCACAAATACACACACACATACACAGTGACAGTCACACACACATACACAGTGACAGTCACACACACAGTGACAGTCACACACACAGTGACAGTTACATACACAGTGACAGTCACACATACAGTGACATTCACACAAACACACACACACAGTGACAGTCACACACACACACACATACACAGTGACAGTCACACACACAATGACAGTCACTCATGCAGTGAAAGTCACACATACAACACAGTGACAGTCACACATAAACAGTGACAGTCACACATACACACACACAGTGACAGTCACACACATACACACACAGTGACAGTCGTAAACACACAATGACAATCACACCAACAGATAGTCACACAGTGACAGTCACACACACACAATGACAGTCACTAATACACTGTGACAGTGACAATGACACACACAGTGACAGTCACACACACAAACACAGTGACAGTCACACCCACACACATACAGTGACAGTCACACACAGTGACAATAACACACACAGTGACAGTCACACACACATACACAGTGACAGTCACACACAGTAACAGTCACACACACACACAGTGACAATCACACACACATGCAGTGAGTCACACACACACACGCAGTGAAGTTACACACACACAGTGACAGTCACACATACACAGTGACAGTCACTAATACACTGTGACAGTGACAATGACACACACAGTGACAGTCACACACACAAACACAGTGACAGTCACACCCACACACATACAGTGACAGTCACACACAGTGACAATAACACACACAGTGACAGTCACACACACATACACAGTGACAGTCACACACAGTAACAGTCACACACACACACAGTGACAATCACACACACATGCAGTGAGTCACACACACACACGCAGTGAAGTTACACACACACAGTGACAGTCACACATACACAGTGACAGTCACACCCACATACATACACAGTGACAGTCTCACCCACACACATACACAATGACAGTCACACCCACACACATACACAGTGACAGTCACACACACAGTGATAGTCACACACAAACACATGGTGACAGTCACACACACACACACAGAGTGACAGCCACACAAACACAGTGACTATCACACAAACACACACAGTGACAGTCACACATACAATGACAGTCACACATACACACACACAGTGACAGTCATACACACACAATGACAATCACAGTTACACACACACAAAGTGAAAGTCACACAAACACAGTGACAGTCACACATACACACACATACAATGACAGTCACACAAACACACACAGCGACAGTCTCACAACACACTGACAGTCCCACACACACAGCGACAGTCCCACACACAGTGACAGCCTGACACAAACAGTGATAGTTACACACACAGTGATGGTTACACACAGTGACATTCACACATACACACACAGTGACAGTCACACACACATACACATTGACAGTCAAACAAACACACACACAGTGACAGTCATACACACAGAATCACAATCACAGTTACACACACACAGTGACAGTCACACACACACAGTGACAGTCACACACAAACACACAGTGACAGTCATTCACACATACAGTGACAGTCACACACACATACACAGTGAGTCAGTCACACACACAGTGACAGTCACACACACACACAGTGACAGTCGCACACATACACACACAGTGACAGTCATACACACACAATGACTGTCACAAACACACACATGCACACAGTGAGTCACACACAGTGACAATAACACACAGAGTGATAGTCAACACACACACACATACACAATGACAGTCACACACACAGTAACAGTCACACACACAGTGACAATCACACACACACAGTGACAGTCCCACACACAGTGACAGTCACACATACAGTGAGTCACACATACAGTGACAGTCACATATACACACACACAGTGACAGTCACGCATACACAGTGACAGTCACACACACAGTGACAGTCACACAAACACACAGTGATAGTCAAACATACAGTGACAGTCACACATACACACACACAGTGACAGTCATACACACACAATGACAATCACAGTTACACACACATAAAGTGAAAGTCACACAAACACAGTGACAGTTACACACACACAGAGTGACAGTCACACATATGCACAGTGACAGTCACACATACACACACAATGACAGTCACATAAACACACACACGGACAGTCTCACACACACACCGACAGTCATACACACACAGTGACAGTCCCACACACAGTGACAGTCACACATACACAGTGACAGTCACACACACATACACAGTGACGGTCTGAGACAAACAGTGATAGTTACACACACAGTGACGGTCACACACACATACACAGTGACAGTCACACACACATTGACAGTCACAAATACACACACACATGGTGACAGTCACACACAAACACACACAGTGACAGTCAAACTAACACACACACACAGTGACATTCATACACACAGAATCACAATCATAGTTACAAACACAGTGACAGTCACACCCACAAACACAGTGACAGTCACACACACACAGTAACAGTCACACAAACACACACACAGTGACAGTCATACACTCGCAATGACAATCAGTGACGCACACCGTAACAGTCACACAGCACACAGTGACAGTTACACACACACACACAGAGTGACAGTCACACATACACAATGAGTCGCACACACACAAGCACAGTGACAGGCACACACACACATTGACAGTCACAAATATACACACACACAGTGACAGTCAAACACACAGTGACTGTCACACATACGCACAGTGACAGTCACAATTACACACAGTGACAGTCACACGCACAGTGACAGTCACACACACACACAGAGTTACACACACACACAGAGTGACAGTCACACAAACACAATGACTATCACACAGACACAGTGACAGCCACACACACAGTGACAGTCACACACACACAGTGACAATCACATATACAGTGACAGTCACACATAGTGACAGTCACATACAGTGACAGTCACACATACGCAGTGACATTGTCACACACACAGTGACAGATACACACACAGTGACAGTCACACACACACAGTGAAAGTCACGCATACACAGTGGCAGTCACACATACACACAGTGATAGTCACACACACAGTGACAGTCATACACACACAAGGACAGTCACACATGCACAGTGACAGTCATGCATACACAGTGGCAGTCACATACACACAGTGACAGTCACACAAACACACACAGTGACAGTCATATACACAATCACAATTACACACACACAGTGACAGTCACACACACACAGACACACACTGAGTTACACACAAACACAGAGTGACAGTCACACAAACACAGTGACTATCACAGACACAGTGACAGTCACACACACACAGTGACAGTCACACACACACACACAGTGACAGTCACACACAGTGACAGTCACATACAGTGACAGATACACACACAGTGACAGTCACACACACACAGTGAAACTCATGCATACACAGTGGCAGTCACACATACATACACTGACAGTCACACACACACAGTGACAGTCATACACACAATGACAGTCACACATACACAGTGACAGTCACACACATTCACACATGCACAGTGACAGTCACACACAACATTGACAGTCACACACAGTGACAATAAGACACACAGTGACAGTCACACACACATACACAATGAGTCACACACACAGTAACAGTCACACACAACATTGACAGTCACACACAGTGACAATCACACACACATGCATTGAGTCACACACACACACAGATAAGTCACACACACACACAGTGACAGTCACACATACACACAGTGACAGTCACACACACACACAGTGACAGTCACAAACACACACACAGTGACAGTCACACAAAGTGACAATAACACACACAGTGACAGTCACACACACACACACAAAGTGACAATCACACACACATGGAGTGAGTCACACACACACACACACACAGTGAGGTCACACACACATACAGTGACAGTCATGCAAACACACACAGTGACAGTAACACATACACAGTGACAGTCACACACACACAGTTACATGTACACACACACAGTGACAGTGACAGTCACACAAACACACACAGTGACAGTCAGACATACAGTGACAGTCACACATACACACACACAGTGACAGTCATACACACACAATGACAATCACAGTCACACACACACACAGTGACAGTTACACACACACAAAGTGACAGTCACACAAACACAGTGACAGTCACACACACAGTGACAGTCACACACAGTGACAGTCCCACACGTAGTGACAGTCACACAAACACACAATGACAGTCACACACACATACACAGTGATAGTCTGACACAAACAGTGATAGTTACACACACAGTCATGGTCACACCCATTGACAGTCACAAATACACAGACACACACACACACAGGGTGACAGTCACACACAAGCAAACACACACACAGTGACAGTCACACACACAGTGACAGTCACACACAAACTCACAGTGACAGTCATTCACACATACAGTGACAGTCACACACACACACACAGTGAAGTCACACACACATACAGTTACAGTCATATCTACACACAGTGACAGTCACGCATACACAGTGACATTCACACACACACAGTGACAGTCCCACACACAGTGACAGTCACACATACACACAGTGACAGTCACACACACAGTGACAGTCATACACACACAATGACAATCACAGTTACACACACAAAGTGACAGTCACACAAACACAATGACAGTCACACACACACAGTGACAGTCACACACACACACTCAGTGACAGTCACAAACACACACAGTGACAGTCACACAAAGTGACAATAACACACACAGTGACAGTCACACACACACACACAGTGACAGTCACACACACACACACAGTGACAGTCACACACACACACACACAGTGACAGTCACACACACACACACACAGTGACAGTCACAAACACACACAGTGACAGTCACACACACAGTGACAGTCACACACAAACTCACAGTGACAGTCATTCACACATACAGTGACAGTCACACACACACACACACAGTGACAGTCATGCATACTCAGTGACAGTCACAAACACACACAGTGACAGTCACACAAAGTGACAATAACACACACAGTAACAGTCACACACACACACATACACAATGACAGTCACACACACAGTAACAGTCACACACACACAGTGAAGTCACACACACATACAGTGACAGTCATACAAACACACACAATGACAATCACGCATACAGTGAGTCACGCATATAGTGACAGTCACATCTACACACACAGTGACAGTCATGCATACACAGTGACATTCACACACACACAGTGACAATTACACGTACACACACAGTGACAGTCACACAAACACACACAGTGACAGTCACACATACAGTGACAGTCACACAAACACACACACACACAGTGACAGTTATATAACACACAATGACAATCACAGTTACACACATACACAGTGAAAGTCACACGCACACACAGTGACAGTTACACACACACAAAGTGACAGTCACACAAACACAGTGACAGTCACACACACAGTGACAGTCACACACACACACACAGTGACAGTCACAAACACACACAGTGACAGTCACACAAAGTGACAATAACACACACAGTGACAGTCACACACACACATACACAATGACAGTCACACACACAGTAACAGTCACACACACACAGTGACAATCACACACATGCAGTGAGTCACACACACACAGTGAAGTTACACACACATACAGTGACAGTTATACAAACACACACAGTGACAGTCACACACACAGTGAGCCACACATACAGTGACAGTCACATATACACACACAGTGACAGTCACACATACACAGTGACAGTCACACACACACAGTGACAGTTACACATACACACACACAGTGACAGTCATCCAAACACACACAGTGACAGTCACACATACAGTGACAGTCACACATACACACACACAGTGTCAGTCATACACACACAATGACAATCACAGTCATACACACACACAGTGACAGTTACACACACACAAAGTGACAGTCACACAGACACAGTGACAGTCACACATACACACACACACAGTGTCAGTCATACACACACAATGACAATCACAGTCATACACACACACAGTGACAGTTACACACACACAAAGTGACAGTCACACAGACACAGTGACAGTCACACATACACACAGTGACAGTCATACAAACACACACAGTGACAGTCACACATACAGTGAGTCACACATACAGTGACAGTTACATCTACACACACAGTGACAGTCATGCATACACAGTGACATTCACACACACACAGTGACAATTACACGTACACACACACAGTGACAATTACACGTACACACACACAGTGACAGTCACACAAACACACACAATGACAGTCACACAATTACACGCAGTGACAGTCTCACACACACACTGACAGTCAAACACACAGTGACAGTCACACACAGTGACAGTCCCACACACAGTGACAGTCACACACACATACACAGTGACAGTCACACACACACAGTGACAGTCACACAAACACAGTGACAGTCACACACACAGTGACAGTCACACACACACACACAGTGACAGTCACAAACACACACAGTGACAGTCACACAAAGTGACAATAACACACACAGTGACAGTCACACACACACATACACAATGACAGTCACACACACAGTAACAGTCACACACACACACACAGTGACAATCACACACATGCAGTGAGTCACACACACACACACAGTGAAGTTACACACACATACAGTGACAGTTATACAAACACACACAGTGACAGTCACACACACACAGTGACAGTTACACATACACACACAGTGACAGTCATCCAAACACACACAGTGACAGTCATCCAAACACACACAGTGACAGTCACACATACAGTGACAGTCACACATACACACACACAGTGTCAGTCATACACACACAATGACAATCACAGTCATACACACACACAGTGACAGTTACACACACACAAAGTGACAGTCACACAGACACAGTGACAGTCACACATACACACACACAGTGTCAGTCATACACAGACAATGACAATCACAGTCATACACACACACAGTGACAGTTACACACACACAAAGTGACAGTCACACAGACATGGTGACAGTCACACATACACACAGTGACAGTCATACAAACACACACAGTGACAGTCACACATACAGTGAGTCACACATACAGTGACAGTTACATCTACACACACAGTGACAGTCATGCATACACAGTGACATTCACACACACACAGTGACAATTACACGTACACACACACAGTGACAGTCACACAAACACACACAATGACAGTCACACAATTACACGCAGTGACAGTCTCACACACACACTGACAGTCACACACACACAGTGACAGTCACACACAGTGACAGTCCCACACACAGTGACAGTCTCACACACACACTGACAGTCCCACACAGTGACAGTCCCACACACAGTGACAGTCACACACACATACACAGTGACAGTCACACACACACACAGTGACAGTTACACACACAAGTGACAGTCACACAAACACAGTGACAGTTACACACACACACAGTGACAGTCACACAGACACAGTTACAGTCACACATACACAGTGACAGTCACACACACACAGTGACAGACACAGACACAGACAAAGTGATAGTCACACAGAGTGACAGTCACATACAGTGACAGTCACACATACGCACAGTGACATTGTCACACACACAGTGACAGATACACACACAGTGACAGGCACACATACACACAGTGACAGTCACACATGCACAGTGACAGTCACACACAACATTGACAATCACAAATACACACACACAGTGACAGCCACACACACAGTGAGAGTCACACACACAGTGACAGGCACACACACAGTGACAGTCCCACACACAGTGACAGTCTCACACACACACTGACAGTCCCACACAGTGACAGTCCCACACACAGTGACAGCCACACACACAGTGAGAGTCACACACACAGTGACAGGCACACACACAGTGACAGGCACACACACACACAGTGAGAGTCACACACACAGTGACAGGCACACACACACACAGTGACAGTCTCACACACAGTGAGAGTCACACACACACAGTGACAGTCATACACACACACAGTGACAGTCTCACACACAGTGACAGTCACATATACACACAGTGACAGCCACACACACAGTGAGAGTCACACACACAGTGACAGGCACACACACACACAGTGACAGTCACATATACACACAGTGACAGCCACACACACAGTGAGAGTCACACACACAGTGACAGGCACACACACACACAGTGACAGTCACATATACACACAGTGACAGCCACACACACAGTGAGACTCACACACACACACAGTGACAGGCACACACACAGTGACAGAGTGAGCCGCACCTGTACCAGTAGTTTGATGTAGACCAGCGGGTGGCTGAGGGCTGAGAGTGCGGCCCCGACCAGGACCTGCCCAGAGTTCGCGTCTGACTGCATCTCCAGCGGCATGGCGGGAAACACAGGCCTGAGGCCGGCCCGGGCTCCGGCACGTGACCGGGGCCAGCGGCAGCAACTCCAGCGGCAGCGCCCCCTGCAGGCCGGCAGCCTGAACACCCAGCCCCTCACTCACTCAAAAACAGAAGTTGCTGGGGAAACTCAGCAGGTCAGGCAGCATCCATGGAGAAAGGAAAAAGAGTCAACCCGAAGGTTTGTAGACCCGAAACGTTGACTCTTTTTTACTCTTTTTCTTATCTCCATGGATGCTGCCTGACCTGCTGTGTTTCCCCAGCAACTTCTGTTTTTGTTTCAGATTCCCAGCATCTGTAGTATTTTGTGTTTTGTCTCTGACTCACTCACATTTACAACAACAACAACAACAACTTGACAACTACAATATAGCACCCAACACCGTCTTCTCAGAGGCTCTTCACAATCCCGCATCCCGGGGTCGAGCCGGGGGGAGGGGAGGGGGGACAAGGTGACCGAAAGAGCGGTAGAAAAGAAAGTATTAGGCGCAGGTTGGCGAGAGATGCAAGGCTTGGGAATATCCCCAGAGTATGTGTTTGGGGGTAACTGCTGGAGTATAACCAGCTAAACCACACAGCTTGCCATTGAGAGCGCTCCTAGCACATAGGACACAACACATAGACCCAGAGAGAGAGACAACAACAACAGGGGTCTGTTAGGTTATGGGGGGAGAGCTGGGCAGTGCGATTGAGTTGCTCTTTTCAAAGAGCCAGCACAGACTAGATGGGCCGAATGGCCTCCTTTTGTGCCGTAAAATTCTATGATTCTATGAACAACACACTTCTATCGCATCTTTCACATTCAGGAGGATGTCCCAAGGCGTTGCACAGATCACATTCCAGACCTGAGCTGGTAAAACGGATCAGGGAGGCTGGAGGGGTTTTAGGGGGAGAAATCACATTGATTAAAAGTCAAGTGAAGAGGTGATGGGGTGAGACGGAGGTACTGAGGGAAGAAGTTCCGGAGGATGGGGGTGTGGATGATCTTTTTGTGAGTTATTCCACGACAGGGTCAGAATGGCTGAAGGCCCTCATGTCAATGGTGGGGCTGGCTAGGTGGGGCATATGAAACAGGCTGGATAATAATAATAATCCTTGCATTGGGTATAGCGCTTTTCACATCTTATCAACGTCTCAAAGCGCTTCACAGAATATACTGTAAAGTGAATTGACTGTATATTTGTGGGCGAATCGCGGCAGCCAATTGTGCACAGCAGTGTCCCACACACAGTCGTGAATTGAAATGACCAATTTTATTATTCTTTTTTTGGAGGGATTATTATTAGGCGTGTGGAGTAAGGTACTTTGCCCAAGGTTTTGCCCTGACCTGCCTGGATTCGAACACAGGTCTCCCCAGCTTGGTCTCCCCAGCTTGCAAGAAAAGTGCTCTAACCACTAAGCCACAGGAGCTCCCACTGAGCAGAGAGAGCGGGCAAGTTGGTGGGGAGTTAGGAGGTCACAGAGATAGAGGGGAGCAAGGCCATGGAGGGCTTTGAAAGTGAGGATCAGGATTTGAACTGTATCCACTGGAGTTAGGCAAGAGTGGGAGTAATATGGTCACGGATTCTAGTGCGAGAGAGGGCACAGGCTGCAGAGTTTTAGATGATCCGCAGAGAAGAGTTGGGGGAGGCTGGCAAGCAGGGAGTTTGCAAAGTCAAGTCTGGCTATTATGAAAGCATGTATGAGAGTTTTGGCATCCGGCATTGTGAGACAGCGGTGGAACCGGGCAATGTTGTGGATGTGGAGGAAGGCAAACACACACACACAGACACACACACACACACACACACACAGACATACAGATACATAAATATTCACACACTCATACAGAGAAAGATTCACAAATTCACACAGAGACAAAGACATAGACACACAAAGGCACACCGACAAATACACATAGGAAAAGGAGACATAAACATACTCACACCGACCTTCACAAACACAGAGACACACACAGACATACACACAAATGCTCCCATAACCATGGTACCTTTTTACAAGGGGCATATAGAGAGACATACAGACTGATATTTACACACTCACTCATACACACACACACACAGACAATCGCAACAGTGGGGCCTCCAAGTGAAGCCATTTGCTGCTTGCTCTGCACTACGCTTCCGGGGCTCCCACCCACTGTGACATCAGGCACACAGGCCAGAAACTACATTGATCAGGCCCGTACGCAGGATTTTTAATGGGGGTTGCAAATTGCTAGTGATGGGACCAACAATGGCCGGCGGCTTGGGGGCTGCCCACGAGGGCCCCTGGCGGGGGTGAAGGGGGTGAAGCCCCCTCGAGGCTCCGACGTTTTACACAGTTTGAGGTCATATTTTACACATTTTTGCGGTCATTTTTTTTTGCATGCCAGTGGACGTCTCTAAAAGCAATTGTTAATTACAGGAATACATTTTTAATAATATAAATCAAATGTGATAATCAAGACAAAACAAGAAACATGATATTTCAGAAACACGCCTATCAAAACTTAAGTCATTTTTACTTACATTTATCAGATTAAAATACGATTTCAGCTTCCACAAAGTGGTGCTACCTTTTTATGTAGTGACTGTATACAGGATGATTTCCAATTGACACACCACGTAGACATAGGCACTAAAGCATAGGCCTACGTCCATGAGTATCTTTTTTAAAGATAGGCATTTCCGTCCAGACACATATAACTTTTTTGTTGGGTTCTCAAAAGCTTTAATTTCTCAGAAGCTTGTAAATATGTTGTCATTGTTTGCTAGCATTACAGTCACACCTCTCAAAACTTGAGTAATTTTTACTTACGGTGATCAGATGAAAAGATGATTTTAACTTCCAGAAGTGGTGCTACCTTTGTGGCTGTTTACGGGATGATTTCCAAACGAGGATGGATTTGAGTCTTGGCGCGCGCCTATGTTTACGCGGTGAGTCACAGACTCGCCGCGTCATTGACTAGCGCGTCTATCGACGCGGTATGTTTTGGGTAGACGCCGATTCTGGTGTGCGAGTAATTTTATATTAATACTAAATCATTCAAAGATGTGTATTTATAAGTAATACATAGTTTTGAAGAATTAATTGTTACACAAATGTTCAATAAATTTACTTGGTATTTAAATTTGATAAAAATACAATTCTCTACCCCGGAAAATGTGGACCTTTTATAATTTGGGGGGGTGCGTACGCACCCGTCACACCCCCCCCCTGCGTACGGACCTGATTGATTGTGGTTTTATGGTGGAGTTGGGTGTTTGCAACAGATTCCATGGGAAAGTGTGGCCGCACTTTTGTATTGGCCCACATTATTGCTTAAGATTCCCCCGACCAAACCACTGAGTTACATACGTGGATGGAAATTTCAATTACTCTGGAATGAGGCGCACACTTTCACTCCAAAGTAACCTAGAAAATACACAGTACAAGTTGGTAAGAGCTAAGGCCTGAGTAGTGGGGAGGGGAGGGAGAGAGAGGGCGCGGGGCGGCAGAAGGCACAATCGAAAAGGACCAACCTTGAAGGAGGCAAGGGAGGAGGTGAAACATAGAGGCTGTGGGATGAAGTTCCCGAACGTGGGGGCAGGAAGGTCAAAAGACCGTCCACCGATGGTCGGGCGGGAGATATGGAGCAGACTGGAGCCCGCTGAACGGAGGGGTGGGTAGGTTCATACGGAAACAGCAGGTCGGAGAGGTAGGAGGGAGCAAAGCCGTGAATGGCCTTGAAAGTGAGGACAAGGTTCTTGAATTCAATCCCCTAGGGTATGGCCAATGGAGCCGGATGTGGGGGAGAAAGACAGGTCAGGATCAAACAGGATACCCAGGTTCCTGACTGGCTTCATGAGATGGAGTATGCAGCCGTGGATGCTGATCCTGCCAACGCCTGAGGTGTGGAGGTGCTGACGTGAGCCAATCAGAAGAGTCTCAGTCTTACTGACGTTTAGCTGAAGAAAACTGTCCCTCATCCAGGACTTGATGTCAGACAGTCAGGATGCCAGTAATCCTGAAGTTGAGGGTAGAAGTGGAGAGAAACAGTTGGGTATCATCTTGTAAATTTGGAAATTTACCCAATGCCACCAGATAACGTCACCAAGGGGAACAATGTAGAGGGTGAAGAGGAGGGGACCAAGGACAGAGCCCTGAGGAACGCTGCACGAGACGGTGTGGGGGCTGGAGGAAAAGCCGTTGGTGGACACAAAGTGGAGACGGTGTGAAAGATAAGACCTGAACCAGTCATGGACAGAACCTTGAATGTTGAGGTGGGAGGAGAGGCTGAGTTGTCCACAGTGTCAAAGGTGGCAGATAGGTCGAGGAGGAGAAGGAGGACGCTTGAAAGCTGTGATGGGTCAAGAAAAGGTTTCTTCAGAGTGGGGTGATAGTGGCTGTTTTGAGAGGGATGGTAACTGTGCCAGATTAAAGGGACAGGTTCAGTATACCAGCGAGTAATGGAGCAAGGAGGTGGAGCTGGGAGCTAAGGAGAGGGGTGGGGATGGGCTCCAGGGAGCAGGTGGTGAGCTTCATAGCGGATATGGTGGAGATGACAGAGGATGGGGAGACAGGTTTGAAGGTGTGGAAGGAGGGATGGGTAGGAGTCGGAGCATGGGGGGGAGATGGGAGGGAGTGGCACTTGGAAGGGCGGTGACAGCTGATCAGATTCCCTCCATTTTCACTCAAGGAAATCCAGCATCTCGGTTTAATTAAGGGATTTCACAAAATGATGAAGTTTGGTTCAGTCAATATGTTCTCTTAATAATAATAATAATAATAATAATAATCCTTGTATTTGATATAGCGCTTTCCACATCTTATCAACGTCCCAAAGCGCTTCACAGAATATACTGTAAAGTGAATTGACTGTATATATTTGTGGGCGAATGGTGGCAGCCAATTGCGCACAGCAGTGTCCCACACACAGTTGTGGATTGAAATAACCAATTTTATTATTGTGTTTTTTTTGGAGGGATTATTATTAGGCATGTGGAGTATCTTATCTGAGGTCAGAAGATTTGAAAATATCAAATGCAACAATTATTATTATCAACAGCCATTAAAGAGAATGGCCAATTTTCTCTTGAGAAACTATCTTCTCTTTTCATTATAAGTACCATATCAATTGAAAGGATTATTATTATTACTGAGATTAAATAACACATAAATAACACAAAAGCTATGAATAAAGAAAAACATAGCCAGCTTCAGCACAGAATCAGGTCATTTGGCCTCTTAGGTTTCCTGTATTACCTTTTTAGATTAATTCTCCTTTTCATCTGTCTCTTTTTACTGTATTACTTAATGTTTACTGCTCAAGTGCTCAGCCAATTCTCTATGGAACAAATACATTGGTTGAGCTTCAATAGCCATTTGTGTTAATGTATTCCAGCTCCCTCTAGCAGGTGAAATTTCTTCTTAGAAAACGTTTTGAATCGGTTGTACAAAACAGCCTGAAACCTGATGAAATTACGTTGTGAAGACATAAAGTAACTGAGTTTGTCAATAGCTCGGGAGCTACTGACTTTCCCATGGATCACAACCCGTCAACTGACAACTGAGGTGACACTTACACCCAGGGTTTGGTTGCTCTTTGGTTTGGAAGCTTCACTCAGGAATTCAGTTGTTAATTACAATCAGTACATTTGGCACAGCGCCTTGAGACGCCTCAAAGAACAGAATAGACAGGTAGACCCCGCTTACCGAATGCCCGGTTACCGAAACTTCACTATAACGAGGGTTGCTATTTGTACCACTTCCCCGCTCAACAAAGGTTGTTTTCGCTATAACAAATGTTCACACACACTTTAAATCTCGCCGGCTTCTCGTGTGCAGCTTCTCATGTGCAGCTTCTCTCTGGTTGCCCAGCAACACACACTCAGTCTTTAGCGTGCCTCAGTTAAGCAATGCAGTGCAGCCCCTCCCAAATGGGAGGAGCTTAAGCGGCAGGATGCTTCGTGGCTTCAATAATAGTAAGTCGAGATGGGGGGGGATAGAGAGATAAGGGTGGTGGGGGGGGGGTAGAGGGGAGGGGGCATAGAGAGATAGAGAGGATGGGGGGATAGAGAGATGGTGGGGGGATAGAGGGGAGATGGGATAGAGAGGAGGGGGGGATAGAGTCGGAGGGGAGGGGGGTATAGAGAGATAGAGAGGAGGGTGGGATAGAGAGGGAGGGGGGGGTATAGAGAGGGAGGGGAGGAGGGGATAGAGAGATAGAGATAGAGGAGGGAATAGAGAGATAGAGAGGAGGGGAGTGGGGTGGTAGAGAGATAGAGAGGAGGGGAGAGGGGATGTAGAGAGAAAGAGAGGAGGTGGGGGGAAGAAAGAAGCGTGTCACATGTCCTGAAATGCCTGGGCCCAGGTTGCGATATTTCAGTGCGGTGACTGTGCAGACCTGGCCAGGTAGGATTGGTGTTTTTATTCCTGCAATTTTTGTCACATTCTGGATTCCCGCACAGTGTCTCATGGCGTCCCTCAGGGCTCTGTCCTTGGCCCCCTCCTTTTCACCCTTTACACGCTCCCTCTGGGCGATGTCATCCGCAAACATGGGGTAAATTTCCACATGTATGCGGACGACACCCAGCTGTACCTTTCTGCCTCATCCCTCAACCCCCAGACCATCGATGTTCTGACAGCATGTTTGTCCGACATCGAGTCCTCGACGAGAGACAGTTTCCTCCAATTGAACGTGAGCAAGACCGAGGCCTTCCTGATTGGCTCAAGCCAGCGCCTCCGCACATCGGGCGCTGCCAGCATCAACATCCAAGGCTGCACTCTCCACCTCACAAAGCCAGTCAGGAACCTCGGCATCACGTTCAACTCCAAACTCTCCTTCCTCCCCCACATCCGCGCCTTGACCGGCACCACCTATTTCCACCTGCGCAACATTGCCAGACTCCGCAATTATCTCACCCCCCACGCTGCCGAAACACTCGTGCACGCGTACATCACCTCACGGCTGGACTACGGAAACTCTCTCCTCGTCGGCCTCCCCAGTTCCTCCATTCACAGGCTTCAGGTCATCCAAAACTCTGCAGCCCGTGTACTATCCCGCACCCGCCTCCGCGACCACATAACCCCCACCCTCGCCCGTCTCCACTGGCTCCCCATCCCCCAGAGGATCGAGTTCAAGATCCTTGTCCTCACCTTCAAGGCCTTACACGGCCTTGCCCCACCCTATCTTTCCGACCTACTCTCCCCCTACAAGCCCACCCGGACCCTCCGTTCAGCAGGACTTGGCCTGCTCCAAGCCCCCCGCCCGAACCGCCCCACCATCGGAGGCCGGGCCTTCAGCTTTTCCGCTCCCACCCTTTGGAACTCCATCCCCCAATCCCTCCGTCTTGTTTCCTCCCTTTCGTCTTTCAAGGCCGGTTTGAAGACTTTCCTTTTCGACCGTGCCTTCTGTTTCCCCCCTAATTTTTCGACCTCCCCTATGTTTCTTACCCCCTCCCGAACACTACCCTCCCAGCTCGGGTCACACGCCTCCTGTGCAGCGCCTTGGGACGTCCTCTTGAAGTGAAAGGCGCTTTATAAGTGCAATTTGTTGTTGTTGTTGTTGTTCCGGAACTCCGGACTTTTGGCTGCTCAACCTGTACACCGAAAATTGTAGCGCTGGGAACCGCTAGGAACTAAACTGATGTAAGCGGGGAGGCTCGGGTCGGGGCGGCATTTCGGCTGTGGCCAAATACAATAATATTGTTAAACTCTCGCTTAATGAAATTTTCATTTAACGAAGGGTTTTAAAGTCCTTAACTCCTTCGTTATGCGGGGTCTACCTCTACTGTAAAGTAAATTGACTGTAAATTTTATGGGTGAAATGGATGGTAAAACACGTAGCAGTGTCATAGACATGGGCTGCATGGTCTTCTGTGCTGAAACTTTCCATTCCTGTACAGATCTCTTGAGTGTAACCTTTGCAATGCTTATATCAAAATTCTTATATTCATTCTTTGGTCTATTTGAACCAATCAGGTAATCAGGAAGTTTTATGTTATAAGTGTTCACTGAACAAGCAACTGCTTTATGCACCTGTTGTTAGCTGTTGCTAAACTGGTGTTAATATTCTTTAAAAGCCTCACATGTGATCCTCGTCCTCACCTACAAGGCCTTGCACGGCCTTGCCCCGCCCTATTTAACCAATCTACTCTCCCCCTACACGCCCACCCGGACCCTCCGTTCAACAGGACTTGGCTTGCTCCAAGCCCCCCGCCCGAACTGCCCCACCATCGGAGGCCGGGCCTTCAGTTTCTCCGCTCCCACCCTATGGAATGCCATCCCTCAATCCCTCTGTTTTGTCTCTTCCCTTTCCTCTTTCAAGGCCGGTTTGAAGACTTTCCTCTTCGATCGTGCCTTTTGTTCCACCCCGAACTCTTTTACCTCCCCTTCGTGTTTCACCCCTTCCCAAACACTCCCCTCTCAGCTCGGGTCACACGCCTCCTGTGCAGCGCCTTGGGATGTCCTCCCGACATGAAAGGCGTTCTATAAATGTAATTTGTTGTTGTTGTTGTTGTTGTTGTGGAAGTTTATCAGATGTTCTCTTTGTTTTGGGTCAGCAAATCTCAAAATCTCATATAAGCTGCTCCCCGCATCACAGGAGCCCGTAGATTATGAATTTAATGATAATAATCCTTGCATTTGATACAGCGCCTTATCATGTCTTGAAGACGTCTCAAAGTGCTTCACAGAATACTCTGTAAAGTGAATTTACTGTATATTTGTGGGCAAAACGAGGCAGCCAATAGTGCACAGTCAGTGGCCCACAAACAGTCGTGGGTTATTACCCCTGCACGTGATCCACCAATCAACTAACAACCGGGTTCCTATTTATTGCTAGGTAAACAGAGGCCTGTGGAGTAAGGAAACTTGCCCAATGTTTAGCTTTGCCTGGGAATACAGGTCTTCCTGCTTGAGAGTGCTCCAACACTGAGCTACAGGATTCCTCCTTTCATGTAGCGTAGTAAAACTTTACTCTGGATACCACACCTGCACTGCATCAAATGCAAGAATTATTATTATCATAGAGACATCTTCAACCCAGGCAACAAGAGTGTTTCCTAAATTACACAACCCGACTGTGAGGTGTGATCTGTGCATGTTTCTGAGTTAGGGGGGCCTGACCCACTATCCATCTGTCCCTCCAGCCTCCTGGAATCTTAGCTATTTACTTCAGCCTGTGGTCACTTCCCTCCTCTCTCTGAAACCTCTCTGCTCATTCTGTCTTTCACCAATTCCATAAAGCGCTTCATGATGTTACTCTATAAGCAAAGCGTTGCTCTAACCACTGAGTTACAGGACTCCAAATTGCTGTAGTAATACTAATAATACTACTAATAATAATAATCCTTGCATTTGATACAGCGTTTGTTACATCTTATCAACATATCAAAGCGCTTCACAGAATATACTGTAAAGTGAATTGACTGTGTATTTGTGGGCAAAATGTGGCAGCCAATTGCGCACAGCGGTGTCCCACAAACAGTCGTGGATTGAAATGACCAATTTTTGTTTTATTTTTACAGATTATTATTAGGCGTGTGGAGTAAGAAAACTTCCCAAGGTTTCGCCCTGACCTGCCTGGATTCAAACACAGGTCTCACCCTTGTAAAGCGTGTGCTCTAATCACTGAGCTACAGGAGCCAGTAACATCTCAAAGGTGGGCATCACACCTCAGACGCAGCTTATCTTGGTTTCAAAGTCCCCGTTGCAGAGGTTCAAAGCGATTGCCATAGTTTCAGAATAGATGTGAAAGTCGAACGTGCAGGGTAAACACAACGATGTGTAGATGGGATTATATGGTAATCTGCTTCCTGTATTAAAATGGTTTCTATATGAATGTGAAATCTTCTTTCACACTGACTGGTGGTTCGCTCTCAGACTTCATGGGAAACAGATGGCAGGGAATCCCTCCCGATGTGTGGAATGTCACTGAGTTCAGGTACATGTCATTCCGTTGATGTGGTTGGTATATTTGCTAATATATGAGATAGTTTACTGTATATATACTGTATATGGGACAATGTTGTTTATCAGGAGATAGTAAAACACATTATATTAGGGTAGAATATCAGATAGTGTATTGGGGTATTATTTGAGCCACTATATAGGGTATTAAATAAAATATATAGGTTATTATATAGAACAATATACATGCTATTGTATAGAACAAGATATATATAGTGTATTGTGAAAGAATGGAGATAGTATAGGGTCTGGTAGTTGGGGCTGAGATTGGTAGCTGATTAATTAATTGGTAGCCAAATTCCTGACTGTCCAGCATCTTGAAAAGTCTGCCCGACGTCAAAGGTGCTATACAAATGTAATTTTGCAATTTGAATTTGGGGTAAATTAGTATGAAAAGTGGAATATAGGGATATATAGTAAATTACATCCAGCCTGAACTTTCCAAACATTTTATCTTAAAGTATATGATCATGCAGAATTGTGTAAAATTCTTAAGTTCAATCTAAATGTGGAAGCCAATTTTCTTTTAAAGATTTGCTGAAAATGAGTTTTCAGTCTATCACAAAACAAAATAATAATAAGGTGGAATTTCAGGCTCAACGTCTCAAAGTGTTTCACAGAATATACTGTAAAGTAAATTGACTGTGTATTTTGTGGTGAAATGGCCCTGGATTGGGGCCAGGTGGGGATTAAAGATTCCATGGTGCTATTCAAAATGAGAGAGATGTCTTCCCAGTGACCTGGCCAACATTCTCTCAAATAAATTGATCATCATTGTGGCTGCTTGTTGGACATTGCTGTGCACAAATTGCATTTGCCCATCAAAATTTGGTTGGACTACTTTACAGTATATTCAGTGTAGCATTTTGAGATGCCTCAATGACGTGGTAAGGTACTATATCAAATGCAATGTTACATAATTTGGGATCTCTCATTGACTCCATCACAGATAATATCATAGGGAATTCCTGGTATCTGTTTTGGGATGTATTCCCGATGTGAAAGGCACTCTATAAATGTAATTTTATAGTTGTTGTTGTTGCTGCCTCCATCTCCTGAGGGCTTAAACCTGCACTTTAATGTGAGTTATTTTTTTATCAGTTGGGTGTTTCCAGAAATTCATCATCATGCTAAACAGTTTTCTACTTGTGTCAGACACTCAACTGACCTCAAAAAAAAGGTCAATAGCGATGTCAAATGATCTACTAGTGACTATTCTCTTGGGGAAGGTAAATGGGATCTTCTTGAGACTGAACTGATTCCAGGGTAACATTCTTGGCAATAGAATATCTGGATCAAGCCAATACTCTGTGATGGTCTCAGTCATCCAGTTCCTGAGCCGGGAGAATCTTCAACCATGTTTACTATCACTTCCTCCCTCCCCCCGGGACGTCCTCCCGACGTGAAAGGCGCTATATAAATGTAAATTGTTGTTGTGTTGTTGTTGACTAGCTGCCCTGTGTGGCAGGCGCTTTATAAATGCAAATTGTTGTTGTACTCAAGGTCACTGCTGATGACAGTCCAGTTTGGGTTGGCTGATCGGCATGACTTGGTGGGGACAAATCCATCAATGAGACAGGGATTTTTCCCACTCAGATTCCCAAGCAGTGGGAAGCATTCAATTACAAGGTTTGCTTTTCTAGTTGGTTAATCTCCAGGAATCCGCCAACCCACCCTTGGGGTCCTCAAGCTTTGGCTCCATGTGCCCCCACTCCTGCCTGGGTTCCCCCTGTGCCAGTTCTCACACTGACCTCTGCTCACATCCTGTTTCTTTGTAGTGCCTGAAGTCAATGTGCCAATTTTGGCCTCTGGTGATGTGAGAGACAGGAGATGGACAGCGAGGTCAGAGTGTCTGAGCTGATCGGCCGATTTGAAGAAAACCGGTAAATGGACAGAGCATCATGGGCTGGGGAGGGGCTAGGTTCTGGTTTGTCAGTAACCACATTATAATGTAACCTGATTGTCACAAGGTGAAGTGAGTTCATGTGGGATATCTGTATTAGACTGGACAGGACTACTCGCGTTTTGACTGCGTGTCTGTCCAACATCGAGTCCTGGACGAGGGACAACTTCCTTCAACTAAATGTCAATAAGACTGAGGCCCTCCTGATTGGCTCGCGACAGCGCCTCCGCACCTCAGGTGCTGGCAACATCAGCATCCAAGGCTCCTCTCGAAGCCAGTCAGGAATCTGGGCATTTGTTCGACCTTTTCTGAACTGTCCTTCCTTCGCCATATCCGCATCATGACCGATACTGACTTCCACCACCTCCTCAACATTGCCAGACTCGCCACTGCCTCACCCCCCATGCTGCCGAAACACTTGTTCATGCATTCATCACATCAAGGCTACACTACGGGAACGCTCTCCTCATCGGCCTTCCCAGCTCCTCTCGTCACAAGCTGCAGATTATTCAGAACTAGTCTCCGCGACCACATCACTCCCACCCTCGCCCGTCTCCCCTTCCCCCAGAGGATCGAATTCAAGATCCTTGTTGTCACCTTCAAGGCCATTCACGGCTGTGCCCCCGCCTATCTCTCCGACCCGCTGTCTCCCTATCAGCCTGCCTGTCCCCTCCATTCAGTGGGCTCTGGTCTGCTCCATGTACCCTGCCCAAACAACCCTACCATCGGCGGCCGGGCTTTCAGCCTCTCTGCTCCCACACTGTGGAACTCCATCCCACAATCTCTTCAACTCACTTCCTCCCTTTCCTCCTTCCAGGCCAGTCTCAAGACCTTCCTCTTCAACCGTGCCTTCTGCTGCCCTCCTAACTCTCCCCCCTTTCCTACTCTCCATCCCCCTGCCCCTGCCCTGACCCTTCCCCCACTGCTCGGGTCCTGATTTAACTGTTCAGCGTCTTGGGACGTCCTCCCTACGTGAAAGACACTTTATAAATATAATTTTGTTGTGGTTCTTGTTGTAGACTGGGGTCGGTGCATGTGGCAGAATGTGTTTTGGTGACAGGGTTCAGTCACACCACGTTACAATATGTGAAGCACCACCTTTGCAACTTGAGAAGGAGCTGCATCAAATGCAAAGATGATTATTGTTGTGGAGAGCAAAAATAATATTAATCCCTAGATTTACCTCCAATGTACCCTACTCGACCTTCCAATGAGGTGTTAAAGCAAAATCCCCTCTGCCTGTTCATGGCACTGTTTGAAAAGAGAGAGGAGTTTCTCTCTCCTGGTGTCCTGGCCAACAATCCCCCAAATAAAATTGGTCACTCACTCCATGACTGTTTGGCGGACACTGCTGTGCGCAAATTAACTGCTGTATTTGCCTACAAAGACACAGTCACCGCACTTCACTAAAAAAAATCTGTGAAGCACTTTGCGAAGTTTCAATCTGTATATGAATTGGCAAGTTCTTTCTTTCTAATTACGGGACATTGCCTGTGTAAAGATACACAGAAGTCACCCTTTCCCCGGCCCACAGTGTAAACACGGGGTTATTCTGCAGTACTTGGGGAAGTGACTGATCTGCCACAAACTGCACCAAATGACTCCACTTGAAGTGAAAAGCGGATGTGCTGGGACACTGTATCGTGTGAGGGGGCTCTGAGCCTGAATCACTATGAATATTTAGATGTTTAGAAGTTTACAGTTTCAGGACAGTTGGATCTAAAATAATAGATATATATTATATATAATTTGGTCATTTCAATCCATTTGCGTCTCACCCACAAATATACAGTCAATTCACTTTACAGTATATTCTGTGAAGCGCTTTGAGATGTCGATAAGATGTGAAAAGCGCTATATCAAATGCAGAGATTATTATTATATATGTATATGTGTGTGTGTATGTATGTGTGTGTATATCTGAAAATGATTCAGGATTGCATAGGGAGCATGCTGACTCACTGTAGAAATCCAGTTTGTATTTTGAATCCCAGCTGAGGGAAACAGCATTTGTAGTACAGTAATTGTATTGAGGACACATTGGATAACTAACCAATCAGATACAGGGTCACAAAGTAATTATATGGTTATTTTATAGTAACAGCATGGCGACTTCAATTGCTACCAGGGTGCTGTGGTATTGAATGGCATGAGGTTAGATCTTTCAATGCGGCACGTGTCAGTCCCAGTGTGGGCTCCAACCGAGATTCACTGTTCAGAGAGATATTTGAGACACATTTCTGCAAAATAAAATGAGAATAGGTTTAACGTAAGATTAAACTCTTTAAACTACCATCGGTGCCAGGCTTTCATCCTCTCTGCCCCAACTTTGTGGAACTCCGTCCCACAATCCCTTCACCTTGCTCCTTCCCTTGCCTCCTTCCGGGCCAGATTCAAGACCCTCCTTTTCGACCGTGCCTTCAGCCGCCCTCCTACCTCTCTGCCCTCCCTTTACTCAACTCTGCCTCCGCCTCCCCCGCCCCCACCCATGCTCAGGTCCTGACCCCCAAATATTTGGCCCCTGTGGACATCCTCCCGACATGAAAGATGCTCCACAAATGTAATTTTGTTGTAAAAACAAAACTGATTGCACATCGACTCCAATTCATTCTTCCCCTCAATCTCTAGAGTGGAACTTACTAAATAAACCCTTTAGTTTCTAATTCCTCCTGTACGGTGGAATCATCTAACCACCATATCTTCACTTCTGCTTATTTCAGTCATGGGAGCGTGTTGCTTGTGAATTTGGTGTTTCACTTCGTTTTTTCTTCAATCATAAAAGCTGCAACTTTTATTATTTTAAATGCTCTCCAAGAGGTGCATTTAATATAATAACAATCCTTGCATTTGATATGGTGCTTTTCACATCATCTAGACATCTCAAGGTGTTTCACAGAATAAAAATAATAATAATCTGTGCATTTGATATAGCTCTTTTTACATCTTATCGACGTATCAAAGCGCTTCACAGAATATACTGTAAAGTGAATTGACTGAATATTTCTGGTGAAACACGGCAGCCAATTGCACACAGCAATGTCCCACAAACAATCGTTGATTAAACAAAAATATAATTCTTTTTTAGGGATTATTATCCTCGGAAAAGCGATTCGCCAGTCGATTAACTTACTGCTAGGTAAACAGGTCTGTGGAGTAGAAAATGTGCCTAAGGTTTTTGCTGCACCCTCTCGCTTGTGAGGAGAGTGCTCCAACCGCTACCTTACAAGGAATAAAGGTATCTGAATGCCTTCAAGCGTGAAGGGAAAGAAATCTCAACAAATGCATATACGCTGAAAATCAGAACTTTTATGACATCAACAAATGCTAATCACTAGCAATTACTTTCAAGTGTGGTGACTGTTTTTTGTGAGCCATTTTCCCCCCAAAAAGCATGAAGTGAATATAATAATAATGCTTACATTTCATACAACACCTTTCGTGTTAGAATGGCTCAGATATATCTGGAGGATAACCGTAAAGCAAACTGTGTGTTTTGTGGGTGATTTGTGTGAAAATAGTTGACATGGATATTGGGCCAAAATATATTCTCTCACTTTGACAACAGCTTCATAACATTAACTTCCACCTGATGGCAGATGAAATCTTGGTTTAGTGCCTCAAGCATTGCAATGCCTCTGATAGTGCAGTCTTCCTCAAATCCTCCATTGCAGATTCAGCTTAAAGTCCTTGACCAGTTACAGTGCAATTGTACTTTATGGATATAACTCTTTCTGAACAGGGTTTCTGAGACTACACAGAACAAGGGGAAACCTGACAAGAACCCAAATTCAACCAAACCAGATGGAGAGGCATCTCTGCCCATACCCTCCCACTCTCCTCTGATACCACTCTCAGCTCAGGCCTTGCTGGCTGCAGTTGTTGTGCCTGACCAAACCACAGAAACAGCTGTGGGAAACCAGGAACTACAGGCTGAGGGACGTGGACTCCTAAATCCAGGCCTTGGTGTGGAGGGTGAGGGCCCTGATAGTGGAGACAACTCCCTCTCACTTCCTGACCTACCCTCTACCCAGGCTCGATGGAGGAAAATATCTCGAACATTTCGACGAATCTCTCAAGCTCCGAGCGGTTTCCAGGTCACACACATGGACGAGGCAGGAAAGGACCTGCACAAGGTAAAGCTGTCACTGTGCCCTTCCCAGCGCATATTCAATCTTGGCTGTTCAACGCTTAGTATCTGACAATGGTATGCCAGTGACATCAATAGTCTGCGTCAGGCATGGTGTCAGTTATATGTACCAGGCGTATGAGTGGTGTGAGCCAGTTATGGTATCAGTGGTGTGAGTGGGTCTACATGCTTTCTGGTCTTTCTGGGAACCGTCCTGTGTATATCTGTGGAAGAGATGTTTCACTCACCTGCTTAGAATCATAGATATTACAGCATAGGAGAACATTCAATGCTTCGAATCTAAACTGGTGCTAACTTGTTTACTGAAGCTAACTACTATTAAGATCCAAATGCATTTCCTTTGTACCCCAGGCTATTCTTCCTCTTTAAATGTTTATATAATTGGTTTTGAAATGTTGGTATGTTCTCACTCTCAAAAGCCACTTTGGGCAAAGCATTCCACCTACCAAGAATAATGATCCTCGCAGTTTGGTATAGCAGCGTATCACATTGTTGAGGCATCTCAAAGCACTTCACAGGAATGTACAATAGCAGTAATTTGCACACATCAATAGTCCCACAAATAGTCATGAAGTGAATGGCCAGTTGGAGGATTGTTGGCCAGTATGTCATCATGAAAATCTTCCTCTGCATTAAAAAATATTTTTTTCTCCAATCTCTGTTTCATGACAATCCTGAGTTTATGTTTCTAGTTAACATCTGTCAACGGTAATAATCTCCCTTTATATCTTCTTAAAATCTTTCAAGATTTTGAAGGTCACTATTAAGTTTCCCTCTTACCTTTCTCTGATCCAGTGGAAACAGACCTGATGTTTTGAGCCTCTCCTCAGAGCTATCATGTCTCCTGCCTGGTATCGTCCATGTGAAGCTGCACAGCTCATTGCAGTTTGTGTCTGTGCAGGAAAGCAGCGAAGATAAGCTGTTTAAAATAGCTGCAGAACTGCTGCAGACAGAGGAGGCTTACGTGAGCAAGCTGCACCTGGTGGATCAGGTGAGTACAATGGCAGTATTGCAAACACACCAGCACATACCAGCACACACACCAGCACATACCAGCACACACACCAGCACATACCAGCACACACACCAGCACATACCAGCACACACACCAGCACATACCAGCACACACACCAGCACATACCAGCACACACACCAGCACATACCAGCACACACACCAGCACATACCAGCTCATACCAGCACATACACCAGCACATACCAGCACACACACCAGCACATACCAGCACACACACCAGCACATACCAGCACACACACCAGCACATACCAGCACACATATGCCAGCATGCATATGCCAGGACCCAGGTAGCAAGCCCATGTGGGGCCCATATGGACATGGATCAACCCAAATTCTCCCATATGGGGCCCATATGGGCTTGCTACCTGGGGACACACACACACCAGCACATGCCACACCACATATAGAGGCCCTGAGTAATAAACCTTTTGATACCCACACACACCTGCTCATACTGATAATAACTGACAGCCCACGGACTCATACAAATGATTGGCGGTTACTTTTGAGCTGCCAAGGTTTAGCCAACATTGGTGAATTGGAAAGTGTTATTCGAAGTTTATTTCCTGAATCTGATTTTGCATCACGTGCTCTATTCCTCTTTTGCTCCATGAGAATGTGTCCCAAGTCTCTTGTGATGGCAGGTTTTCTGCGTTGAGCTCATGAAGGAAGCCAAGACTGGAAACACATTTCCGGAAGAAGTGGTGAAGAACATCTTCTCCAACATTTCTTCCATTTATCTTTTCCACAAGCAGTTCTTTCTGCCGGAGCTGGACAAGCGGATGCAGGAATGGTGAGAAAACTGTCCCATAGGAAATAGGGTGGTCAAAGACTTACCTTTTTTCAAGGCTGATGGTTTCAAGTTTCTTGTGGATTCTAGAGTTGCTGGTTTTTGATTGTGTGTTGTGGAGCTTCCTAGCCTTGAGAATGTTCTACTCTGGGAGTTCAGGTTTAGCAGATAATGTGCCAAACCTCTCTAAACATGGGTTTATTGGATTATTCAGTAACGTCCTCAATAGATGTTTATTTGAGCAATGTGTTTTAGATTGGAGGGTAATTTATTTGAAGCATTCTGTAGTATCTTTATGTTATTTGAGAAAGCACTTATAATATTGAAATTACTCACAGTGCTCCACAGTGATTATGAAGTGTATTGTCGGCACACTCGGACACACATTTTTCATACAGTGAAACCCCACAGATATCCATTATGTAAATGATCAATTAATCTGAGAATTTGTCACTAAAACAACAACATCTTGCAGTTATATACAATAACAACAACAAGTTTGATTTATATAGCGCCCTTTACAGCATCTTGGAGAGCTTAACAGTGGCCTAGATGGAGGCATGGATGAGGGTTTGGCAGTTTGTGGAGTGAGGTATCAAAGAGGTGAGCAATGTAGCCGAGATGGAGGTCCTAGACAGGATGTTCGGTCTAAATGATAACTGGGGAACCTCATCCTAAATTGCTTAAAGGGTCAATGAGTTTCCCAATGAGAGATCAGGGAGGGTGAGGAGGTCAGGGAGGGTGAGGAGATTGAGGAGGGTGAGGAGAGTGGGCAGGTGAGAAGAGTGCGGAGGGTGTGGAGAGTGTGGAGGTGGGGAGGGTGAGGAGAGTGAGGAGAGTGGGGAGGTTGGGGAGAGTGAGAAGGATGGGGAGAGTGGGGAGAGTGAGGAGAGTGGGGAGAGTGAGGAAGCTGAGGAGGGTGAGGAGAGTGGGGAGAGTGAGGAGAGTGGGGAGAGTGAGGAGAGTGGGGAGGGTGAGGAGGGTGAGGAAGGTGAGGAGGATGGGGAGAGTGAGGAGAGTGTGGAGAGTGGGGAGAGTGAGGAGTGAGGAAAGTGAGGAGAGTGAGGAAGGTGAGGAGGGTGAGGAAGGTGAGGAGGGTGAGGAAGGTGAGGAGGGTGAGGAAGGTGGGGAGAGTGAGGAGGGTGAGGAGGGTGAGGAGAGTGAGGAGAGTGAGGATAGTGGGGAGGGTGAGGAGAGTGGGGAAGGTGAGGAGGGTGAGGAGAGTGAGGAGAGTGGGGAGAGTGAGGAGAGTGAGGAGAGTGGGGAAGGTGAGGAGGGTGGGGAGGGTGAGGAGAGTGAGGAGAGTGGGGAAGGTGAGGAGGGTGAGGAGAGTGATGAGAGTGAGGAGAGTGGGGAAGGTGAGGAGGGTGAGGAGAGTGAGGAGGGTGAGGAGAGTGAGGAGGGTGGGGAGGGTGAGGAGGGTGGGGAGAGTGGGGAGGGTGAGGAGAGTGAGGAGAGTGGGGAAGGTGAGGAGGGTGAGGAGAGTGGGGAGGGTGGGGAATGAGGAATCTGAACCACAGGAGAGGAGACATTGACCAGAGCTGAAGAATATGGCTTCTGTTTTATCAACATTCAGCTGCAGGAAATTTGCGCTCATTCAGTCCTTGATGACTGTCTGACAAGCTGACAGAACATCAATAGACAGGAAGTCTCAGCTGGAGGAGGAGAAGATGTACATTGTATGTCTTTGTATGTCACCCGCTTACATGTGGAAGTTTACCCCATGTGTGCGGATGACTCACCAAAAGGGAACATGTAGATGAGGGCCAGGGATGGATACGTGGGGGCGAGAAGAAAGATTATGAAGTGTTGGTGGTTGGTTAAATTGGCCTTTAACCATGGCAGTGAGGTCTCACTAAAGGTACCACAACAATTTTGATTTATATAGAGCCCTCCACGCTGGACGGCGTCTCAGAGCGCTTCACAATATTGGATCCCGGGACTGAGATAGATGAGGGAGGAAAAGTGGTGGAGGAGAATGGCATGTTGACTGTGTCAAATGCAGAAGAGAAGTCTAGGAGGACGAGGCGGCAGAGGGAGCCCTGGTCACAGAGAGAGAGGACATCATATGTTACTTTGACGAGTGTGCACAAAGTTGGTTTGCAACAACATGTTCCAGGGCTTTGGCCAGGAAGGTGCAAGTTTGAAATGGGAAAGTAGTGCATGGGGTTGAAGGGATCAAGAGTAGATTTTTTTTAAAGAAGAGTAGAGATGACAGCTGTTTTGATGGGTTGTGGGACTGATCCTCAGGAGAGGTACTAGGTTATGGTGCCAGCAGTGGGCAGAGGAAGAGGAGTTGAGTGACCCACAATATAGACTTACATATTCTGTGAAGCAGCTCGAAGACATGATAAGACACTATAGGACATCAAATGCAAGAATTATTATTATTGCAATTTTCCTATTAGATCATCAAACTGTGTCCTGGCCTTCATCACATTTTCCAATAATCTGTTCCAGTTGTTAATTCACTTTTGGATAGAGAAATACTTCCTGACATCTGTCCTGAAATTTCTCTTCATGCCCTGAGCCTGTGCCCACTTGTCCTGCTGACTTATCTGATCTGAAAGTATTATTTTTTCTTTAATTTCTTAATCACATTTAACATCTTATATCGATATGGAAACACCTTATATCCGAGACACCATTTTTCAAGGCTGGAGATTCCAGACCTATTTCATGTTGATGCCAATGTGGTTGTACTTAAGAAATGGAGCAGTTCATCCAGATTATTTAGTTGTTCCTCTGAACTCATCTCTCCAACAGTGAGGATACATCCTGGCGACATGGGGGAAACTTCCACATGCATACATATCCCTCCACCAATCTGGTGAGGCACTCGTGAAATGTTGCTGTTTAGCTTTATCTGGTTTGCTGATCTTTGGTTGACATTCCTGGGGTTTGGTTTGAAAGAGAGAAGTTACGATCACGTTGTGAGGTGGAATGAGCTGGTCATCTAACATGACGGTTGAAACCTAATATTCTGCTCTGTCTCTCCATTTCCTCCCCCCCCCCACTTCCCCCCCCCCCCCCCCCCCCCGCACTCCCCCACCCCCCCACCACCCACACACAAACACACACTCCAGGAACAATAATCCCAGAATCGGTGATGTTTTGCACAAATTGGCTCCATTCTTAAAGATGTACGGGGAATACGTGAAGAATTTTGACAAGGCAATGGACTTGCTGGACACCATGCTGGAGAAATGCCAGCCCTTTCGGGAAATTATTCAAGAGATCCAGGTAAGGATGGATAGGATTGTAGCTTTGTATAGCAAGACAGCCAGTGAGCTTTGTGCTGGATTATGAAGATCAAAATTGGTAAATTCTGTGACTATCCTCAACAAGACAATGGTGAAGGGAGCAGGTGGTTCCACCACCAGTGTGAACTTGGTTCATTCAGGATTCTCTACCTCTGTATCAGAAGGTTGTGAATTCAGGAATCTGACTTCATAGTTTAGGCTAATATTCCAGTGTAAGCCTAGGATGGTGCTTCATTACTGGAGTCCTGTAGCTCAATGGTTAGAGAACTCGCCTTACAAGCATGAGACCTGTGTTCGAATCGAGGCAGGTCAGAGCCAAACCTTGGGCAAGTTTCCTTACTCCACATGCCCAATAATTATCCCTCAAAAAATTCAATAATAAATATTTAAAAAATTGAGTGGTTCAGATCCTACCTTTCACACCATCTCCACAAATGGCTTCTCCTCCAGCCTCCACACCCTTTTGTGCGCCATTCCTCAGGGCTCTGTGTGTGTTCTTTTCTTCAATATCTACATGCTCCCTCTTGGTGACATCATCTGCAGCCATGAGGGTCAACTTCCACATGAGGGTCAACTTCCACATTCCATTTGATGACACCCAACTTTATCTCTCTGACTCTACCCTCGACTCCAGGACTACTACTGTCCAGACAGACTGTCTGTCAGACATCAAGTCCTGGATGAAAGCTAACTTTCTACAGTTGAATGTTATCAAGACCAAGGCACTCCTGATGGCTCGCGCTAGCGCTTCCACACCTCAGGCACTGACAGCATCAACATGCACGGATGAACATTCCACCTCACTGAGTGGGTAGGCAAGGATTATGGGATAAGGCAAAGGTGGGGCTTGTGGCGAGGTGGAATGGGGTAAGTGGGACATGAAGGAAGGGGGCTTGTGGGGGAGGGCAAAGGAGGGTGGTGGCACTCACTTACCGTGTGTCCGCTATGTAGAAGAAGGAGATGTGTGGCAGCCTGTCCCTGCAACACCACATGCTGGAGCCAGTACAGCGTGTCCCCCGATACCAGCTTCTCCTGAAAGACTATGTGAAGAAGCTGCCCCAGGATTCACCGGACAGAAGCGATGCCGAAAGTGAGTAACAAGCAGACTTTCCAACTCTTATCTCATTGGAAATGGCAATGTCTGCAATAAGGCATCCAGCCTTGGCTTGTCTGATCAACAACAACAACTTGCATTTATACCACAGAGAAGCAACCCCAGCATTTACCAGTGACAGAGCTCGATGCCGAACCAGGGGAGGGAGAGTTCTTCAGGGGCAACTTAGAAGATGGGGAAGAAGGGGGCAAGACTAAGGAATAGAAGAAGTGTGTTCTAGATTTTCAGGGTGTAGTGGCTGAACCCACAGTCACAAAAAGTGGAATGGAGGGCACGAGGGACATGCAGGGCCCGGAACCAGTCAGGCAGAGGCAGTGAGTTGTGGGTTGGGAGTAAAGCTCTGAGACGCCGGCGTGGAGGGCGCTATATTAATCAAAGTTGTTGTTGTTGTTGTTGTTGTTGTAAGTAGGCTGGAAGGATAGGGTAATTAAGGGATTTGAAAACGAATGTGAGAATCTTGAAATTGATAATGTTCAGTGATAGAGAGCCAGTGAAGCCTGGTGAGGATCAGTGTGATACTCAGGGACTGTAACTTGCTGTGTCCATAAAGACAAACTCATTTCCCCACCCAGCCCTCCCCCTTCCTGCCTGCCCGACCCTGGTCCACTCCACCTTACCATATCCCACCTCACCATGCCCCACACCACTCCACACCACCCTGCCCTGCCCCACTACACCCTTCACCTGTAGCCCATCCCACCATTGATAGATTGGCCTTCAGCCAGGGCTTCCAGCCTCTCTGCCCTACACTTTGGAACTCCATCTCACAATCCTTTCACCTTGCTCCCTCCTTCAAGACCAGTCTCAAGACCCTACTCTTCAACTGTGCCTTCAGTCGTCCTCCTACCTCTCTGCCCTCCCTCCTCCTAACCCTGCATGCACCCACCCCACCATGCTCAGGTCTTGACCCCTGACTGTTCAGCGCTCTTGGATGTCCTCCCGATGTGAAAAACTCTCTGAAAATGTAATTTTGTTGTTGTTATACCTTCAGCCATGGATAACATCAGAACCCCTTCACTCCACCTTCTTTTGATTCCAACCTCCAGCTTGGATGCAAATCCTTAACTCACCTTGGGACATTCTTCCGATATGAAAGGCTTTGTGTAAATGTAATTTGTTGTTGTTGTGTGCCTCAAGGCATAATACACCTTGTAGAGACTGACAACTACTTTCACAGAGACTCCAATAACATACCGTGTTCATAGACAATATATTGGTACTTGGGATTTGCATTCCTGTGCTTGACATGACATGCCTTTAGTTTGTGTTGAGTATTTAGTGGGCATTGAGAGAATCTGAGTGTTGAGCAGCTGTAGAACTCAGTGTCATTGATTGTGTGTTTGTCAAGTTGCTATTAATGCGAGATTCTCACCATGAATATTACAATTGGTTGACCGGAACAACCCAGAGGTTGATGGTACAGGGATATCAACCTTCCTCCCTCTCACGCACTCTCACCTCTATGAGGCCAACAACCTGCTGCCTCAATCCCATCCTCACTAACCTACTGCTCACCCAACTCCCCCTCCTCTGCCCACTGCTGGCTGACATCATCAACCAGTCCCTCTCCTCCAGATCAGTCCCTGCCCCCCTCAAAATTGCCGCCATCGCCCCCCTCCTTAAAAAATCCTCCCTAGATCCCTCAAACCCTAGCCACTACCACCCTATCTCAAACCTGCCCTTCCTCTCAAAAGCACTGGAACGCATTGTCGCAAACCAACCTCTCCTCCCACTCCCTCTTCGAACCCCTCCATTCCGGTTTCCACCCTGCCCACAGTACAGAGACTGCGCTTGTGAAAGTCACAAACGACGTCCTCTCTATCTGTGACCAGGGCTCCCTCTGTCTCCTTATACTCCTGGACCTGTCGGCTGCCTTTGACACAGTCGACCACGCCATCCTCCTCCACCTCCTGTCCTCCGCCATCCACCTCAGTGGGACCGCACTCGCCTGGTTCGAGTCCTATCTCACAAACCGCCAGCAGTACATCTCCACAAATGGTTTTTCCTCCCGCTCTTATCCAGTTACCTGTGCGGTACCCCAGGGATGAGCACAAATTTCTTGCAGCTGAATGTTGACAAGACGGAGGCCATACTCCTTGGCTCTCGTCAATGTCTCCATTTGCACGGCTCTCACCTCCTCCACCTTCCCGGTCTCCCCCTGAAACTCTCCGAACCTGTGCGCAACCTTGGCATCAGGTTCAACCCCCAACTGTCCTTCCTCCCTCACATCTGGTCCGTCACCAGCACTGCCTTCTACCACCTCCGACGGATCACCCGTCTCCAGCAATACCTCACCTTAAAAGCCGCCAAAACCTTGTTCCAGGCCTTTGTCACCTCTCGGCTGGACTATTGCAACGCCCTCCTCGCTGGTCTCCCCTCCACCACAATCCACAAAATCCAGCTAATCCAAAACTCTGCCACCCGCATACTCACCCACTCTAAGCTTCGCTCCCCCATTACCCCAGTCCTTGCCAGACTTCACTGGCTCCCTATCCCAGAGAGGATCGACTTCAAGATCCTCACCCTTGTTTTCAAATCCCTCCACTCCTCTGCACCCCCCTGTCTCTCTGAACTCCTCTCCCCACAACCCAGCACCCGCTGCCTTCGCTCCTCTGGGTCTGGCCTCCTCCCTGTCCCCCGAGTCCTCCGCTCCACCCTCGGCGGCCGTCCCTTTAGCCACTAGGCCCCGAGGCTCTGGAACTCCCTTCCTCACTCGCTTTGCCTCGCCCCCTCTCTTCCCAGTTTCAGGTCACAGTTGAAGACCTTTCTCTTCGACCGAGCTTTTGGTCACCTTCCTGCCCCTGGCTCGGTCCCGGGATCCGCTGCTGTGAAGCGCTCTGAGACACCGTCCGGCATGGAGGGCGCTATATAAATCAAAGTTGTTGTTGTTGTTGTATCATCAGAGTGTAAAAATGTTTACCAGTGAAGTTCCACAAAGGTTTTTTTGAGACCAAATATGTTTAATATTTGTATAAATGATCTGAAACTAGGAGTCGCAAACACAGAGGGTCAGTTTGCAGATGACACCAAGATAATGAAGGTGGCAGTTTGAGAAGCTGAACAAGATAGGTTATAGGAGGATTTGAACATACTTGGGAATTGGGCAGATCGGGGGCAGATGAAATTCAATGTGGAGAAATGTAAAGTACAGTAAAACCTTTGTTATGTGGCACCCTTGGGACCTGATCAACAACAACAACAACTTTGATTTATATAGCACCCTCCACACCAGACGGTGTCTCAGAACACAATCTCTGATTGGTGCCGATTAATCAAATATGCCGGATATTCGAGTGGCAAATTGCCGAAAATCCAACAAAAATCAATTAATTTATTTTAAAACATACCATATTAATAATAGACTAAATAATAACAGAATATTGTATGGATACTTACCAATAAAATATTCCAGCACACTTGGTAAAATGATCGGTAAAAAAGCATTCCAGCGTTCGGTAAGTTTAATAAGTGCGCATGGCCAAAGTGAGCATACCGGAGTGTCCCGGATGGCTACGGTATGAGATCTGGTTGCTGGAATGGTGAATAGTATTGGGAGATACCAGTTGGTTGAGTATGCCAGTTGGTTGGGTACCTTGGATAAAATCTTGGATAAATAAGTTTTTACTGTACTTCACATGGGGATAGAAAATCCAAATAGGGACTATTATTTGAACGGAAGGAAAATAATATGTATTGAAAATGAAAAGAACCTGGGGCTCCTGATCGACAATAAACTGAATCTCTCCCAACAATGCTCTGTGGCAGTGAGTAAAGCAAACCAGATCCAGGGATGTATCAAAAGGTCAATAGAATTCCACAATAGTGGAGTAATCCTGCCACTGTATAAATCATTGGTGAGACCATATTTAGAGTACTGTGTACAGTTCTGGTCGCCGCAATACAAAAAGGATATTGGAGAAATCGAGAAGATACAGAGGAGGGAAACCAGAATGATGGAGGGAATGGACTATGAGAGGCGACAAAGTAAATTGGGCAGGTTCACGCTGGAAACGAGAAGATTGAGATGCCTTCAACATTCTAATGGGGGCTAGACAATATAGTTCATGTCAGGCTGTTTCAACTTGTCCAGAATAGTAAAACTGGAGCACATGGCCTGCTATTGAGGGGGTAAAATCAGAACGTATCTATGCAAACACTATTTCAGGGAGTGAACAGTGAACCTGTGGAACAAACTCCCTGGGGAGATGGTTGAAGTGTGAAGTGTTGATTCTTTCAAACACAGATTAGATAGTTTTCTTTTGGAAATAACAGTACATGGGTAGTTCAGGCAATAGGTGCATGCCACCCGCCAGGAAGGTGGAAAGCGAACTCGATGGACCTTGATCTTTATTCATCTAGCTTTTCTTATGTTACCAAGACAGAGACAGATTGTGGGACCTGTGTTGCAGCCTTTTATCTATTATTCGATCTTATTATGTGTCTTTGATTTCGCAGAATCGCTAGAGATCATCTTTGAGGCTGCAAACCGATCCAATGCTGCTATTGCAGAGCTTGTGAGTATGTCACAGTGTGAGAATGTGTGAGATGGTCACAGAATGTGTGTGGGAATATCACTGTGTGTGAGCATATCACTATGTGTGTCTCACACAGTGTGAGTGAGTATGGTTGTGGTGTGTGTGTTTGGGTGAATGTAACAGTATGTCTGAGTGTGTATGTGAGACTCAGTGTGTACTATGTGTGTTGAGAATTACACTGTATGTGTCACTGTGTGTGTGTGGATCACAGTGTGTGGATCAGTGTGTGTGTGTGTGAGAAGGTCAGTGTGTGTGAGGGTCAGTGTGTGTGAGGGTCAATGTGTGTGTGAGAAGGTCAGTGTGTGTGAGGGTCAGTGTGTGTGAGGGTCAGTGTGTGTGTGAGGGTCAGTGTGTGTGAGGGTCAGTGTGTGTGTGAAGGCCTGTGTGTATGTGTGAGGGTCAGTGTGTGTGTGAGGGTCAGAGTGTGAGAGGGTCAGTGTGTGTGAGAGGGTCAGTGTGTGTGTGAGGGTCAGTGTGTGTGAGGGTCAGTGTGTGTGAGGGTCAGTGTGTGTGTGAGGGTCAGTGTGTGTGAGGGTCAGTGTGTGTGAGGGTCAGTGTATGTGTGAGGGTCAGTGTGTGTGAGGGTCAGTGTGTGTGTGAGGGTCAGTGTGTGTGAGGGTCAGTGTGTGTGAGGGTCAGTGTGTGTGTGAGGGTCAGTGTGTGTGAGAGGGTCAGTGTGTGTGTGAGGGTCAGTGTGTGTGTGAGGGTCAGTGTGTGTGAGAGGGTCAGTGTGTGTGTGAAGGCCTGTGTGTATGTGTGAGGGTCAGAGTGTGAGAGGGTCAGTGTGTGTGAGGGTCAGTGTGTGTTTGAGGGTCAGTGTGTGTGAGAGTCAGAGTGTGAGAGGGTCAGTGTGTGTGTGAGGGTCAGTGTGTGTGTGAGGGTCAGTGTGTGTGTGAGGGTCAGTGTGTGTGTGAGGGTCAGTGTGTGTGAGGGTCAGAGTGTGAGAGGGTCAGTGTGTTTGAGGGTCAGTGTGTGTGAGAGTCAGAGTGTGAGAGGGTCAGTGTGTGTGAGGGTCAGTGTGTGTGTGAGGGTCAGTGTGTGTGAGGGTCAGTGTGTGTGTGAGGGTCAGTGTGTGTGTGAGGGTCAGTGTGTGTGAGAGGGTCAGTGTGTGTGTGAGGGTCAGTGTGTGTGAGAGGGTCAGTGTGTGTGAGAGGGTCAGTGTGTGTGAGGGTCAGTGTGTGTGTGAGGGTCAGTGTGTGTGAGGGTCAGTGTGTGTGTGAGGGTCAGTGTGTGTGAGAGGGTCAGTGTGTGTGTGAGGGTCAGTGTGTGTGAGAGGGTCAGTGTGTGTGAGAGGGTCAGTGTGTGTGAGAGGGTCAGTGTGTGTGAGGGTCAGTGTGTGTGTGAGGGTCAGTGTGTGTGAGGGTCAGTGTGTGTGTGAGGGTCAGTGTGTGTGTGAGGGTCAGTGTGTGTGTGAGGGTCAGTGTGTGTGAGGGTCAGTGTGTGAGAGGGTCAGTGTGTGTGAGGGTCAGTGTGTGTGAGAGGGTCAGTGTGTGTGTGAGGGTCAGTGTGTGTGTGAGGGTCAGTGTGTGTGTGAGGGTCAGTGTATGTGTGAGGGTCAGTGTGTGTGAGGGCCAGTGTGTGTGAGGGTCAGTGTGTGTGAGGGCCAGTGTGTGTGAGGGTCAGAGTGTGAGAGGGTCAGTGTGTGTGTGAGGGTCAGTGTGTGTGAGGGTCAGAGTGTGTGAGGGTCAGTGTGTGTGAGGGTCAGAGTGTGTGAGGGTCAGTGTGTGTGTGAGGGTCAGTGTGTGTGTGAGGGTCAGTGTGTGTGTGAGGGTCAGTGTGTGAGAGGGTCAGTGTGTGTGTGAGGGTCAGTGTGTGTGTGAAGGCCTGTGTGTATGTGTGAGGGTCAGTGTGTGTCTGTGTGTGTGAGGGTCAGCACTAACACTTTGCTGTGTCACAGGAGAAGCAGCAGAAATTGTGGGATATTTATGAGATGCTCGGGGCCGAGGAAGACATTGTGGATCCTTCCAATGAACTGGTGAAGGAGGGCCCCATCCTGAAGGTGTCTGTGCGCTCCAGCTCAACAACAGAGAGACACCTGTTCCTGGTAGGTGCTGTGTGGCTGGGCTACGCTCACCCCTCACACTGTAGACACAGCTGCCAACACTGTCACTGAGCCAGGTAGCACCTCTCACCTTTAACTTGATACTTTGCATCAGGATACAGAGAGACAGCTGGCCTCATCCTGGGGTAATAGGGTCAAACACACAGGATACACACACAGGATACACACACAGGAATTTATAGCTTAACACAAAATACTACAGATGCTGGGAATCTGAAACAAAAACAGAAGTTGCTGGGGAAACTCAGCAGGTCAAACAGCATCCATGGAGAAAGGAAAAAGAGTCAACGTTTCGGGTCTACAACCCTTCGTCAGGACTGAAGGGTTGTTTACCCGAAACATTGACGCTTTTTCCTTTCTCCATGGATGCTGTTTGACCTGCTGAGTTTCCCCAGCAACTTTTGTTGGAGTTTATAGCTTATTGTGTGCACAGAGACTTTTCGAAAAGTGTGTTTTAGCTTCACACATGTACATGGATATACCATGTAATGCAATTTACATTAATGTGGTTTTCGCTGGTTAGATTCCAGCAAGAACAACAACAAAATGAGACTTGTATAGCAGCTTTCACATCAGGAGGACGTCCCAAGGCGCTGATACCTTTGGGCTCCCACAAGCCTTGGATACATCCCTCCAGGGAGTGTGCAGAAGCGCTTTTAACATCTGTGCAATCGATGAAACGCACCCACGGGTCCCTCATATTGCGGTCCCCCAAAATAAGGCAAAAAATCATGGAAATGGGAGGATTTGAGTGTGCTGTGCTCTTGTCTTTTGTTAAATACCCGTATAGTGAAAACCAGAGCTCCCCCCAGCCCAGCCCAACCCAACCAGAGCTCCCCCCAGCCCAGCTAAACCAGAGCTCCCCCCAGCCAGGGTTGGCGGAGCAGACTAAAGAGGCATCGCACCCACCCAAAGTTAATTTTTGCATAAAATAAAATTGCGCATACTCACTTATTAAACTTACAGTCAGTGACAGGCCTCCTAAGAAAATTGCACCAAATAATTTGAAGTCTTAAAAACGCCTCTTGAGAGTATGCACATCCCATTCCAACTATGTATCTGGGATTTCCATGTTTATGTGTACATGTATGTGTAAATCTCATTTTACAGTATGTATATAGTTTGGGACACAACATTTCAAGTGACCACTAGGAAAATAATAATAATGTTAGCATTTGATGTAGTGCTTTTCTTCTAGACGTCTCAAAGCGCTCCATACTGTTTGACAGTATATTTGTGGTCAAAAGAATGGTGGAAGGCCAGCTAGATGGACCTTGGTCTTCTTTTGCCTGGAAAATTCTTATTTTCTTAAGTATGATGATGCATTTCTGCATGTGCCAGAACCCAGCTGAAAACTGTGATATAAATTTCCTCTGCATTATTGGTACCAGAATGATCTGCATTCTATTACTGTATCTGTTAGTGTATCTGTTAGTGTATCTGTTAGTGTATCTGTTAGTGTATCTGTTAGTGTATCTGTTACTGTATCTGTTACTGTATCTGTTAGTGTATCTGTTAGTGTATCTGTTAGTGTATCTGTTACTGTATCTGTTACTGTATCTGTTACTGTATCTGTTAGTGTATCTGTTAGTGTATCTGTTAGTGTATCTGTTAGTGTATCTGTTACTGTATCTGTTACTGTATCTGTTAGTGTATCTGTTAGTGTATCTGTTAGTGTATCTGTTACTGTATCTGTTAGTGAATCTGTATGCCAGATGTATCCTGGATCGCATATGTTCCAATGCCTAGTATAACACAGATGTCCCTTGCCTAGCTTATTCTCTAACACATCACCCACAAATATATACAGTCAATTCACTTTACAGTATATTCTGTGAAGCGCTTTGAGATGTCTAGAAGACGTGACAAGCGCTCTATCAAATGCAAGGATTATTAACATGCGTGTCCTGGGCCAGGGCTACCTATGTGATGGACAGGGGGAGGGGGTTTGTTGTTGGTTGGTGTTGGGATGTTTATATATCTCTGTGTTACCTTTCAGTTTAACAAGATGTTGCTGTACTGCGCCCCGAAGCTGAGCCTGGGCAGCGCGAGGTTCACAGTCAGGAACAAGCTGCCTGTAGACTCCATGCAGGTAATGAGCCATTCACCCCCTGCTCCTCGGTAACTCTGCTTTTGTGGTCCAGTAATAAAACAAGTTAATAAAAACACTGGTCGCTGGGAACACTTAGCAGGTCAGACAGCGGAGGGAGGGAAATGAGTACCTCCCGATGTGAAAGGCACTACACAAATGTAATTTCTCCTTGTTGCCTCACTGTCTGTAGGTCAAGGAGATGAATGATGTCGAGACTCCACATTGCTTTCTGGTTTCAGGCAAACAGCGATCATTGCAACTGCAAGCCAGGTAACAGTGAGGGTCACACTGTACCAGTGACTAATGCTGTGTGGGTTAACTCATGTCTAGTCAGGTTATTAGGATTCTTTAGCAAAATTCCTTAGATGGTGGCTAGAGAATTTATGGACATGGGTTTTCAGGGGCGTTTGAAAATCATCTCCATGTGTGATACATAGTAGTCTTACAGTAGTTCACTTGTTAATGTGCTCTTCCTACTGCCTACTATAAAATCATTCCGAGCTAACTTGTAACTTGTAAGTTGGCTTGGAATGAAATCTCCAAAGATTTTTCTAATTTGATTGTAATATTTCCTTAAAGATATTGGTGTGCCAACCCACGGCTGTGTGTGGGTCACTGCTGTGCCAAATTGCAATATACATTCAATTCACTTTACAGTGTACGAAGTAGGTATTGCACACGCCTTGTAAGGAAGAGATCTGGGTTTGATTCCCAGCAGGGGGTGAAACCTTGGGCAAGTTTTCCTTACTCCTCACACCTGATAATAATCCCTAAAAAAAACAATATTAATTTGGTTACTCACTCCACAACAGTTTGTGGGACACTACTGTGATCTCCTGTGGTGTATCCTCTCTCTGTCCAGTGGTTGGTATATGAGCCAATACACTAAGACATGAAAGTACAGTGAGTGACACTGACCATTGCTACAGCCTCCATTTCTTACCATCTCAGAAGTCCCTGGGAACACTCAAGAAAGTGAGTTAACATTGTAGGATGATGACTTTTTCTCATTGACCTGGAACATTAACTCACTTTTCTCTCTCCATAGATGCTGCCTGACCTGCTGAGTATTCCCAGCAACTTCTGTTTTTATTTCAGATTTCTAGCAACTACAGTATTTTGCCTTTTGTTTTTTCTTGTACCATTTCACTGTTCTCTGTCAATATCAACTTCGATTTCTCTTCTCCCTCTCTTGCTCCCTCGCCAAACATTCACTCTGTCTCTATTTCATTCTATTATTCCTTCTATACGATTTCCTCTAACACAGTTTGTCTGTGTGATTGTGTGTTTGATCTCCCTCTCTCTGAATAAAATGAACAATGAATAAAACCACTACTGTTACAGGTCACAGGAGGAAATGGAAGAGTGGATCCAGGTATGTGCACATGATGAGAGTGTGTGTATGCGTGTGAGAAGAGTATGTGTGCATTGACATGTGCGAGCCCGGGACCGAGCCAGGGGGAGGAGGAAAACGGTGACCAAAAACGCGGTTGAACATAAAGACTTTTCTGACTTTTCGAACAGAAAAGTCTTCAGCTGGGACCTGAAAATGGGAAAGGAGGAGTCAAGGCGAAGGGAGTGTGGGAGGGAGTTCCAGAGCCTCGGGGCATAGTGGTTGAAGGCACGGCCGCTGATGGTGGAGCGGAGGATTTGGGGCATACACGACTGGCATGTGTGTGTATTATCTGCTCACGTTCCAGTCACTAAACAGAATTGTTCACTTTCGGATTCCCGCAGGAGATCCAGGAAACCATTGCTCTCAGCGAGAGGAAGATAGATACCTTCAAGGCTGCCACCCTCGGCCCATCCTCCTCCAGACACCACGTGAGTCGGTGTCTGGCCTCACGGCCAGAGACACATGCCCAGGGTGCAGGGCATCGCTATGCTGGGGGCGGGGTGGGACGGGAGAGGCCAGGGCCGGAGGAGGGCTGGGGTGGGAGTGAGATTGGCCAGGGCTGGAGTGGGGAGAAGCTAGAGCTGGGTGGGGAGGGGGCAGAGGCCAGCGCGGAGTGGTGGTTGAGTGAGGCCAAGGCTAGTGGTGGTGAGGCCAAGGCAGGGAGAGGGGAGAGGCAGGGCTTGGAAGAGGGGAGTGAGGCAAGGGCTAGCAAGCAGGCGATTTTTGTAAGAGTGAGAGATGCTGGTCTCTGATGTCTTCTCTGTCTTTGTTGTTGTTGTCTCCAGAAGGAAGAGCAGATGTTGGGCAAGCGAGCGCCACAGTGGATTCGGGACAACCATGTCACCATGTGCATGCGTTGCAAAGAAGCCTTCAACCCCATCACCAGGCGGCGCCATCACTGCCGGGCCTGTGGCTATGTAAGTCTGTCTCTGCACACGTGTGGAGTCCTGTGGTTAGAGCACTTACCTCGCAAGCGATTGTACTGGGTATAACTCCTGGTTGGGGCAAAATTTTAGGCAAGTTTCCTTCCCCCACATGCCTCTGTTTACCCAGCAGTGACTAGGACTTGCTGTGTGAAAACATTTCTCCTCACCTCGCCTCTGATTCTTTTCACAACTATTTTAAATCAGTGTCCTCGGGTTACCCATCCACCCAGCAGTGGAAATAGTTTCTTCTTGTTCATCTTATCGAATCGAATCCCTCATAATTTCGAAAACTAATTTGGCTGCACACTCTTCTTTTGTGAAGACAGATGCAAAGTACTCATTCAGTACATCAGCCATGCCTTCTGCCTCCACAATAATATTTCCTCCTTGGTCCCTAATTGGCTCTACCCTATCCTTGACTAATCTTTTATTCTTTAGATTATAATAAAATACCTTTTATATTATGCGCTAATCTTTCCTCATACAATCTCTTTGCCTCATATTTCCTTTTTCAGTTCTCCTCGGTATACTCCACTTGATTATCGTGTGTATTTTGGGACTAACATTTATCATGTACCTCCTTTTTCTGTTTTATTTTAATCCCAATTTCCTTCGTCATCCAGGGAGGTTTGGATTCCCAGCCTTTTCCCTTTGTGAATGTACTTGCTCCTTGCTCTTCACATTGTTATGTTGCCAGTCCATGTTAGAATAATGAAAGTCCCATTATCAATACTTTGTTGGTTTTGTATCTTTCTGAAATCTGCTGCAGATCTGCTCATCTCCTTCTCGCTATTTGGTGGTCTATAGGATACCCATAACAGCTCCTTTTCTGCTGCCTAACCTTAACCAAGAAGATTCTGGTTTTGGACACTTTTGGCCAGTGGTCGGGGAAAAAGATGACCTAACTATAGCACATCATCCCTTTCCAGGGCTGTAACTGTGTCTAATCAATACTTGGGACCTCCCGACGTGAACGGCGCTATACAAGTATCATTTTGTTGTTGTTGTTTGAGCCAAGTCTCTGTTATTTCCACTACATCATAATCCCATGTGACAACCTGAGCCTGCAGCTCACAAACCCTATTTGTCACACTCTGTGCACATGCAAGGATTATTATTATTTACACACATGCAAGCATTATTATCAATGCCCAGAGAGACAGTCTGCAAAATACTTTGAGATGTGTTGATGAGGTGATAAGGTGCTATGTTAACTGCAACTATTATTTTTATTATTTGACTGATCTTAAAGTTATGCCTTCTAATTATGGACACACCCTACTGGAAATAGTTTCTCCCTGTTCATTTCAGCGAGTGTCAGTCAGGAATGTTTTATCTCAACCCCATCTCCTCACCTTCCAACTCCATCTTCATCATGGAATCCTGTAGCTCAGTAGTTGGAATACTTACAAGCGAAAGACTTGGGTTCGATTCCAGTCTAGAAGATGTGAAATGCACTATTTCAGGTGAAAGAACTATCATCAATATCTCCTGGCCCCTTTTTCAGTCAACATTATCAACCTCCTTATCCACTGATACTGTTCCAAAAACAGCCGTCATCACCCCTATCCTGAAAAAACCTTCTCTGGACCCATCCCTACTCTCCAGCTATTGCTCCATCTCTAACCTCCCATTTCTCGCAAAGGCCCTGGAACTTGTTGCTTCCCAGCTTCACCTTTGCTTTCCTGCCATTCCCTGCTCAGGTCCGAATCACTGATAGTCCAGCATCTTGGGACATCCTCCCGACATGAAAGGCGCTAAACAGATAGAATTTCCTTGTTGTTTGTTGTTGTTTTGGGCTGAAGAATGAGGAGGAATCCAGGATAGCGGATCCTGACTTCAGGGCTGAGTGCAACCAACATGTGCTCACCCCCTCTCCCATGGTGTTTGCAGGTTGTTTGTGGGAAATGCTCTGACTATAAGGTTGAGCTTTGGTATGACGAGAACCGACCTAACCGTGTGTGCAGGGATTGCTATGTGGTGCTGAAGGGAGCAGCGGGAGGCGACGACAGGGAGAAGGAGAAGAAAAAAGGCATTCTTGAGGTGAGCAGAGTCTGTTACTGTTTGTTTCACCATTACCCTCCGCTCCCCTCCTGTCCTGAAGGTGATGGCTCGAGTCGCTTCCCAGAACAGTTGCTTGAGTGCAATCTCGTGCTGAGGTACACACACCTCCTCCAGACCTCACTCCACTAACCCTGGCCCTGGGTGTCAGCCTGACTCTGAACATCAGAACAATATCACCTGAGAGGAGCAACCTGAGCCCAGATTCCCCTTCAGCAGGGATACGGATGGTGATCAATCATGATTCTCCCCTCTTTCGATCTAGCTCAGGGACACTGAGGGCACTTTGCTGGGTGGGAGGTGAGGCAACAGGTGTGGGTATATGTATGTGTACCTGTGTATGTTGTTGATGGTGGCTGTGGGTTAGCGGTTGGCGGTTAGTGGCTGGTGGTGGTGACTGGTGGTTGTGGTGGCGGCTGATGGCTTGCCAGGCAAGATGTTTGACTTGCTTGTTTCTTTGCTGACAGAAAGAATCAGCTGAGGTGTCAGGGAACAGCCTGATGTGCAGCTTCCTTCACTTTGCGGAGGGCGTTGGGAAACCTGCGCTGAAGGCTTGGTTTGTCATCCCCAGGGAGGAGCCCTATGTTCTCTACATGTACAAAGCCCCGCAGGTAGGTAATCAGCTTCTCCCTCATCGTCACCATCCAATACATACACCAGCTGATCACCAGCTCCCAGTGTTGACCGCAATATTCTAGTCTAGGGTAAAGAGAAGGGAGTCTTTTTCTCCCGGTGTCCTGGCCACCAATCCCTCAAACTAAAATTGGTCCCTCACTTCATGGCTGTTGGTGGGACATTGCCGTGTGCAGTTGTGCTGCCAAATTTCACCCACAAAATATACAGTCACTACATTTCAAAGTAAATTGTATGAAGCGCTTTCAGGTTGTCCCTCTGGCATGATAAGGCGGCTCATCAAATGCAAGGATTATTAATTATTAAAGACTGGCAGTATAAATTTAACATTCAGTTTTCAAAAACTTATTGCTGAGATGAAAAAATATTTGATACCACAAACTGTGTTTATAAAGGATGTATTTTTCCATAACATAATATTAATAATAATCCTTGCATTTGATATAGCTCCTCATTGGATGGTTGAGGTATCTCAAAGTGCTTCACAGAATATACTGCAAAGCAACTTCCCTAAATAGACTATATTTGTGGGTGAAACGCAGCAGCCAATTGCGCATAGCAGTGTCCCACAAATAGTCATGGATTGAGTGACCAATTTTTTTTGAGAGATCATTATCAGGAATGTAGACGAAGGAAATGTGCCCAAGGTTTTGCTCTGCTGGGAATTGAACACAGGTCTCTCTCTTGTAAGGCATGTGCTCTAACCACTGAGCTACAGGACTCCACAAAGATACGTCCTTCAATGAATGAGGCTGGGATGTTGACAGCTAATGATACTGACACGTTAAACCCAGGGTTGAGTTATCAGGAGATTTCTACCAACTTCTTAAAGAAAATATTTTACAAAATCGTTTCATCTGGTGCCTCATCTCATCACAACATGTCAAGGGCAAGGTATTGATGTTATGTAGAGGGAGGTGTAAATTGTGTATGAATAGGTTCCATGTTAAGTGGCCCCAGGTAATGTTGTGCTCATATAATTGATGTGCTCCTGTGATGTTACCGATCCCATGTGTAATTAAAGTGCAGGTTGGATTTGAACTGTAACACTGTCCTTTCCTGTAAGTGCTCTCTTGTGTATACAATGTTTGTGGGTGGGGATGATTGGATAAAGGGTGGAGAAGATGCTTTACTCTGTCTATGTTCTGGGAGCCGTGGAGGGAATGCCAAAGCTCAGGATTGATCACTCGCCCTCTTACGTCCACAGGATGTGAAAGCTCAGACCTCCATCCCTCTGCTGGGCTACATCGTGAGTCCATCGGCCAACAGCGACTCCGGCTTCCAGCTCACCCAGTCCAAGAAAGTCTACACGTTCATCGCAGAGAGTGCGGAGCAGCGAGAACGCTGGCTGCAACTAGTGAGGAAGGTGGCCAGTGGGGACTGCCCCGAGGAGGAGGAGGACCTCGATGGCTCGGAATGAGCAGCAGAACCAGCTATCCAGCGGCGAACTGACAACACAGCCGCACGCTATCTCCCAAGCGATGACAGGTGCCAGAGAGGCAGCAAAGGACGCTTCGTCACACACCAGGATGGACAACACCTGATAATCCAGTCATGAGGACTCCAGGCACAAATTTAGCCCAATCTCAGCCCAATCCTAGGCTCAGCCCCAACACCAACCCCAGCCCAACCGCAACACCAACCCAGCCCAACGCAACAACAACCCATCCCCAACCCCAGGCCAATCACCAGCACAACCACAACCCCCAAATCCCCAACCCTAACTGAAGCCGAACCCCATCCCAAGCTTCACTCCATCCCTCGGCCCTGGCTCTGGTCAGACTCAACCGCCTGAGATATCACACAGTGTTCCCACTGATTGATGCCTCAGAACAGCACCCAGATTGACACAAGAAACATTTTGTTGTTGGGGGAGGGGTGGGGGGTGGAGACAAAGGATGGGGCTGGGGCGAGAAATATAACTGTTTTAGATGTTGAGATTTCTCATGCCCAGATGAAGTTCTCTGCTCCCTCCACCATCCCAGAGGCCACGACTGTGTGCCGACAGTCTGTCATTAACACTGGGCAAGGGGTGACCTTACCCACCACCTCATCCTGCAACCTTGAGAACTGAACCCCAAATCCTGCTCCAGATTATTGAGTGGCTGATGCTGTGATGATGTAATCAATGCTTATTGCTACTATCATGTTGCTAATCCCATTATTTTCCCATGTGCAGAACTATGTCATTAAAGTGGGTTTGAATTTACTGTCTGAACATCTCTAGTGAATACAGGAGGAGCTTGAGCAGCAGCGAATAGTGTGTGATGAGCATTAGTGGAGCTGAGTAGTAGTGTATAGTGTGAGCAGTGAGCACCACTGAAGTTCAACCTTGGGCCAGCTCCCTGCTTACTGCACTCTCTGTTGTGGTGGGTGCTGTAGGAAAATGCCCGGCAGTGGTCAGTCAGTCAGATAGTCAGCACAGCATAGCACACAACCTCTGGTTCCACATTGAGCATTTTAATGAATCACACTGTACAAACATTGGGGTCAAAAATGCTTTCAGGGAGCCAGGCCACTGGGAAGAGGGAGGGGGTAAGATATGATTCCCGCTGTCTGGAGGCCGGTCTGTGTTGAGGTGCTGTTGCTGTCCCTCGTGTTGCCGAGAGAATCAGGGAGTAACTCTATGCTGCTGCCCATCTCTCTCTCTCCCCACAGTTGGCTGTCAGGCTGTGCTCTGGCCGGGCTCCGGCTGTGTGTCAGGGCAGCAGTTCAGTGTCATGGCCGCCAGCGGCTGGGATCAGGCTTCAGATGTTGCTGTGACAGAGCTGTGGTGTAGCAGGTTGGTTTCTGTACTCTCCCACTGGCTCACTCTGCCCGCCTCCGCCACCAGGAAGCAGGGTCTCAGGGGCTCTCCGGCTGGTGGCTCCAGCAAATCGGTAGCTTCACAAGCGAGAAGAGTGTGTAAAACAATGTGGTCACTCAATCCTCACTGTTTGTGGGACACAGCTGTGCGCAATTGGTTGCTGCATTTCGCCCACAAAATAGTCAGTTAATTCACTGTACAGTATATTCTGGGAACATAGGAACAGGAGTAGGCCAATCAGCCCCTCAAGCCTGTTCTGTCATTCTAGAAGATCATGGCTGATCTGTACCTCAACTACAATTATCCACCTTTGCCCCACATCCCTTGATACCCTGACCTAACAAATATCTGTCCATCTCAGTCTTGAAGATGTGAATGGATCTCGCATTGACAGCTGGAGGAGAGTTTCAGATTTCCACATCATTTCGGGTGAAGCGCTGCTGATTTCAGTTGAAGCGCTTTCAGATGTCTCGACGACGTAATTGGACTCTTTATCAAATGCAAGGACTAATTTCTTATTAAAATCACCAGCATTGCTGTGTGCAGGCTCACTAGTGAGTGAGCCTGCACACTGTATGGAGTTACTGCAGTTGCTCTAAGGTGAGGGTTAGTCACTGGGGAGCTGAACCCAGTCATTGTTCATTTAGACATTTTTTTTTACAGGTTAAGATGTGACATAGCGGATGAGCACAATACATATGTGTTGTATGCCATGTACAATTGTGCAATGTGTGCTGTCATCACACCCCTCTTCAAAAATCCCACCCTCGATCCCTCTAATCTCCTCCACGGACATTCCATCTCCAATTTACTCTTTCTTGCCAGTCATGGAACTTGTTACAGGTCAATTTCAGTCACACCTCCCTCCACTCCCTCCTCTAGCCCCTGCAGTCTGGTCTTCACCCTAACTGCCCACAGCACAAAGACTGCAATTGTCAAAGTCACAAATGACATTCTCTCTGTGACCAAGGATCCCTCTTCCTCCTCGTCCTCCTGAATATCTCTACTATGTTAGACATAGTTGACCACGCCATCCTCCTTCACCTCCTCTCATCTACCTTAGTGGGACCGCACTCACACGGTTCGAATCCGACTTAACCAACCACCTCTATTTCATCTCAATAAATGGTTTCTGCTCCGGCCTCCGCGCAGTAACTTGGCCTTTTCTTTTCCTTGTCTATATGCTCCTTCTGGGTGATGTCATCCATAGACAAAGTAAACTTCCACATGTATAACACACAAATCTACTCTGCCTCCTCCAGTACCCACACTCCAGGTCAGCTTGTCTGGCAGACATCAATGTCTGGATAAGTGGAAACTTCCTGCAGCTGAAAATGTACAAGAGCAAAGCTGTATCCCTTGGCTCCCGTCAATGTCTTCACTCCTGTGGTTTTAAACTCTTCAATCTCTCTGGGCTTTCTCTCAAACTCACCGAACCTGTGCGCAATCTAGGCATCTGGTTCAACCCCCGAGATAACTTTCCTCCCCCACTGATCAGGATCACCTTCCTCCACCTCTGCCACATTGCCCACCTCCGACGGTACTCTACCCCAAAGGCAGCTGAAACCCTTGTGCATGTGTTTGTCACCTCCCACTGGGTTATGGAGGTCATGCTTTCAACCACTACATCCCCAAACTCTGTAACACTCTCCTCAATCCCTTCGCTTTGCCCTCTCTCTCCTTTTCAAGTCCTGAAGGAAAACCGTCCACTTTGACCATGCTTACTGCCAACTTCCCAACCCCCATAGCTCGGAGTCCAGCTGGGCCAAGGTGAAGCGCTCTGAGATGCTACGCAGCACGGAGGGCGCGATATAAGTACAAGTTGATGTTGTTGTTTAGCTGACATATAGACGAGTACAGCTGCCACACCCATGTGTACAATGTGTGGCTGCCTGACTGCCATGAGGTATGTGACTGCCATGTGCAGTGGTTGAGCTCTAACATGTACTGTTGGAATTACCTGCTGTGGGACGTAGCCAGTGGCTTCAAGGCTGTGCGGTTGTTTACTCTGTTCTACCTGGAGACGAAATACACAACTAGTTAGAGATAGCAGTACAGCCTGCAATAACAACTATGTTTGTAGAGTGCCTTTCATATTGGGAGGAAGTCCCAAGGCTCTGAACAGTCAGGGGTCAGGACCCATCCACAGGAGTGAAGATGCTGATGGGAGCCAAGGAATATGGCTTCTGTCTTGTCCATGTTCAGCTGCAGGAAGTAGTGGGAGTCAGCAGGTTTATATGGTAACACAAATTCGCTCTGGTCCCATACACACATACACAGTTGAAGCTGACCCTCTAATACTGCAATGCTGGAGTTGCCATCCTTTGGAGGAGATGTTAAACCAAGGTCCCATCTGCCTGTTCAGGTGGATGTTAAATAATAATAATATTAATATAATAATCCTTGCATTTGATACATCCTATAATGCTATTTGCAAAGAGAAGGAGTTTCTTTCTCTCAAGTTTCCTGGCCAACAAACCTCTAAATAAAATTGGTAGCTCAATCCATGGCCATTTGTGGGACATTGCAGTGCCCAACTGGTTGCCGCATTTTGCCCATAAAACACGCAGTCCCTGCACTTTACAGTATATCCTATGATGTGATTTGAGACATCAACGACATGATAAGGCACTCTATCAAATGCTAGGATTATTATTATATTGTGTACTTGCCACAGTTCTACAGTGCAATTTACATAGAAGATATTCCACATGGAATTCATAGAAAATTATAGCCCAGAAACAGGCCATTCAGCACAATCAGTCTGTGCTGGTGTTTATATGTTTCATGAGCCTCCTGATATGCTCCCCAGTCTCCCTCTATCCACTTCTCCATGATGTATACATTTAAATTTCTGCTTAAATCCTCCGAGGCAGCTTTCAACATTGTTTACCATTATAATAATAACTAATAAACTTTGCATATAATATAGTGTCTTATCATATCTTCTTGACTTCTTAGAGTGCTTCACAGAATATACGGTAAAGTGAATTGACTATGTTTTGTGGGCAAAATGTAAGGAAACTTGTGCAACATTTCACCTTGCCTAGGAATTAAACTCAGGTCCTCTTCCTTGGGAGGCTCTAACTACAGGGCTCCACTACTTCATTCTGCTGCTCAGATAGGGGCATTCGCTCCGATAGCAGGTGAACTGTAAATATCATGAAGAGTTTCCCACGAGCAGACAACAAATCAATTTCAGTGACACTGCAAACAGCTTCATTCCCAAACTTTCATCCAAGGTGTAAATGTAGTGAATGGTCACCGGTTGCCTCCTGACTGAAATCTTCTCCAGTAATCTTCCTCTTACCTGCTGGCTGGAGTCCAGGGCCGGGGTCACTGGGGTCTTTCGCTTAGGCTCTCTGACCTCTGACCTGCGGCAGAGCCGTCTGTTCAGTTGACTGAGCTGTTTCCTTGCTATAACAGTAAGAGGTCACAAAATATTTTGTTTCGCCCACAGAATACAGTCATTCCACTTTACAGTGAAGTGCTTTGTCTCAACAATGTGACAAGGTGCTTTATCAAATGCAAAGATTATTATTAAATCACCTGTGAGTAATGGGATACTAAGGAAAATGTTTTCTTCTGGTTTCGCATCAAAACATATCTAATCACAGCAATTACTGTGAAATGGTGTGAAGGCAAACATGACAGCCATGTTGTGTATTGCAAGTCCCTACAAACAGCTAAGAGGTGTTTTAATAATACAAGACAATTTACAGCACCTTTCGCCATAGGAGGGTGTCTGAAAGCAAAGCTGGACCCAAGCTGGGGCCCGGGGTTGGTGGAGAGGGAGTTGGGGGAGGAACAGAGGAGTGGAAGCACAGACAAACAACAACCACTTTGATTTCTATTGCACCCTCCACGCCAGACGGCGTCTCAGAGCGCTGCACAACAACGGATCCCGGACACGCGCCAGGGGCAGAGGGAGAAAGGTGACCAAAGGCACGGTTGAAGAGAAAGGTTTTCAGCTGAGACCTGAAACTGGGAAGAGAGAGGGAGAGGCAAAGGGAGTGAGGAAGGGAGTTCCAGACCTCGGGGCATAGTGGCTGAAGGCACAGCCGCCGAGGATTCGGGGGACAAGGAGGAGGCCAGACCCGGTGGAGCGAAGGCAACGGGTGCTGGTTTCAGGAGAGAGGAGGTCGGAGAGGTGGGGGTGGGGAGGGGGGGGGGGGGGGGGGTGCAGAGGAATGGAGGGATTTGAAAACAAGGGTTTTCCCCTCTCATAATCCAGCAGAGAAAGTGGAAATTCTCCCATAAAATATCAAGAGATATGGGACAAGGCACATGGTAATTGGAGTTAAAGTACAGATCAGCCATGAGCGCTCTGAGACACCGTCTGGCGAGGAGGGCACTCTATAAATTGAAGTTGTTGTTGCTGATCTAATCGAATGGTGGAACAGGCTCAAGGGGTTGAATGGTTTACTCCTGTTTCTATGTTCCTAGGTATGTCTGACAGAAGGTGTATTACTGACCTGATCCAGTTGCTGGATACAGTCTGACACTTACAAATCCATCGTCCGTCTCCCCCGCAGGTATCTGTGCTGCAAGGTCCTCACTGAATTCATCTTCATAGTAAACCCTGCAACACACAGCCACAGCCTTTCCTCAGCTCTCAGGCTGTGGGTTTGGCCAATGCAACTAGCAAAGGTGGGGGAACAGCAAGATATGTACGTGTGGGAGAGGTGGTGAGAATATGCGTGTGTGCATGTGGAGGGTGGGCGATGCATGGGGAGGTGGGATGGAGGGTGGGGGATGTTCAGGATGTGTGTGTATATACAGGTGGGGGTGGGATGAGGCATTGGGAGAAGGTGGGATGAGGAAAGATGGGGGTAGAGTGTGGACATGTGTACCAAAGAATGGGAGGTTGCTGGAACCTTCAATAACAACAACTTGCATTTCGACAGTTCCCTTCACACAGCGCAGGGTCTCGGAGCACTTAACATTGGCGGTGCACAACACCAGCTAAGCGGTGGGAGGAGCTGACTATAGCACGGTTACAATGGAAGGTCTCAGGCCAGTCTAAACTAGATGTCATCTGACAATTATAAATCACAGAAGTTCTTCTCAGGTCGTGGACTCGAAACGTTGACTCACTTTCCTTTCTCCATAGATGCTGCCTGACTTGCTGAGTGTTCCCAGCCATTTCTGTTCTTTTCTTGTTTGGAGCTTGGTGAGTTATCTGGCCAGAGTGATGATACCTGGAATACTCCAACATACTCCTCGCTGGTCTCCCCAGCTCCACTATTCAAAGGATCCAGATCCTTCAGAATTCTGCCGCCCAAATACTGACCCAGACCAAACTCTGTACTAGGGTCCGTCGATATGGAAATTTTCCGATTAAATATATCGATGGGCTCATATTGAGATATACCGAAATATCGATATTTTTGGGTTTTTCGTACTGCGCATGTGTGCGCGGCGCGCGCATTCGGAGTGCGCGCGCATTTGGAATGTGCACGTGTTCTGGGTGCGTGCGCATTCGGGGCCTATCTCCTCAGGACGTAAATATCTTTCTCTCTCTGTCTCTCACTCTCTCCATCTCTGTGTTTTTCTGTCTGTCTCTGTGTCTCTCTCTCTCTCTCTCCTCTCTCACATCCCCCCCATCTCTATCTATCTGTATATTATCACATCCACCCCGTCTCTCTCCCCCTCCTCCCAGCCGTCTCTCTCCCCCTCTGCCCCCCCCCCCCCCCGAGCCGTTTCTCTCCCCCTCTCCCCCCCCCAGCCGTCTCTCTCCCCCCTCCAGCCGTCTTTCTCCCCCGAGCTGTCTCTCTCCCCCCAGCGGTCTCTCTCCCCCTCTCCTCCCCCCAGCCGTCTCTCTCCCCCTCTACCCAGCCATCTCTCTCCCCCTCCCCCCAGCCGTCTCTCTCCCCCTCCCCCCAGCCGTCTCTCTTCCCTTCCCCCCAGCCGTCTCTCTCCCTCTCTCCCCCCAGCCGTCTCTCTCCCTCTCTCCCCCCAGCCGTCTCTCTCCCCAAACCCCCAGCCGTCTCTCTCCCCCTCACCCCCCCCAGCAGTCTCCCTCCCCCTCACCCCCCCCACCCACCCCCACAGCCGTCTCTCTCACCCCCCACCCCTTGTATACCTGTATATTGTATCCGAGGACTGTGAATACAATATGGCGGCTTTGCACCTCGGTCTGTGCATTGTGTATAGAAATGAGCATTCTGGGTCTTGTAGTTCAGTGTGCTCGCATCCCGATTTTTTACCTCGATATATCGATTTTTCGATATATCGATATTTTTGAAATGTCTATATTGGCGTATCCATATGAAAATTATATCGGTTTTTGGCGATATATCGATATATCGCTGGACCCTACTCTGTACCCACATCCCACCAGTTCTGGCTCTACTGGCTCCACATCACCAAATGGATCCTCACACTCGTGTTCAAATCTACTCACTGTCTGACACCTCTCTCCCTCTCCGACCTCCTCACTCCCTAATCAACCACCTGGCACCTCCGCTCAATTGACATCAGCTCCCGTTTGTCCCTTGAACCCTCCATCCCACCATCAAAGGTCGTTCTGTCAGCTACTATGCCCCAAAACTTTGGAACACTCTCCCTCAATCCCTTGACCCCAATCTCCAAGTCTTGAAAACCTGAAAACCTTTCTCTTCGACTGTGCTTAGCCCACCTTCCCCCACACCACCTCTGCATCCCCGGTTGTTAAGTGTTAGGTTCTCTGAGACTCTACCTGATGTGGAGGGCGCTAGGTAAGTGCAAGTTATTGTTGTTGTTACCCAGTCAGAGTATTGCCTCCTGGTCAGTGTTGTTATTCAAAACTTTGGGAATCCATCTTTCAACCACTTCATCTTGCCCCCACCTTTCCCATCTTTAGATCACGCCTGAAGATATTTCTCATCAATTGTGCTTATGGTCACCTTCCCCCTCCCTGTGGCTTGGCCTCAGGCTGTGCCTTTGTGAAGTGCTCTGAGGTGCCACCTGGCATGGAGGGCGTTATAGGAATGCAAGTTGTTGTGTTGTTGTTAGTTACCAGGACAGAGAGTTGTTACCTGGTCAGGGTGTTTTGCCTGCTGGATGCTGTATTACCTGGCCAGGGCAGTATTGTTGGCATTGTTGGTGTTGGTGTTCGGGGCGGAGGTGAAGAATTCACTGGGGGTGAAGGGGGAATCACTGGGCCTCTCATGTGAAGCCTCCACTTCCTCCCCTCCTCCCTCAGCTTTGCTGAACTGCAGTGGCCGCTGACTCGTGACTTGCTGCTGATAGGAGCCACTCCTGTCCATTGGGAATGAATCCACGTGGACACCGAACAGACCCCCCGACCTCTGTAAAACATGTTAAGAGACAGATTGGTTGAGAGACTCAGTGAAGTCACAGTCAGCACTGTGGGAGATCCACATACATAATTAAAATGAGTAACTGGGAATTATGTGGGGTGTGCATGATCAGTACTGATCAGTAACTGGGAGTTACTGGGAATTATCTAATAATAATCCTTGCATTTGTATAGCACCTTATCACGTCAGAAGGACGTCACAAAGCACTTCACAGGAATAGTGAAATGGCGTGAGTGTGTATTTGTAGGCAAACGCAGCAACACAAATACATACAAGATTGTTCCAAAATAGCGATGAGGTGAGCAACCAATCTGATTTGGGGTATTGTTGGCCAGGAAACCGTGAGAGAGAAACTTCCTTCTCTTTCCAAATAAGTGCTCTGAGACTATCCTGTGTGAGGGGCACTAAAAACAATGCAAGTTGTTGTTTTGAATAGTGCCATGAGATCTTTAATGTCTAAACAGGTAAATTTGTTTTAACATCTCATCCAAAGGATGGTACATCTGACATGTGTTTATGACAACACCCAGAGCATTGAGTGTCAGATTAGACTGTTTGAGTTCAAGTCCCAACGTGGGACTTGACCTCACAACCTTCTGAATCAGAGGCGCAAACACTACCACTGAGCCAGGCTGAAACATTGTAGTGATCAGTGACTGAGAAATACCCACCCTATAGATGGCATCCTCCACTCCGCCCTCTTCCATCGCTCCCTCCTCCTCCTCAACATGCAGCTCTCCAGATATTGTGCGATGAAGCTCATTGGCAGCTTCCTCTTCAATGCTGCGTAAACCAGCCTAGCAACAACACAAAGAAGGTAAGAAAGTGTGAATCATGGAAAGGCCATTTACATCACTGAGCTCACAACTGTACTCAATGAACAGATACCATCCCAATCACTACAACAGAAGAGGTTGAGAGGTGACCTATCTCGGCTTGGCTCGGTTGGTAAAATAACAACAATAAAATTACATTTGTAGAGAGAGAACTTTTCATGTCGGGAGGACGTCCTAAGGCACTAAAAACCTTCACCTCTTAAACAGAAGATAGTAGGTTCAAGTCCCAGGTCAAGTCTTTGAAGTCAAATACAAACATGTTATGTATCCTGCTATTCCAGTGCAGTGCTGTGAGAGGGGGTGGCATACATTTACATGGAGACAACAACATAATAAGAATTATGGATGGACAGAAAATTCAGCATCATCACATTCATCAAACGTGCAGTTAGACCCTATCAATAGTTTTCACTAGAATGGCCCTTGATCACTGCCCCTCCACCAAGGCCAATCATAACCATTGATGGTGTCAGATTGTATTTTTGTTTAATATGATCATATTTCCCTCCACTGTCCGTAAGTAAATATGGACACATATCCACACACACACACACACACACACGTTCACACGTACACCCTCCCACATATACAACTCGCAGTGAGTTGTTCGAATCTGGAATACATTGCCTGAAAGGGTCATGGAGGCCGATTCAATAACAACTTTTACAAGATAGGTGGATGGTTATTTGGGGAGGAAGGGTTTGCAGCGTTATGGGGAGAGAGTCGGGGAGTGGGATTTACTTTGAATAACTCTTTTCAAAGAGACAGCACAGACACCGTGGGTCGAATGGTCTCCTTTTGTGCCATAAAATTCTATGATTCTATATGAACATACCCAGATACACACACGTATTCGCCAACACATCCCCCACCGATTCTACCACACAAACACATTTCCACAGACACCACAGACACAAACCCCACCTTCACACACACTGTAATACATTGTCTATCATTCCAAGTACCCATTATCATTTTATACCAGCAACCAAACTCATGCCAGTTACTGCACTATTCACTGAACACCAAACTATCCTTATGGTCATTAACTTGGCACATTCCATCCATCTACCACATATAATAATAATAATCCTTGCATTTGATATAGAGCTTTTCTTCTAGGCGTCTCAAAGCGCTTCACAGGATATACTGTAAAGTGAATTGACTGTGTATTTGTGGGGCAAAACGCGACAGCCAATTGTACACAGCAGTGTCCCACAAACAGTCACGGATTGAAATGACCAATTTTTAAGTTCGTTTTTTGAGGGAATATTATTAGGTGTGTGGAGTAAGGAAACTTGCTCGAGATTTCACCCTGACCTGCCTGGATTCAAACACAGGTCTCACACTTGTAAGACAAGTGCTCTAACCACTGAACTACAGGACTCCACATGTTCCACATACATATATCACACACATACACCTATCCCACACGCACATACTACATCTATATACCATATCCATGTACAACTTCCAGATATACCACACCCACATGTACTATACACACACCACACCTCTGTACCACACACATTCTGCACATGTGGCTTCATATTCTAAATGCTTCTTACCTGAAGCTCAATTTCATTTTGATTTGGATTCTTCTTTGAAGGTAGAATTCCATAATATTGTTCCTGACGTTTCTTAAACTTCCTGAAATGGTCTTGGATGAGGAAGGTAGCATAGAATTTCCCGACTGTCACCTCATCGTCTGCACAGAAAAGATTGGCATTGGTTTAGGAGCTTTACCTCTCCAGCCGTCAATCATTTATTGTCATGTGCCTGTCTCAGTCTCTATCTAACTTTTCTACCACCATTCTCTGGAACTCCTCCGCAAATCCCTCTGCCTCACCCTCTCTCTCACCTCCTTCAAGGCCTGTCTGAAAACCTTCCTTTTTGACTGTGCCTTCAGCCACACTTACAATCCCACCCATCCCCCACCCTACCCCCCACCCTCTTGATCCCAACCCCCAGCTCGAGTGCAAACCCTTAACTGTCCAGTGTCTTTGGCAATGAAAGGTAGTGTATAAATGTGAAATGTTGTTGACTTGTTTATACAAAGTAAGAATTCATAATAACAATCTTTGCATTTGATATAGCGCCTGATGACGTCTTTGAGACATCTCAAAGCACTTCACATGTAATATACTGTAAAGTGAATTGATTTTATATGTTTTGTGAGCGAAATGGATCAGACAATTGGGCACAGCAGTGTCCCACCAACAGTCATGGATTGAATGACCAAATTGTTATTTAAAAAAAATACAATGAATGTAGTGGATCCAGTTTTCTGTTGGATTACAAGGCACATCTGTGTTTCTCATTCACTATATCTTCATAAGGTTAGAAAGATTCAACCATTTATTACGGGTGTGGATTTGACACACTGATCAGACACACTGTGTTGTGCACTCATGTTATAGTTATCCCTGCACCCTATCATGTAGCCGCCTCACCTCCAATTGGAGGAATCACTTGATCAAGTAGTTTCATGCTTGTCCGTTTCCAGATTTTTTTAATGATAGCTCGCAGCTCTTCATTGGACTTTTCAAAGTTACCTGTGTTGAGAATAAAGTAAGAAGGTTAAGGAGGAGGTCTTGTAGCCCATCCCCTGATTGATTTGGGTTTTCTGTACTTTGCTGACTTGCAATTCGAGATTCACTATCTGCAAGTCTGGCTGTGATTTTTGCAACCTGGAAATCTCAAAAATAAAGTTGCAATTTAAACAGCAGGACTGCTGCACAACTTACAATCAATAAATCTCCTTGGCCCCCGAGGTTCCTGAATGTTTCCTGTTACCCACAGTCATTTACTTGAGCTATTTTAGTGTCCTTTCCCACACCAGGCTGGCTTCCCATCACACCGAGGATTCAATTCAAGATCCTGGTCCTCACCTTTAAAGCCCTCCATGGCCTTGTCTCACCCTACCTTTGTGACCCCCTAATCTCCTACCAACATGTCCATTCCCTCTACCCAGCAGGCTCTGGCCTGCTCCATGTCCCCCGATCCATCTGCCCCATCATCGGCGCTTGAACCTTCAGCCCCTCTGCTCCCAATCTGTGGAATTCCATCCCGCAGTCCCTCTGCCTCCCACCTTCCCTGCCTCCTTCAATTCCTGCCTCAAGACTCTCCTCTTCGACTGTGCCATCAGTCACCTCAAATCCCCCCTTCACTCCATCCTCCCCAGTCTTGACCCCAGCTCAGGTCTGAAACACTGACTGTCCAGCACCTTGGGATGTCCTCCTGATGTGAAACGTGCTATACACGTGCTAATTTTGTTGTTGTTCCTTCACAATAAAAATGGTACATGCCCAAGAAACAGGAAGTGATGTCAATGGTGACCCGATGACCTGGAAGTTGGCCATTTTTCTTTCAATACATGCTCTGGCTTGTACAGCTCCTCCAGCACTGAGTTATATTAAGGCTCCAGGATAGCTGATGAAGCCTGTCGTTGCAAACATATTACTCTCATCCTTTCTTATGAGCTCTCACCTTCTGTTTTGATTTTGAGTGCGGTGCGAACCAGTGCAAAGAGGGTGGCATTAAACGTGACAGTTCCATCGCTGTTCATTGGCATGTTCATAGCAATAAGACGCTGTCAGAAATGCACACAGAGAATACTACAATTACATGCATGAATACAATTACTGATTGCAAGCTTGAGGCCTGCCTGAAATTCCACCTAGGAATATTCTTGGAGGAATACTTCTAATTTCAAAATCTGAAGTTGCACAGAATAGCAGAATATTCTTAGATTCCTAACCAATCGCAAAAGAAGTGCGCAACTTCAGTCCACCTGCCTGAATGTCAGGTTAGTTAGCCAAATAGATAAAATCCTGAGTTGTGGAGACAGACGTTTCACAAAAGCCATCATCTTCTATTCAAATCCTAGTACAGACAAACAACATCTCTGGCTATGGTTTGCGTGATTGCCACACACTTGTAATAATAATGTAATTTTGGCCCACATAGTGAGTGTAACTCAATGCACTGTTTAGGCTCTATCACAGGATACCTGCCATGCGTGTGGTGCTCTACTTACAGTCGGATTACCTTATGCCCCCGATTTCCCTGGATGAAATATTGTGTTTCCCTGAGGCCAAACATGCCCCGTTTTGTGTTGAGCAAGGACCATAACATTCTAAACCAGCTACACTCATCAGAGAAGCTCAGCCATTAATGTACTGTGCTTCTCCAGTAACTGGCAGCATCAGTTATTGTGGAGAGTTCAATTATTTTATTTCTCTATCCTTAGATTTGGTTGACAAAATATCTTGCCCACAAAATACAGTCAATTTACAGTATATTCTGTGAAGTGCTTTGAGACATCTAGAAGACATGAAAAGCGCTATATCAAATGCAAAGATTATTATTATAATGATTATTATTGTCACCCTATTTACAGGCTACATGATGAGAACACACATTATTGAAATCCTGCAAATATTCCACCCAATCCTGGCTGTTGGCCAGGGTACTATCACAGCCCTGATTAAATATTTCCAGTTGTGAGATGTAGGGTGGACCTTACCTTACAAGCTACCCGATGTGGGCAAAACTTGCCGAACCCTAAGGGTGGCTGAATGCGTCGAAGGAGTGTGACTACATCCAGGTGCTTGATTCTCCCTCTGTGAGGAGAAACAAGGTGTTGAGTAGGTCATATGGACATCAAGGGAAGCCTATATTGTGAATTGAACTGCTTTCACTCACAATCTCAGTTTAAGAAAATCTTAAAACGTGTTTCTGCAATTTATCCCAATTGAATGGCAATTTGTTTTGGTTCCACTGTCATGGACAAGATAAAGCAGCTTATCATGGTCTTCATTATACAGTTCCTTTAGAATCTTAAAGACCACAATCATATCCCCCTCAACCTTCTCTTCAGTGTGAATCTGCCCAGTTTATCTACTCACCCCTCGAGGTCCAGTCCCTCCACCCATTCAATCAATCTGGTTGCCCTTTAGTGTTCTGTGCTAATAGTTTATTGCACACATAGAATCATAGAATTATGCGGCACAAAAAGAGGCCATTCGGCCCATCTAGTCTGTGCCGGCTCTTTGAAAAGAGCAACTCAGTTCCACTGCCTTGCTCTCTCCCCATAACCTAACAGACCTGCTCTTCCTAAATAAAGATCAAGTTCCCTTTTAAAAGCTGTTATGGAATCGGCCTCCACCACCTTTTTAGGCAATGCATTCCAGATTCGAACAACCCTCTGAGTGAAAACATTTCTCCTCAGCTCCCCTCTGCTTCGTACTGAAACTATTTTAAATCTGTGACCACAAGTCACTGATTCGCCTACCAGTGGAAACGGTCTTTCCCTATTCACCCTGTCGAAACCTCTCATAATCTTATAAACCTCTATCATGTCTACTCTCCATCTTCCTTGTTCTAGAGAGAATAAGCCTAGCCTATCTAGCCTTTCCTCGTAACTGAAGTCCCTCATTCCTGGTACCATCCTAGTAAATCTCCTCTGCACCCTTTCCAATGCCTTAATATCCTTCCTAAAGTGTGGTGACCAGAATTGTACACAGTACTCCAGCTGAGGCCTAACCAAAGTCGTATAGAGGTTAATCAGCACTTCCTGACTTTTGTATTCTATACCCCTATTTATAAAGCCTAGTATCCCATATGCCTTCTTAACGGCTTTGTCTATCTGTCTTGCCACTTTCAAAGAGTCACTAACACAAATCCCCAGGTCTCTCTGTTTCTTCACACCCTTTAAAATAGTACTATCTAGCCTATATTGCCTCATCTCATTTTTTCTCCCAAAGTATATCACTCACACTTCTCTGTATTAAACTTCATCTGCCATGTGTCTGCCCACTTTACCATTTTATCTATATCTTCTTGCAGATGGTTACTATCCTCCTCACGATTTACTATTCTCCCTAACTTAGTATCATCTGCAAACTTGGAAACTGTGCTCCCTAAACCCAAGTCCAGATCATTAATATATATTAAAAAGAGCAGTGGTCCCAAAACCGATCCCCGGGGGATGCCACTGCACACTTCCCTAAAGTCTGAAAAACAGCCGCTCACCACAACTCTCTGCTTTCTGTCTCGCAGCCAGTTGTGGATCCACGCTGCCACTGTCCCTTTAACGCTGTGGGCCTCTATTTTCCTAATAAGCCTCTCATGCGTCACTTTGTCAAATGCCTTTTGAAAGTCCATGTAAACTACATCAACCGCGTTGCCCTCGTCCACCCATTCTGTTACATCGTTGAAACATTCTATCAGATTTGTAAGGCAAGATCTCCTTATTAAAGTGAATTCTCCTGCATTTCTGTTCGATTTTTCCTGCCCTTACTGTCATGATGATCAGAAACACAGAGAGCCAGTGGGACTGGGAGTGCTCCTGTGTGCTGCCCTCTCACTTACTTTGCCTCAGGATCATATTCAGCCCAGATTCTCTTGAACTCGTCCAAGTGGTGGGGGCCGAGAATTGACCAGTCACGTGTCAGGTAGTCAAAGTTGTCCATAATGACAGCAACAAACAAGTTGATAATCTGTAAGAAGAAGAATTCAGTTCCTGGTGATAGGAATGGGCTTGACTTCGCTGCCTTTTCTCCAAAAACGTTTAATATTTTTACATTCAATGGACAGGTTTATCTCCCTTTTATTGATGTAATTCATCCAGGCCAGAACCTGCTGAACGGAGGGTACGGGCAGGTTGATAAGGGGATAGGAGGTCACGAATGTAGGGTGGGGCGAGGTTGTGTATGTAACCCAAGTCTACTCTGGGTATCTTCATAGCTAAAATACAGTGAATACTCTTGAGGTTGAAGCTATGTAACTGCCTTGGTTTTATATAGAGTGTCAGAGCAACAATAACTTGCATTTATATAGCACCCCTCAAGTTGGGTAGCAACCCAGAGGGCTTCATAGTGGTAGACCACATTGCCGAGCCGGGAGAGTGATCGCGGACAGACTGATGACTTACCAGAAAGGCACAGAGCATGTAGAAGCTGATGAAGTAGAAGACGGCAAAGTTGGTTCCACAGGTATATTCCTCTCCCGGCTCGAAATCGGACTCGGGGTCGCAGAGTTTGCCAGGCTGGCATGCGAGCATGATTTCCTGCCAGGCTTCCCCAGTGGCACACCTGTCACACAGCAAAGGCTAAGGTCCCTCACTCAGTGCAGGTCAACAACAACATTATACACTCTAGACTGGCAGGGATTTGGACCCAGGCTGTGGGATGGTATCAGTGGGGTGGGGAAGGCAGGGATGTCATGGATTACCCAAGGTGCAGTTGGAGCGGAGGGTCTTGAGAAAAGCCTTAAAGGAGGCAAAGAAGGGAATGAGGTGAAGGTACTGTGGGATGGAGTTCCAAAGGGTGGGGACAAAAAGCATGAAGGCCTGACTGACATTCGTGGGGCGGAGCGGCCCAAGTGGGGATCATGGCCACAGCCTACTGAGCAGAGGGAGTGGATAGGTCTTATATGGAGTTAGCAGGTCACATAGGTAGGGAGGAGCAAGTTTGTGTAGGGCTTTAAAGACGAGGACGTGCATGGTTAGACAGTGGCTTTGCCATCACTTTACATACCTGAAGAGCAGCAGCACAGCCTGTGGGAAGGTCTGGAAGTTATTGTTGCGATTGATTTGTGCCCCATCCACATTTGCGATCTTCCCAAACACCTGTTTGTCAGATAAAACCAAACAAAGCTTCAGAGCTTCACAGAGAGAGGGCAGTCAGCAGCCACATAAAAGCACATCATTAAGCTCAAATGTGTGGATTTGACTTTTACGTTGATAAGAAACTGGCATAATTCACTTGTCTCTGCAAAAATTAAGCGGCTTTATTAAATGGTCAATACCTCAAGACATTGATGTAGCAAGGTCACAAGAGAGATTTAGAGGAAGAATTTGAATCTCCAAATTAGTCTTTGGATCTCCTTTGGATCCAAAAATCTAACCTTTGGATCCAAAGGATACTAACCTTTGGATCTCCATCCCACAATCCATTCATCTTACTCCCCCCTTGTCTTCTCTTAATGCAGCATCAAGCTGTTTGTGAGATCCAGTTTCCTGGCCTCAACCATCTTTCCTGGAAACAGCTTCTGTCATTAATTACCCTCTGTGTAAATAAATAATTCATGGTGTCTGTCCTAAATTGCACATCACATCTCTGAATCTGTGTCCTCCGTCTTGCTGCATCTGACATCAGTGTATCTGACATTAATGTTCTAGCTTTACTTCCTCAATCCTATTTAACATCTTATGGACTCAGATAAGATCTCCTCTGAGATGTCCCTTTTTGGGAGGCTGAAGAGCCTTAGCTTATCTAGCTACTCCTCAGGCTCCATTCACACAGAAAGAAGATGACATTTCACTCCTACCTGCATCCCAATGACAGCGTAGATGAAGAACAGCATCACGATAAGTAAGGCCACATATGGTAAAGCCTACAGTTAAATAAGATTGGTAATGAGATACAGCCTGGTTCTGATATTACTTGGCTCATTGCAATATTATTTGGATCTCATGAAAACCAATGTTATTTTGTATAAACACTGTTCAGACAAAAATGGCTCCTAATGCCCATTGCAGCAATGTAAACTGGATATAGGTGGGAATATAGACCCTTAGTTTAGGAATAGTGTATTAACAATTTCCACTGATACAGAGTCTTTCATGTAGGATGAATATGTTGAAGTGCTTCACAGAAGTGATTAGGATCTTCAAACATGAGAGTAGGCATGAGCAAAATACATAGTTTTAAATGGGTTTTATAGCGGCACAAGACAAAGGGAATTTTTCAGAGCTCTAGAGGCCTGGTGGTGTAGTGACTAAAGGAATTAATGGTAGGACATTGAGAGTGAAAAATGAGCAATAGATCAGAGATGGAAGAGGAGGATAATGTTCAGTTACTTTAATGCCCACTTTATAGGCCACAGTCGCCATTTCGAACCCATGATATCCCATGAACACCCATTAAATGAATGACTAATTTATCTGGAGAATTGTTTGTCAAGCCTGGGAGAAACAGCTTCCTGTTTTTCAACAGTCTGACAGAATCTTTACTAATAACAAGAGCAATCTTACCTGGAATGATTTAATGAAGGTCCACAACAATGTCCGAACCCCCTCTCCTCGGCTCAGCAGCTTCACCAGGCGCATCACACGGAACAGACGGAAAAAATTGATGGAAATGCGTGAACTATCCTCTGATTCCTGGGAAAGCAGTGATGGGAAAGGGATCAGACAGAGGACTCAGGGAAAACCTGCCAACCCACAAATGCTGCTTAGTTATTAAACACAAATGAGTGAGGTCAAGGTCAGTGTTATTGATTTTAGGTCAGGTTGAGAGGGGAGGAGAGAGGGTAGAGGAGAGAGCGCAGAGGGGAGAGAGCAGAGAGAAACAAAGAGAAGAGTTGGGAGTATAGCAAGAGAGATTCAAGGAGGGAGCGAAGAGAAAGAAAGGAGATAGAAGGAAGGAGAGAAAGGAAAGAATGAAGGAGAGAATGCAGAGGAGAGGAGGAGAGTGGAGGCACAGTGGGGAAGAGCAGCAAAGAGAGCAAGGAACTGTTTGTTCACCATGAACCTTTCTAGCAGTTTAATAGCTGCTGTGCCTGACTGTGCCTGAGTGAGTGTGCAGTGTGTATCCACTCTTCCTCGTCAGTGACAGTGTGATAACTTAATGCTTCAAGAGGCAGGTTTGTTGCAGAAGTTGACATCGTGGGCTGGTTCATAATGCAGTAGTCAGTCTCTACTTCATAAGCCCTGGATTTGGCCACACAGGTATCTGGAATTAACATCTGGTTAGCTTATGCTGGGAGGGTGGGGGGCTGCAAACAAATAGACTCCCATTGCGTCATTTTCTTCTCTTTGTACCCTCCTTTTGATTGGCAATAGAGCTATTGTTGACGTGTGACATGGGGAGTGGCCTTGATCAGCTGGGTGTCACTACCAATCCTTTCACTACAAGGTGTTAACAGGAAATCCCTGAGGTTTCCATCTTACACTTACTGGATCAGTTACAATTTACAGCCCACTTGGTGTTGGCAGAGTAAGGATTTCCCGGAGTGTGTGTGAGATTGACTCCACACAATGGCAACAGATGTTTAATCTGGGATATCAGGCCTGAGCCAGGGTGGTGCATCTTAATGGGAAGGACTGACTGGTGGGAAGAAGCGCAGGGAGTTAGTGCAGGAGAAATCGGAAGCTCATAGGAACAGGAAGTCTCAATCTACTGGGATCACAATTTGTGTTAAACAGCCACTGCAGGGAGAACCAACACTCAGGAAGGTTACACTGGGCATCAGTTATGGGCAGACTAAACAGGAAGAAATCCAGTATTATTAGTACATGTGGCTACCTCCAGCAGCCACCATAGTTTAATCTGAAACAAACTGTGTGTCATCTGCCAGGTCTGTTATGGGCACAAGATCTTCAAAGAAGCAAATGCATGGGGTTTGGGCTGGACACGTGGCACAATCCCACACTGAGGAGGCTCCCAGTTACAATGGTCACATGGGGGTTAGCAGTGACTGAGCCAGCAAGGTTGTGTTGCTGCTATAAATCCACCCACTCACTAGCTTAGCCTTCGGGCTGGGAACTCGTAAAGAGTGCATCAACCGGCTGCCTTATGGAACGTTGACAAACCTCACAGATGCCCTGGCACCAAACCAGGGCACAGGCAGCAGTGAGGATCCCGTGTATTACCATATGATGGATATTGGGCACAATGTCTCTCTGTGGTTCCAATTTGTAAACATTTTCTTAGAATTCATACTGGGCTCCACCTTCATCATCACTTGACTGAACTTTACTCAGCAAGTGTAAGAAAGAGAGAGAGAGGACATTCTGTTTCTTGAGCATGGATTATAGCAAGACTATATTGCCATCATTTGCTACCTACCCCATTCTTTTTGCTTCTCTGAAACCTTTAGAGTTGATTTGACAGTGGCTGCACACCACAGAATGAGTGCTGTACTATCTGAGATTCACAGGCACAGTGCAAAGCTGACGAGTGTTGCAAACCCAGCACATGGCACCATGCAGCCAAATATTTACATTGGGATCGCATCCAGAGCTCAAACAGTAGAGCCCGCCACTGGAAGCAAGAGCAGTCTGTCAAAGGAATAAACAGGTGAACATGCAGAGCGAGACTCAGAGAAGAAACGCAACGTACAGCCAGTGACATGACCTGAGTGACCACAGTACACGCACACACCAGGCAGACGCCCAGCACGGTGTTTACAATGGATAAACACATACAAACGCACAAGCACCATGTATGGCAGCAGCGTGTATCCCAGCTCAGGCCAGCCTGCTGAGCCTGTTATTCAGGATTGTGACAGCTGGGTCAAGCAGATACATTTCACAAATGTATCGTGGAAATAGCATATTTCAGTGCTGACTCCAAGCCTTGGCTCTGCTCCAGATACTGGTTGGAATCGATTCCACAAATTAAGTGATTTGCGAAGAGGTATTGGTGTCCTGTACAGAATCCTAGGACAAATAACAAGCAGCAGGGACAACAGTAACAACTTGCATGTACCCTCATGCCAGACAGCATCCCAGAGAGCTTTACAGTAGTGCAGCATGACACCGAGCCAGTGGGGATAAATGGGCACAATAAGAAAATAGGTGCAGTGAAGTCTCTCCTATATACCTGGCACACTCTGTGGGAGGTTGGCATCTCAGATGAGTGTCTGCCATAGCTATAATAATGATAATAATCCTTGCATTTGATATAGTATTTTTCACGTCTTCTAGAAATCTCAAAGAACTTCACAATACTGTACACTGTAAAGTGGATTGACTGAATAAACATGGGCGAAATGTGGCAGCCAATTTTGCACAGCAGTATCCCACAAACAGTCATGGATTGAAATAACCAATTTATTATTTTTTTTTGAGGCATTATTATTAGATGGAGTGGAGTAAGGAAACTTGCACAATGTTTTCCCCCTGCCTGTAATCGAATCCAAATTTCTCGCTTGTAAGCAGAGTGCTCTAACCACTGAACTACAGGACTCCACCATGACCTTTCCCTGGTGATTGGCATTGGCATCATTTGCACCTACCCTTGGAGACATGGCTGCCTTATTTACAGCTCTTAACACCCATCTGATTACAGCTGATGTCAGTCTCATCTCCATTTCAGAATCGCATTGACACAGAAATAGAACACTTACAACAAGGGAAACAGCCTTTGGCTAAATGGGTGCTCACTTCCCCACTGGAGCTCACTCCTTCAATCCCATTCCCTGGCTCTATCCTCACCATGTCTATGCTGGTGCTCTCCCCCACTGCAACTCTACTGTAATCCCATTGCCTGCTCTCTCCCCATTTTGTCTACGCTGGTGCTTGTTCCCCCACTGCAGCTCTCTATTTTTTCTGCATACCTTTTGATACCCTTCGATACCTTTTGATACTGTACAGTGCCTTGGGACATCCTCTCGACGTGAAAGACTCTATGTAAATGTAAGTTTTGATTGACTTGATTGATATCACTTTCCCTCAAAGTAGTTATTCCTTTTTAAATGCAGTGCTGGATGCAGTTCCCACAGATAGTTGTCTCCTAACTCCTTCTTTTAAATTTGATTACCTATATTTCTCAGTTGTCCTCTTGTTACTGATTTGCTAATGAGTGGTGATAGTCTCTCATTTTACCTCATTACAGTTTTAATTTTGAAAACCTCAATAGGATCCTTCTCTCCCTTCTCTCCTTCTCTTCACTTTTTCAGTTCCATCAAACAGTCCCAACTTTCACTCCAGATGACTGAGTGTGGAGGGGAGCAGAGCTGAAGCACACAGCGTGAGGAAGTCGCTGTCTCCATTTGGAGCCAAGGACATCATAACCACAGTGTCATTCAACACAGAGCTATCATTGCCAATGGGCAGCCTAACAGTGATCACCAACCTCTCCAGACAACTTAGAAATGGGGAGAATCAGAGCTGTGCCCACACCCAAATGTCAATTTGAGCACAGTGACTAAATAATGAATAAACAAGGAATAAACCTTGGATAAACAGAGAATAAACAGTGAATAAACGCACCATGAATACACAGTAAGGGACATGGTTTTACCGCAATGCATAAAACACAGCAGCTCCAAATTCCACATGGTCTTAGCCTTGCCAACCCATTCTGTCTTAAAATTATGGATGGTACCAAATTGCTGAATAGTCCTAAATTAATTATTGTTAAGAACAACAACAATAACAACAAAATTGAAAGGCTCCATACAAGTGTAATTTTGTTGTTGTTGTTGGATTCTCATCAGAAAAAAATAAACAACGAAGCATCCCTGAGCTAGAGAGCAAGGAATGATGTCATGTGATGATGGCCGAGAGGTTGACGTGAGCAGTGCAAGCCCTGAGTGTGCTTATTTCAGGGTGCAGTGAGGAGTCCCCGACATTTGTACCCCATGCTACACTTAAAGTTCCTTTGGTGGCTTCATAAATAATTACAGTAAGTTCACGTCTTTGGTGTTTTAATTCATTATCCACCCCTATCTTTTTACCCTTAATTTTTGCAATATTCTCTCCTCTCCTGGTGTTGGCCGCACTGACTCTAGCTAACCTTAGTACCATGCTCAGATTTTACACATACTCCCAGCAGGAGTTACAGGACAGTTGATCAGGAGCCAGAACCCAAGCCAAACACCATCATCACGCCATCATCATTTCATCCTCTGCCCAGAACCACAAATTGGGAATTCTTCCGGTGTCTGTGATTCATCCTCAGATCCTGACAGTCTGGCTCTGCCCCTCTCTGCCCTGGGGGCACCTTCCCTTTACTCAGCTGGGAGACAGAAAGCAAAAAGTTGTGGTGCATGGTAGGGTCCGTCGATATGGAAATTTTCCGATTTAGATATATCGATGGGCTCATATCGAGATATACCGAAATATCGATATTTTCGGGTTTTTCGTACTGCGCATGCGTGCGCATTCGGAGTGCGCGTGCATTCGGGGTGCGCGCGCGCGCACTTGGGCCTATCTCCTCAGGAGTTAAATGTGTCTGTGTCCCTCTCCTGTCTCACATCACCCCTCCATCTCTATCTATCTGTATATTATCACATCCAGCATCCACCCCGTCTCTCCCCCCACCCCCACCGCCGTCCCTCTCTCGCACCCCACACCCCCGTCGTCTCTCTCCCCACCCCACCCCCCACAGCCGTCTCTCTCCCCCTCACCCGTCTCTCTCCCCCTCACCCCCCAGCCGTCTCTCTCCCCCTCCCCTCCCAGCCGTCTCTCCTCCAACCCCCCAGCCATCTCTCTCCCCCTCCCCCCCAGCCGTCTTTCTCCCCCTTCCCCCCCAGTCGTCTCTCTCCACCCCCCCAGCCGTCTCTCTCCCCCTCCCCCCCCAGCCGTCTCTCCTCCACCCCCCCCAGCCATCTCTCTCCCCCTCCCCCCCAGCCGTCTTTCTCCCCCTTCCCCCCCAGCCATCTCTCTCCACCCCCCCAGCCGTCTCTCTCCCCCTCCCCCCCCCAGCCATCTCTCTCCCCCTCACCCACCCCCCAGCCGTCTCTCTCCCCCTCACCCCCCCCAGCCGTTTCTCTCCCCCTTCCCCCCCAGCCGTCTCTCCCCCACCAACCCCTTGCATACCTGTATATTGTATTTGAGGACTATGAATACAATATGGCGGCTTTGCACCTCGGTCTGTGCATTCTGTATAGAGATGAGCATTCTGGGTCTTGTAGTTCAGTGTGCGCGCATTCGGATTTGTTACCTCGATATACTGATTTTTCGATATATCGATATTTTCAAAATGCCTATATCGGCGTAGCGATATGAAAATTATATCGGGTTTTAGCGATATATCGATATATCGCCGGACCCTAGTGCATGGTTGTTTTTCTAACTGGAGTGTATAGTGGCATCCCCCAGGGATTGATATTGGGACCACTGCTCATATATATATATATATATATATATATATATATGTATATATATATATATATATATATATATATATATATATATAAAATGATCTGGACTTGGGTATAGGGAGTACAATTTCAAAGAATTTGCAGATGATACCTAGGAACATAGGAATTAGGAGCAGGAGTAGGCCATTCGGCCCCTCGAGCCTGTCCTGACATTCAATAAGATCATGGCTGACCTTCTAATCCAACACCATCTGCCCGCCTTATCCCCATATTCCTTAATCCCCCTGTCCATAAGACATCTATCAATCTCAGTCTTCAATATGTTCAAGGATTGAGCATCATAGTCTTTTGGGATAGAGAATTCCACACAAAGTTATGAAAAGTAGGAAATAGTGAGAAGGATAGCAGTAAGAGGACACAGTCAGAATTATTAATAGCGAAAATAGAAGTGCATGGAATCAGAAGTACATGACTGTACTTAGGGCATTTGGGAGTGGGTGAGAATCTGAACTGAGTGCAGATGTACTTACATCAACCTCACTGAGAATGACATCAACGATGCTTCCAATGACGATTAGGAAGTCAAACACATTCCATGGATCACCGAAATATCCCTGAACAAGAAAGACGGGAGAGATAGTGAGAGGAAAGGATGGGGGAGGATAGTGGGAGAAAGAAAATAAAAAGGGAGGGAGTGAGGGAGTGAAAGGGAAGGAGTGAGTGAGTGAGTGAGTGAGTAAGTGAGTGAGTGAAGGAGTGAGTGAAGGAGTGAGTGAAGGAGTGAGTGAAGGAGTGAGTGAAGGAGTGAGTGAAGGAGTGAGTGAAGGAGTGAGTGAAGGAGTGAGTGAAGGAGTGAGTGAAGGAGTGAAGGAGTGAAGGAGTGAAGGAGTGAAGGAGGGAGGGAGGGAGACGGAGGAGAAAAGGAGAGAGAAAGCAGTAGAAAAAGCGAGGGTAGATTGAAGGGAGGGAAGGAGAGAGGGAGATGTAGAGGGAGGAGAGAAAGAATAATATGGAGAGGGAAAGGAGGAGAGAGATAAACAGAAAAAATGAGACGGAGAGAAACAGGAGAATGGTAATATAAGGCAAAACAGTTTAGAATGATGATGCCTGATGATAGGCCTGATGAATGATGATAGCTTTGAAATCTGCAGATAATTTTACCTGTTAAGGGACAGACCAGGCATTTAAAAAAAAACTGAATAACAACAACAAATTTACATTTGATTAGCATCTTTCACATCCCAAGGTGCTGAAGAAGATTCAGGGACAGAGCAGGGATTAATTGAGATTAAAAACCTTAGTCTTAATAGACCATGTGAAAGGTGCTATACAAATGTAATTTGTTGTTGTTGCATTGACCCTACATAATGTGATCGGAGATAGTAGAGTGGTTATTCTGGGAGGGTGAAAACCAATGGGCTAAAGGACTTTCTTCATCTCACTCTATTGACTATCAGGATGAGTTATATCTGAGATGGACAATGACAGACATTGAATGTAACATGAAACATAGTCTATGGCGATTACAGTTATATATATAATATATATATATATCTATAGTATATATAAAATTGGTGACAATTAAAATGATTAAGGTCTTTAAGCACAATCTTCGTGCATTAATACCACTTAGCTGAGAGAATTCAGTAATCTTTATCTGGGAGAGAGACTGACAAATACAGTATTACTGAAACAAATACGGTATTGCAAAACTAATAAATACACCCACAGTATTAAAGGGACAGTGGCAACATGGACCTAGAACCGGCTGGGAGACAGAAAGCAAAACGTTGTGGTGCATGGTTGTTTTTCTGACTGGAGTGTACAGTGGCATCCCCCAGGGATTGATATTGGGACCACAGCTCTTTTATATATATTTATATATACAGATATAGATTTATAAATAATCTGGACTTGGGTATAGGGAGTACAATTTCAAAGTTTGCAGATGATTCATAGGAACATAGGAATTAGGAGCAGGAGTAGGCCATTCGACCCTTCAAGCCTGCCCCGACATTCAATAAGATCATGGCTGACCTTCTAATCTGCCCGCTTTATCCCCATATTCCTTAATCCCCCTGTCCATAAGACATCTATCAATCTCAGTCTTCAATATGTTCAAGGACTGAGCATCTATAGCCTTTTGGGGTAGAGAATTCCACACAAAGTTAGGAAAAGCAGGAAATAGTGAGGAGGATAGTGGTATACTGTAAGAGGACACAGTCAGAATTATTAGCGTAAATAGAAGTGCATGGAATCGGAGGTAACCTTGTGATGTGGCTTTGCAATTGGTTGGGAGGCAGGAAACAGAGAGTAGGGATAAAGGGATTGGTGGGGTGTGACAAGTGTGACAAGTAGTGGCCCCCATGCATCTGTACTGGGACCACAGCTATTTGCCATATATATATATATATATATATATATATATACTGTATATACAGTGTATAAATAAATGGCTTGGATGAAGGAATAGAAAGTTTTATATCTGAGTTTTCAGATGACACCAACATAGTAGTGTCGGTGGGAGTAGGAAGTTCCGCAGGGATTTAGACAGATTAAGTGAATGGACAGTGGCAGATGGATTTTTATAGATTCATAGATTCATAGAATTTTACGGCACAAAAGGAGGCCATTCGGCCCATCTAGTCTGTGCCGGCTCTTTGAAAAGAGCGATTCAATCCCACTGCCCTGCCCGCTCCCCATAGCCTAATAGACCCGTTCTCCCTAAATAAAGATCTAATTCCCTTTTAAAAGTTGTTATCGAATCAGCGTCCACCACCTTTTCAGGCAATGCATTCCAGATTCGAACAACTCGCTGAGTGAAAAAAATTCTCCTCAGCTCCCCTCTACTTCGCCTTGAAACTATTTTAAATCTGTGACCACGAGTCACAGATTCACCCACGAGTGGAAATAGTTTTTCTCTATTTGCCCTGTCGAAACCCCTCATGATCTTATAAACCTCTATTAGGTCTCCCCTCAATCTTCTCTGCTCCAGAGAGAATAACCCTATCTTATCTAGCCTCTCCTCATAGCTGAAGTCCCTCAATCCTGGCACCATCCTAGTAAATCTTCGCTGCACCCTTTCCAATGCCTTCACATCCTTTCTGTAGTGTGGTGACCAGAATTGAACACAGTATTCCAGCTGAGGCCTCACCAAAGTCCTATAGAGGTTAGTCAGCACTTCCTGACTTTTGTACTCTATACCCCTATTTATAAAGCCTAGTATCCCATATGCCTTCTTAACAGCCTTGTCTACCTGTCCTGCCACCTTCAACGAGTCACTAACACAAATCCCCAGGTCTCTGTTCCTTCACACCATTTAAAATTGTACTATCTAGCCTATATTGCCTCCCTTCATTTCTTCTCCCAAAATGCATCACCTCACACTTCTCTGCATTAAACTTCATCTGCCATGGAGTTCAATACAGGGAAGTGCAAGGTCATCCACTATGGATCGAGAAAGAATAAGGCAGAGTATTTTGTTAACGGAGAGAAATTAGGAGCTGTGGAGCAAAAAGATTTGGGTCCATATCCACAAATCACTCAAAACTAGTTCCCAGGTGGAAAATGTAATCAAAAAGGCAAATGGAATATTGGCCTTTATCTCGAGAGGCCTGGAATACAGAGGGGAAGAAATAATGCCTCAGCTGCACAGAGCGTTAGTCAGACCCCACCTGGAGACAGTGTACAGTTCTGGGCACCACACCTCAGGGAAGATATATTGGCCCTGGAGAGGGTGCAGCACAGGTTCACCAGAACGTTACCAGGCCTAAAAGGGTTAAGTTACGAGGAAAAACTGCATAAACGTGGATTGTATTCCCTCGAGTTTAGAAGATTGAGAGGTTATTTGATAGAGGTTTTTAGGATGATAATAGGGTAGATGCAGAAAAGCTATTTCTTTTGTTGGGAGAATGCAAAAGAATGGTCATAGTCTTAAAATTAGAATTAGGCCATTTAAGAGTGAAATTAGGAAGTCAGCGTATTAAAGGATTCGGGGTGAAAGCGGGAAATTGAAATTGGAAGGATTAGTAAAGATACAGATAAGCCATAATCTAATTAGATGGTGGAATGGGCTTGATGGGCTGAATGGTCTACTCCTGTTCTATGGTAAAATGGGCAGACACATGGTTAAATGTGGAGAAATGTGAGGAGATGCATTTTGGGAGGAAAAATGAGGAGGGGAAATATAGGCGAGATAGTATCATCTTAAGGAGGGTGAAGGAACAGAGAGTCTTGGGGCTTATGTAATAATTCTTTGAAGGTGCCAGGACAGGTAGATAGGTTTGTTCAAAAAGCATACAGGATATTAGGCTTTTTAATAGAGACATAGAGTACTTAAGTCAGGAAGTTATGATTAACCTCTATAAAATGCTGCTAAGGCCTCAGATAGAGTATTGTGTTCAGTTCTGGGCAGCACACTTAAGGAAGGATGTTAAGGCACTGGAATGGGGGCAGAGGAGATTTACCAGGATGGTACCAGGAATGAGGGATTTGGTTAAGAGGAAACCAGGAGAGGCTAGGATTATTCTCATTGGAGCAGAGAAGGTTACGAGGAGACCCAATAGAGGTTTTCAAAATCATGAATTGATCCGACAGGGTAAACAGGGAAAAACAGTTTCCACTGGTGGGTGTATCAGTGACTCGTGGTCACAGATTTAAAATAATTTCTAAAAGAAGCAGAGGGGAGATGAGGAGAAGTTTTTTCACTCAGCGAGTTGTTCAAATCTGGAATGCATTGCCTGAAAAGGTGGTGGAGGCCAATTCGATAACAACTTTTAAAAGAGAGGTTATTTGGGGAAAACGGTTTGCGCGGTTATGGGGAGAGAGCTGGGGAGTGGGATTGAGTTGCTCTTTTCATAACAACTGAAAATGGCCTCCTTTTGTGCTGTAGAATTCTATGATTCTACTGAATAACTTTGTATACTGTAACTCTCCCTTTCTGTAATAATAATACAATAATTCTTGCATTTAATATATTAATGCTTAATATACTTATCATGTCATTGAGACGGATGTCTCAAAGTGCTTAATGGCAGGACTCCGCCACTACCTCACCCCCCCAAGTCACTGAAACTCTCATCCACGCCTTTATCACTTCCAGGCTCGACTACGGGAACTCTCTCCTCCTTGGCCTCCCCAGCTCCTCCCTTCACAGGCTGTAGATCATTCAGAATTCTGCAGCTCATATACTCACCCACACCAGGCTTCACAACCACATCACTCCCATCCTTGACCGTCTCCACTGGCTCCCCCTCACCCAGAGGATCGAATTCAAGATCCTTGTCCTCACTTTCAAGGCCATTCATGGCCTTGCTCCCACCTATCTCTCTGACCTACTGTCTCCCTATCAGCCAGTGCCCGTCCCCTCCATTCAGCAGACTCAGGCCTGCTCCGCATTCACCGCCCTAACCGCCCAACCATTGGCGGCCGGGCTTTCAGCCTCTCTGCTCCCACACTGTGGAACTCCATCCCGCAGCCCATCCATCTTGCTTCCTCCTTCAAGACCGGTCTCAAGATCTTCCTCTTCAATCGCGCCTTCGGATGCCCTCCCTAACTCTTCCACCTCTCCCACTCTCCTTCCCCTTCCCACTACCCGTCCCTCCCCCCCCACTCGGGTCCCGACCTGACTGTTCAGTGCTTTGGGACGTCCTCCCGACGTGAAAGGCGCTATATAAGTGTAATTTTGTTGTTGTTGTTGTTGTTGTTGTAATGGGATATACAGTACAACGTATACTCAATTCAATGGATTGAATGTATATTTTGTGGGCAAAACATTAAGTGGTTGTATACAACAGTGCCCACAAACCACAGGGTACAATTCCACAGTTTCCTTTGCTACCTGTACCCTGACTCAATCTTCAATTCACAAGCTATACAATTGTAATTTTGTTGTTGAGATATGAACTAAACCTATTGGATCTCATCCTTCCAGAATACCCACCAACATGCCAGCATCCATCCCTTTCTTAAATAAGAATCTCTACCTGATTATGGCACTGGCTAAATGTATATTATTCCCTTTTAGAACATGGCAACACTTTGTCATCATTGTTTTACTTATGCAGGAGCAGAGGATGTCAATCACAATCCATTGATTGTATAACCCTTATGGTGTTGCTCAATACAGTAGTGCCTATATTAATAGTATAATAATAGGCCTAATCCTTGCATTTGATATAGCGTCATATCATGCTGTTTAGGCATCTCAAAGCGCTTCATAGCAACTATATATAGTAAAAGCCCGTTTATCTGTGACCCGATCAACCAGATTGCTCGACCATGCCCCCCCACCCTGGGGCAATTCCCCATTCCAGCAATCGTGAGTATGCTCACTTTGCGCATGTGCACTTATTAAACTTACAATTTGGGTTTTTTTTACCGATCGATAAAAAATGCTGCTTTACCGATCTTTTTACTGAGTGTGCTGGAATCGTTATTGGTAAATATCCATACAATATTCTGTTACTATTTAGTGTATTATTAATATGGTATGTTTTAAAATAAGTTAATTTTTTGTGTTGGGTTTTCGGCAACTTGCCGCCCGATTATCTGACACAGTCAATTAGTCGCACCCCCCCCCCCACCCCCCCACCCCGCAGGGTGCCGGATAAACAGATTTTTACTGTATTTCTTATATATAGTGGGTGAAACATAGCAGTTAATTGCGCACTGCAGTGTCCCACAAACATTTGTGGATTGTTTTTTAAGAGGGGTTCTTATCCCTGGAAAGCGATCTGACAACCAGGTTCCTACTTACTGCTAGATAAGGGGACTTGCCAAAGTTTCGTCCTGCCTGGAAAATGAACCTGGGTCCTCTTGCTTTGCGAGGCGAGTGCTCTAACCACTACACTACAGGAAGGACTCCTTATAATTATCGATGAGAACTGTTGGACCATTAACAAACAAAGCTTTGAGCTGCTGGTACTTACCCAGTGGAGACATCCTCTGATCAAGTAAAAACAGAAAAAATAAATCAAGAATTCAGTGAAGCTGCTGCCTGTTGACCGGATGACTGACCCTTAATATCAAAAGGGAATTGCTTTATGTGATAATTCCTGTAATAATTATCTTCCTGTTTCAATACAATGGCTTGGTCTGAAGAAGCCGATCACTATATCTTTGTTTCCACTTGTGGTGGCCATCCCCTCCACCTCTTAGAGGGGATAGCGTTCTAAGGGAGGGAGAAGATGGGGAACGTGAAGATGACCTCAGTTCACTTAGGTCATTACTTAAAATAAGTACTAGTAGGCCATTTAGGTGTCAAATCAGGAGGCAGTTCACAAAAGCTTGTGGAAATCTGGAACTCTCTCCCCCAAAGCCAGGATCTGAGGGAGCAAGTTAGAAAGGATGGGGTGAGGGAAGGTGCTCCAGAATGACACCGCAGGGGTTATGTCTACACTGATCTTCCCCAGCATGTGCATCCATCAGCTAGGTCAGACTGGCCTCTGTTTCAGGGTGTGTGTGTATGTATGTGTGTGTGAGATTTCTCCGTGGTGTATCTCAGTGTATCTCAGGCTTACTTTGGCTTTAAAAGCACATAGCTTCAGAACCATCTCCAGTGTGAAGAGCCCAGTGAAGACCACATTTAGCTGGTCAGAGAGGTAACTGAAGTCTTCCGACTGTCCATAGTGCTGTGGGTAAGAACAGAGTCCAGCACAGAGCAAACCAGGCACAGCATTAACATGAATCAAATAACATCAGATCATCACCATACTACCCAGCTCCTCACCATACCACCCAGCTCCTCACTGCACCACCCAGCTCCTCACCATTCTCTATCTTCTTCCTCAGAGCAGTTCTTAGGAATTCAGTCTTGCTGTCATCCAAACCAGCTGCCTTGCCATTGGCCTGATGATGTTTGCACTGAATCCAGACCTGACCAGTCCCTTACACTGAGGCGGCCAGAACTCTACTGAGTTCTCTAGCCCAGCCTGACCACAGCATTATACAGCTTGAGTTGTCTTCAGGAGATCTGAACTCAACTGGCTTGACAACAATGTCCAACGTGTTTGCCTTGCTTATCCATTACTCACATTGTCAAGCAGTGTTTCCAATAGGAACGGATCCAGCAGCTCTCAGACTTACCTGCATTGCTAGACAGATGGTGTTTAGGAAGATCAAAGCAAACATCAGGTACTCAAAGTAGGACGAGGTGACCAGGTACCACACTTTGTACTGGTATTGGTTCTTGGGGATGTAGCGCATCAGCGGCCGAGCTTTGAGGGCGTACTGAACACACTGTCGCTGCAGGAGAAACATCACTGGTCAGGGCGAAGGCACATATGTTGGCATGGTATGCCAGTCAAGTTTGCCAGTCAGCGGGGTAGGGGTGGGTATACGACGGGAGGGATAACTCTCAGGAATTTCCATGTGTATGCGGGGATGCATGGGATTCTCATCTTATTCTGGTATGATGGGGTGAGGGAGAGTTCCCAGAACAAGGGGCCATTATTTAAAGATAGAGCTAGTCCATTTGGGAGTGAAATCAGGAGGCAGTTTTTCACCTAAAGGCTAGTGGAAATCTGGAACTCTCCCTCAAAAGGCTGTAGATGCTGGATCCACTGTAATTGAAGTGGATAATAATAATAATAATCCTTGTATTTGACACAGCGCCTTTCATGTCTTCTAGACGTCCCAAAGCGCTTCACAGAATATACTGTAAAATGAATTGACTGCATATTTGTGGGAGAAACTTGGCAGCCAGTTGTGCACAGCAGTGTCCTACAAACAGTTGTAGATTGAAATGACAAATTTTGTTTTCAGGGATTATTATTAGGGGTGTGGAGTAAGGAAACTTGCCGGTCGGTTCCATGTCCCCCGCCCGACCCACCCTGCCATCGGTGGATGGGCTTTCAGCCTCTCTGCCCCCACATTCTGGAGCTCCATCCCACAGTCCCTTGCCTCCTTCAAGGCTGGTCTCAAGACCCTCCTCTTCGATCATGCCTTCTGCTGCCTTCCCAAATCTCTTCCTCCCCTCCTAACTAGTGCTCTAAACACTGAGCTACAGGGCACCAAATGGATATATATTTGTTAGGTCAGGGTATCAAGCGATATGGGGCAAGGATGGGTAATTGGAGTTGAGTTATAGATCCAGCCATGATCTAGTAGAATGGTGGAACATGCTCGAGGGGCTGAATGATCTCCTCTTGTTCCTATGTTGGGCAGGTGAAGGCTGGTGAGTACCTGGTTCTTGTCCAGCTCGCAGTTCTTGTACTCGGTCTCACCCTGTTCCTGGAAGGTCACAATGACAAATCCCACAAAGATGTTCATCATGAAGAAAGCGATGAGGATGATGTAGATGATGAAGAAGATGGAGATTCCAACCCGGTAATTGTAGATTGGACCCATATCCTCATTGTGAGAGTCAATAGCCTTGTAGAGCAGCCTGGGTGGGGGGAGTGATCAGGGAGTTAGTGTCAGCTCCCACCATTGATCTCATGTTCAGACTGACCTGGAATAACTTGTACCTAACCATTAGCAAGCGCCTATGTGGCAGAGGAAGCTAGGGGGTATGGAGAGGGGATCTTACTGGGGTGGGAAGGCATGGAGGGGTTAAAGAGAGAGAATGCTTACTGGGGCCGGTGAAGGTTACATAAGAACATTGCTAGACGCAGGAAGATGCAGGTCCATCCAGTTTGCCTCACCATCCTGGCGGTCGCTTACATAGGTCATGTCCTGAACTATACACTGTATCCCAAAGATATTATTTCCTAACAGAAATCTATATCATTTCCTTTTGAAAGTATTCACACTTTCTGCTTCCACCGACTCCCTAGGGAGTCTGTCCCATACAACAATTACTCACTTACTTAGTGTTTCTAACCAATGCATGGAGCAAGAGGTTAAAGGTGAGGTTCACTGGAGTCAATAGAGGGAGTGAGGGCATCAAAAGCCAGGGTACTTACTGAGGCCAGCCCTCGAATGTGGAGACTGTGAACAAAGCCATCATTGCCGACAGTACATTATCAAAGTTAAAGTCACTGTTTATCCATCTCCTCTCCTGGATCTGCAGGCGATTGGTATCTCCCTCATTATACACGATATAGGAGCCTCTACATAAAGTTCCGAGGGAGAGTGAATGAGAGAGAGAGCAAACGAGAGACAGGGGACGGGCGAGCGAGGTGGAACAAAAGAGAGAGAGAGAGAGAGAGAGAAAAAGAGCATGAGAAAATGAGATAAATAATAATCCTTGCATTTGATATAATGCCTTATCACAACTTTGAAACATCTCAAAGTGCTTTACAGAATATATTGTAAAGTGGATTGACGGGGTGTTTTGCAGGCAAAACGCAACAGTCAATTTGTGCACAGCAGTGTCCCACAAACAGTCATGGATAAACATTTGTTTTCCTATGGAGTGATTATTACCCCAGAAAGTGATCTGCCAATTGACTAACAATATAGCTTCCTATCTACAGCCAGGCAAGCAGCATCATGTCGAGTAAGGAAACTTGCTTAAGAGATGGTGAATGAGAGAGAGAGGGGAAGAGGGTGTGAGAAAGTAAAGGAAGGAGAGAAAGATGGGAATAGAGAGTGATGAAACAAATGAGCAATGGGGGAGGGCAAATGGAAGGAAGTCTGTGAAAGGTGTGAAACAAATGGGAGAGAAATATGCGTAGAGACTCAGAGAGAAAGCAAAAGAGAGAGGTAGAAGGAGGAGAGTGAAAATGTAAGTGAGAGAGAATGGGATTGGGAATGAGAGAGAAAGATTCATGGATTGGTTTTTGTATTTAATATTAAAAACCGGAAAAGTCAGAAAAACAAGTCTTGTGTACAGTGACATGTGGTAAATTTGAAACCAAAACAGAAATGGCTGGGAACACTCAGGCAACATCTATGGGGAAAGGGAAAGTGAGTCAACGTTTCGGGTCCATGACCCTTTGTCAGAATTGCGTCAGGGTATGTAGTAAATTTCATACAGGGCTTTTCACATCAACCAGATGCCTCAAAGTGCTTCACAAGATATACAATGAATAGAGTTTAGTGACTGTAGCAGCCAATTTGCACACAGCAATGTCCCTCAAACAGCCAGATTGTTGGCCAGGACTTTGACAGAAAGAGAAACTCCTCTCCTATTCCGAGACCTACCATGGGATGTTAATCTTTACCTGAACAGGCAGGTGGTACCGGCATTAGACTCAGCAGAAGGACAGCACCTCCAACACTACCACGCTTCCCTACCACAACAACTATAAAAAGACAGTTGTACAGCGCCTTTCACGTCAGGAGGACATTCCAAGGTGCTGGGCAGTCAATGTTACAGACTATACTGCACTATACACATGTTATTTTATTGTTGGTGTTGTCAGCCCAAGCCATGATTTTAGATTTCAGATATGGTGCTTGATCTCACAAATTCTGCCTCTTCTGTTTCAAATCCCTTCAACCCTCAGCACCCCCCTACTTCTCTAATCTCCTCACGTCAGTACCCATTGCCTTCGCTCTACTGGGTCTGGCCTCCTCCTCCCCCCAAATCCTCTGTTCCACCATTGGCTGTAGTGCCTTCAGTCACTATGCGTGGAAGCTCTGGAACTTCCTCCCTCACTCCCTTGTCTCCCACCTCCTTTCCTATTTTTCAGATTGCGTCTGAAGACTTTTCTGTTCAACTGCGCTTTGGTCACCTTTTTCCCCCTTCCCCTGGCTCGGTCCCGGGATCTACTTTGTGAAGTGCTCCGAGACGCTGTCTGGCGTGGAGGGCACTATATAAACCCAAGTTGTTGTTTCTGCTCAATTCCGCTGCACCAGCCACCTACATAGGCTGTTTCTGTGTCTGGAGCCAGTGCCTAAGGCCTCAGGCATTAATGTCTGGCTACAACAATCGTTGCATTTGATGCAGCACCTTAACACTTGAAATGTCTCAAAGCGCTTCATAGTGTGATTTGGCTGTATATTTTATGGGTGAAACACAACAGCCAATTAATTTCACTTAGCAGTGTCCCACAAACAGTCAAGTCGTGGATTGAGTTGCCAAATTATTTTCATTATAAAAACTTTTTTGAAGAGTTATTATTACCCCTGGAAAGCGATCTGCCAATCGACTAACAAGCGGTTCCTACTCACTGCTAGGCAAACAGAGGCATATGGAGTAAGGAAACATGTGTAACGTTTTGCTCTGCCCAGGAATCAAATCTAGGTCCTCTTGCCTGCGATGCAAGTGATCTATCCACTAAGCTACAGGACTCCACACAGACTTATGTCCCTGGGCTTGAAAGTCTGGGTTCTTGGCTGCTCTCACCGGGAGCCTCTCTTGCTGTAGGACACTTACTTGCATTCCTCTTCTGTCATCTTGGTTAGGTCATTACAGCTGTAGAACTTTCCCTGTATTGACAGACACAGACAGGAGTTTGCAGATTATTTTAAAACTATATAACCAGTGATTTTTTGCAACTCCAATATTTTCACTGTACAGTATTTGGATATTCAAAAATGTTTGTGCCAAATTAAATGAGTCACAAAAATCAGACCAAGTGACAATCCATTACAAGTGCAATCACCATCCAAGAGATTGGATCATTGTACAAAACAAGTTCTGGTATGTACAGGGTGACCAAAACGTCATAATACCATTGCATTGTCTAATACATCTTAAAGAAATAATGATTTGTATATAGTTTTTAAGATAAGAACAACTTGCATTTATATAGTGCCCTTCACATGTGGTAGCATCCTGGAGTGCTTAATAGGGTAATAGATACTAGTACAGAAATCACAATGTTTTGGTCACCCTGCACAATAGCATCGCACCAGGAACACAACACAATCACACTGCAGTGAGTTGAGCAATCATAATACTGTGATAATAATCCTTGCAATTGATATAATAATAATAATAATCCTTACATTTATATAGCGCTTTCCATGTATTATCGACATCTAAAAGCGCTTCATAGAATATATCGTAAAATGAATTGGCTGTGTATTTTGTGTGTGAAACATCCAACAGTGTCCCACAGATGGACTGATTGACCACATTGGGTTAGGGATTATTACCTTGGCAAATCAATATGACATCTCGTCAACCTCCCTGATCCCAACTCCAGCTTGGGTCTGATATACTGTCTGTTCAGCACTTTGCCACATCCTCCCGATGTGAAAGGCGCTATACAAATGTAATTTTGTTGCTGTTGTTGCCAGGTAAAAAGAGTTGTGTGGAGTAAGGAAACTTGCCCAATGTTTCATCTGCTGGGAATCAAACCCAGATCTACTCACTTGTGACATTAGTGTCAAAACTCTGCAGCTCGTGTACTCTCCCAAACTAGGCTTCGTGACCATATCACTACCCCCCTCGCCCGTCTCCACTGGCTCCCCATCCCCCAGAGGATCGAATTCAAGATCCTCATGCTCACCTTCATGGCCATTCACGGACTTGTCCCCGCCTATCTTTCCAACCTGCTGTCTCCCTATCAGCCTGTCCGCCCCCTCCGTTCAGTGGGCTCTGCCCTACTCCGTGTCCCCCGCCAAAACCACCCTACCATCGGCGGCCGGGCTTTGAGCCTCTCTGCCCCCACACTCTGGAACTCCATCCCACAATCCCTTCACTTCACTTCCTCTCTTTCTTCCTTCAAGGCCGGTCTCAAGACCTTCCTCTTTGACCGGGCCTTCTGCTCTCCTCATAACTCATCCCCCCTCTCCTACTCTCCTTCCCCTTACCCCTACACCGACCCTTTTCCCCCTGCTGGGTCGCGACCTGATTGTTCAGTGCCTTGGGACGTCCTCCCGACATGAAAGACGCTCTATAAATGTAATTTTGTTGTTGTTGTTGTAGTGCTCTAACCACTAAGTTACGTATCTTTACGAGTATGGGATGTGGTGCTTGAGAAGTTTGCATAGAGCATGCTACATAAGGCCTCTCCTAGGCCATGCTCAACCCCCATGCAGCCCCCACACACTCCCCACACACCAGCCCCAGCTCCACTGTCTGGGCGTTTACCTTGAAGAGCTGCACCCCGATGCAGGCAAACATGAACTGCAGGAGGGTTGTGACAATCACAATGTTCCCGATTGTCTTGATGGCCACAAACACACACTGGACCACGTGCTGAGGGACAGGAACAACACTGGTCACAGCATTGCTCAGCACCAACACACACACACACACACACAGAGAGACACACACACACCCAAACAGAGACATAAGGAGGAGATACAGACAAACATACACAGACAGATTCACGCAGACAGACAGAGAAGGACATAGAGTACACAAAGAGACACACACACAGACACAGAATACAGTATATTCTGCGAATATACAGAGAGAGACAGAGAGAGAGAGACACACATACATACAGAGAAAGATACACAGACAACAGACAGAGAGAGTGACACACACACCCACACATACAACAACAACAACAATTTACATTTATATAGCACCTTTCACGTCGGGAGGACGTCCCAAGGACAGCAACATACAGGCACAAAAAGAGGCACATTCACAGACAGAGAGAGAAACACACACACAGACAGAGAGAGAGATACACAGTCAGAGCCACACAAACACAAAAATAAAGATACACACAGACCAACAGAGAGAAGCACACACACAGTCAGAGAGAGAAACACACACATAGACAGAGACACGTAGACAGAGTCACACGGAGAGACATAGAGAGACACACACACAAACAGTAAGCCCTGGCTGATGACCTCTCACCTTTAACCCTTTGGCTCTGTTGATAGCTCGCAGAGGTCTAAGAACACGAAGGACTCGAAGAATCTTGACCACAGAGATGGCGCTGGACCTGGAGACAAGCAGAGGAGCGTCAGTGCTGCCCAACTCCAAGTCACACCTCTCCAGGGAGGGTCAGAGTTCACGGAGCATCAGGGAGATGAGGGAGATTGGGATAGAGGTCAGGGGGGACAACAACAACAACAGCTTCACCCACAAAATACACAGTCACTGCACTTTACAGTATATTGTGTGATGTGCTTTGAGACGTCTCATCAACCGCAGAAAGTGCTAAATCAAAACAATGTAGGGTTATTATTATCCCACGGGGGCCTGTAGCTCAGTGGTTCGAGCGCTCGCCTTACAAATGTAAGACCTGTGTTTGAATCCAGCCAAGGCGAAACCTGAGGCAAGTTTCCTTACTCCACACCTCTAACAATAATCCCTAGAGAAAAAACATACTAAATTGGTTGTTTCAATCCACGACTGTTTGTGGGACATAGTTGATATGGAAATTTTCCGATTTAGGTATATCGATGGGCTCATATCGAGACATACCAAAATATCAATATTTTCAGGGTTTTCGTACTGCTCGCGCATTCGGGGCCTATCTCCTCAGGAGGTAAATATCTTTCTCTCTGTATGTCTCTCACACTCACTCTCTCCATCTCTGTGTTTTTCTGTCTGTGTTTCTGTGTCTCTCTCCTCTCTCACATCTCCCCCATCTCTATCTATCTGTATATTATCACATCCACCCTATTTCTCCCCCCACCCCCGCCCCACTCTCCTCCTCCCACCTGCTGCCATCCCTCTCTCCTCCCAGCCCCGCCGCCGTCCCTCTCTCCCACCACCCCCCCGCCCCCCCGCCCCCCCCCCCCCCCCGCCGGCTTTGCACCTCGGGCTGTGTATTGTGTATAGAGATGAGCATTCTGGGTCTTGTAGTTCAGTGTGCGCGCATTCTGATCTTTTCCCTCAATACATCAACTTTTTCGATATATCGATATTTTTGAAATGCCTATATCGGCGTATCGATATGAAAATTATATCGGGTTTTAGCGATATATCGATAGACCCTAGTGGGACACTGCTGTGCGTAATTCACTGCCTCATTTCACCCACAAATATACAGTCAATTCACAGTGTATTCTGTGAAGTGCTTTGAAACGTCTAGAAGATGTGAAAAGCGCTATTTCAAATGCAATGATTATTATAAGAATTATTATTAATATTATAAATGTCAATTAACGCGGACCAATGAGGAGTGACGAGATTGCGGAAGAAGAATAAACTGCAGGAAGAGATACTAAACTGTATTGCTGTCTAGCAAACATCCCAGGAGAGGGGAGTATTGATTGATGAAACAATGAATGAATCATTGCAACATGGTATTGACAACAACAACAAAATAACAGTTGCATAGCACTTTTTACATTGGGAGGACGTCCCTAGGCACTAGGCAGTCAGTGTTTCAGACACAAGGTGGGGGTTGCGATCGGGGAGACATATGCATACGCATAACTGACATCTACTACACACACTGAACCAACATGTGTACACCCAGGACTGACATATATCCACATGACAGTGTCACATAACACAGGGTGTAAACACACTCTCCACTGACAAGTATCCACTCACTCCATTGACACACTGCACTGTGGCTACTCACTGCATTCCAAAGGAGATGAGGGACACACCAACCACTAACAGGTCCAGAATATTGAAGTAATTTCGACAGAATGAACCTTTATGCAGAAAAGCTCCATATGTGGTCATCTGTAAATCAGTGAGAAATAGTGAGAGAAAGAGAGAGAGAGAGAGAGAGAATGTGTGACTCCGAGAAAGAGAAGGATAGAGAAAAACGAAGAGAGGGCAGGGAGAGAAAGGTGAGAGAGATAGTGATGCACTGAGAGAGGTAGAGAGATACACACACACACACATATATATATATAAATATATATGTACCTGTATTTGTGTGTGTATATATATATATATCTATATATAAAACGAGAGAGTAATAGAGATAGAGAGGAAAGTGTTAATGGTGTAAAGAGATGGAGAAAAACCTTTTCCATTAGTTGGTGAGTAGGGAGGATAGATAACAGAAAAGTTAGGGAAATAATTAAAAGCAAGTTTTCCCTTCAGAGAGTTGGGCTTGACCCTCTCACCATCCTCCCTACCATCCCACTCCACCTCAAAACTCTGGAACACTCTCCCTCAAGCCCTCCACCTTGCCCTTTCTCTCTCCTTCTTCAAGACGCACCTGAAACCTTTCCTTTTTGACTGTGCTTATGATCACCTCTCCCCACCCTGGCTCGGAGTGAGACTCGACACTGTTAAGTGCTCTGAGACACAGCCCTGCGTGGACAGCGCTTTGCGCTATAAAAGAGAAAGTTGTTATTGTTGTGGGTTGGGATTGGAATGTGCTACAACTGAGGTAGCTGTATCACACCAATGGACTAAATGGTCTCCTTCTGTGTAGGAAACTCTATCTCTCCGCCTCCACCCTCGATTCCAGGACAACCGGCATCCTGATGGACTGTCTGCCAGACATCAGAGTCCTGGATGAGAAACTACTTTCTAAAGCTGAACATCAGCAATACCGAGGTCCTCCAGATTGATTTGCAACTCCGCACATCAGACATTGGTAGCATCAGCATCCACGGCTACACAATCCCATCTCATCAAGCCAGTCAGGAACCTGGGTGTCTTGTTCAATCCTCAACTGTTGTTTCTTCCCCCCATATCTGTGCTATGACCAGCATGGCCTTCCACCACTTCAGTCCGCCACTGCCTCACCCCTCAGGCTGCCAAATCCTCATACATATTTGCCCAAATATATACAGATAATTCACTTTACAGTGCATGCTGTGAAGCGCTTTGGGAATTCTAGAAGATGTGAAAAGCGCTATATCAAATGCAAGGATTATTATTATTATACATGCATTTGTCATCTCAAGGCTCGACCATGGAAACTCCCTCCTTGTGGGCCTACCTAACTCTTCCTTCCACAAGCTACAGATCATCCAGAACTCTGCATTTTGTATCCTCTTCAGCATCAGGCTCCATGAACCCCACTCTTGCTCAGCTCCACTTTCCCTTTCCCTCAGTTGATAGAATTCAAAATCCTCATCTTCACTTTCAAGGCCCTGTACGGCTTTGCCGCCATCTACCTCTCTGACCTGTTGACCCACTATCAACCCGTCCACTCCCTCTGTTCAGCAGGCTCTGGCCTGCTCCATGTCTGCTGCCCGACCCGTCCTACCATCAGCGACCAGGCATTGAGCCTCTCTGCCCTTACGCTTTGGAACTCCATCCCACAATTCCTTTGCCTTGCTCCCTCCCTTGTCTCCTTCAAGACCTTCTTTTTGACCATGCCTTCAGCCAACAACTTACCTCTCTGCCCTCCCTCGTCAAAACCCTGCCCCCTCTCCCCTCCATCCCCCATGCTTGGGTCCTAACCGCTGATTGTTAATTGCCTTGGGAAGTCCTCCTGACGTTAAAGGTGCTCTACAATTGTAATTATGTTGTTGAAAATTGCAGATTCTATGGGATAATATTGGAGTTGTCCGATGATGTTGGTGCCAATTATCCATGCAATTATCCATGCATAAACAGCACAAGACACAGAGCTGACTCCCATCTCCCACATTTCCTGTTGCCATTTTTGTTTTCGGTAGATTTTTGGCTTTTAAATAACAGTGACTGGACAAATTATTTTTGGTTTAATATTGATCTTCAGTAACTGCCCAGGAATTGAGAAATCTGCTCCCTGCCCCAGAAAATAGTTTTGCTTGGGCCGAAATCCAAATGAAGCTTTGGGCCTAACTAAATAGCCTCCTTGTTGAAAACAAATTTTGCCCTTGCATGTTTCTACCATTACTTAGATGGGTGTTCAGAGGATGGAACAACAGCAACAACTTTGTATAGCGCCTTTCACGTCGGGAGGATGTCCCAAGGCACTGAGGAAGGTAGAGATTAGAGTGTTAGTAATCCAGGATTTGAGGGGTTTGTTATTGCGCACATTAGCATAGGGGTGGAATAGCAAATGTCCAGGCTGTGACACACTAAATACCTTCAGGACAATCTCCAGAGTAAAGATTGTGGTAAAAACGATGTCAAAGTAGTAAAGAATCTAAAAGGAAAGAGAATATGCTTGAATGTTAACTGAACAGACAAGATAATTCTTTGCATTAACATCTCATCTGAACAACAACAGCACACACCCCTGCACTGCAGCATTAGCCAAGATTACCAGCTCAAACTTCCAACAAGAGGCTTGAAATCACAAACTTCTGACTGAGAGGTAAGAATGTTGGCAAACGATCGAGTGAAGACACAGGTGAATAAATACTACACAGGGCACAGGCCCCGGCCTACACCACTCAGGCCTACACCCGGCAGGCCCCGAACTACACTGCCGTTGTGAAGCCTAACCAGAGACGAACGAATGCTGGGAGATGATGGTGCTGACCTGATTCCGGAAGGAGTCGTGACGGATTGGATCCTCTGCTGCCAGTGAGATGCTGCTCAGGAGGATGAAGAGCAGGATGATGTTGGTGAAAGTTGTGGCGTTGATGGTTCGGTGGCACAGCACTCGGAGTCTGAGAGAGACACCGCAGAGAATTTTTTTTATTTAAAGGCTTCTTCCCCTGAAATAGATCCTGCTACATTACAAGGGGAATGGTCGTCCACCATCTAAACTGTAGATTAGTTTAATTATCTTACATATGTTGATCAAATTACTGTTACTTTATGGTTAGAGCACTCCTTTCACAAGTGCGAGACCTGGGTTCGATTCGGCAGGGCAAAATGTTGGGCAAATTTCCTTACACCTCATGTATCTGTTTACCGAGCAGTACGTGGGAACCTTATCATTAGTCAATTAGTGGTTCACTTTTCCTGGGCTAATAATTGCTTCCAAAAGTAAATAATAATAATACATTAGTGACTTCAATCCACAACTGTTTGTGGGTCACTGCTGTGCGCAATTGGCTGCCGTGTTTCACCCACAAAATGTACAGTCAATTCACTGTACAGTATATTCTGTGAAGTGCTTTGAGGCGCCTCAAAGATTATTTTAGAATATATCCTTCCTACGATTGGGTGCTCAAAACTCACACGGTATCCAAATAAGTTCTGACTATTGCTCTGTATAATCACAGACGCATCTCTTTACCTCTAGTTTTCAAACACGCTGTTACAACAACAACATGCATTTATATAGTGCCTTCCACGCCAGGCGGCATCTCAGGCCCATTGTTTTAAATACTGTACAAACAACATGAATTGTTTGTACAGTATTGCTGAAATCTCTTCACTCACGAGTCAGATGTTAATGAATGAATGTGTTGCCTACTTGTTGGTGGGGCTGAAGATGAAGAAGGCGCTGGCGTTAGGCATGGGCACGGCTTTCTCTTTCAGCTGCAGCTCAGCGAGGGGCCGGGGCCGGGGGCTCAGGGGAATCTCAGGCTCCTCTTCCTCATCGTCACCTGAGACAAAGTAGCAGCATCACACAGCGCCCATGCACAGAGCCTGCACCTCACTCTACCCCATATATACACTCTACTGATAAAATAATACTCCTGCCATTTGATACAGCATTTAACAGGTCATTGTGATGTCTCAAAGCACCGCACAGGATAGACTATAAAATATGGATACATTGTGGGTGAAATATGGCAGACAATTAACTGCAGTGTCCCACAAACAACCTTGATTGACGTGACCAATTTATTATTATTATTACTTGTGTTTTGGAAGAAACCGTGCCTAAGGTTTCACCCTGCTGGGGAATCGAACCCTGGTCCACTCGCTAACTACTAAGCTAAGGACTTCACAACCCTGATATACACAGTCTTCCACCGTAACCATGATATACTTGCACCCACGCTGTTATAGCATCAACCACTTGCATTCATATAGTGCCCTTCAGGCGAGCAGGCATCTCAAAACACTGAACTATAACCATGCGCAACCACCATAGACTCCCACAAACCGAACTGAACTATCATAGACATACTTCCTACTCTACCCTGGTTAGAGCACTCACTTTGCAAGCAATTGGACCTGGGTTTGATACTCAGCCAGGGCAAAACGTTAGACAAGTTTTCTTACTCATCAAGCCTCTGTTTACCTAATTGGTGACATCATCTGCAGACATGGGGTTAACTTCCACAGACTATGGCCTGCTCCACGTCCCCCAACCCACCCGCCCCACCATTGGTGGGTGAGCCTAAAGCCATTCTGCCCACAAACTCTGGAACTCCATCCCGCAGTCCCTCCGCCTCGTCCCTCCCTGGCCTCCTTCAAGTTCCGCCTCAAGACCCTCCTCTTTGAAGGTCCCATCGGTCACTCTAAATCCCCCCTCCACCCTTTAGCTGCACTCTGCCTGACCTCAACCCCTGCTTGGGTCTGAAACAATGACTGTCCAGCAGCTTAGGGATGTCTGCCTGACATGAAAGGCGCTATTCAAGTATAAATTTGTTGTTGTTATTGTTGAGTTTCACCCACAAAATACCCAGGCAATGACAGTATATTCTGTGAAGTGTTTTGCAATGTCTTAATAAGGTGAAAGGTGCTATATTAAATGTAAAGATTATCATTATTGTAAGGCGATATATCAAATAATAATAATAACTGTAGCATTTGATACAGTGCTTTTCACATCTTGTAGGCATTTCAAAGCGCTTTACAGAATATATGATAAAGTGAAACAAAAAAAGAAATCATTGGGAACACTCAGTAGGTCCAGGCAGCATCTATGGAGAAAGGAAAGTGAGTCAACGTTTTGGGTCCACGACCCTTTGTCAGAACTGGGGTATGTTGGGAGGGAGAGGCTTTTGAGGATTAACAGAGAGGGAGAGGGAGAGGTAGGGCAAGGAAGACAAAGGAAAAAATGGGGTAGAGGGCAGGAGATGATGGTTAAAGAGGTGTTAATTTTGTGAAACAAAAGGGGGAATGGCAACAAAAATAATAATATAATAATAATCCTTACATTTGATATAGTGCTTTCCACATCTTATCAACGTCTCAAAGCGCTTCACAGAATACAACAAAAACAACAAAATCACACCTATACAGTTCCCACCACATCGGGAGGACGTCCCAAGGAACTGAAACAGTCAGGTAGGGACCAGAGCAGGGGGGGAGGGGTCGGGGTAGGGGGAAGGAGAGTAGGAGAATTGACTGTATATTTGTGGGTGAAACGCAGCAGCCAAATTGCGCACAGCAGTGTCCCACAAACATTCGTGGAAGTGGGGTTTTAGCACTTTTCACATCTTATCGACATCTCAAAGTGCTTCACGGAATATACTGTAAAGTGAATCAACTGTATTATATGTGGGCGAAACACGGCAGTGAATTGCACATAGCAGTGTCCCACAAACAGCCGTGGATTGACATGACCAATGTATTAGTGTGTTTCTTTTGAGGGATTATTATCAGGCGTATGGAATAAGGAAACTTTCTCAAGTTTTTGCCCCGACCTGCCTGGATTTGAACACAGGTCTCATGCTTGTTAGGTGAGTTCTCTAACCACTGAGATACAGGTCTCCAAAATTAAGACTGCAATGAGTATGGATACTTTCTCAGACACAATTTATACACCAAATACTCGTACAAACTTTGCAAGATACCTAAAATAGCAAGTTAAAAAAAAAGCATATTTACTATTTTAAGTCATTCAAAATCCCTTCACGCACACTATGCTGTGAAAATGGGATTCCCACACTAATTACTCTGCTAAGTGCTTGTTGGTTGAACTCGTCAGCCACAACATCAAGTTGTGCTTGTACATCAAGCACAATTACTTCATGTGCTCAATTGACTGGGATTTTTATTGTTATTATTGTAGCAAAAAATATGTTTTTAAATCTAGAATATACCTTTCTGATCACTTCTTTATACTGTATATAGAAAAAGGCGATTTTTGCTTGGAGCAAAGGAGGTCACTGCAAATTCCACAGAAACTGTGACCTCTTGCCATCCAACAACAGTACGAAATGCATGACAGTAAAACACGCACAAGTCTGATCTGTATCAATTGTATAATAAGTTGTACATCTGCCCGAGTCACATTCAAGAGTTTATATTCAATGCAAGTTTGACATAACACACATCATGAGCAGCGGATGCAATATACTACTTTGGTGGTAGCACATGTAAAACGCAGTCTCACATAAAAACTGTGTTTGGGACCATGGAGAGTGGTCTGGGAAGAGGTGAAAGGGAAGATACTGCACCTCCTGTGCTGGTATGGGAAGGTGCCGGGGAAGGGGAGCGACTCTTGGTTTTCATGGAGGAATGAACCAGGGAGTCACAGAGGGAACTGTCACTTCGGAATACTGAGAGGGGAGGGAAATATATGCTTTGTGGTGAGGCCATGCTAGAGGTGACGGAAATGGTGGTGAATTATCCTTTGGATACTGATGCTGATGGAGTGGAAGGTGAGGACTAGGGAGACCCTATCAAAGTTCTGCAAAGAGGGGGATGAGATGAGGGCAGAGGGGCGGGAATTGGAGTAGCCACAGTCAAGGGCACCATCTAGCACAGCAGACCGGAACCCTTGGTCGAGGAAAAATGAATTTGAGATGCTCTGCTGTTGCCAACCAACTCCGCGCCCACCTCTCCCACTCCCTCTTCGAACCCCTCCAGTGGTGTTTCTGCCCTTCCTACAACACAGAGACTGCGCTTGTGAAAGTCACAAACAACGTCCTCTCTATCTGTGACCAGGGCTCCCTCTGCCTCCTTATCCTCCTGGACCTGTCCATTCTTGGCCCCCTCCTCTTCCTCATCTATATGCCCCCTCTTGGGGATGTCATCCGCAGACATGGGGCACACTTCCACATGTACGTAGATGATGCCCAACTCTATTTCTCCACTTCACTTTGCGACTCCCAGTCCCCTGATGTTCTGTCAGCTGCCTGTCACCACATCCAGTCCCTCAACAGCACCGCCTTCTACTACTTCTGATGGATCACCTGTCTCCAGCAATACCTCACCCAAAAAATCGCTGAAACCCTGGGCCATGCCTTTGTCACCTCTCGGCTGGACTATTGCAATGCCTTCCTCACCAGTCTCCCCGCCACCACAATCCACAAAATCCAGTTGCTTCAAAACTCCGCCGCCCGCATACTCACCCGCACCAAGCTTCGCTCCCCACCAAGCTTTGGGGAGTGAAGCTTGCCAGACTTCACTGGTCCCCTGAGCCTGAGAGGATCGACTTTAAGATGCTCACCCTTGTTTTCAAGTCCCTCCACTCCTCTGCACCCACCTACCTCTCTGATCTCCTCTCTCCCCAAAATAGCAGCCGCTGCCTTTGCTCCACCGGGTCTGGCCTCCTCCATGTTCCCCGAATCCTCCGCTCCACCCTTGACGACCGTGCCTTCAGCCACTACGGCCCAAGGCTCTGGAACACTCTTCCTCACTCCCTTCACCTCGCCCCCTCTCTTCCCAGTTTCGGGTCACACAACTAAAGACCTTTCTCTTCGAACGCGCCTTTGGTCACTTTTCTACCCCTGCCCCTGGCTCAGTCCCGGGATCTGTTACTGTGAAGCGCTCTGAGATGCCGTCAGTGGAGGGTGTTACATAAATCAAATTAGTTGTTGTTGTTGTTGAGGTGCAAATGGTGAAGTCGAGGAAGGGAAGAGTCGGAAATGTCCATGTGAATTTTATGGAGCGGTGGAAGGTGGAAGCGAAATTGATGAATTGTTCCAATTCGCTGTGAGAGCAGGAAGCAACCCCAACACAATGTCCCTGAGGAACAGGTCAGGGAGTGGACCTGCATAGGCCTGGAACAAAGAGTGTTCCAGGTGGCCAACAACCCAGCAGGCATAGCTGGGACCCATTTGGGTTCCCATAGCGACACGTTTTACAGTATATTCTGTGAACCACTTTGAGACATTTAGAAGACATGAAAAGTACTATATCAAATACAAGGATTATGATTATTATTTGAGGAAGTGGTTGGAGTTAAAGGTGAAGTTGTTCAATGTCAGAACAAGTTCAGTCAGGAGGAGAGTATGATAAAGTGAATTGACTGCACATTTGTGGGAGAAACGCAGCAGCCAATGGCAGTGTCCCACAAACAGTCGTGGATGAAAGTAACCAATTTAGTATTGGTTTTATTTCTTGAAGGATTATTATCATGCATGTGGAGTAAGGAAACTTGCCCAAGGTTTTGCTTTGCCTGGAATCAAACCCAAGTTTCTCACTTGTGAGGCGAGTGCTCTAATCACTGATCTACAGAACTCCATTCCAAATGGAAAGATTATTATTCTAGCCATGATATGCCCACTCACAGTATAACACATTGCTCATTAGTTCACACCTCTTATTAATATACACTGTTCACTTGTTCAGTAAAACTCACATAAGTCTTATCAGTCAGGACCCTAATTTAATATGACTAACATGAAGTTACAGGCAAACTGATGGAAGTCGTATAAATTCTGATTTAATCAGTAGTCTTGTATACTGTAATGTAAGAGTGCTTATGTGGACAGATCCAGACTTCAGTTCCCGTGTTTCAGTGCAGCTGGTAAGTGTGGTTAGCGGAGCTACCAGTTCGGTATGATTTGCTTCACAACATAGAACTAATGCAAATAAATCTATTGACTTTGGACAGGAAACTGAATGGACTTGAGTGCATGCCCAATTTATAAAGATAAGACTTATGTGAGTTTTACCCTGCCCACTAGTGCACTCTGCTCACTGGTACACACTGACTACCAGGACACTCCTGGGGAATTACCTGGGAAGTCATCCGATGGGTAGGGATCTTTGATTTCATTCACATTTGCTTCAAACTCGTCCACTTTAAGCTGAAAATAAAATCACTGTTTACTCCATGACATATCCTTCTCTGAGAGCAGCGCCCAAAAAACAGGAGGGAACCATACAGGCATCACGAGCCTTGCCTGGCCTTATTCATAGACACGTCAATACGAACATCACCCTGTAGAAACATCCCAGTGTGTCTCCCCCAAATACACATCCCAGGGTATAATCCACCTGTATCCTCAGTGAATATGTCCATCTCCGGTATGTACAGTTTGGTAGTTGGTTGTGCCCCACCCCCCAGCTCAGGTACCAAATCAGCCAATCAGCCAATCAAGTGCCTTGGGACATCTTCCCGATGTGGAAGGCACTGGAAAATTTGTACTGCACTATATTATCCTTATTATTATAATTAACACAGTGTAAACCAATGCAGTGTTTATCTCTACCTATATCCAGGGTTGAGGCTACTGTGTGTAGCCTCAACCCTGGATACCTATCTGCACTCTCCCCGCACCCACCCACCCCCTCCCCTTGTGACCTCAGCCCAGACCACGGCTGCTCAGTTTGGAACCTGTGCTGTAGTTGGCATCCCCTCAGATTTCAGCTTGGCCATTTCCAGTCTCTTCAGCAGCATCTGTTTGTCCTCCTCAGCCTTGTTGGGGTTGGCAGCCCTGATTAATGAAACCACGAGATCAACAGTGAATAAACACCTTACATGTAAATCAAACAAATAACAGCACCATCTCCAGGTCTCCTTCACTTCTCCCAAACCTGGTGTTTAAGCCCAGTATTGGAGATTTGAGCTGGAAATCTTGGCTGACAATCTAGTGCAGTGCTGGGGTTTATGTTGTATTGTTACAAATGTGGTCCTTCAGATGAGATGTTAAAACAAGGTCTTATCTGTCAGATTCCCTGTTCAGGTAGATGTTAGCATCCTAAGGAAGCTTTTGAAATGAGAAGGCAATTTGTTGCCATGAACATGACCAAGAATCGCAAAGATAAACGTTGTCCATCACAGTCCCTTCACCTTGCTCCCTCCCTCATCTTAACAACTTATAATAATCCTTGCATCTATTTATATATAACTTGCACTTATATAGCTCCCTCCATACAGGGTACCGTCCCAGAGCCCTTAATAATGGTGGAGCCTGACTCTGAGCTGGTGGTGGGGAGGAGAGGGGACTGGAAGCACAGTTGAAAAGGAAGGTTTCCAGACACTACTCGAAAAAGTGAAGAGAGGGGACAAGATGGAGGGATTGAGGGAGAGTGTTCCAGAATTTTGGGGTGTAGTGCTGAAATTATGAAATCCAATGGTGGGCTGATGGTACTTTATCAAAATTAAAGATTATTATTGTTATCACTATCCCTGTCCCTGATCGCTGCCCCAGTCACCATCCTGATCTCCCAAACTCTCACCTCTCCAGCTTCCTCCTCAACTTCTCCTCAGCAGCTTCTTTCTGTGCTGAGGTCAGACTTTCTGCATCGGCCAGATTGTCCACAGCGATAGCCAAAAAGACATTTAGCAGGATATCTGCATACAGCAAGCTAAGGACTGCACAGGGCACAGTATGTACCACAACAAATACAACTCAACCAACACAGCACCTTTCACGTTGGGAGGATGTGTCCCAAGGCAAAGGACAGTCAGGGATTTAGAGCTGAGCAGCGGATTGAAATCAGAAGGGGTGGGGGCGGGCAGGATAGGAGGGTGACTAAAGATCAAAGAGGAGGTTCTTGAGACACAATTTGAAGGGGTCAAAGGAGGGAACAAGACAAAGGGGATGGAGTTCCAAATAGTGGAGCGAGAGAAGCTGAAGGCTTGACCTCTGAAGGTGGGTTTGGCTGGGCTGGGGATGTGGAGACAGCTGGAGTCTGCTGAGCAGAGGGAGGGGACAGTTAGCAGGTCAGAGACTATGCACCACAGAAAAAACACACAAGTGCATTTTATGCTCCCCTTACCCTCCCCACCACACATACACACTGCTCGCCCTTCCCTGCCACACTCACACTACAGCCCCCCACATACTTCCCCCCTTCCCCACACACTGCCCCAACATACACACTTCCCCACTCACACCCCACCCCCAACACCTATCGTGAGTTTCAAGATGAGGGTGGACTGTTGGCTAGTCCCACCAGGAGCTCCTCTACCACGGCACCCGGGATCAACCTTGGCATTGAGAGCCCTTGGCTTTGAGGCATCCCATCGTCAGAAGAGCTGGGAACGGGCAAACGGAGAACTACTCACGAGCGGGGGCCTGAAAAACCTGAAGCGCCTGAAGCATGGCTGGGACTCGCTGCCTCGTGTGAGTGGGCCTGAAGTCCACCTGGGATTCGATGTCTCGAGCAGGTCCCTTAGCCCTTGATCACAGATACTGCATTCGGAACTGGCTGACAGGGGAGCGGTATCTGAAGCAAGGCATATCCTGGGGTCTGGGGTCTTCGTCGCTAGGTTTTCAACCTCAACGGTGACAACACCCAATGCGGGGCCTGAGGCTGCGGAGATCACCTGGGCTTCATACTCAGCCCGAAACACCTTCCCCACCATCACTGACTTGTCAAGGCTTCAGCCAACCAGCAATTGGCAGCCACATGGCGTCATCCCACGGTTCTTTTGAACTCCGCAGCCCTGGACTCACTGGGAGATCAGTCCTGCTACCCCCAACCATGTCTTGCTGACTCCCTCCATCTGCTCCCAGTCACAATGTGTGCACTCTGACTGCTGCAATCGATTTGAGCTGCTTCCCCAAAATGCTCTTGTCTCCGTCCCCAACCCTCCACTATTCCTGGTCAACCCTCCTCTCCCTCCAACTGCCCTGACTGCTATCCCTGCTGGACCGTCCCACAGCCTCCCTCTGCTCCGATCTTCTCCATCATGCACACTAAGAATGCTGCAGGCTGTCCAACAAAACTCACTCCAACTGTCCCATTCCCCATTCTTGCTACAAGGTCCATCGGTCCCCTTCCCTAGGGGCCAACCTCTCCTCCCTCATCCATATCCCCAGCCTTCCTGTCAACCCTCACCCTCATCTCTCACAATCCTCCACCACCAACCGTCCCCTCCGCATTGGTCTGCAAAATGTCTGCCCTCTCTCTAACAAGACACTCACCATCCACAATTTCATCATTGTTGAAAACATTGACATCCTCGCCCTGACCGAAACCTGGGTTACCTCTTCCCTCTGACTAAGGCCACACCACCTGGCTACACTTTTCACCAAAACCCATGGCCCAATTGCTGTGTGATGAGAGCGGTGTGGCTCTCATCTCCCAGTCCACCCTCGACCTTTCCCCTTACTCCTCTGGGCACCTTCTTTTCCTTTGAACACCTTCTCTTCCTTTCTCTCTACCACCCCTCCAGTCGCTCTCTCAAAATCCTCCTTCTCTATCATCCCCACAAGCCTTCCCCCACCTTCCTTTCGGACATCTCCACCCTCCTATCTTTCCCATCCCTTTGCTGTGAATGCCTTCTCATCTTAGGCAATTTCAACCTCCACTTCACCAACTCCTGCTCTACCTCCAGTGATGTCTCCTCCCTCCTCACCTCCCTTAATTTCTTTCTCCACATCCATGACGCTTGACCTGGTGATCACCCAGAGCTTCATAGTTTCAGACATCACCATCACTGACCACTACTTCATCCCCCTTAACACCTCCATACCCCTTCCTCCTATTCAATCCTCTACCTGTCGCCCATGGAAAAAACACCCCCCCCCCTCTCCCTCTGCTGCCCTTGAGATGTCTGAATGCCTACCCCTCTGGCTTTCACTAACTGACCTACCCTCGTTGCTATCTTTTCTCTACAAATACCTATACTCCATCCTCAACTCCTTGCCCCCCTCACCTCCCGAACCGTCTCTTAATCCCGTAATTCATCCTGATACACTAGTCATCTCCGAACCCTCAGGGCACAAGTGTGAGCTATGAATGCGCCTGGACCAAATCCAAACTAATATCCCATCAGCAGATTTGGGTTGATCACACTAGGACCTACCGCTCCACTCTTGCCTCCGCCAAGTCCTCCTACTACTGCAAATTAATTTTAGAGGCCAAGGATAACCCCAGGCTTGTCTTCTCTACCACTAACCATCTCCTCCGTCGACCCTCCCGCACATCACCCATCCTATCTTCCACTTGCAACTGTGAGGAGATGCTGGACTTCCTCAAATCTAAAATTGACGGGAACCATTCAGCCACCACTACCTCATCCATCACTACATCCCCACTACCTCTCCCTCAGGATCCACTGCACTCCCACCCTCCACAACAAACCTTTGACTGTAACTCTCCCTCTGCCCTCTCCTCTCATCCGAAAAATGAAAAACACCACCCATCCCCACCTCTCTCCTCATCTCCCAGCTCCACCTCCTATCTAATACCCCCTCCTAGCTGACATCATCAACCTCTCTCTATCCACTGGCACTGTTCCTACCCCTCTAAAAACAGCTGTCATCACTCCATCTTGAGAAAAACTTTGCTGGACCCATCCCTACTCTCCAGCTGCCACTCATCTCCAACCTCTCATTCCTCTCTAAAGTCCTGGATTGAGTTGTTGCTTCCCAGCTTCACTCCTTTCTCTCTTGCCACTCCCTCTTCAAACCCCTACAATCCCACTTCCATGCTGCCCATAGCACAGAGACAGCCCTGGTCAAAGTCTCTAACGACATTTTAAATATCTCTCTGCCTCCTTGTCTTCTCTGCTGCCTTCGACACTGTCGACCACTCCATTCTCCTTCCCCACCGCTCCTCCCAGGTCAATCTTCATAGATCTCATCTGGTTCGACTTCTACCTTTTCTCACCATCTCTGCTTTGTCCTCTCCATGACTGGTACAGCCTTCCACCACCTCCGCAATATTGTCAGACTCCGCCACGACCACACCCCCGATGCACTGAAACACTTATACACACCTTCGTCACATCGAGGCTCGACTACGGAAACTCTCTCCTCGTTGGCCTTCCCAGCTCCTCCCTTCAGAGGCTGCAGAACATTCAGAACTCTACAGCTCGTATTCTCTCCCACACTAGGCTCTGCAATCACATCACTCCCACCCTCGCCCATCTCCACTGGCTCCCCATCCCCCAGAGGATCGAATTCAAGATCCTTGTCCTCACCTTCAAGGCCATTCATGGCCTTGACCCCGCCTATCTCTCCGACCTGTCTCCCTATCAGCCTGCCTGCCCACTCCGCTCAGCATACTCTGGCCTGCTCCACATCCACCACCACTAAATCACCAAACCATCGGTGGCCGGGCTTTCAGCCTCTCTGCCCCCACACTCTGGAACTCCATCCCGCGATCCCTTCACCTCACTTCCTCTCTTTCCTCCTTGAAGGCCGGTCTCAAGACCTTCCTCTTCGACTGCGCCTTTGGTTCCCCTCCTAACTCTTCTCCCTTTCCTACTCTCCTTCCCCCTACCTCGATCCTCCCCCCCACTCGGGTCCTGACCTGATTCTTCAGGGTCTTGGGATGTCCTCCCGACATGAAAGGCGCTCTATAAATGTAATTTTGTTGTTGTTTGTCGCCACCAATGGCTTCTCTTCCAGCACCCACACTGTCACCTATGGCATCCCTCATGGGTCTGTCCTTGGCCCCCTACTTTTTAATATCTACATGCTCCATCTTGGCAACATCATCTGCAGTCATGAGGTCAACTTCCATATATACGGGGATGATGCCCAACTCTATCTTTCTGCCTCTACCATCGACTCCAGGACCACTGCTGATCCTGACAATCCTGGATTAGAGCTAACTTTCTACAGTTGAATGTCAATAAGTATGTCAACTACTGTTTGGCAAACTCCTTTACACATCAGGCACTGGCAGCATCAACTTCCATGGCCGCACACTCTTTTCATGGCCGCTACCCACCTCACACATGGCAGCCCCCACCCCACATATACACATAACCTACCCCCACCCCCCACACACTCGTCCCATCACACACATACATAATGCCCCCTCTCCCTTCACACAGACACTGCACCCCCATACACACAAACTACAACCCCCACATACACACTGGCCCCTCACACCCCGCCACGTACGCCCTCACCCCCCCACTTCTCCACATACACACACACAGTGTGCAGCACCTTGGGACATCCCAGTGTGAAAGACATTCCACAAATTTAACGTTGTTGTTGTCCCCTTCCCCCCACATACACACACTACCCCCTCCCTCCAGCCCGCAGCCCACACACAGACAGACACTGGAAGTGGGGACACAGGCTCAGCAAAGGATACAGTTCCCACAGACAAAGAGGATGATGAAGTAAATACAGACCAGCACTCCGGGGAACGATGTGCCACCATACGCCATGATCCCATTGTTCATGACAGAATTCCAGTCTTCTCCAGTCAATATCTGCTCCAAGAAGCCAAAGGTCAGAGGGCATCTCAGTGACACCTGCTGAGATCCACGTTGCCTCCCTCCAGACACATAATAATAATCCTTGCCTTTGATGTAGTGCTTTTCACATCTTATTGACATCTTAAAGCGCTTTGCAGTGTACTGTGTACTGTAAAGTGAATTGACTGTACAGTATTGACATTGTGGGTTAAACACAGCAGCCAATTGCTCACAGCAGTGTCCCACAAAACAGTCATGGATTGAAAATGACCAATTTTTATTATTGTGCTTTTTTTGGAGGGATTATTATTAGGCATGTGAAGTAAGGAAACTTGCCCAAGGTTTCGCCCTGACCTGCCTGGATTAAAACACAAGTCTCACACTTGTAAGGCGAGTGCTCTAACCACTGAGCTATAGGAACTCCACATAACATCTACACTTGCATGTGTGACTTTGACCCCAGCACAAACTAGGTGCATAAGATGCTATGTGGGATTGAGGAAGTGATGCAGAACAGGCATCTTGCCTCAGGGTGAAAACATTGTCCTGTTGCCATGTTGAGAACTGAGTTCAAAGTCTAGGCTGATGATGATAATAATTATTATTTCATTTGATATAGTGCCTTATCATGTCTTCACAAGTCTCAGTGTTTCACAAAGTACACTGTAACGTGAAGTGACTGTATCTTGTGGTGGAATCATGGCAGCCACAAACTGTCATGGATTGTGACCAAAATTTTATTTAAATTTTATTTTAAAAATAGTTTGAAGAGATTATTACTCTCAGAAAAGTGATCCATCAATTAACTAACATCCCATTTCCTACTTAAACAGAGGCGTGTGGAGTAAGGAAACTTGCTTATGTTTTCGCCCTGACCAGGAATTGAACCCGGGTCCTCTCGCTTGTGAGGTGAGTGCTCTAACCACTAAGCTACAAAACTCCACAGGTATCATGGCTCCACTGAGGAAGTGCTGCAGTGTCATAGGTGCCGTCCTTCAGGTGATAGATTAAGCCAATGTTCCTTCTGTCTGTTGTTCAGTAAAGCCAATGGATAAGACAAGGGAGTTTTCCCTGTATCCTAGCCGACAATTCTCCTGATTAAATGGATATTCACTTCAAGGCTGTTGTTGTATACAGTATTAACTTTAACAACATAAGTGGCAATTAAGAATGGGACAAGTACATAAGGATTCTGGGAAGAATAACTTGAAAGAGTTGGAGAGAGAGAATGAAAGAGGGGTTGGAAAAAAATGGACTGTAAAGTTGCATTACAGATTGGATTGAATTAATTTTGCGTTTTATGGATTAAAAAACATTACAGCTGTGAAAGGCGCTATACAAATGTAACTTTTTTTACTGCTGTTGTTTAAGGGCTTGGGCTATGTGTGAAATGATTGCTGCCTTTACTTAAAAACAGTCAACACACTTGATAGAAATTTGACAATGGTTCGAGAGCTGGCGATGTGGCTTAGAATGTAAAGCAGGACATGTAATTATCCTTTCATTCAATACACATTGAAAAACATCACGTTATAAAATCTTAAAAGCATTTCGTAGGAAATTGCTGTTAAATATAATGGCAAAAGTGGAACTGTCTTACATATAGTCATTAATATATAACACTGTATATGGTTAGAGCATTCTCCTTACATGCAGCCCTGTAGCTCAATGGTTAGAGTACTCACCTTACAAGCGAGAGACCTAGGTTCAATTTCAAGCAGGGCAAAACCTTGGGCAAGTTTCCTTACTCCAGACGCCTAATAATAATCCCTCAAAAAAAAATTGGTCATTTCAATCCATGACTGTTTGTAAGACACTGCTGTGCACAATTGGCTGCCACGTTTTGCCCACATAGATACAGTCAATCCATTTTATAGTATATTCTGTGAAGTACTTTGAGACGTCTAGGAGACATGAAAAGCGCTATATCAAATGCAAGGATTATTATTATTATTATTATTATTATTATTATTATTATTATTATTATTAAGTGAATGACCAATTTATCCAGAGGATTGATTGACAGGACACTGGGAGACATTTGCTTATCTTTGTGGATGACCTGAGAATTGCAGGCTGGCAATTCTCAATTTTTTAGTCAGTCAGTTGTTTACCACATGTAAAAACGCATCACCACAAATGCACAACAACAACAACTTAGATTTATATAGCGCCCTCCACGCCAGACAGCGTCTCAGTAACAGCATCCAAACCAAGCTCCTGACAGTAACACCACATACACTTAAAAATGTTTGTTGTACGGAATGGAATGTGCTCTCTCTCCCTGTTTACCTAATTATGGAAAGTATTAGGTGCTTTCCAGATGGGAGCCAAAGCTTGGGGTTTAACCAACTAAACATGCATAGCTTGCCATTGACAACACTGGTTTGTCCAGCTAGTATCACTGTACCATGGTTTATAAGCATAACAGGAGCTGAGGATCCCAATAACTCGTTTGCTCCTCCTAGAGTGGTTCCCAATCTCGAGTCCCGACCCAAATCAGGGTCGCGGGGGTCCTCAGTTGGGTTGCGAAGGGTCATCAGAATTTTTTTTGTTGCTTTTTTTAATGTTGAAAATGCTTTTTGAATGCTGAAAAATGCCCGAGGTGACATCGCTGACCAATTTGTATGAAGGGCCGTACTTACGAGTTGTGCTGAGTCCAAAAAGAGACGGAGATATAGTCTTCATAGAATCATAGAATTTTACGGCACAAAAGGAGGCCATTCGGCCCATCTAGTCTGTGCCGGCTCTTTGAAAAGAGCAACTCAATCCCACTGCCCAGCTCTCTCCCCATAACCTAACAGACCTGTTCTCCCCAAATAAAGATCTAATTCTCTTTTAAAAGCTGTTATTGAATCGGCCTCCACCACCTTTTCAGGCAATGCATTCCAGATTCGAACAACCCAGTGAGTGAAGAAAATTCTCTTCAGCCCTCTACTTCGTTTTGAAACTATTTTAAATCTGTGACCACGAGTCACAGATTCGCCCACCAGTGGTCTTGGCTGAGCTTCGCTTCAGTCGGGAGGTCCTGTTGGAGACTAATTTGGGTCGCAGCACAAAAAGATTGGGAACCACTGTCCTCGAGCCTAACGTTCCGTCATCAGCAGTGCCTGGACTTGCTGTCTAAGATGTGAGTTTATTAGCCTCTGTGGAGATTGTTACTAACCTGGAAGACACTGAGAAGAGCCTGAGGGAAGTTGTCAAATGTGCTCCTCCGCACATGCATATCATCAAAGATGAACTTGCCGCCAAACAGCTGCATTCCCAGCAAGGAGAAGATGATGATGAAGAGAAAGAGAAGGAGGAGTAGCGAGGCAATGGAGCGTACAGAATTCAAGAGCGATGCCACTAGATTACTCAGGGATGTCCAGTATCTGGGAGGAGAGAGAAGGCAATACAAGAACTTGGTCATAAGAACAGAAGAATTCGCTGGTTGACAGAAGACAGTTTACCTTCCACCATCTTGGCAGTCGCTTGCCATGTCGTGGAGTTCTGTAGCTCAGTGGTCAGTGCACTTGCCTCGCAAGCCAGAGACTTGGATTTGATTTAATTACCTGGCAGGATGAAATGTTGGGCAAGTTTCCTTACTTTACACACCTGTTTGCCTAACAGTAACCCCGCTCCCTTGTTCGTGTCCCAACCTGATTGTTGAGTGCCTTCGGAGGTCCTCCCGACATGAAAGGCGCTCTATAAATGTAATTTTGTTGTTGTAAATAAGAACTTGGTTGTTATGTAAATTGTGGGGTTTCTATGCTACCTTTTTCAGCTGTAATAACCATGATATGAGGTATACTAACAATTTAAAATAGAAGTTAGTATAAAAGAAGCAATGGTATGCTGGGAGTCATGCTCCATATTGGTCAGGCATGGAGCAGGGTTTCGGCGGCTTTTGGGGCAAGATATTGCTGGAGACGGGCGATCTGTTGGAGGTGGAAAAAGTGATGCTGGTGAGGGACCGGATGTGGGGGAGGAAGGACAGTTGGGGGTTGAACCTGATGCCGAGGTTGTGTACTGGTTAGTAGAGTTTTTGGGGCAGGCCGGGAAGATGGAGGAGGTGAGAGCCATGTGAATGGAGATGTTGACAAGAGCCAAAGGGTATGGCGTCCATCCTGTCAACATTCAGCTGCAGGAAGTTCACGCTCATCCAGCTCCTGACGCCTGACAGGCAGCTGACAGAACATCAGGGGACTGGGGGTCGCAAAGTGAAGTGGAGAAATAGAGTTGGGTGTCATCCACGTACATATGGAAGTGTGCCCCGTGTCTGCGGATGACATCTCCAAGAGGGAGCGTGTAGATGAGGAAGAGGAGGGGGCCAAGGATGGATCCCTGGGGTACCCATCAGGTAACTGGGTAAGAGCGGGAGGAAAAGCCGTTTGTGGAGATGTACTGCTGGCGGTTTGTGAGGTAGGACTCGAACCAGGTGAGTGTAGTCCCACTGAGATGAATGATGGAGGACAGGCGACTGTGTCTAATGCAGCGGACAGGTCCAGGAGGATAAGGAGGCAGAGGGAGCCCTGGCTGATACAGAGGACATCGTTTGTGACTTACACAAGCACAGTCTCTGTACTGTGGGCAGGGCAGAAACCGGACTGGAGGGGTTCAAAAAGGGAGTGGGGGGAAAGGTAGGCATGGAGTTGGTTGGCAACAAGTGCTTTGGCAAGGAAGGGCATGTTTGAGATAGGGCAATAGTGGCTAGGGTTTGAGGGATCTAGGGAAGGATTTTTGAGGAGGGGGGTGATGGCAGCAGTTTTGAGAGGGGCAGGGACTGATCCTGTAGAGAGGGACTGGTTGATCATGTCAGCTAGCAGTGGGCAGAGGAGGGGGAGCTGGGTGACCAGTAAATTGGTGGGGGAAGGGGGTCGAGGCAGCAGGTGGTGAACAAGTCGCCTCACGATCTGGGAACGTTGGGGAGGTAAGGAACCTCTGGGACACTGGAGATAAAGAGGCAAAGCACTGGGGCAGTGAAAGATGGGACAGCATGACTGTCATGGCAGGACAGGTAGACAAGGCTGTTAAGAAGGCATATGGGATACTAGGCTTTATAAATAGGGGTATAGAATACAAAAGTCAGGAAGTGCTGACTGACCTCTATAAAACTTTGGTGAGGCCTCAGCTGGAATACTGTGTTCAATTCTGGTCACCACACTACAGAAAGGATGTGAAGACATTGGAAAGGGTACAAAGAAGATTTACTAGGATGGTGCCAGGATTGAGGGACTTCAGCTATGAGGAGAGGCTAGATAAGCTAGGGTTATTCTCTCTGGAGCAGAGAAGATTGAGGGGAGACCTAATAGAGGTTTATAAGATTATGAGGGGTTTCGATAGGGCAAATAGAGAAAAATTATTTCCACTCGTGGGTGAATCTGTGACTCGTGGTCACAGTTTTAAAATAGTTTCAAGGCGAAGTAGAGGGGAGCTGAGCAGAAATGTTTTCACTCAGCGAGTTGTTCGAATCTGGAATGCATTGCCTGAAAAGGTGGTGGAGGCTGATTCGATAACAACTTTTAAAAGGGAATTAGATCTTTATTTAGGGAGAACGGGTTTATTAGGCTATGGGGAGCGGGCAGGGCAGTGGGATTGAATCGCTCTTTTCAAAGAGCCGGCACAGACTAGATGGGCCGAGTAGCGTCCTTTTGTGCCGTAAAATTCTATGAATCTATGAATCTTAAAGGCAACAGGGTAGAGGCATTAGCGAGATGGAACATGAGATAAGGGAGAACCATTGGAAAGGAAGACAAGATATAGAGGCAGCTGTGATGGGTGAGGTACAAGGGTTGATGGAGTAGTAAGGGACAATAATTAAGAAGACACATTCTTTTGAAAACTTAATCAATGAGTTTGACAATTAGTTGGGCAAAGGTTAATAAACAAATTGTTGTGGGTTGATAGCTAGTTCCAATGGGAGAAATCTAGTTCTAATAATAAATAATAATTATCCTTGCATTTGAGATAGCGCTTTTCACATCTTATCGAAGTCTCAAAGCACTTCACGGAATATCCTGTAAAGTGAATTTATTGTATATTTGTGGGCAAAACACAGCAGCCAATTGCACACAGCAGTCATGGATTGAAATGACCAATTTTATTAATGTGCTTTTTTTGGAGGGTTTATTATTACGCTTGTGGAGTAAGGAAACTTGCCTAAGGTTTTGTCATGATCTGCCTGGATAGTTATTGTCCTGATGCTGATAAAACGGTATAAAGATAGGAAGGTTTCAGAGATAAAGACACAATCATTTCAACAATCAACCAAGAACCAACAATCATTTCAACAATCGACAAGACACAATAATTTCAAGTGAAAAAGGGAACCAGTTAGAGATCAGACTGGCAGGAGGGCAGTACACAGTGGGGCAGCAAGCCAATGGTCAGAAGAGGATTAGGGGTCAGCCTTTTCACACTGAGTTGAGGAAAAACTTCTTCACTCAGAGGGTAGTGAATTTATGGAATTCTCTACTTCAAAAAGCTGTAGATGCCCAGTCCTTGAGCGTATTCAAGACTGAGATTGATAGATTTCTTGTGGATAAAGGGATTAAGATATATAGGGATAAGGCGGGTAGGTGGAGTTAGATTAGAAGATCAGCCATGATCTTATTGAATGGCGGGACAGGTTTGAGGGGACGAATGGCCTACTCCTGCTCCTAATACTTTTGTTCTTATGTAGGATAGGTCTGGTTGTTTGGGGGTCGTGTGGTCAAACAAGAGTCAGATTTATCAAAGACTTGTGCTACTGAGAGAGTCCAGTTATTGTGCGATCAGCCGATACTGTAGCCTGGAGAATAGCAGTGAAGGGTAAGTGGCAAAAGTGGGAGAGATAGAAAGAGTGAAGCCTAGGTTGACTGTCAAGCAGACTATCAACCTAACTAATGAACCCAAAACACAGCCTGGCAAGAGAGAGAGAGGGACATACAGAAGTTGAGTAAAAGGCAAACAGGACAGAGCAAAGAGTCAAGGAAATCTACCAGAGGGGGAAACTGGACCGTGAGGCGATGCTTCTTGACAGACACCCAGTAGTATATTCACACACTCACAAATACACTCTCTGGTGGGAGCAGTATGTGTGTGCGAAGTAGATAAGTTGGTTACTAAGAATACTTATACTTAGAGTATAAGTTTAATTATCTTGATATATTGTGTTTGTGTCCTTATTTAGTTTACTGTACTTATTACCAAGCAATAAACTTTTGTTATTTAACTTTTAATGTGTGCCTTTCATTGCTGACTATTACATCACAATCTTACAGTTAGTCAACTGGCGGATCGCTTTTCTTATGTACCCCAAGGTACAAAAGAACATAAGAACATAAGAATTGCCAGATGAAAAAAGACTAATCTCCAACCAGTTTGAAAGGTTTTATGGCAATTTTTTTAACCAATTTCTTAAATGAATCTGAATAGGAGCCAACCCATGGGGAACTCTGTTCTAAAAATTTATTGATTTTAGGTGTTAACCCAGCTCAGTCAGTTACATTCTCATTCTAAATCAGAAGGTTATGAGTGCAAGATCCATGTTGTAATATTTAAATTGACAGATTAGCCTGACTTTCCAGTGCCTCATTGTCAGAGGTTAATCTGGCACTGACTTCCAGATTCCTTAAATAAGGTATTCCTTTGTAAATACAGCAAAATTGTCTCCATAGTTTCACTCCAGGCACAAGATTAGTTTGGATGAAGAAGGTCCATTGGCCCATCTAATCTTACCATTCCTGAAAACCCACCCTAAGAACAATAAATTATTTGTATAGTGGTGCCTTTCACACGGTGTCCCAAGGCACCAACGTCCTCCTATCATTTTACACTTTTCTGTGAAGCACTTTGAGATGTCGATAAAATGTGAAAAGTGCGATATCAAATGCAAGGATTATTATTATTATCACAGCATCAAGTTGCTCTGTAAATGAGTCGAGTATCCTGGCCTCAACCACTTTTCTTAACCGCCCCGTTCCAGTGATTAATCACTGAGTAAATAAACAGTTATTGGTTTCCATCCTGAAATTGCCATTTTGAAACTCTAAACCCATAACCTCTTGTACTGTCTTGGTCCATCCTACAGTAGTGTTACTGTTTCAATTCCATTGCTCATAGCTCATTCCTCTAACACCAGGGATTATGCCTGTTGTCCTCCAGTGCCTGGGCAGACCCTTTATATCATAGTGACAAGACTCGTAGGCAATACTCTAACTGCGGCCTGACCAGAGCACGAGAGCTGGAATGTAATATCTGGGATCTAAACCTATCTGATTTGGAAATGTAGCACAGCATCCCTTTCTACCTTGTTTATTGCTGCCTCATATTGGTTTTATGTAGTGAGCGGTGAGGCAACTAACACCTCTAGATCTCTTTCACCTTCAACCTTGTCAGGTTCTTTCGCATCTATGAGTATTTCTGTTTCCTACTCTTAAGTTAGCATTATTGGCCTAAAGTCCCACAGGTAAAACAACACAACAAAGAAATGTGTCACAACAGGAACAATTAGACTTGTTTGCTCCTCCAATGAAGCTGTAGAATCATAGAATTATCCGACACAGAAGGAGGCCATTCGGCCCATTGTGTCTATGCTGGATCTTTGAAAAGAGCTGTCCAAATCAATCCCCACTCCCCCCGCACTACCCCCGCACTCTCCCCGTAGCCCAGCCATCTGATGATATGGATGGCACCGTGCACTGTAGCAAACAGACAGAGATTCTAAGTCCTCAGTACCTGATATTTTAACTACATGATGATGATACCCAGTGATAAAACTCCTTGTTTCATTTTTCCCACATAACATACAGTCAATTCACTTTACAGTATATTCTGTGAGGGCTTTGAGAGATCTCAAAGACGGGATAAGGTACTATATCAAATGCAAGGATTATTAGTGTTATTATTGTTTATGGTACCCAGTGAGTGTAACCCCACGATGACATTACCTGGTAATTTTAAAGATGCGGAGGAGCCGGATACAGCGCAGGACGGAGATTCCTAATGGTGACATCATCTGTAGCTCCACCAGGATGGTTTCCAGGATGCCCCCACAAACGATGAAGCAATCAAAGCGGTTAAAGAGGGAAACAAAGTAAACCTGTAATCCCAGGCTGTACATCTTCAGCAGCATCTCCACCGTGAAGAGAGCCAGCAGCACCTTGTTGCCCACGTCTTCAGTGCAAGGGAACAGTGAAAGAGAGTGGTTAGCTCAGATGGAGCAGGCAGTGAGAGACATTGGTGTGAGCTTGCATTGGTGCTGGTATGTTCTAATTCAGATGCGCACTATGATGACGTTGGTGTGTGGAGCTGTGTTGGTGTGGTGTTGGGGTGTTGGTGTGGTGTTGAGGTGTGGAGCTGAGTGGGTGGGGTGTTGAGGTGTTGGTGAGGTGTTGGGGTGTGGAGCTGTGTTGGTGTGGTATTGGTGTGGTGTTGGTGTTTGGAGCTGTGTTGGTGTGGTGTTGAGGTGTTGGTGTGTGGAGCTGTGTTGGTGTTAGTGTGTTGCTGTTTTGGGATGGCAGAGGTGAGCTCTGATTGGCTGCACTCAGGGTATTTACCCTGTAGGTCTGTCAGCCCCTGTGGCTCACGGTGGTGCTCCAGAGCAATCAGCAGTGTGTTCAGGAACACCAGGAAGATCACCAGCCAGTAAAAGAAGTTAGATTTCACCACCACTCTGCACTTCCTCCGGAACAAGCGATTCCATCGCTTGGAGCGCCAGCTAGAGAGAGAGAGAGACAGTGTTCAGCTCCAACACTCTATCCATGGCACCAATGCTCTACCCAAAACAGCAACAATCTATCCAAACCAGCACCAACACTCTACTCAACAGAGCACCAACACCCTACTCAACACAGCACCATCATTCTACCCAACACAACATATATACCGACCGACCGTGTGCGCGCATGCACGCACGCACGCACACAAGCACATACATACATACTCCAGGACCCCAGGTGCAGGTTGACCAGAGCCTTATCTACTAAACTACTGAAAGAAAGACTTTGATTGGCTAAAGGACCTACATCAATCTTGCCCAGATGTTCATCCCCTCCATCTCTAAGAGCTCCTTGGAGCCCATCGAGCCGCCCTCGTCTGAAGTCAGGATCCCTGTGGATACCGAGAGGAGACAAAAGGTTATTCCAGGCCAGGTTAATTTACCTGGCACTTTAAATGTCCCAACAAATGCAAATAAAATACAGACATGGAATTTTGCAGGGGAGAAACAGTCTCAGCTGATGCATGTTTTCACTCCTGCCACATCACCAGAGACTTTCTGCTTACAACAACACTTACATAGCGCCACCCATGCAGGGTGGCATCTCAGAGCGCTTACCAATGATGGAGCCTGACTCCGAGCCGGTGGGGAGCGGTGAGGGGGTTATAAGCATGGCTGAAGAGAAAGGTTTTCAGGTGGAACTTGAAAAGGGGGAGAAAGGGAGCAAGGCAGAGAAATTGAGGAAGAGTGTTCCAGAGTTTTGGAGCATAGTGGCTGAAAGTGTGATCTTGGATGGTGGGCAGTGTCTCCAAGCAGGAGGCCGGTGACAGTTGAGCGGAAGCTCCGGTGATGGATTGGGGAGTGAGGAGGTTGGAGAGATAGGGAGGTGCCAGGTAGTGAATGGATTTGAACCTGAGTGTGAGGATTTTGAAGACGATCCGTTCAGTGATCTGGAGCCAGTGGAGCTGGTCAGATGTGGGTACAGAGTTTGGTCCGAGTCAGTATGTGGGTAGCAGAGTTCTGAATGAGCTGGATCTTTTGGATGGTGGAGCTGGGGAGACCAGCGAGGAGTGCATTGGAGTAATCCAAGCAAGAGGTGACAAATGCAATGCACTAGGGTTTCGACTGCATTTGGATTGATGTGCAGTCGGAGGTTGGTCAGGGCCCAGATGTGGGGGAGGAAGGACAGCTGGTGGTTGAACCATGTGCCTAGATTGTGCACTGGTCATTGAATCTGAGGGAGAGCACAGGGAGATTGAGGAGTTTAGATCCACAGGAATGAAGACATTGATGGGAGCCAATGGGTGTGGCTTTCCTCTTGTCCATGTTAAGCTGCAGGAAGTTTACACTCATCCAGGCCCAATGTCTGCCAGATCTGCCAGCAAAATTGTGAATAATCCGAATACATGTGGAAGTTTACCCCATGTCTACGGATGACCATCATCCAGAGGGAACATATAGACAAGAAGAAGAAGAGGGTCAAGGATGGAGCTCTGGTGTACCCCTCAGGTGACAGGGCGGGAGGAGTAAATTAACTAAATGGCAGGGTAACTTACCTTAACACTCCACACACCCAACAGACTCATACTCCACACACCTAACTCATCAACACTTCACAATCCCAACCAACCCACACCTTGGCCTGTCAGACCCATTCTTGGAACATAAAGCCTTGCATTATTTAGCAAAATTATTAAATTCAGTTTTCATTTGGAAGTTGCTTTTCCAGAGTTCTGACCAAGCTTGCAAATGAAGGCAAAAATGAATAATTTTACACAATTCTGTGTGATTTAAGTGCTCTGAGATGCCAGCCAGTGTGGAGGGCGCTATATAAATCAAAGTTGGTGTTGTTGTGATATTGTGGTTTAAGACAAAGCACGAGAGCAGGTCTCCAAAATAGGAGGCAGAAGGGAGCTCAGTGCAACGATCACTACAATAATAATTAATCATCTTTACAATTAGTGAAGTGTCTTTCATGTCGGGAGGTGATATGACTGGAATGACTATGTTTCATAGGCGATCGGTCTATGCAACAATTTGAATTTATATATCTCCCTTCAGATAATGTCTTGGAGTGGATTACAGTGTATGGATGCTGAGCAGGGAGAGGGGCAAGTGAGAGGACAACAACAACAACTTTGATTTATACAGCACCCTCTACCCTGGACCGTGTCTCAGAGCACTTCACAACAATGGATCCCAGGACCGAGCCAACGGCAGGGGTAGAAAGGTGACCAAAGGCACGGTCGAAGAGAAAAGTCTTCAGCTGGGACCTGAAACTGAGAAAGAGGGGGCAAGGCGAAGGTAGTGAGGGAGGGAATTCCAGAGCCTCTGGGGCATAGTGGCTGAAGGCACGGCCGCCGAGGGTGGAGCGGAGGATTCGGGGGACATGGAGGAGGCCAGACCCAGTGGAGCGAAGGCAATGGGAGCTGGTTTGAGGAGAGAGGAGGTCAGAGGAGTGGAGGGATTTGAAAACAAGGGTGAGGATCTTGAAGTTGATCCTCTCAGGGACACGGAGCCAGTGAAGTCTGGCAAGGACTGGGGTAATGGGGGAGCAAAGTTTGGTGCGGGTGAGTATGCAGGCGGCAGAGTTTTGGATGAGTTAGATTTTATGGATTGTGGTGGAGGGGAGATCGGCGAGGAGGGCATTGGAATAGTCCAGCCGTGAGGTGACGAAGGCGTGGACCAGGGTTTCAGCGGCTTTTAGGGTGAGGTATTGCCGGAGACGGGCGATCCATCGGAGGTGGAAGAAGGCGGTGCTGGTGAGGGACCGGATGTGAGGGAGGAAGACAGTTGGGGGTCGAACTTGATGCCAAGGTTGCGCACGGGTTCGGAGAGTTTCAGGGGGAGACCGGGAAGGTGGAGGAGGTGAGAGCCGTGTGAATGGAGATGTTGACGAGAGCCAAAGAATATTGCCTCCGTCTTGTCAACATTCAGCTGCAAGAAATTTGCGCTCATCCAGCTCCTGATGTCTGACAGGCAGCTGACAGAACATCAAGGGACTGGGTGTCGCAAAGTGAAGTAGAGAAATAGAGTTGGGTGTTATCTGCCTACATTTGGAAGTGTACCCCATGTCTGCGGATGACATCCCTGAGAGGGAGCATATAGATGAGGAAGAGGAGGGGGCCAAGGATGGATCCCTGGGCTACCCCACAGGTAACTGGGTGAGAGCGGGAGGAAAAACCGTTTGTGGAGATGTACTGCTGGCGATTTGTGAGATAGGACTCGAACCAGGCGACAGGACCAAATGGATGGTCGAAGAGGTAGGTTTTAAGTCTGGTGTTGTAGATAGAATTATAGAATCATACAATCTTAAGGCACAAAAGGAGGCCATTCGGACCATCTAGTTTGTGCCGGCTCTTTGAAAAGAGCAACTCAATCCCACTGCCCAGCTCTCTCCCCATAACCCAACAGACCTGTTCTTCCTAAATAAAGATCTAATTCTCTTTTAAAAGCTGTTATTGAATTAGCCTCCACCAACTTTTCAGGCAACGCATTCCAGATTCGAACAACCATCTGAGTGAAAAGATTTCTCCTCAGCTCCCCTCTGCTTCGTTTTGAAACTATTTTAAATCTGTGACCACGAGTCACAGATTCGCCCACCAGTGGAAACAGTTTTTCCTTATTCACCCTGTCGAATCCACTCATGATTTTATAAACCTCTATTCAGTCTCCACTCAACTTTCTCTGTTCTAAAGAGAATAAACCTAGCCAATCTAGCCTTTCCCCATAACTGGAGTCCCTCAATCATGGTACTATTCTAGTAAACCTTCTTTGCACCCTTTCCAATGGCTTAACATCCTTTCTATTGTGTGGTGACCAGAATTGGACTCAGTACTCCAGTTGAGGCCTAACCAAAGTTTTATAGAGGTTAGTCAGCACTTCCTGACTTTTGTACTCTATACCCCTATTTATAAAGCCAAGTGTCTCATATGCCAATTCCATATGATAGAGAGAGGTTAAGACTCACCACCCAATTTCTCAGGAATACCAGTGCCCCATACCTTCCCCATGTTTGATGTGATCCAGATCAATGTCTTCAGCCTGTGTGATCCAATCCAGATAACCCCTCAGATCCTCGTCCAACAGCTGCTTCTCCCTCAGCTTCTGGAAGTCTCCGCGTGACTTGGCTTTCTCTCGCTCCTTGGAAAACTCACTGGGGAGAAAACATTCACATCCAGCAGGACCAGAAAAGGGAATTTGCCCCTCCCCTCCACTGGGTCTCCTAGCATTGCCCCCCACCCCTCCACCTCCCCCACCCCTCCACCTCCCCCACCCCCTATTCTGTGCACACAGAGGGTATGAGAAACAAACGGCCATCACTCACCCACTCAGCACCCCAAGCACCAGATTCAGCACGAAGAACGAGCCAAGCAAGATCAGACTGACAAAGTAAATCCATGGCCATTCATTGCCAATTGCATCATTGACCTGCAGTGAAGAGACAGGACAGGTCAGATCTGGATACAGCAAATACTGACTAGATATAAAGTCAGTATACTTACAGATGACACCAAGTTGGAGGTAACTGTGAAATCAGAGGAGGCAGTTGAGGAGAAACTCTGCTCTATTGAATCATAATAATAATCCTTGCATTTGATATTACATCTTCTAGACATCTCAAACTGCTTCACAGAATACACTTTAAAGTGAATTCAGTGTATATTTGTGGGTCCTTCCCAATTCCTCGCTCCACAAGCTGCAGATGATCCAGAACTCTGCAGCCCATGTCGTCTACCGTTCCAAACTCCATGACCCCATCTCCCCCATCCTCACCTGACTCTATTGGCTCCCCATCATCCAGAGGATCCAATGCAAGATCCTGGTCCTCACATTTAAAGCTCTCCACAACCTTGCCCCACCATACATCTGTGACCTTCTAACCCCTCACCAACCTGCCCATTCCCTCTACTCAGCAGGCTCTGGCCTGCTCCACGTCCCCCAACCCACCATTGGTGGGTAAGCCTTTAGCCACTCTGCCCCAACCTCTGGAACTCCATCACGCACTCCCTGTACCTCACCCCCTCCCTGGCCTCCTTCAAGTTCCGCCTCAAAACTCCCCTCTTCAATGGTCCCATCGGCAACTCCTAATCCTTCCTCTTCTCTCTCTCCCACCCTGTCCTCAGCTCGTGTCTGACAAAGTGACTGTCCAGCACCCTGGGAAATCCTCCTGATGTGAAAGGCGCTATACAAGTGTAATTTTATTGTTGTTGTTATAATTTTATTGTTGCACTACATCCATGTGAACACCCACGCACACCCTGATCAGCACCCCTCCCGCCGCTTTCAGAAGGCACCCCTATGACCACACGTTTACCATACGTACATTTTTGGGACGCTCCACCTGAGGTGACCAAGATCTGGATTAAACATCTCATCTAAGAACAGGAACTCCCACATCCCAATGTAGGGTTGAACCTCTAATCCACTGATTCAACAGTGATGCGGGCGCCTGATTGGCTCGCTGCCCTGACCTTAGCTACTCACCCAGTACAGCACGTCTGTCCAGCCCTCCATGGTGATGCACTGGTACACGGTCAACATTGCAAAGCCAAAGTTATCAAAGTGAGTGATGCCACTGTTGGGTCCTGGCCACCCCGACCTGCATTCCGTGCTGTTCACATTGCAGTGGCGCCCACGTCCAATGTGAGCACATGGAGCAGGCTCTTCCTCAGTTATAATATCTGTGTGAATGTAATGTGATAGCAAGGGGAGAGAGGGGGAGAGAGGCAGAGGGATGAGAGAGAAGGGGAGAGAGTGAGAGAAATGGAGCAATGGTGAGAGAGCAGATAGACCAACGTGCAAGGTGAAGACAGACAGGGTGAGAGAGACAGAGAGAGGAGATATAGAGAGGGAGAGAGAGAGAGAGAGAGAGAGAAAGAGAAACTGAGATATGGAGAAGAGGCGGGAGATACAACAATACAACCAAATTATATTTATGGAGCACCTTTCACATCGGGAGGACATCCCAAGGTGCTGAACAGTCAGGGGTCGGCACCTGAGCATGGGGGAGAGGCAGGCTTGGGGTGAGGGGAGGCGAGAGATGTGAGGGCAGCTGAAGGCACGGTCAATAAGGAGGTTCTTCAGATTGGCCTTGAAGGAGGCAGGGGAGGAAGTGAGGCAGAGGTACTGTGGGATCAAGTTCCACAGTGTGTGGGCAGAGAAGCTAAAAGTCCGCCACCAATGGTAGGGCAGGTTGGGTGGGAGATATGGAACAGACTGGAGCCCGCTGAATGGAATGGGCGGGCAGGTTGGTAAAGAGTCAGCAGGTTGGAGAGGTAGGAGGGGGCAAGGCAATGGATGTCCTTGAAAGCTGGCAATGGACCTTGAAAGATCTTGAATTCTATCCTTTGGCGGATGGGGAGTCAATGGAGCCGGGCAAGGGTGGGAGTGTGGGGGGTCGCAAAGTTTGGTGCGGGAGATTGGGGAGGATGGAGGAAAGGTGGGGGGAGAGGTGTGACTGATGGAGGCTAGGGAGGGTGTGAGGCAGAGGGATTGCAGCATGGAATTCCAAAGTTTGGGGACACAGTGGCTGAAGGTTCGCCTGCCGATGGTGGGGCTGGTGGATTGGGGACATGGAGCAGGCCGGAACCCCACTGACATGAGGGAACTGACAGGTGGTTTGGGGTTTAGGAGGTTACAGAGGTAGGGTGGGGCAAGGACATGAAGGTGAGAACCAGGATCTTGAATTGAATCCTCTGTGCAATGGGAAGCCAGTGTAGTCGGGCAAGAATGGAGGAGATGGAGGCTTGGTGCAGGAGAGGACATTGGCTGCAGAGTTCTGGCTGATCTGCAGCTTATGGAGGGAGGAGGTGGAGGCCAATAAGCAGGGTGTTGGCATAGTTGAGCCTGGATGTGATGAACCACAAGTGAGAGAGAGGGGAGACAGGGAAAGAGAGACACACGTACCTGTGCCCGTATAGTAGCAGGTTTTGTGCATTTTGCCCATGAAGAGCTCAAGGCCGATGATGGCATAGATGATGATCATGAAGAGGACAAGCAGAGCGATGTGCAGGAGGGGCACCATGGCTTTAATGATGGAGTTCAGCACCACCTGCAGGCCTGAGCATACAACCATCAGCACTCAACTCTACTCAACCCCCAACCTCACACTCAGCTCTTCACAGACATCACCACTCAACTCAACCACCTTCACAATTCTTATAAGAGTCCTGTTAGGAGCCCCGTACCTAGTGGTAAAGCACTCGCCTTGTAAGCAAGAGACATGGGTTTGATTTCCGGTAGGGCGAAACATTGGGTAAGTTTCCTTACTCCTCATACCTGATAATAATCTCACAAGAAAAAAACCAATAATAATTTGGTCACTGAATCCATGACTATTTGTGGGACACTGCTGTGCGCAATTGGCTGCTGCGTTTCACCCATAAATATACAGTCAATTCACTTTATATTCAATGAAGCACTTTGAGATGTCTAGAAGATGTGAAAAGCACGATACCAAATGCAAGCATTATTATTATTGTTAACTCTGCCAATCTCACACTGAGCACCACTTGTAGGCCTGAGCACATATCCATCACGCAACCACTCAACACACCACCCCATACTCATCCCTTCACCTTCTTGCCCTTATCACCATTGCACCAGATTGGTTCAGAAGCCTTCACCCCATTTGATCTTATCTTTCCAAATATCCACCCCAATCATACTATTAAGGCCAGTGTTCTTTTGTCAACCTCTCTTTCTGGTAATGTATTCCATTTGTTAATTACTCTCTGGGTAAAGGAAATCTTCCTGTTTTCCATCCTGAAATTGGCCTTTGTAACTCTAAGTCTGTCATTTTCTTCAGTGGTTTGATGCATCCTAACGTATTGTTTTGAGTTTATTTTTTCAATCCCATTTAAAATGTTATATATTGCTGTGGTATCCTCTCTGAGAAATGTTATTTCAAGACTGAAGAGCCTTAGCTTGTCTTATCATTGTTTGTAGCTCGTTCCTCCAATACTGGTGATTGCTCTCATCTGCAATATGTCTACGATCCAACTATATAGGGTGTGGGAAGTAGCTAGATGTGGCTTGCCAATCGCATTGTGCAGTGTGAATATCGGAACTCAACCAATGTAGTTGTATAGCCCTGTAGCCTGTTTATTTTGATTATTGTTGTCTCACTTTGTTTTAACATAATGAGTGATGAATCAACTGACATCTCTCATGTTGGCATCAGGCTTTGCACTGCTAACCACTATGAGATTGTGACCCACATGAACGACACTGTATAAATGCAGGTTGTTATTTATCCTCAATCTGCTAACACTGCGGATTGTACATTACAGTGAGTACCGTAAATACCCGCGTATAAGGCGCACTTGCGTATAAGGCGCACCCCGTGCACTTTTGACCTTTTCTTGGTGAAAAAAAACTGAAGCATTTTCGATGATATTGCCGGCAGAAGGGAGGGAGGCAGGAGAGACAGGTAGGGAGGGAGTGAGGGAGGCAGGCAGGCAGGGCAGGCAGGAAGGAAGGGAGACAGGCAGGCAGGGAGGGAGGGAGTGAGTGAGGGAGGGAGGCAGGCAGGGAGGGAGAGAGGGAGGCAGGCAGGCAGGGCAGGCAGGAGGGGAGGCAGGCAGGGAGGGAGAGAGAGAGGGAGGCAGGGAGGGAGAGAGGGAGGCAGGCAGGCAGGCTGGGAGGGAGGGAGAGAGGGAGGCAGGCAGGGAGGGAGAGAGGGAGGGAGGGAGACTGGGTTAGGCAGAAGGCAGGCAGCAGGCATGGCACTGAAGTCCGCTGCTGCTGCCGCTGCCCGGGCGGCCGAGGCCGAAGCCCGTCACCCGCTCCCTCCAAACCCCGCCAGACACAGTGACCAAACCCCGGCTGACAGTGCGCCGGCCGCCCCTCCTGTTTACCATATTTCCGAGGCTCAAAATTTATTGTACCTGCATATAGGGCGCACCCCCAACTTTCGAGATCTTCCAACGTGAAAAAAGTGTGCCTTATACGCGGGTATATACGGTAGTTCTCACACTGCTAAATGAAGAGTTTCTTACTGTTTTCTGACAGCCTATTGATTTCTAATGCTTTCTTTTAAGAACAAAATCTGTTTGAATGACACCAGAGACAGAATGGGCTGCCCAGGCTGTGTACTTACTGGGAACCCCAGACACCAAACGTAACGGTCTCAGCACTCGGAACGCTCGCAATGCTTTCACGTCGAAGCCAGCACTCTTAGGCGCCATGGGTGATGGACTGAACTGTTCAAGTGCGACTGTGCACAACCTGTAGAGGTGAATAATCAATCAGGTCTTCGGTCGGTCAGTCGGTCGGTCAGTCAGTCGGTCGGTCGGAAATTCTTGAAAGAGAAATCAAGCTAATTTGTTCTTTCCAGAATTCAGGAATGGTGGGAATTGATTTTCCAGCAAACTAGCCACAGACATACCCAACGAAGACGATGATGAAATCCAGAATGTTCCAGACATTGCGTAGGTATGCGTCAGGGTGGAAGAGGAATCCATATGCAATAATCTTCAGAGCGGCTTCTATTGTGAACACGATCAGGAAGATGTACTCAACTTTCTCCTGCAACAGAACAAGAGGGGTCAAGGCTCAACTATACTCAATCTCCAGCCACTGAAACAACGATAACAAATGACATTGTATAGCACCTTTCACATGGGGGGGTGGGAGGACATCCCAAAGCACTAATACTCACTAAAGCTTCACAGCCAAAAGCCTAAAATGCTTTCACACTCTGTGTCCGTTCCTCCTCTCAGGGCTTTGCTACCTCTTCACCTCACTCTCTAGCTGCTTAGGCCTGTAGCATATTGGTCGTGTCTCACAAGCAAGAGGACCCATGTTCAATTCCTGGCCAGGGCAAAACCTTCAGCTAGTTTCCTTACTCCACATGCCTCTGTTTACCTGACAGTAAGTAAGAACCCAGTTGTTAGTTGATTTGCAGATCACTTTCTGGGGCTAATAATGCCTTTATTTTATTTTTTAAAAAGCACAACAAAAATGACACTTTCACGTCAGGAGGACATCCAAAGGCACTGTACAGTCTGGGATTTCAACCTGAGCTGGGGTCAGGATCTAGGAGGATGGAAGGCAGGGATGGGTAGAAAGCTCGGTCAAAGACGGGGCTTTTTGAAACCCACCTTGAAGGAGGGAAGGGAGGTAGCATGTCGAAGTGAATGTGAGATGGAGTTCCATAGGGTGGGGCAGAAAAGTTGAAGGCCCAGCTTCTGATGGTCGAGTAGAGGGGGACATGGAGCAGACCAGAGCTGGCTTAGTGGAGGGAGTGGACAGGTTGATATGGTGTCAGCAGGTCACAAAGAGAGGGAGGGGCAAGGCCATGGAGGGTCTTAAAGGTGAAGACTGTTGGATATCCTTTCAAGAAATTAATAGCAATTAGAACTAATTGTGGTATGAGAATAAACAAGTTAACTTCCACACTTCAGTTGTGAGAACTCTTACATTTGTGAACTGGAATTCTTATAAGGATGAGGATTTTGAACTCTATCCTCTGGGTGATGGGGAGCCAGTGGAGCCGGGCGAGGATGGGGGTGATCGGGCTATGAAGCCTAGTGCGGGAGAGGACATGAGTTGCAGAGTTCTGAATAATCTACAGCTCCTGCAGAGAAGAATTGGGAAGGTTGACAATAGGGTCCGTCGATATGAAAAGTTTCCGATATCGATATATCGGTTTGCCCATATCGACATATACCGATATATCGATATCGCGGGATTTTTGTCCTGCGTATGCGCGCGCATTCCGGTGTGCGCACGCATTCAGATATTCAGATACCTTAACAAGGTAAGTTGAAAAAGTCCGCATTATACCGATATATAGCCGGACATGATATATCGATATTTGTGATATATCATTTTTCTCGATGCATCAAATTTTTTGACATATCGATATATTTTAAATTCCGATATGAAAATTATATCGGATATAACCAATATATCGATATATCCCCAGACCCTAGTTGACAGGCAATGAGTTGGAGTAGTCAAGCCTAGATGTAATGAATGCATGAATGAGGGTTTCAGTGGTTTGAGGGATGAGGCAGTGGTGGAACTGGATAATGTTGTGGAGGTGGGGGAAGACAGAGCTGGTCATGGCAAGGTTATGGGATAGAAGGGACTGTTGAGGGTCAAACAAGATGCCAGAGTTCCAAACTTGGTTAGTGAGATGGTGTGTACATCCATGGATGTTGATCCTGTCACTGCCTGAGGTGCAGAGGCACTGACGAAAGCCAATCAGGACGTCCTCAGTGCAAATGGTGCCAGTGGACAGGGAGAAGTTGATGAGGTCTGGGAATAAAGGAGTAAGAAGGTGGAGGTGGGAGGTAAGGAGAGGGATAGGGATGGGTACGAGGCAGAAGTTGGTCAGTTTGATGTAGGTTATAGCAGTGAGAGAGGAGGGGACAGGTTCAAACATGTGGAGGGAGGGATGGGTAAGGGCTGGGGTGTGAGGGGGAGATGGGGAAGGGGTAGTGGTCAGAAGGGTAGAGGCAGCTGAGTGGATCCTCTTGATTTTGGTGAGATTAGTGCGACAAAATCCACCTCTCTTTAGATGGACGTCCTTGTGTGCATTAAACAGCATTTCTATGGAGCAGTAATCCATTCCACAGCAAGTAGATGGAACACGGGCTGTCTCACAGGCTTTAGCTCACACTGCACTTCAGATGGTATCTGATCTAATTCCTGCTTCACCTTGAGATAGAGGTGCAGCATTACATCCATTGGCGTATAGGGATATGTTTTGTTTCTTACGGATTTAGAATCATAGAATCATAGAATCATAGAATTTTACGGCACAAAAGGAGGCCATTCGGCCCATCTAGTCTGTGCCGGCTCTTTGAAAAGAGCGATTCAATCCCACTGCCCTGCCCGCTCCCCATAGCCTAATAGACCTGTTCTCCCTAAATAAAGATCTAATTCCCTTTTAAAAGTTGTTATTGAATCAGCCTCCACCACCTTTTCAGGCAATGCATTCCAGATTCGAACAACTCGCTGAGTGAAAAAATTTCTCCTCAGCTCCCCTCTACTGCGCCTTGAAACTATTTTAAATCTGTGACCACGAATCACAGATTCACCCACGAGTGGAAATAGTTTTTCTCTATTTGCCCTGTCGAAACCCCTCATGATCTTATAAACCTCTATTAGGTCTCCCCTCAATCTTCTCTGCTCCAGAGAGAATAACCCTAGCCTATCTAGCCTCTCCTCATAGCTGAAGTCCCTCAATCCTGGCACCATCCTAGTAAATCTTCGTTGTACCCTTTCCAATGCCTTCACATCCTTTCTGTAGTGTGGTGACCAGAATTGAACACAGTATTCCAGCTGAGGCCTCACCAAAGTCCTATAGAGGTTAGTCAGCACTTCCTGACTTTTGTACTCTATACCCCTATTTATAAAGCCTAGTATCCCATATGCCTTCTTAACAGCCTTGTCTACCTGTCCTGCCACCTTCAACGAGTCACTAACACAAATCCCCAGGTCTCTCTGTTCCTTTACACCATTTAAAATTGTACTATCTAGCCTATATTGCCTCCCTTCATTTCTTCTCCCAAAATGCATCACCTCACACTTCTCTGCATTAAACTTCATCTGCCATGTGTCTGCCCACTTTACCAATTTGTCTATATCCTCTTGCAGATGGCTACTATCCTCCTCACTATTTACTATTCTCCCTAACTTAGTGTCATCTGCAAACTTGGAAACTGTACTCCGTACACCCAAGTCCAGATCATTGATGTAGATTACAAACAGCAATGGTCCCAAAACCGATCCCTGTGGCACACTACTGCTCACTTCCCTCCAATCTGAAAAACAGCCGCTCACTACAACTCTCTGCTTTCTGTCTCGCAGCCAGTTGTGGATCCACGCTGCCACTGTCCCTTTAATTTCATAAGTCTCTCATGTGGCACTTTGTCAAATGCCTTTTGAAAGTCCATGTAAACTACATCAACTGCGCTACCATTATCCACCCATTCCGTTACCTCATCAAAAAATTCTATCAGATTTGTAAGGCAAGATTTGCCTTTAACAAATCCATGTTGACTGTCCTTTATTAGCCTATATCTTTCTAAGTGAAGATCTACCTTGTCCCTGATTATGGACTCTAGAAGTTTGCCCACTACCGACGTTAGACTGACTGGTCTGTAGTTACCAGGCTTGTCCTTCTGCCCCTTTTTATACAAGGGAGTAACATTAGCTATCCTCCAGTCCTCTGGCACGACCCCTGTGTCCAAGGAAGATTGAAAGATCGTGGCCAGAGTCCCTGCTATTTGCTCCCGTGCCTCACTTAGTAACCTAGGGTGCATCCCATCCGGACCAGGTGACTTATCCACCTTGAGCGACGTCAACCTTTTTAGCACTTCCTCTCTGGTTATAATTATTCTATCCATTTCTCCTACCCTCTCCTCTAATACCATGGCATTGGCTGTATCCTTTTCTTTTGTGAAGACAGAGGCGAAGTACTTGGTTCAGCTATATGATGAACATTGTGTTTTCCTTTTTTTTTAAAACCACCTGTGAGCAACAGCCCAATGCTGTACCCCTCATCCAGGCGACTCCCTTCCTCTAGTCTCCATCTTGTCCATTCTGTGGAGTCCAGCAGCTCAGTGGTTAGAGCACTCACCTTACAAGCCCGAGACCTGTGTTCAAATCCAGGGAGGTCAGGGCAAAACCTTGGGCAAGTTTCCTTACTCCACATGCCTAATAGTAATCCCTCCCCAAAAATTGGCCATTTCAATCAACGACTGTTTGTGGGACACTGCTGTAAGCAATTGGCTGCTGCGTTTTGCCCACAAATATACAGTCAATTCACTGTACAGTATATTCTGTGAAGTGCTTTGATATGTCTAGAATCTATGAAAAGCGCTACATCAAATTCAAGGATTATTATTATTATTTTGGTTTCAAGTCAGTCCAACATCTCCTCACAGTTGGCTTTGGAGGAGAGAAAGGAGAAGGAGTAACTCTTCCTCCCTAACCCTAACCCATCCCACCTTTCCCTCCCTCTCCCCCCTTACCCTCTTTTCCCCCTTTCTCCCCTGGCCCCATTTTCGCGATTGTTTGTGGGGACACTGCTGTGCGCAATTTGGCTGCCGCGTTTCGCCCACAAGTGTACAGTTGACTTTCCTGCTTTTCTTCCCCCTGCCTTGACCCCTCCCCTTTTGCTTCTTTACCCCCTTTTGCCCCTAGTCCCACTTCCGTGACTGATTGTGGGACACTGCTGTGCGCAATTTGGCTGCCATGTTTCGCCCACTAATATAGTTACTTTTCCTACTATTCTTCATCCTGCCCTGATCCTTCCCACCCTGCTCTTGTCCTACCTGACTGTACAGCGCCTTGGGATGTCCTCTCGACGTGAAAGGCGCTATATAAATGTAAGTTTTGTTTGTTTGTTTGAGTGAGAGGGTTGGCAAAGGAGCTGTTTGGTGATGGAGAAGAGGAGCCTGGGGTTGTCCTTGGCCTCCAAGATTATCTAGCGGATGCGCGGGTGGCGCATAGATTTTGATGAAGTCCAGCCAAATCTGCTGATGGACCATTAAGTTAGATTTGTACCTTGAGGGAGCGGAGGTGGCTGGTGTACCATGGTAACTTCTATGAGCAGGAGGGGTTCAGGAAGTGAGAGAAGCAAGGACATCAAGAGTGGTGGAAAGGCAGTTGTGGAGGAGAATGGCCGAGGCGTATAGGTCATAGCAGGAGAGGCAACCAAGAGTGAGGGGGGCAGGCGGCAGAGGTCCAGGGGGGTGGGGAGGCTGGGGGGTGGGGAGGCTGTGGACTGTGGGCAGTGAGGCGGGGGGCAGGGAGTTGGGGGGCAGGGAGGCGGGGGGCAGGGTGGTTATTGGCTTAGCTGAACAGCAGGCTTAGTTATAGTACTGTCGGCAGCAGCACTTTATAAATTGGTCAACATGTTATTAATAAAGCCTGGGAGGTTGACATGTGTGTTCTAATAACAAGCTGATTCTCCCCTGTATGGTGATTGAGCCTCACAATGCAACCTCCCTCCCTCCAGGAGAACCCTAACCCTGCTCTTTTCCAATAGTATTACAGGATCTTCAACGCTTATCTGAAAAGCTAAAAAGGGACTTGGGTTTAGTGTTCCATTTGAAGAACAGCACCTCCAACAATGCAACCCAAACTCCCCCAGGATTGCCCTGGAATGCTAGGCTGAACTAACAACTCAAATTCATGATGTGTAGCTTGAATAATGATGAGATCAATAATAATAATTCTTACCTTTGATACCATGCCTGAATATGTTGTTGAGGCATCATAAAGCACTTCACAGGATATACTGCAGTTGTGTAATGGTGTATTTTGTTGGCAAAAGAAGGCAGCCAATTTATACACATTAACGTCCCTCAAATAGCAATCAACCAATTTTATTTGGGGGATTGTCGGTCAAGACGCTGGGAGAGAGAAATTCTCTTCTCTTCTCAAATAGTGCAGTGGGATCTTTATTCAGTATTCTATTTACTCAGTGGTAGAAAGGTTAAGAGCTATTTTTAAAATTGTGCATCCCATCCCATTAGAGTAGCCAACTGGTGTACTGCAAAACCACATTCCTGCCAACCACAATCTGTATCATATATCAGTCTGGGTGCTGGACCACAGCCCGTGTACTGTGGCTCAGTCTGTGGATTTAATTGATCGGGTATTTCTGCTGGAACAGAGAACTTTAGGGGGGTCCAATAAAGAACTTGCATACGTCACACAAGCAGCCTATTCGGCCCAATTGGTCTGTGATGGTGCTAATGAGCCTCACCCCTCTATTCCCCTCTCCTATACCCTTCCATTTAAGCTTTCTGTGACGCTATTCTGTATGGGGAAGGTGGCACTATATAAATGCAAGTTGTTGTTGTTGTCTAGTCCCTTCTCTGTCATGTATGTATCATTGTTGCATGGTTACATATCACTGAGTAATTATTGGAAGTCACACAGCAAAGCCAAGTCGCTTTGCTAGTCCAGTCAGTGACCCTGACGATATTCAAATAACTGCGAGTTTAAATAACTGGCCCACTGCCAACGATGACCATACCACAGTGACATTCAATCCATCCTAGCAAACAGCTTAAGCACATCACAAACCCCTTGTATAGAACTTGAAATGGACAAGCTAAGGATATGGGAGTTCAACTTAGTGACAAATCTGGAGGAGCACAAATGAAGTATAAATCAATCAAGGTCAGTTTATCTCTCGGTTTAAGTGATTGAGGGATACAATTTACAGGTGAATCAAAGGTTAGGAACATAGAAATAGGTGTAGGCTATTAGGAACTATTAACCTCCATCTTGAATATTTGAATTAATTCAGCATTCACAGGCTTTTGGGGGAAGAGTGTTCCTGATTTGTACAGGTCTAGGTTCAAACAAACACTAACCTTAAGAAGCAGCAGCCTGTTCTAACTACAATTGATGAGGTTCTGACATGTCAAATGTGCCTTGTAATTCTGTCTTGTATCTCCATCACCCAGCTCCCAGCAATCTAATTACAGTATTAGAAGTCTAATACAACTCAAACGTACAAAATATCTACATTACTGTCCTCCTCCCATTATGGCATCAAGATGTTTATTAAACACATCCACTCTCCTAGCCACATCGACTCTTCCTGTAAACATTCCAGTTGTTCACTCCCCTCTGTAGATAGAAATATTTCCTGTCTCTCCTGAAATTGCCCTTTAAACCTAGAGTACAGAAGAATTAGGGGGGATCTTATTGAAACATATAAGATTCTTAAAGGGCTAGATAAAGTAAACACTGAGGGACTGTTTCCCTTGGTAGGAGAATCTATAACCAGGGGTCACAGTCTTAAAATTAAGGGTCAGCCTTTCAGAACATTGTTGAGGAAATATTTCTTCACTCAGAGGGTAGAGAATTTATGGAATTCACTACCCCAGAAGGCTGTAGATGCTCAGTCCTTGAACATTTTCAAGGCTGAGACTGATAGATTTTTGAAAAATAGAGGGATTAGGGGATATGGGGATAGGGCAGGTAATCAGAGTTAGGTGAGAAGATCAGCCATGATCTTATTGAATGGCGGAGCAGGCTCAAGGGGCCGAATGGCCTACTCCTGCTCCTAATTCTTATGTTCTTATGTTCTTAAAACAACAACAACAACAACAGGATTGTTTGTTATCCAAACAGTGCCTTGTGAAGCTTTGAATCATTTCAACACTGCAGACACTGTATCAAAGGTAATGATTATTATTACTGTAGCCCTTCATCTAACATTGAGGATCATTCTTTCATGTGAGATGTTCAACTGAGGTCACATCTAATAATAATAATCCTTGCATTTGATACAGAGCTTTTCACATTTTCTTGATGTCTCAAAGCGCTTCACAGAATATACTGTAAAGTTAATTGACTGTATTTGTGGGTGAAACGCAGGCATCCAATTGTGCACAGCAGTCCTATAAACAGTCGTGGATTTAAATAACCAATTTATTATAGTTTTTTTTTCAAGTGATTATTATCAGGCATGTGGAGTAAGGAAACTTTCCCAAGGTTTCGCCCTACCTGGACCACATTTGCCCACAAACGTACAGACAATTCCCTTTACACTGTGAAGCACTTTGAGACATCTAGAAAACCTGAAAGATGCTATATCAAATGCAAGAATTACTGTTATTACTAATTGAACCCAGGTCTCTCGCTTGCAAGACCTCTAATCACTGAGCTACAAGACATCTGCCCGTTCTTTAGGTAGATGTTAAAGATCTAACAAAATTACTTTAAAAGTGAAGGGAGTACCCTTTGTGTCCTAATCAATAATCCTCATGATGATGTATCTTTGTGGGAGTTTTTCTGTGCTTAGGCACAACATTTCCCCACAAAAATGTCACTAATTGTGATAGAAATTGAGGCTTTAAGAATTCTGACTTTGTAGGAGCTATAAAAAAGCAAATTAATTCATCCATTCAGTACTCCAAGTGCAGTTGGAACAATTGTTAATAAGACTTTATGCAAAACAAAAACTTCCTGGTGCCTGTCCTAACATTGCCTTTACTACCCTGAACCTGTGGCTTTGGGTTCTGCTGCCTCAGTGGGTCTGAAATAATTGTTCTGGGTTTCCTTTCTCACTCACATTTGAACCTTATCGGGTCTCCTCTGAGTTTCATTTCCGAATTGAGAAACTCACAGCTTATCTAGCTGTTGCTTACAGCTTTTTTCTCCAGCACAGGGAGTTCCTGCTGGCCAACAATAACATTGGTTATTCACTTCATGGCTGTTTGTGGGACATAGTTTTGTGCAAATCCGCTGCCATCATTGCACTTTGCACTTAATCCTGTCATTCTCTCAGCAGGAAAGAAAATTTATATTTGCTGCTCTGTAATTTATGTCAAAATTTCAATCATAAACCATGCCCTTTCCCCCTCTCCTGCAGCGCGATCCATCCCAACTGGCTGGTAATCCCATGGTAAAGTCATTAATAATAATTAATAACCACCTCACATGTCAGGAGAACCTCTCAAAGCACTTGACAGGATTTACTGCAAAGTGTAGTCTGTTTTGTAAGTCAATTACTTGTGATGCACTCAACAACAAGAAAACTTGCATTTATGAGGCAGTGTTCAGGTTGAGTAGAGTCTCAGAGCACTGAGCATGTCTCCTCCAGCCACACAGTTTGACCCAACTCCATTCACACTCTCCTCCCATTTAACCCTGACCTCTCAGTTGCAGGCTTCTTTCATAAACAACATCAAAACAATACCATCATAGACTGGATAAATAATAATTATCCTTGCCTTTGATATAGTGCCTGACCATCGTTGCGATGTCTCAAATCTCTTCACTGGCTACACTCTAAAGGGACTATGTAGTCTGTGGGCGAAAAGCAGCAGCCAGTATATACACAGCAAAACCAGTCCAGCTAACACAGCCTTCACACTGTGATTTATGTCAATATACATCAGTATCCATGGTAATTTGTGGTATTCTACCCTTTATGCCCAATCCAGTTTGTTTATGTCAATGGGGAAAGCAACATTAACGACCGTGGGGCCACTATCTCTATGGTCTGAGAAACATGGTCCTCTCTCCACACCAGGCCAGTGGGGAACGATACCCCAATTGCATCCTCAAGAAGGTAAGCTTTGTAACACTTGTCTTCCTGTCACCCCCATCCATCCCCCATCCTCCCAGCAGAGCACCTCAGGCAGAGAAAGACCCCTCTTTTGCTCCATACATACCATCTCTATATCATGCCATCTCCATCCACATCACCTCCATCCTTGCCATCTCCATACAATCCCCATACCATGCCAACTCCCTCACCTAGTCCTTCCCACCATTGATGGTTGGGCCTTCAGCCATTCTGCCCACATCCTTTGGAACTCCATCCCACAGTCTCTTTGTCTTCTCCTCAAGTCTCCATGCCTTGTCTCCTTTAAAGCCCATTTCAAGACCTTGCATTTTGACCGGGCCTTCAGCATCCTCCTACCCCATATCTCCCCTGTCCTCCACCACTCCTGATCCCAACTCCCTGCTCAGGACCAAATCCCTGACTGTCTAAGTGCCTTGGGACGTATTCCCAACAGGAAAGGCACTGTTTGAATGTAATTTGTTGTTGTTGTTACCCTCTCAACTCTGGAATTCCCTCTACACCAGGCACTTACCAATTTGAAATTCAGCGTGTTGGTGTCATCCTCTGGAAGTGGCAGGAATACAGCCAGGGCCACGCAGTTGGCAAAGATGGTGATGAGGATGATAATTTCAAAGGGCTTACGAAACAAGTTAAGGGCATTAAACTGACATTATGGGGAAAGGAGGGAGGAAAAGTTTGATGCTAGCATGGGTTGGGAGGAGAGGGAAAAGGGTGGGAGGCAGGGATGGGGGTGAGTGTGGGGTGGATAGCACTGACACCTAGGGCTGAAGACACACTGATAGTGCTCTGGGACTGTACCCCAATGTGAAAGGTGCTCTATAAATGTAATTTTGTTGTTATTGTTGTTATTGTATATAAATGCAAGTTGTTGTTGAAAGAGAAAGGTCTTTGATGGATTTTAAACTAGAGCGGGTGATGTGGAGTAAGATAGTTCCAGAGAGAAGGGGGCAAAAGTGACTGAGAGTTTGGAAGCCAATGGTGGATGGAGCAGCAGAGAGTAGGACTAATAGGGTTACAGTAGATCACAGAGACAGGTTTGGGCCATGGAAGCATTTGAAAATCGGGAAGAGGATCTTATAGTTGTCCATCTGGGAGATTGAGGAGCCAGTGGAATCGGGCAAGGATGGGGGTGATGGGATCTCGGAGTCCATGTAGGGAGAGGACTTGGGCTACAGAGTAATGGATGCTCCATTAATTCCTAGGCACCTCCCTACCTCACTCCCCAATCCACCACCCAGCGCCTCCACTTGACTGGAACCAGCCTCTTGCTCATGCCTCACACCCTCCACTCTACCATCGGAGGTTGTGCTTTCAACCACTACACCCCAATCCCTCCGCCTTGCTCCCTCTCTTCCCCTTTTCAGGTCCTGACTGAAAAACTTTGACTGTGCTTATGGCCACCTCCCCCCACCCCCATCCACCAGCTTGGAGTCAGGCTCCTCAACTGTTAAGATCACTGAGATGCTACCCAGCAAGTTGTTGTTGTTGTTGTATGAACTGGTGGAGCTGACGAGGCTATTGAACAGGGCATTGGAGATGTTGAGTCTCAAGATGACAAAGGCGTTGGTGAAGGTTTGGGCTCAGTTGAGTCTGAGGGAGTGTCAGAGTTGAGTAGTGGAGATGGAAGAAAGTGACATTGGTCAGGAAGTGTTTTAAGAATGCTGTAGGTTGAACCCAATACTGTTCTGCACACGCTCTGTCAGTTAGACTGAAGAACCAGGGAATTCACTACATCATTCGCTCAGGTGAGGATGGTTTGGCATTGGTGTGAGACCGACATGTGGAAATGGACGGACATAGAGTATAGTACGGAGGATCTATGTACGTGTATGTGTAAATGTACGTGTGTGCATATATGACGGGGGTGCGGGTGAGAATTATACAAAACGAGTTTTCACCTTTGAGAATTGTCTCTCTCTCCTATTTCTCCCTCTTCTGTCTGATTATCATAGCTGGCTAATTTCTCAGTTCGTCTCAATCATTTTTCTCTCTCTGATTCCTCACCGATTTCATGCTCACATTGATTTTTCCCTCTTTCTATGAATTCTCATTGTCTCCCACTGATTTCTGATTTTCTCACACTGATGTCTCTCTCTCTGGTTTATCAGTCACTTATATTGATTTCTTCCTCTTTAACTTCTTATTTCTCCCACTGACTTCACATTCTCTCACGGTCATTACTGTCTCCGATTGTCTGAATAAAGAACATAAGAACATAAGAAATGCTAGGCGAAGACCATCTAGTTCAAGTTCCACTTTCCTGGTATGTACATATGTCCTGAACTATCTATTTACTGTATCCCATAATGTTATTTACATTCTCATTCTCTCACACTGAGCCCTCTCTCTCTCTTGTCTGAATTCTCATTGTGTCACACTGACTTCTCTGAATTCTTATTTTCTCACACTGATTTCTCTCTCTCTCTCTGATCACAGTGTAAAGGATATTTCCATTCCACGATGTTGATGCACGTTTTCCTGACCGGGTTCTTGAGGTTGAGGCAGAAGAGGGATCTGGCAGGTCTTGGGAGGGCCGGAGTCACAGGTTTTTTGAATTTCTTGCTGTCTTGACGTTTCTTCAGTGAGGGATCAGCATTGTCCACTGCGTTGGGTTCCATCTTTCCTCCGATCCAGCTCTGCCTTCCTCAGCCCCGGTCCGAGCGAGCTCTCGAGCTTCCGAGCTCCGGCACAGCCCCAGGCGATCTGCTGAGTTGCGCTTCTCCCTGTGCAGAAATACCAGCAGGCGGCAGGCAGGCAGTTGGGTTAAAATTAGAGTCAACTCGAACCAGGACAGAATGCAGTAACTTCCAACAGCTGTTCCTAATCGCGCAGCTCAGAGCCTGAGCAAAGCAACAGAGAGAAATAGTAGAAAAAGAAAACAGAGTGTAAGCAAATAAGCAACACACTGAGTGACAGATGTAAAGACACCCATCCAATTATATATTTGGAAAAGAGAAGGGAGTTTTCCTAGTTTCCTGGCCCACAATCCTCAAGATAAAATCAGTCATTCACTTTGTGGCTTTCTTGTGGGCATTGCTGTGTGCAAATTGGGCTGTTGTGTTCAACTATAAAATATACATATAGAAGTCACTACAATTTACAGTAAATCCTGTAACACAGTGGTTCCCAAACTGCAGCGCATGCCTCCGTTGGCTGGAGGGCAGAACTTTAGAGTCTCAAGCCCCTGAGTGCGCGTGGAGCCAAGGCGGAGCTGAGGACCCAATTGTATGGAGCTGAGTGTGAAGGTTGGGGGTGGGGGGGGGTGCACAATGAAAACATTGCTGAGTTATGGTGGGGCGCTAGTATTCAAAGTTTGGAAGCCACTGTCCCAGTGTGAGTTATCCAAACCTGTTGCCATGGATTTGAACTTGGCAGGAGGAAGTGATGTCATGGAGGAGGAACTTGGTGGCAAAATCAAAGCCCAAAATGGCAGCTCCTCCTCCTGCTGATCATGGCTGTACAGTATTTATATAGCAAGGGATAAAGCTTGTCACTCCCTTTGATGGTTATTGGTGATCAGCCCTGTGTTAAAGGGACCTAACAAGGGCTGCACTGCAAACAGCTTGATAGGAGTTTGTGATAATTGGGTGCAAATATAGAATCATAGAATCTTACGGCACAAAAGGAGGCCATTCGGCCCATCGAGTCTATGCCGGCTCTTTAAAAAGAGCAATTTAATCCCACTCCTCAGCTCTCTCCCCATAACCTCGCAAACCCATCCTCCCCAAATAAATATCTACCTCTCTTTTAAAAGTTGTTATCAAATCGGCCTCCACCACCTTTTCAGACAATGCATTCCAGGTTTGAACAACTCGCTGAGTGAAAACATTTCTCCTCATCTCCCCTCTGCTTTTTTTTAAAACCATTTTAAATCTGTGACCTCGAGTCACTGATACTCCCACCACTGGAAACACTGGAAACAGTTTTTCCCTATCTACTTTGTCGAATGCCCTCATGATCTTAAAACCTTATAAAGCTGGAGTTTGGTAGTATGACAGGAAAGTATAGAGAAGGTGAACGTGCAGAGATAGATTCTCTTCCTCTATGATAGTGTAAGGAGGTTTAAGCAGGTATTTAGTTTGAAGGGAATTTGTGTTCAAATCCCTCCACTCCTCTGCACCCCCCTACCTCTCTGACCTCCTCTCTGCTCAAACCAGCTCCCGTTGCCTTCACTCCACTAGGCCTCCCTCATGTCCCCCGAATCCTCCGCTCCACTCTCGGTGGCCGTGCCTTCAGCCACTATGCCCCGAGGCTCTGGAATTCCCTTCCTCACTACCTTCACTTTGCCCCCTCTTTTCTCAGTTTCAGGTCCCAGCTGAAGACCTTTCTCTTCGACCGCGCCTTTGGTCACCTTTCTCCCCCCTGCCCCTGGCTCTGTCCCGGGATCTGCTATTGTGAAGCGCTCTGAGATGCTGTCCGGCGTGGAGGGCACTGTACAAATCAAAGTTGTTGCTGTTGTTGTTGTTGTTTGTTTTTGTATGTGCGAGGCTGAGATACGGTTGCCAGGGGAGTTGTGGAGTTCTTTTTCCTTGGTTAAGGACCATTTTTTGGCCAATCATGGAAAAACAGGTTACAGGGAGAGCAGAGGGACTAGGAGGAGGAGCAGCAGCCCCGAGGAAGGAGAATTGAGAGAGAAACGGAGTGAAAACTCCAGCAGCAGGCGAGTGCAGAGTAGAAGTGCTCTTGGAACGGAGAGGGAGAGGGGAGAGCGGCTGGAGGAGAGATCAGGGAGGGGAGAAAGGTGAAAGGGGGAGAAGTAAAAAAGGGAGGGGAGAAAATAGTAGGGAGGAAATAGTGGGGAGTAGGAATAAAGTAGCAGGGGAGGAGATGGAGATGGAGCCCAGAGCGGAGAAGGGTGGCGATAAGTCCCGCAGGTAAGTCCCATATCAGCGGGTGGGGGGGGGGGGGGGGGGGGGGGGTGGAGCCCGTGAGGCCGCGGGGGAAATCCCAAGGATTTCACGGGGGGAACCTGAGAGGCAGCACAGGATGGAGCGGCGGCTGCAGGAGAGAGAAGGGAGAGCGGGGAACATGGAGCCAGGAAGGCAGAGAGGAGAAACCGGAGAGGGGGCAACCGGCGGGAACAGAGGGGGGAGGGGCCAGCACCGAGCCCAGCAGAGGGGGAGGAGCCAGCACCGAGCCCAGCAGAGGGGGAGGAGCCAGCACCGAGCCCAGCAGAGGGGGAGGAGCCAGCACCGAGCCCAGCAGAGGGGGAGGAGCCAGCACCGAGCCCAGCAGAGGGGGAGGAGCCAGCACCGAGCCCAGCAGAGGGGGAGGGGCCAGAACCGAGCCCAGCAGAGGGGGGAGGAGCCAGCACCGAGCCCAGCAGAGGGGGGAGGAGCCAGCATTGAGCCCAGCAGAAGGGGGGGGAGGAGCCAGTGTCCGGGCAGGGCCGGGGGGAGGGGGAGGAGCCAGTGTCCGGGGGCGGCCGGGGGGAGGGGGAGGAGCCAGCATTGAGCCCAGCAGAAGGGGGGGGAGGAGCCAGTGTCCGGGCAGGGCCGGGGGGAGGGGGAGGAGCCAGTGTCCGGGGGCGGCCGGGGGGAGGGGGAGGAGCCAGTGTCCGGGCGAGGGGAGGGGCCAGTGTCCGGGGGCAGCTGAGGGGAGGGGGAGGAGCCAGTGTCTGGGCGTGGCTGAGGGGAGGGGGAGGAGCCAGTGTCTGGGCGTGGCTGAGGGGAGGGGGAGGAGCCAGTGTCTGGGCGTGGCTGAGGGGAGAGGGAGGAGCCAGTGTCTGGGCGTGGCTGAGGGGAGGGGGAGGAGCCAGTGTCTGGGCGTGGCTGAGGGGAGGGGGAGGAGCCAGTGTCTGGGCGTGGCTGAGGGGAGAGGGAGGAGCCAGTGTCTGGGCGTGGCTGAGGGGAGGGGGAGGAGCCAGTGTCCGGGTGCGGCTGAGGAGCTGCTGCTGAGGGAGAGAAACTGACTGGGAAAGGGGCGGGGCTACGGTGGACCAACCCCCCGGAAATGACGAGAGAGGGACAGGAGAAGACCGGAGAGGGAGCTCCGGAAGCTGCAGCTCCCCCTAGAGGTGAGGAGGCGACCATCAGCTTGGGGAGCCCCAGCACTGAACTAAAAGACCTGGAAGGATTATCACCCACACAAAGTGTCGCCACCGATTGTCCAAGGTCACGTGATATCCGCCATTTTGGTTGGTCCTCGACGCGGTTCATCTCACCTCATGAAGGTACATTCTCAGTTTACATTCACTGTTTTTGTGTAATGATCCAGATACATAAGCGATGGAGAGAAGGGAGACAGGAAGCGACAAGGTGGAAACCCCCCCCCCACCCCCCAAAAGAGACTGTTAAAGGAGGTAGCTCCAACACAAAGACTAAAGGAAACAGAAGATTGGGGGAAATTCCAGTATCGACAACACGGGAACAGGAAGGAAGGAAGACAGCGAGTCCAGCTAGCGACCCCAAAGGTAGTGGGAGAAGACTGGAGCAGCTCGAAGGCAAAGGAAAGAGCGTAAGTATGGTAATGTAAATGGCACTGAAGATAGGTATCCTGAATGTGCACAGTGTGTGTAAAAACAAACAAAAAAAAACACAGCTGTGTGCCAAAGCTTCAGTACCTGTCTAGGGTAAAGCCCAATATTCTGTTCCTGCAGCAGTGCTGGATCCCGCACTCCAACAGTTACAGAACCTGGTCCAAGTGGTAGGACCCCTACCGATCCTCTGTATGGTCCAGGGTTAACAACAGCAGCAACTCTGGTGTAGCAGTCCTACTGCGAGGAAAGAACCTCACCATTACTGACCATAAGGAGGTGATGGGTGGGAGACTCCTTGTTGTGGACGTCATCTACAATGAAGCTCTGAACAGGCTGATCAACGTGTACGCCCTGAGAGGGAGGCCATTTTCCAGATGATGCCTTCTTGGCTGGTCACATCCAGACCAGTCATCTTAGGGGGAGATTTTTATTGCATACTGGAGAGAGATGGGAGATTGAGCAGATCTGATGGAAAGTAGATGCTTCGTCCAGGCTGCTCTAAAGATTGATTGCAGACAAGCAGATGTGAGACATTTTCAATGCTCCAGCAGATGGGGCCCCCAAGCGATTCATCTTTTCTGGACCCGATAGGTCAGTCTTCTCATGGATAGACTTCCTTTTCTGTTCGAGAGGCCTAGAAGTGGAAAGTACTAATGTTCAGCCAGCGTTCTTTACAGACCATCACCTCCTGCTGACAAACTTGCAAGTTCGTGAAAGCAGGTGGACAGGTCGGGGAACGTGGAAGCTGAACATGAAATTCAGCTCCTTCCCACTCGCAATCTGACCTCTCCATCCACTGTCTCCTACACTGCTCCAAAGAACCACAGCGCAAGCTCGAGGAACAGCACCTTATCCATCTGCTAGAGACCTTACAGCCCTCTGGCCTTCATATTGATTTCAACAATTTCAGGCCATTATAGCTCACCTCCACCCTCTTCTGCGACCATCTGATCTGCCTGTTATTTGGCAATTTCATCCCCTCTTTGTTTGTTTTAACGTTATTAACATCTCTGCAGTTTTGTTGCAACTTTTGTTTCTCAACATTAAGACCTCTTTAACCCATCATCTCCTGGCCTCTACCCCATTTTCCCCTTTGTCTTCTTTGCCCTGCCTCTCCCTCCCAACATACCCTACTTCTGATGAAGGGTCATGGACCTGAAACATTGATTCACTTTTCCTTTCCTCATAGATGCTGCCTGACCTGTGAGAAATTCAGCAACTTCAGTTTTTGTTTCAGATTTCCACCATCTGCAGTATTTTGTGTTTTTGTCAGTCTGTCAGTCAGATTGCAGTTGCCTTGGGTCAGTCTCCGCCAGGAACAGGTTGAAGCTGCACGGCTGGTTGCTAACAACTGGCAATGTGTAGCTGTCAAGAGTCGGTCTCTGTCGGGGCTGGGTGAGTGTAGCTGCCACAAGTCGATTTCTGTATAGACTGGGTTAGTGCAGTGATCGAGGTGGTTTAACAACAACAACAACTTCAATTTATATAGCGCCCTCCTCGCTGGACGGTGTCTCAGAGCGCTTTAAACACAGATTAGACACAGATGGGATCATAGTTTAGACACAGATGGGATCACGGTTGGGGTTGCTGACTTGGCTGAGTTGGTTCGGGCCCTTGAATGGGTGGTTGAGTCAGTTCAGGGCTGAAAGTCTGCACTTATCCTTTGGGTGGACTGTAAATCATGTGCAATGGTGTTTCTCTGTGGTGGTGAAGGGAAAGAGTCCGAACTTTGGGTATTGGGAGCCGTGTGGGATCATTGTGTTACTAGTTTCACTGATCTTTGTGAGATTATACAATTTGTTGTATTTGTTGGGATTTCCGATCCCGAGAATTCAAAATATAACCCAATCAACCTTATTGGTATAAGTAGGTTTTAAATATAAGTAGGTTTTAATTATAAGGTATAGGATATACAATGATCAAATCAATGGTTAATGTATTAATCAAATAACAGTATCGAGTACTAGTATTTAATACTACTAAGGGTAATGATTCCTTAACAAATAAATCAAAACAAACCGAGAATACAAGGATATACTACCAGTTTTCACACTGCACTCCGCTGAGAAGTCATGAGTAGCTCCGTCGTGTACTCACGGCTGGATTCACTCCTAACTTGGCGCGCTCCCAGCTCCTTCTAACAACAACAACAACAACAATTTACATTTATAGAGCTCCTTTCACGTCGGGAGGACGTCCCAAGGCGCTGAACAGGAGGCGTGTGACCCGAGCTGGGAGGGTAGTGTTTGGGAAGGGGTGAAACACGAAGGGGAGGTAAAAGAGTTCGGGGTGGAACAAAAGGCACGATCGAAGAGGAAAGTCTTCAAACCGGCCTTGAAAGAGGAAAGGGAAGAGACGAAACGGAGGGATTGAGGGATGGCATTCCATAAGGTGGGAGCGGAGAAACTGAAGGCCCGGCCTCCGATGGTGGGGCGGTTCGGGCGGGGGGCTTGGAGCAGGCCAAGTCCTGTTGAACGGAGGGTCCGGGTGGGCGTGTAAGGGGAGAGTAGATCGGTTAAGTAGGATGGGGCAAGGCCGTGTAAGGCCTTGTAGGTGAGGACGAGGATCTTAAACTTGATCCTCTGGAGGATGGGAAGCCAGTGGAGACGGGCGAGGGTGGGGGTTATGTGTTCGCGGAGGCGGGTGCGGGATATTTGTACTCCAACCCTCGCTTGCTCAGGCTTCTCCAATTATACATTTCTCTCCCTGTACCTCGATCCCTACTAATTGGGTCCTAATCTATCTTGTATCCTTTGCTTCCTTGACCTGTCCAATTAAAAATGATTTATTATACTTAGCTGTCTATTGTATCTTAGCCAGATGATGGAATCCTATCCTTATCTCTCGATGCTAGGTACGGTTCAGGGTCTCCCTTACTCCTAACTCATGTCGTCATCCACCCACTTGTACCTGATCCACATAATCAGGCCTCATCATCTGACTCCCTGGCTAACCTGTTTATCTATTGATAAGGTCCTGTCGGTATTGGATGGTCCCAGTCCCTGTTTCTCCAGAATCTGTCCTTTTGCCCCAGCCGTGGTCAGAGTCCCATACTTCAGTCATTCTCTGCAGAATAACCTGAACCCGGATGCCCACATATGTTTTCAATCAATTTTTGTGGTTTGACTAACATTAAGTGTTACCATTAAAAATGTAAGACATATACATATACAGTACATTCATTTAGATACAAATATTCAGAGTATAAAAGTATTAAGGTATACAGATTTATATAAAATCAGAGAATCATAAAATACATGTGTAAACCTTTGTATCCCAACAGTCCCCATCTTGAGGGTGAGAGACCAGAATGGACTGAAACCCTCACTTCCGCGGGTTTATCTCTGGTGTCCGTATGTATGGTAAACACAGGGTGTGGACTAACTAAATGTTGACCGAAAAATTGATTGTTGGATCCTTGTTCCACAACCCTCAATTTTCACCATGCAATGATGACCAGAATAGAAACAAATATTTGTACAAAAATAAACAAGTACGAGGCAAACCGAGCTATGGGATGCTCACCAGCGTTGTACACTGTCTCCCACTAACTATGGTCGCCTAGGTGCGCTACGGCTGCATCTATCTTTCTATTGGCTTGTTGAAGGTGCACCAAGTGCACTTGGGATGTATGTGCTCTGTCTATTATTGCCCTCATGGTGAGAGAGAGAGGTGGGATATAATGTCCATACGGTATTACGGCTGTTTTCGCCACCCCAATGGGTACCGTAGCATTATATTCCGCCTCCTCTACCACATGCTCCCTTACTGGTCACATAGTTACCTTACCGATAGAGGTTACTAGCTTAGGTACAAAACAGAAGGAATTGCGTAAGTCTGGCTGTCTATTTCTGTGTTGTTGACCACTATTGTCTGTTCCGTCATTGTAAGGCAAAATTCTCCCCATCCTTTATATGCGACATTAGTTCCCTGTATTCGTGGTGTAACTCGGATTGGACACCAGGGGTCAGAATCTCCCATTGTGAACCCACATGCCGTTGTCTTGGAAGGGAAGGGGCTGGTGGAGCAAAACCAAACCTCCTTTACCTTATTGCAACTGGAACAGTCAATTGTATGCCATGATTCCTTTTTCTTGTTACACAATAGGACTGGGGGGGTGGCCCACATTTACTTTGAGCACCCCATCTTCAATAGACTTTACGCAGTCGTCGGTGGGACATCATCGGGTATTTGAGGAATAACTAATAACACTGGCAAAATGCGCAGTTTCCTTAAGTCATTTTGTTTTGACAATGTTTGCACCAGATAGGTCCTTCTCAATTCCCTGGTCCGTCTTATGTCAGGTACAAAACCATTTGGGAGCCATGACATAATTTGTTCTCGCAGCAGGTATTTTTCACGCTTCTATATCATTTAACTCCTGACGGTAATGATCAATCAGGTATGAGCCTAGCATGCTGCAGGCTATTGCTTTTGTCAGTGTCTAATTGGTCACTTCATCATTGTTAACCTGGATCAGGTTATTGATGGATTTGTTTATTTTCCCCAATAATTGAGTTATCTCTAATATGGAATCCAGAGTGAGGACATTCTCTGAGATAAGACCCTCTGTATTTTGTCCCTTTAAGGACAGAATATTTTTAAATTGGGATCTCATCTTTTCCCGGTGTCCATAATTGTTTTGATATCCACCCTGTTCCATGCTGCGGTTATACTTGTGGCACCAATGCCCACCCATTTGGCAACATCCCTCTTATGCCTTGCGGATGTGAGTGACCCGGAATAATCTCCCAATGCCACTCCTTTATTCCTGTTGGCAAACTCGGTGAATATTTCCTCCTGTAGGGCGTGATAGTACGTTTGGAACTTAGTGTTGCATAAACCAAGTGGTAAGCTCAGGTCGAAATGTAGCATTATTGGTACACGTTGGTGTACATTGTCTCAAACATTTGTTCTACTATCAGGCCGTTAGTTGGGGCCTCCTTAACCTCGGGACACCTAATTTCCAGTACTTCATGAGGTATTACTTTAACCAACACCATCCTGTACGCATACCAATATGCCCCCTCAGGATCATAGACTGAACAGTTATAGTATCCCTGGTGTCAGTGAAATACATAAGGGAAAATTAAATCTCTTTATCTGGTTGTATTTGTTTCTCTGTGTTGACCCAACATAGGAACACCCCACATATCAATTGGCGCCTCTTCAAATTTCTGATGATCAGTTTGAAAAAATACAATTGTTACAACGTCCGTTGATCCAATAACACACATTATTGTTAACGGGAGTCCCAGTTCCACTTCTACCGTCTGGAACATCAGCATCTGCCATGGCGGCCCGATGTGTCTGCCTTTCTCAATACTCTGTATCCTCGTCTGTGCTGCGATGGAGGTTCATATGCTGATTTTCCTTGCTTTGCCCCCACCGAGACCATGTCATTCCTCCGTATGTGCCTTCTCTGGTATCCTGGCACCCCTGATCAGTCCAATTATCAACCCTGCAATTACGTACACCACAGTGTTGTTCATTCTCCCGATCATCCCAGCTTCCTGTGGATACAAGCGTAGTGTATGCCATTTATCAGTTTGATTTGATACTTTCAGCACCTTGAACTGGTTTATGTGATGCCACCATGTGTTCTTTGTTTTATTCCCAGTGAATTATATTAGGTACACTGAGGGGCTGGCCTTATCAATTATTGGAAATGGTCCTTTCCATTTTGGGGTAAAGGAGTGTTCCTTTTTCCCATAATCCAATACCATCACTGCTTGTCCAATCTCATATTCTTGAGCCCTGACCCCTTTATCGAAATAGGTTCTCATTTGTTGGCACATTTTACTGGTTGTCTTTGCTACAAATTCATTTGTTATCTGTATTTGTGACATCATCTGCTTTTCCCAGCAATCAACAGATGCCCCTTGAAGATTGGGGTTACCCTCTATAGTGGCTCCTGCCATAAACAGATGTCCTGGCATTCTCATTATCCGCCCGGTCATGGCCTGGTAGGGAGATATCCCAGTGGTTGAGTGTGGTGTCAATTGTATTGCCATAAGCACGTGGGGAGCATCTCTACCCATTGAGCGGGGTGGTCTGCACAATATTTCCCTAAAATAGTTTTTAAGGTTCGGTTACTTTGTTCCACAATACCAAATGATTGTGGGTGAAATGACATGTGTAATTTTTGTTTAATATCCATCATTTCCAAGGTGTGGAGAATATTTTCGCTGTAAAGTGAGTCCCTTGGTCACTGTCCAATCTGATTGGTATTCCCCATCTGCAGACTACCTCGCTCAATATTGGAGAATTAGTAGTAAAGGTGCCTTTCCGTATCACCTGTTGTTTTATCAAAGAGGCAATAGTCTTTGTAACAAATGGATGGCTTTCCCGGGGTATAGAGTATTGTTTCACCGGTACATGGGCCGGTCCATTGACACACTCAATCTCCGACAATCTACCACAGTCAAATTTGTGAGCAGCAATTGCTCCGCGGTTATCATCCAAAAATTTTTGGATCACCGGGTCTGCATTTTCCAGCGTCTCATACTCAGTATCGGTTTTGATAGCTGAAAGTGAGAATACGTCTGAAACCACACAGATCTTTTTAGAGGGTTGTTTGAGCCCTCACGGTATCCATAAGCATAAATTTGAATAATCCACCCTCACACCATAATCTGCCAGTACATCCGAACCTAAAATCCCTGCCTTTCCTCTTAAAGGGATGGCCATGGGGTTTTTTACTTCAAGAGCCACTCCTCCCAGTTTTATTTCAGTTGGCGAGAGAGTGACCCCTTGTTTTGAGGAGCCCTCAAATCCTTGTACAAGCATGGGTTCATTCGTAGCCCCTATGAATGTTTCTGGGTTTTTAGCGTGAAAGCATGTTAATCAAGCCTCTGTATCGATCAGCATAGATTGTTCAGCTCCCCCTGCTATGCTAACGGATACAAAAGGTCTATTTTCTATGGGTTGTTCATAAGTTGATCTGATGCGCGAGTGTCGTTATTAGCCTCATCGGACCTGGCTAAGGCGACTGTAACCTGTCAATTAAAAAATTTGTCCTCATCCACCTCGACTATCTCAGCCATAGGTGGCGCAGTCGCCTTGGATCTATACTGAGAGTCACTGCCATGTCTATTATCTTTCCCGACTTGAGTTGCCCTGTGAGTATTTTGAAAGGTGTTTAGAACTGACATAACCCTCTCGTATACATCGTGTTCCCTCACGGGTCCCTTGTCGGCTCGCGGACTAGGCTGAGCGGGGGTACTTTTGTCCATTTTAGCTTTTTCCACCTTCTCTCTCTTCCTACAATCTTTAACCCAGTGACCGTTTCTACCACAAAAGCATGCAGGGCTATATTTCTTATCCTTGTTAGTTTTGTTAGCTGGCGCCCACTTCTTCTGACCTGTCTCATTCCAGTTTTTGCTTGTGTTATTTCTATCTTTATTGTCTGGCTTGCTGCTCCCGTTTAGGGCAGGTCCCTCTACCTCACATATCTGCTTTAACCTCAGATTTTTTGGTGTTTAAAGGGTTGTACACTCTAAACCTATGTTCTTTTACTTTTATTCTGTTTTTCAAAGCTAAGGTGGCCTTTCTAATAATAAGCTCCCAATTATTGTTTTTGTCTGCGGACATTCCAATTGCGTCCGTCAAAGCTGGTAATAATCGGGTAAGAAAACCCTGCTTGTACTCTATTAATTGGACCAACTCCGCCCTCGTATGCTCTTCTGTCTGGGTTTTTCTAAACATTTCCATTAATCTTTCATGAAAGGCAGCAGGGTGCTTGCCTTTCTTTTGTGTCATGTTTGTGTACTCATGCGCAGCGTCCCATGAACCAATCCCAAGCACCCCCTGGACCATTCTTAAAAAGTCCTCGGTGTTAACATCCATATCAAACACATCCATTGGAACCCTCATTTTGAGGTCCGGCGTCATAGCGCATATCAGTATCTTTTTAATATCTTTCTCCAATTCTTCATTACATGCTTTTAGTAGATTAATGCATCTGACCAGTTCCACTGGGCAGCTTGTCACTGTAACAGGCCCCAATTTGGTAGCATACCTCAAACTCTCCTCAGACTTCAGATTTCGCTACTTGACTGATCTCTCTAGTCTTCCTCTATTATTTCTGTTGCTGCCTTCAAACTTAGTCTTGTTTGTCCGTTCTATTATGGCTACCTCCGGCGCCTCTTCTGAGCTTTCTATGTCGCTGTCAGGTTCTTCTTCTATTGCTACATTGCCCCTGGTAATAGCGCAAACTTCTGCTCTCTGATTAAGCAGTTTGCGTTTTAGGCGACTTATCTCGGCTCTACACTCCTCATGATCAACCCTTCCTTCTCGACGGGACTGGTTACTACGCTTTCTTAGCGCACCCCTAGCGTCTTCTAATTCCAGGGTGACTCTGACTAAGTTACTTTTGACCTGCTCTAATTTGGCTGCTCTATGTTTATGCTTCACCTTTTCTGCCATTGCCAAGTTCACTACTTCTGCCTGGTTATCCACCATGAATCCTATGTCCCTTATTTTTAGTTCCAATGCTTCCTCTTTTCTGTCCACTCTTCCCTGGCCTGACACAATTCTATTTTTCTGCTAATACCCACATTGCGTGCCTCTTGAAGCTCTTCTTGCAACTGGTATAAAGCTTTCTGTAGCTGGCTGGTTATTTTAGCCCGTGCCCAGGTTACGTATTTTAGGAAGTTTTTACACTTTTGTCTGCCTACACGGATCTGTCCCCGGACTATCCTTTCCTCGATCCAACTTTCGTTTAGGACCTCCTCTTCCATTTTCATTTTATCCAAGATCTCTGTAGAGCTCTGTCCCGCTTTTTCATAGATCTTCGCATCATACTTTTGGAGCCATTGTTGATAATTCTCCCTCATCTTATCCTCCCGTTCATGCAAGGACTCCAAACTTAAATTTTTCTTACTCAGTCTACTGAATGATATCTTGGCAGTTTATAACAAACTTTATTCTTATCATAATAGACCACTTATTTGTTGGGTCCCTTTGTGGTAGCCAATTTGTTGGGATTTCCGATCCCGAGAATTCAAAATATAGCCCAACAAGCCTTATTGGTATAAGTAGGTTTTAATTATAAGGTATAGGATATATAATGATCAAATCAATGGTTAATGTATTAATCAAATAACAGTATCGAGTATTAGTATTCAATACTACTAAGGGTAATGATTCCTTAACACATAAATCAAAACAAACCGAGAATACAAGGATATACTACCAGTTTTCACACTGCACTCCGCTGAGAAGTCGTGAGTAGCTCCGTTGTATACTCACAGCTGGATTCACTTGGCGCGCTCCCAGCTCCTTGTACTCCAACCCTCGCTTGCTCAGGCTTCTCCAATTATACTTTTGTCTCCCCATACCTCGATCCCTACTAATTGGGTCCTAATCTATCTGGTATCCTTTGCTTCCTTGACCTATCCAATTAAAAATGATTTATTAAACTTAACTGTCTATTCTATCTTAGCCAGATGATGGAATATTTTCCTTATCTCCCGATGCTAGGTACAGTTCAGGGTCTCCCTTACTCCTAACTCACGTCGTCATCCACCCATTCGTACCTGATCCACATAGTCAGGCCTCATCATCTGACTCCCTGGCTAACCTGTTTATCTATTGATAAGGTCCTGTCGGTATTGGATGGTCCCAATCCCTGTTTCTCTACAATCTGTCCTTTTGCCCCAGCCGTGGTCAAAGTCCCATACTTCAGTCATTCTCTGCAGAATGCAACCTGAACCTGGCTGCCCACATCTGTTTTCAATCATTTTTTGTGGTTTGACTAACATTAAGTGTTACCATTAAAAGTGTAAGACATATACAGTACATTCATTTAGATACAAATATTCAGAGTATAAAAGTATTAAAGTATACAGATATATATAAAATCAGAGAATTGGAAAATACATGTGTAAAATACATGTATCCCAACATATTTATGGATGAATATCTCACACTCTGTTTCATAATTTCGAGGTTTGATAAGGGGGCCCCTTTCTGTTAGTTTTTGCTTAGCTGGGATCTCCTCAGTTATTCAGAAGCTGACCTGGAGCCTGTCCATGCCTGTGACCTTATTCACCTCTGGGTTTCACCTCTGCCATCAACCGAAGGTACGTCTGAAACCCACGCCATTTTTCTTTCGCTGTGGCTCTAGCACCTCGGGCTTCATGGAACATCAGGCAAGTGTAATATTGGAAACCTTATGGTGGCAACTAAAGCTATTATACTCTTTCTCCCTCTTGGCATTTTTCTACACTCCAGAGGTTTGACAACACTATGTGGACTCCATGCAGGATGTCCAACATCTGAACACATATGAGCCAATCTCTGGATCACATTGAAGGTCGAGATGGGAAGTTGTTAGGAACAGAGGCTGAGGTTTGATGGGGATTGGATGAGGGAGATGTTGTTAAATTAATGTGGAGCTCACAGAGTGGGTTGATGATAGAGTTGGTGAACACGATATGTTGGAACACAGAGATTGAGGTTATCCACTGTAGTAGGCACTATAAGATGAGGTTTAAGCATTTCTGTTACAATAGTATGAGCTGAGATCAGAGAGTGAAGTTATTTGGATTTGGGGAACGTAGAGTAGCTGTGTGAAGGTTGGTTGAGTTTATTCACCCAGAGGCAGTGCCTGCAAAGGTTGCTTCAGTTTGGGGCTGTTTAATCTGTGGGCGAAGTCAGTCAATCTGTCAGTCAGCTCCACCCCTAGCCACGGGTCAGAGGTGAACAAGGTCGCAGGCAATAACGGACTCCAGGTCAGCTTCTGAATAACTGAGGAGATTCCAGCCAAGCAACAACCGACAGAAAGGAGTCAATCACAGAGGGTGGAGCCCCAGCAGCGGTGGAGCTGAAGACCTGAGTGTGCAGAGCCAAGTGTGAAGGAGGGGGAGTGCATCAAAAACATTGCTGAGTTTGGGGGGCGCTGCTATTCAAAGTTTGGAAGCCACTGCTGCAGCAGAACCATAAGGCACTATATCAATTGCAAGTATTATTATTATACAGTATAAAGAAACATTCGGAGAGACACACGTAGAAACTTTCAAAGAGAATGGCAATACATTAATTTACATTGAAGCGGTTAGAGCACTCGCCTTACAAGCGAGAGATCTGGGTTCAATTCCCGGCAGGTCAGGGCGAAACCGTGGGCAACTTTCCTTACTCCACACAGCAGATAATAATCCCTCCAAAAAAACCAATAATAAATTGGTTATTTCAATCCATGAATGTTTGTGGGACACTGCTGTACGCAAAATGGCTGCCGAATTTCGCCCACAAATATATGGTCAATTCACTTTACAGTATATTCTGTGGAATGCTTTGAGACGTCTAGAAAACTTGAAAAGCACTATATCAAATGCAAGGATTATGATTATTATTATTACATTAACACCAATACACCTTGTCATTAATGTCTATTGAAGCTAATAATAACATTTTAAATTTGTAAATATTCAAAGAAAAAATAGTATTAAGGATATAGGAAAAGAGCTGCGGAAATATTTAGAGTGGAGAGCTCCATCGGGGGTGCGAGTATCAGCACAAACATGGGTGCAACTGAGTGGGAGTGATTTGGGGACTGAAGGTAAAACAACAAACAAAAGGAATCCTTTAAGCACGATTAGGAGAGTGTACACTGAGGATTAACTTTGTGCTGGTATAACTCTTGTGAACAATAGTCAAATAGGAATGTTAGAAAACAGATGCAAAGACAGTAAAAATGTCACTATGTGAATGGTGTTGTATGTACTAGGGTCCGGCGATATATCGATATATCGCTAAAACCCAATATAATTTTCAGATCGATACGCCGACATAGGCATTCGAAAAATATTGATATATCGAAAAATGTATATATCGAGGTAAAAAATCGGAATGCCGCACACTGAACTACAAGACCCAGAATGCTCATCTCTATACACAATGCACAGACCGAGATGCAAAGCTGCCATATTGTATTCATAGTCCTCGAATACAAAATACAGGTATGCAAGGGGTGGTGGGGGAGAGAGATGGCTGGGTGGGGGAGAGTGAGAGAGAGACGGCTGGGGGGGGAGGGGGAGAGAGATAGCTGGGGGTTGGTGGGTGGGGAGATACGGCTGGGGGGTGGTGAGGGGGAGAGAGACGGCTGGGGTGGTGAGGGGGAGAGAGACGGCTGGGGGGGGGTGAGGGGGAGAGAGACGGATGGGGAGGGCGGGGGAGGGAGAGAGAGATGGCTGGGGGAGGGAGGGCGAGAGAGACGGCTGGGGGGGGAGGGGGAGGGGTAGGGGGAGAGAGACGGCTGGGGGTGTGCGGGGGGGGGAGACGGCTGGGGGGGGGTGAGGGGGAGAGAGACGGCTGGGGTGGTTGGGGGAGGCGAGAGACGCTGGGGGGTGAGGGGGAGACGTTGGGTGGGGTGTGCATGCGCAGTACGAAAAACCCGAAAATATCGATATTTCGGTATATCTCGATATGAGCCCATCGATATATCTAAATCGGAAAATTTCCATATCGACGGACCCTAGTATGTACATTCACCTGGTGCCACCAGGTCAATCTGGCAGACCTGGCAATGTGTTGTCACTGGACAATTCTCTTATTAATTATAATATTCATCAAAATGGGGGGAAATTCACACTTACAGTTCACTCCAACCACTATCACAGTTACAATCGTAAATCAATTGGTGCATTTAGTTTTTTTTATTCAGAAAGACAGCTGGGGGATGTTAGGGACTTTCTCAGAAAACCACAGGATGATAAAAGATTTTCCTGACTGCTGATCAAAGGGAATTTCCATGCCAGGAGAACAGAGCGACTCCAATATCTAGGTTCCCATCCTCTGCTCACTGTGTGTGCTGCACAATCAGAATAAGCAGAGTTCATTCTGGTCATTTCAAAAACTAATTTGAACACTCAATCCATGACTGTTTGTAGGACACAGCTGCATGCAATTGGCTGCTGTGTTTTGCCCTTAAAATACAGTCATTCCACTTTATAATATAGAGTCATGTAGCTCAGTGGTTAGAGCACTCGTCTTACAAGCTGGATTCGATTCCATGCAGGGCAAAACCTTGCTCCACATGCCTGATAATAATCCATTTTTTAAAAATCAATAATAAAATTGGTCATTTCAATGCACGACTGTTTGTGGAACTCTGCCGTGTTTTGCCCACAAATATATACCATCAATTCACTTTACAAATGTAAGGATTGTTATCATTATGGTCTTTTTTCAACCAAGAGCTTCCTTCTTGTGGTATAAACGTAGCTCAGTTGGTTCTGGCCAGAAGGTTATGGGCTAAAGACCTACAGCACAACTTTGATCTCCTAGCACAGGCTTCCGAGACCCAACTTCACAGGAATTGCTCACTCTACATGTTATAAAATTATTGTTTTTATTGGCGACATCCTTCAAATGAGTTTGCATTGGGATAACTGCTGGAGGTTATTCAGCTAAAACCATGTAGCTTGTTGGCATTGACAAACAAACAACAACAAAACTTACATTTATATAGCGCCTTTCACGTCGAGAGGACGTCCCAAGGCGCTGTACTGTTAGGTAGGACAAGAGCACGGTGGGAAGGATCAGGGCAGGATGAAGAATTGACAGTACAGTCTGGCTTCCCAATCAGGGACCACCTACCCTGCCCGTTAGGGCCTTGGGCTGTAGGGAGCTGAGTGAGAAGTGTTTCAGTCTCAAGTCCTGCCTTTGAGCAAGGCTGGGCTGGTCTGTCATCAGAAGATTGTGGGTTTGACAGGACTCAGAATCATATACACGTATCCACCGATTTACGATGTCTCGATTTAACGAACATAATTTTTGAACACCTTTTTATAGATATACGACATTCGGTTTCATTTTAATGACAAAAAAATTTGGTGCATCTTTTTTGCGCATTTGCAGTATATAGTGTATATATGGGTTATATAGTGGGACCGCACGGAACCGTGTTTCGATTTATGACGTTTCGATTTGCATGACATTTTTCAGAAAAATTTACTGTTGTAAATCGAAGGATACCTGTAGTCTAAGATGACCCTCGAGTGCAGTGCTGGGGGAGGTGTTGCATCGTCAGAGGTGCTGTCCTTCAGATGAGAAGTTAAACCGAGGTCCTGATTATTATTGTTCACTTTGTGATTGTTTTGGAACATTATGTGCAAACTACTATGTTTACCCACACAGGTAGAGGCAACAAATCTGACATAATTCATGTGTGAAGAGTTTTGATACATTTCAACATATTAGGTGCATTCCCACACCGGATGGGATTGTAAAACCCCAGTGAAGTCCAGCCGTCGAGTCAAAATATCAATAAATAATCATACAGATGAACCCCACATAGGCGTATTTGTAACCCTCAGTAGTTTGTCCCCCACCTCAAAGTAACAACAACAAATTTACACTTGTATAGCGCCTTTCACGTCGGTAGGACGTCCAACAACAACAACAAATTAGATTTATAGAGCACCTTTCACGTTGGGAGGACGTCCCAAGGCACTGAACAGTTAGTTCGGTACCCAAGCAGTGGGGGAGGGTTGGGATAGGGGTAAGGGGAAAGAGAGTAGGGGAGGGGAAGAGTTATGGGGGGACCCGAAGGCGCGGTCAAAGAGGAAGGTCTTGAGACCGGCTTTAAAGGAAGAAAGGGAGGAAACAAGGTGGAGGGTCTATGGGATGGAGTTCCACCATTGACCACCCACCCGTCAGGGAGCAGAGTGAGAAATACAAAGAGTAAATCACAAACAGAGAAACGCAACTGCCCTTAGTTGCGGAGATTTACAAGATCTGAGCTGTGCAGATGAGTCTCTGAGCTCCCTCTGTACCGAGATGCAAATATCCTGAGGGACTTTCCCAGCTGTTGCTCTCAGTCAGTTGGTGTTCAGGCCGGGTGAAGTTGAAGCGATGGCCAGGCCTCCCAGATCTTGCTGATAAAATCCTTACAAACGGGAATTTTTACAATATTACACTTTCTGATCATACAGTTGCTATTTCTGTCTGACCCCCACTTCACACTCATAGACTGTAGACATCATTAGCACAGAAAGAGGTTAGTCACCTCATAATGCATGTGCTGTCTCTTTGAAAGATGCATTTAGTCCCATTTCCATTGCCATTTCCTCACACCCATTTATAGAACTAATAATCTGAATAGAAGTCTGTCCTGTAGATCAGTTTGATATCAGCCTGGCTCAGTTTTGGCTCCGAATTAGAAGCATTACATTATGCAGAGGGTGCTATGCATTCGGATAAGACATTGACGACTTGAGTTGTTTGCCTCTTCAGGCGAGTGTTAACGAACCTGTGACATTTGGGGAAAAGAGAAGGGAATTTCCTCTGGCGTTCTGGCCATCAATCCTTCAGATCAATTGACTATTCATTTCATCGCTGTTTGTGGGAGCTTAAGGTATACAAATCACTCCTGTGATGCCTAGAAACAACAACTACAACAACTTTGATTTATATAGCGCCCTCCACGCCGGACGGCTCAGAGCGCTTCATAAACAATTATGACCTTGATAGTAATTACTCATGAAGTGCTTTGCGATATTGTAATGTGATAAATATATATAACAATAATCCTTGCATCTGATAGAGCACCTTATCCCAGCATTGAGACGTCTCAAAGCAGATCACAGAATATATCGTAATTTGTATTTAGTGTGTGAAATGAACCAGCCAATTGCATATAGCAGTGTCCCACAAATAGTTGTGGATTGAGTGAGTTTTGAGGGATTTTTATCCCCAGAAAGTAATCCACCAATCAACTAGGTTCCTACTCCTCAAAGTGTCACAAGCAATCCCTGTCAAGTACCCTGATTGTTTTTTATAGACAAAGGAGGTATCCATTTGGCACACTTCATAGATCGCACAGTCTTGAGGCATATTATAATACCACATAGTTGAGACATCTCATAGCACTTCACAGAATATATTGTATATTGTATATTGATTATGGACGAAACTCAATAATAATCATTTGTTAAGAAGGATTGTTGGTTTGGATGACAGGAGAAACAGAAGCCCAGCATCCAGGCTAATTATTCATATTCAAATTGATGATGTAAGGGTTTGGGTTAATGTGATACTGGCTTGATGCCCATCACTGGTTGATATCAGGAACAGTGTGTGGGAGGAGGCTGGAGAAAGGGCGGAAACTCACAGTAAGGTAATAATCTACAGATAAGAGGACAGGTGAGGGAAACAAGTTGGAGTTCAAAGTGTGAGAGGCCACTGAGCGTGCGAACAAGGTGAGAGAGTCTCAGCCTGCGGGAGAGAGAGTGGGCATTACCCAAGGCTATACACCAGGACTGGATGATAGTTTGAAAAGTAATTTGCTGGGATTTAAATTGGATACAGAGGCCAGAGGAGGTTGGTGGGGTTGGGGGTCAGGGGGTGGGGGAGGGGTGAATAGGACAGGATAGCAAGTGAAAGTGAAGGCATGGAAATTGAGAGTGATGGTACAGAAACCGTTAGGTGTTTCATCAGAGAGTGTGCCACATAGACATTGTTGGCTCAGAAGGAGATGCCTTTGTCACCTTACTCCCCACTTGTGTGATGCAAATAAAGGGCCTGTGTGGGTCCAGGTGAGGTTGTGAATCCATGAGTCTGAACCGTGGGTGAGTTATAGTGAGAATGCTACACGTGTGTAGGGAATGTGAATAGAACACTATGACTGGGTTCTGTTGTGTGAGCAGTGACTGGACCATGGGATATGGAGGTCAATGGTTCTTGTGTCTTTTCCTGTGTTGGGAGGGTATTGAGTGGCTGCTCACACTAACCCACTCCCATCTCTGAACAGGTTTGGAATCGGGATGTCCCCAGTGTCAGCCTTGTCCAGCACAGTAAGTGTAAACATATAACTCTGAGTTTGCCTCCTGTGTATTGTGTACAAATGTGTGGGCAAAGCTGCACGGATATTGTATGTTCCAGTTCTGTGATCATGGAGTCAAATATGTGCATATCCTTCCTGCCCCACATCCGGTCCCTCACCAACACCAAATTCTTCCATCTACACCACATTCCCGTCTCTATTAATATCTCCCCCAACAGCTGCCAAAACCTGGTCCATGCCTTTTTCACCTCAAGGCTGGAGTACTCCAACTCCCTCCTCGCTGTTCTCCCCTCCACACAATTCAGTTTGTTCAGAACTCCGCCACCACATTCTCATCCACACCAAACTCCGTACACTGATTACCCGAGTCCTTGCCAAACTGCACTGGCTCCCTGTCACTTCAAGATCCTCTCTCACATGTTTAAATCCCTCCACTTCTCTGTAACCTCTCACCTCTCTAACCTCTCTCCTCACAGCAGTACTCGCTGCCTTCGCTCTACTGGGTCTGGCCTCCTCCAGACTCCTCTGCTCCACCGTTGGTGGAGCAGAGGAGTCTGAAATTTTGGAATGTCCTGAAATTTTGGAATTCCTTCCCTCAACCTCTTTGTCTTGTCCCCCTCCTTTTCCATTTTTAGGTCGCACCTTTCTCTTTGATCTTGCTTACAGTCACCTTCCCCCTCCCCCAGCTCGGCCTCAGGCTCCGCCATTGTGAAGCACTCTGAGACGCTGTCTGGCGTGGAGGGCACTATATAAATGCAGGTTGGTAATGTTGTGTTGTCCATGTGAGTGTAGAAGCTCTTGCAGTCCTGCTTCAGTTAGGTGTAACAATGTATCGGGAGACAGGTTAAATCTCTGTGTGTGTGCGGTGCGCTGGGTTACCTGTCAGGTTACCGAGTCAGGTTACCTGTGTGTGTGTGTGTGTGTGTGTGTGTGTGTGTACAGTGTGCTGGCTGACAGGCTAAATCTGTGTGTGTTTACAGTGTGCTGGAGCCCAGCAGATAGACTTGGACTTGATCGAGGAGTTTCTGAATGAACAGAATCCTATCCTTGTCTCTCTGGGCGAGGGTGGTGTCCAGGGAGGAATGAAGTGCACAGGTGAGGCATGAAATGCAGTAACGCTGACTTGCACCCTATACCCACACATCTCCGTCCCTGACCCAAAGTTCCACGGTCCCCCACCCCCTAATCCCAAGACACTACTCAAGCATAGGAGAGAGGTTGGTTCCCTCTCCCAGTGGCCCGGTCAACAAACCCCCAAATAATTAATTATTCGCTTGTTATGCAAAAGTGGCTGCCTCTTTCACAATAAAATATAATCATCACACCAGCAGAAATACTGTGAGATACTTTGAGACAATTGACTTGACAGACATCAAATGCAAGGATTATTATTGCCATCCTCCTCCCACTGATTTACACTGACTGTGGCTTTGTTGCAAAAACAACAACTTACATACCTCCCTCAGGAGAGCTTAACATTTGTGGAGCTTAATGTGGGAACCCCAGGAGCAGAGAATAATAATCATTGCATTTGATATAGCGCCTTATCACGTCTTCTAGGTGTCTCAAAGCGTTTCACAGAATATACTGTAAAGTGAATTCACTGTATGTTTTGTAGGTGAAACACAGCAGCCAATTACCCACAGTAACATCCCACAAACAGTTGTGAATTGAGTGACCAAATTATTAATTTTTGTTGAAGGCATTATTATCCCTGGAAAAATGATTCACTGATTGTCTTAACAACTACTTACAGCTAGGTAAACAACAAAATTACATTTGTATAGTGCCTTTCACATTGGGAGAATGTCCTAAATGGAGGTGTGTTCAGTAAGGGAACTTGCCCAACGTTTCTCCCTGCCTGGGGAAATCAAACCCAGGTGTTTTGCTTGCAAGGCAAGTTCTTTTATCTATTGAGCTACAGAATTGCGTGAAGAGCTCATAGTTTTTTTTATTCCTCTACTTTAGATCAGATCAGGAACCTCCAGGTTCCTCAGCAAATCACTGGCTGCCTAGAGTGTCCCAGTGACCAGCCTAGGCCACGGGGTCTGGTAAGTGTATATAGTGACTGTGGAAAACTTTGTCTCAGCCAGTTGTGGGGACGGGGTGTGGGGAGGATATAATAATAATAATCATAATACTAATCCTTGTATTTGATAAAGCACATTTCACATCTTCTAGATGTTTCAAAGCGTTTCATCGAATTAACTGTATATATGCGGGCGAAATGCAGCAGTCAATTGCGCACAGCAGTGTCCTACAAACAGTCGTAGTTTGAAATAACCAATTTATTATTGAGATACTAACTCATATGCAGAATGACATTTGAGTGCAGTACTGGCAGAATGCTGCATTGTTAGAGGTCGATTTCAGATAAGATGTTAAACCAAGGTCCCATCTGCCTGTTCAGCTGGATGTGAAGGATTCCCATGGGGATAGTTAAAATGAGAAAGGAGTTCCCTCTGGTGTCCTAGCCAATACTCTTCCAGATAAAATTGCTCATTTATTTAATAACTGTTTGTGGGACATTACTCTATATAAATTGGCTGTCCACAAAATACAGTCACGTCCTGTCTGAAATGCCTTGGGACGTCCTCCTGACGTGAAAGTCACTATAGATTATAATTTTGTTGTTGTTGATGTGAGGATTGTTGTTTCCTCAGCTCAGGTATAAATGACTGTAAACATTACCTGTCCTTGTGTTGGATCCTTCACCAGGGGCAGAGTTGTTCCATTGTTTATTCCCTTCAGTATAATGCTGACAACTCTGATTTTGCTCCTACAGATGGTTCACAGCTTAGACTCTGGCCAGAGCTGGGATTCTGATTCCCCCAACTCCAACCAAAGCCCTTGCTGCTCCCCCACACCACAGCCAGACAATCACACCATCAGGACAGGTGACTAGCCCATTCTCCAGATCCCCCAATTCCCCTCAGGCCCTTCCCCATTCAAAGCCCATCACCATTCCCAGCCACATCCCCCCACCCCACCACCCCCACAGTGTGCTGTTGAGTGCCAACAACACCAATAAAAAGAATTACATTTGGAGAGAGTGCCTTTCACATCGGGAAGACGTCCAAATATGCTGTATAGTTAGGGGTCAAGACCTGAGCAGGGGAGGGGTGTGGGGGTGGGGGCTGGGTTGGGATGCGGGAGGGCAAAGAGGTAGGACGATGACTGAAGGCATGGTCGAAGAAGAGCGTCTTGAGATTGGTCTTGAAGGAGGCAAGGAAGGGAGTGAGGTGAAGAGATTGTGGGATGGAGTTCCAAAGAGTATGGGGCAGAGAGGCTGAAAGCCTGGCCATTGATGGTAGGGCAGGTTGTGCGGGGGACATGGAGCAGGTCAGAGCCTGCTGAGTGGAGGGAACGAACAGGTTGATAGGAGGTCAGCAGGTCAGGGAGGTATAAGGGGGCGATGTGGCACATTTACCAGTCTGGAGTATAGTTTGTTCTAATGTCCTATCCTAGCTGGGTATCAGGCTAGTAACACTGTATCTTCTTCCTGAACAGGCAAACGGGGCCAGCGCCTCTTTGAGTTCCTGTATGCAATGCTGCAGGATCCGAGCATGCAGCACTGCATTCAGTGGGTTCAGGGCTCCACTGGCACGTTCCAGTTCTCCTCCCAACACAAGGAGAGCGTGGCTGAGCTCTGGGGAGTCAGGAAGGGCAACCGCAAGACCATGACCTATCAGAAGATGGCCAGAGCACTTCGGAACTACTCCATCACTGGAAAGATCTGCAAAGTCAAATGTAAACTCACCTATTGCTTCAGTGAGCAGGCCTTGAGGAGCTTGAGGCCAGTGTTGTGACAGGTCACACTCACTTCGACACACAACATTAAATGCTGCCTATTCAATTGCTGTAAAACTGACCTAATGATTAGCAACGCAGGGTAGATGTAAGCTCACAGTCTAGGCTGGCCCTCGCTCCAGCACAGTAACTGGGGAAGCACAGCATTATCTAACACAGTCTCTCAGATGAGATGTTGAACTGTCAGCCTGCACAAGTGGAAATGTGAAAGATCATGTGACCGTATAAATAATCCTTGCATTTGATGTATCGCCTTATATTGTCAGGACAAAGGGCTTCACAGGATAAACTGTAAAGTGGATTCACTGTGTATTTTGTGGGAGAAACACAGTGATTAGAGACAAGGAGGGAGTTTCTCCTGATGTCCTGGCAAATAATCCTCCATTTAAACCAGACATTCACATGATGGCTGTTGCTGAGGCTGCTATGTGCAAACTGGCTGATGTGTTTACCTATTTCAGATGTTCAATGTTTATCGATGCTCAATGAAATGCAATAATTATCAGTATTTCTCTTTTTCTTAATAAATATTAATACAGGAATGTGACAGAAATTGTGTTTTCACCCTGAAATAACAAAAACTACAAGCAGATTCCTTTTAAACAAGGGCACAAATTTGAAATAATGCCAGGAATAATTAAAGGGAAAGTCAGTGAACATTTTTGTTCCACAGAGGGTGGTTGGAATCTTGAATTCTCTTGTGCAGCTGTGGCAACATCATTAATTCTGTTAACAAAGGGATTGGATAGGTGTTTGGCAAAGGGGATTACTGTGGGGTCCACTGGCACATAAACTCTGAGGTAGCGGGGATAGCAAAGGTTGCTGGAAACATCGGGTGAGGTGACGACTGAAGGAGCAAGCTTTGTTGTTCAGTGTCTCTCCTGGCTCATCGGTAGGATCCGGTCCAGTCAATGGGGACAAAGAGTCATCCTGTAACCCTGCAAGCCAAGGCGCTAAGGCTAAGGTGGCCCTAGCTGGTAAAGCAGCGGGAAAGCTTGCCAAGCAGCAATATTAATGGCACACTATAGGCTAGACTCCAGCAGTTACCCCAACTCACACACTGAGGTCCTCAAGCTTTGGCACTTGCCAACACGCGCCTGATACTTTCTGGAATTAGCTAAGCAGGATGCATTTCTCTCTCTAAGGAGAGAGTGCGTATTCCATTAAACAGTCTATCTCTGTGCATTTTCCATGCATAGGTGGGAGTTGTAGTTCACATCAGGAGGACTCCCCAAGGTACTGGATAGTCACTGTGTCAGCCCTGAGCTGGGACGAGGGGGATTAGGAGTTGCGGATGGGACCATTGAAGAGGAGGGTCTTGAGGCGAGACTTGAAGGAGGCCAGGGAGACGGCGAGGTGGAGGGACTGCGGGATGGAGTTCCAGAGGGTGGGGACAGAGTGGCTAAAGGCTCGCCTGCCAATGGTGGGGCAGATGGGTCAGGGGATGTGAAGCAGGCCAGAGCCTGGTGAGTGGAGGGGGTGGGCAGGTTGGTAAAGGGTTACAAGGTCATGGATGTAGGGTGTGGCGAGGTTGTGGAGGGCTTTAAATGTGAGGACCAGGATCTTGAATTGGATCCTCTGGATTAGGGCCCATCGATATATCGGTTATATCCGATATAATTTTCATATTGATATGCCGATATCGGAATTTAAAATATATCAATATATCGAAAAATTCTATATAAAAACATATATGGGTACCTTGTCGCTGGAATTGCAACCTCCTGGGCCTAGAGCATGGAATGCACACATACATCTGAATGCTCGCGCACTGAACTACAAGACCCAGAATGCTCTTCTCCACACAATGCACAGACCGAGGTGCAAGCCGCCATATTGTATTCATAGTCCTCGAATACCATATACAAAGGGTGGGGGGAGAGGGAGGGAGAGACGGGGAGAGGGAGGGAGAGACGGAGGGGTGGGGAGAGGGAGGGAGAGATGGTGGGGGAAGAGAGAGGGAGAGACGGGGGGGCGGGGGAGAGGGAGGGAGAGACTAGACAGAGAGACACAGAGAGAGAGAGAGATGGAGAGAGTGAGTGTGAGAGACACAGAGAGAGATATTTACCTCCTGAGGAGATAGGCCCCGAATGCACGTGCACCTCTGAATGCGCGTGTACCTCCAAACATGCGCGCATGCGCAGTATAAAAAACCCGAAATTGGTATATATCGATATGAGCCCATCGAAATCGGAAAATTTCCATATCGATGGACCCTACTCTGGATGATGGGGAGCCAATGGAATCGGGCGAGGATGGGAGAGATGGGGTAACGGAGTTTGGAACGGTAGACGACATGGGCAGCAGAGTTCCAGATCATCTGTAACCTGTGGAGGGAGGAATCGGGAAGGCCGCCAAGCAGAGCATTTGCATAGTCAAGTCGGGTCGATCAAGACACCGAGGTTCCTGACTGGTTTGGTGAGGTCGGGTGTGCAACCATGGAGATTGATGTTGCCAGTGCCTGATGCATGAAAGTGCTGGCATAAGCCAATCAGGAGGGCCTCTGACTGTTGACATTCAACTGTAGAAAGTTAGTTCTCATCCAGGACTTGATATCTGACAGATAGTTTGTCAAGATAGTAGTAGTCCTGGAGTCGAGGGTAGAGCCAGAGAAATAGAGTTGGGTGTCTTCCGCATACATGTGGAAGTTAACCCCATGTCTGCGGATGATGTCACCAAGTGGGAGCATGTAGATGTTCAAAAGTAAGACCCTGGGGGACCACAGGTGACAGTGCGGGGGCTGGAAGAGAAGCTGTTGGTGGTGACAAAGTGTAGACGATGGAAAAGGTAGGAGTCGAACCAGGCGAGGGCAGGTCTGCGTAGATTGAGGAGGGAAGAGAGGCGGTGTAGGAGGATAGAATGGTTGACAGTGTCGAAGGTGGCAGAGGCAAGGAGGACAAGGAGGCAAATGGAGCCCTGGTTTCACATGTTTAGAATGTCGTTAGAGACTTTGACCAGAGCTGTCTCCGTGCTGTGGGCAGCACAGAAACCTGATTGAAGAAGTTCAAGGAGGGAGTGGCGGGAGAAAAAGGTGCAAAGCAAAAACTCGTTCCAGGTTGGAGATGGGGCAGTAGCTGGAGAGTAGCGATGGATCCAGAGAAGGTTTTTTCAAGATGGGGGTGATGACAGCAGTTTTTAGAGGGGTGGGGACAGTGCTGGTGGATAGTGAGAGGTTGATGACATCAGTTAGGAGGGGGGGGCTAGGAGATGGAGCTGGGAGATGAGAGGAGAGATGGGTTTGGGGTCAAGGGAGCAGGTGTTGGGTTTCATTTTACGGAAGAGAGCAGAGAGGATGGGGGGAAAGATAAGGTTGAAGGTATGTAAGGTGGGATACATGTGGCTGAATGGATCCCCTCGATATTTGGTTCGAGGAAGTCCAGCATCTCCTTGCAGTTGGATTTGGAGGATAGAATGGGTGAGGCGTGGGAGGGTGGGTGGAGGAGGTGGTTAGTGGTGGAGCCTGGGATTGTCCTTTGCCTCCAAGATTAATTTGGAGTGATAGGAGGATTTGGCGGGGGCTAGCGCAGAGCAGTAGCCCTTGGTGTAATCTGGCCAAATTTGCCGGTGGACCATTACTTTTGATTTGGTCCAGGCTCATTCGGCAGCTCGCACCTTAAGGGTTTGGAGGTGGCTGGTGTACCAGGGGGATTTACGGGAATAGGAGGCGATTCGGGAGGTGAGGGGGTCAAGGGAGTTGAGGATGGAGGAGCGGGAACTGTGGAGAAAGGATAGAGAGAAGGGCAGGTCAGTTAGTGATGCCCAAAGGGATAGTAGGTCAGATGACTCAAGGGCAGCAGAAAGGGAGTGGGGGGGAGATTCCACGGGCAGTTTTCCATGGGCAGTAGGTAATTTTGGAGGATTAAGCAGGGGAAAGGGGTATGGACAACAACAACAACAACTTCGATTTATATAGCGCTCTCCAGTAAGGGATGTAAGGAGGAGGAGAAGTCGCTGGAAGTGGAGCAGGAAAGGGTGAAGTGGAGGTTGAAGTCGCCTGGGATGAGGAGGCATTCAGAGCAGACGGAGAGAGAAGAAAGGAGAGTGGAGATGTCTGAGATGAAAGTGGAGGAGGGCTGGGACAATATACATACAGTCAATTCACTTTACAGTAAGTGAAGCGCTTTGAGATGTCAAGAAGACGTGATAAAGTGCTGTATCAAATGCAAGGATTATTACTATAATGCGTAAGATTCTCAGTTTGGTCTGGATAGTTTGGTCTTAAATATAGTGATAGGTTCTTGCATGTGTCAGTCACCCACCCTGACCCAAAATACATTCACTGTGTCTACTGAGACCTTTCTATGAGATGCCACGCAATAGCCACAGGATGAGAATGATAGAAGAAATGAGCCAAATGCCTTCAAGGGAAGAAAGAGGAAGGAAGAAAGTCAACAGAGAAAACAAATGATACTACAGTATAATGTTAAAGCTCCATCAATATTGCACCAGGCAGCAGTCATCATCTCACTCTCCCTCACAGTAGGGAACGGCGATTAATCGGTTTTTCGATTAAACCCGATATGATTTTCAGATCGGTATGCCGATATGGTGATTCTAAAAAAACTGTTATATCGAGAGATTCGATTTTAAAAATATACATCGATATATTTTTAATATCGTTCCTGGCAATATATCAATATTGTTGGTATTATCAGTGTAATGCGATCTTTTCCAGCTTACCTTGTCGCCAGCATTGCAACCTCCTAGATCTAGAGCATGGAATGCGCGTACATTCGGTGCGCGCGCACAATTAACGGGCGCGCACATCCGATGCGCGCGCACACTTTACTGTGTATACTCGACGTGAGTCGTGGCGTCTTAACAAAGTCGCATCGCTGAAAATTGTAGTTTGAAAATTTACCTTTCTCATCATGGGGAAAAGCCCCGTATGGGACACTTTGAAAACAATGCAGTCAGTAATGGTGTGTATAGATGTACAGTTTGCAAGGTCTTGGTTAAGACATCTGATTCGAGCACGAGCAGCCTGCGACATCACATTAAGCAGCACCACCCCGCCCAGCACGCTGCCCTCAGAGCGAAATCATTGTCGACAACAGCAGGAAGTCGAACCAGCGCTTCGGAGAAAGCGACAGGTAGTGGGGCCAGTGCAGCTCAAACAATTCCTGCTTTATTTAAGAGGAGAACATTGTACCAGAGAGGGGATAAAAAGTGGCAAAGTATCACGAACGCTGTCACTTTTTGCATAGCAAAGGAGAGCTTGCCAATGGCGAAGGACATTAATTCAGACTTCAGACTACATAAAAATAAGTGGCATTTTGTGGCTGTCAGTGTTATTTTTGTGTGTGAGAGAGTTAGAAGCCAGATTATCACTGCTTCTATGTGTGTGTCTAGTCAGACACACACAGCAGTGATAATCTGGCTTCTAACTCTTAACAGTCAGACTGTCTGTCTCTCTCTTTTCTATTGTAATAGATCTCATTTACACGTGGACATTACATGCTAGTTTCAAGCAAGAAATTGAGGAGAATAAATCTCTAGATTTTGTTTTTGGTGTGTGTGTGTTCTATTTTGTGTTTAGAGATGGAGGGAGAGAAGGAGAGGGGGAAAGTTGGGAGAGAAGGAGAGAGGAAGAGAGGAGAGGGAGGGAGAGAATGAGAGGGGGAAAGGAGGGAGAGAAGGAGCGAGGGGAAAGGAGAGAGAGAAGGAGAGAGGGGAGGGAGGGAGAGAAGGAGAGGGGGGAAGTTGGGAGAGAAGGAGAGAGGAAGAGAGAAGAGGGAGGGAGGGAAGGAGAGGGTGAAAGGAGGGAGAGAAGGAGAGAGCAAGAGAGGAGAGGGAGGGAGAGAAGGAGAGGGGGAATGGAGGGAGAGAAGGAGAGAGGGGAGGGAGAGAGGGGAGGGAGGGAGGGAGAGAAGGAGAGGGGGAAAGGAGGGAGAGGAGACAGGGAGGAGGGAGAGGAGAGAGGGAGAGTGGAGGGAGAGAAGGAGAGGGGAAAGGAGGGAGAGAAGGAGAGAGGAGAGGAGGGAGAGAAGGAGAGGGGGAGGTAGAGAGCAAACAACATCGTATAATTCAACAGACCTTGACACCAACATTACAAACTTTCTGGACCTAGAGCACGCATTTCGAAATGTGCGTGCACCGCGACTGCGCGCGCATCGTCAGTGCGGACGCACTGTCAATGCGCGCGCACCGCGACGGAGCGCGCACCATAAATGCGCGCGCGCCATCAATGCACGCGCACTTCGAATGCACGCGCATGCGCAGTATAAAAACTCGATAGATCGGTTTAAGCAGGTATGAGCAAACCGATATATCCATATCCGGAAAAATCCCATATCGCCGTTCCCTACCTCACAGACATCCCACATCATCTATTGGTAACAGGTGGTTCTGCACACACACACACGCACAATTTATGATTCTGAGCTCAGATGAAACTTCTTGTAATTCTGGCTCGTTGCTGGTGCGATTGGACTTTGGATCAACTCTGTTGTTTGAGTGCATAAAATCACCTGTCTTATTAATGAGGCCTGAGAATTTCACTGATACAGACTGTGCATAACATCTCCAACGACAATTTGCATTTATATAAAGCGCACTCCATTCCCGGAAGCGTCTCAGAGCGCTTCACAATGGTAGAGCCCGAGGCTGAGTCAGGAGGAGGGGAAGGTGACTGTAACAACAAAAAATTAGACTTATAGAGCGCCTTTCACATTGGGAGGACATCCCAAGGCGCTGCACAGGAGGCGTGTGACCCGAGCAGGGAGGGGAGTGTACAGGAGGGGGTAAAAAACGTAGGGGAGGTCGAAAAGTTAGGGGGGGAACCAAAGGCACGGTCGAAAAGGAAAGTCTTAAAATTGGCCTTGAAAGAGGAAAGGGAGGAAACAAGGCGGAGGGATTGGGGGATGGAATTCCATAGGGTGGGAGCGGAGAAACTGAAGGCCCGGCCTCCGATGGTGGGGCGGCTAGGGCGGGGGGCTTGGAGCAAACCAAGTCCTGCTGAACGGGGTGTCCGGGTGGGCTTATAGGGGGAAAGTATATCGGATGGATAGATAGGGCGGGGCAAGGCCGTGAGGGTGGGGCAAGGCCGTGTAAGGCTTTGAAAATGAGGACAAGGATCTTGAACTCGATCCTCTGGAGGATGGGGAGCCAGTGGAGACGGGCGAGGGTGGGGGTTATGTGGTCGCGGAGGTGGGTGCGGGATAGTACACGGGCTGCAGAGTTTTGGATGACCTGCAGCCTGTGAATGGAGGAACTGGGGAGGCCGACGAGGAGAGAGTTTCCGTAGTCCAGCCGTGAGGTGATGTACGCATGCACGAGTGTTTCGGCAGCGTGGGGGGTGAGATAGTTGCGGAGCCTGGCAATGTTGCGCAGGTGGAAATAAGCGGTGCCAGTCAAGGCACGGATGTGGGGGAGGAAGGAGAGTTTATGTTCGAACGTGATGCCGAGGTTCCTGACTGGCTTTGTGAGGTGGAGAGTACAGCCTTGGATGTTGAGGCTGGCAGCGCCCGATGTGCGGAGGCGCTGGCTTGAGCCAATCAGGAGGGCCTCAGTCTTGCTCACGTTCAATTGGCGGAAGTTGTCCCTCGTCCAGGACTCAATGTCGGACAAACATGCTGTCAGAACATCGATGGTCTGGGGGTTGAGGGATGAGGCTGAGAGGTACAGTTTGGTGTCATCCCCATGTTTGCGGATGACATCGCCCAGAGGGAGCGTGTGAATGGTGAAAAGGAGGGGGCCAAGAACGGAGCCCTGGGGGACGCCATGAAAAACTATGCGGGGGTTTGAGGAGAAACCGTTAGCAGATACAAAATGTAGGTGGTGGGTCAGGTAGGAGAGGAACCAGTCAAGGACTGTGCCTTGAAGGTTGAGGTGGGAGGAAAGACGTTGGAGGAGGGTGGTGTGATCGACTGTGTCGAATGCAGCAGACAGGTCGAGGAGGACGAGGAGTCAGAGGGAGCCCTGGTCGCAGGCGGTTAGGATGTCGTTTGTGACCTTGACCAGGGCAGTTTCCGTGCTGTGAGCAGGGCGGAAACCTGATTGGAGGGGTTCAAGGAGTGAGTGAGTTGAAAGGAAGGAGCGGAGCTGGGAGGCAACCACTCTTTCAAGGACCTTAGAAAGGAACGGGAGGTTGGAAATGGGTTGGTAACTTGATGGCTGTGATGCATCAAGGGAGGGTTTTTTCAGGATGGGGGTGATGGTGGCTGTTTTAAGGGAGGTAGGGACGGTGCCTGAGGAGAGGGAAAGGTTGATGGTGTCAGAGATGAGTGGGGCCAGGAGGTGGAGTCGGGTGCGGAGGAGGGGGGTGGGGATGGGGTGCAGTGAACACGTGGTGGGTTTCACTGTAAGCACGGTGTCAAAGAGAAAGGTCTCCAGGTGCAATCTGAAAATGGGGAAGGAGGGGGTGAGGTGGAGGAGTTGAACGAGGAAGTTGAAGCTGTGTGTGTGTGTTTGTAGAATTAGGTAGGGACTGAGCACTGTGGCTCAAAACATTGTGTGAATACTGCTGATTTGTGAACCTGGCTCAGTCGGTAGCACTTTCACCTCTGAGTCAGAAGGTTGTGGGTTCATGTCCCACGTCGGGACGTTGAGGCATGACTCAAGACCCTAATTTTTTGACCATAACTTCAGCAGCTGCCTCTCCTACCTCTCTGCCCTCCCTCATCCCAAACCTGGACTCAGGTCCTGATTCCTGACTGTTTGGGGCCTTATGATGTCCTCCTGACGTGAAAGGCACTGTACAAATGTAATCTTGTTGTTGTTGTTGAGATCATAGACAATTCAGAGCAGTGATGGGCTGCATTGCCAGTGGTGCTGACCTTCAGATAAGACATTAAATTGAAATTTGGTTCTCCCATTGTGCTGACCAAAATCCCAGGTATAAATATTCATTCACTTCATGGCCATGTGCACATTGGCTGCTGCATTAGCCTAAAAAATACACAGTCACTACATTTCGCAGTAATTTCTACTTTAAAACATTTTGATGATGTGATGAAGCGCTATATCAGATGTAAGGATTATTATTATGATATGAGGTTTTTCTTGATTACTGTGAGATTAGCTATGAACAGCTGCCCAGGAGACAGAGTGTCTGACACACGCGGAAACCCATCATCTGCTCAACAGTATCCAAACCAAGCTGAGAATTCCATGCATCCCACTTACTGACTGTGGGGGGAGAGGCGGGCGTTGGGGAGGGAGAGGATGTGCCTCTTGACAGATGACTTGCGGGTGACAGATTGACCACCACTGTTGTATTCACTGCTCTGAGATGATGAGCAGTCGGGTCCTTGATGTAAAACAAATGGACAGAAAGAAAAAGCTACAGCCTCACACCTGCCTATCTCAAGTCTGAGGAACAAGCAGCCTATATGAAGGTCGCCCATATCTCTCACTCTGCAAAACAGCCTGCAAACCGTGGGGCTGTCCTGACACAAGGGGAGGTGGAGGTAGAAACACATAAAAGAAAGATGTAATTGGGATATAGAGAGAAGTTGTCAAGGAGGGCTAAAACCTACTCACCTACAAAGCCCTCCATGGCCTCACCCCGCCTTAAACTTTGCAACCTCCTAACTCCCTACCAACCTGCCCGCTCCCTCCGCTCAGTGCTATACAAATGTAATTTTGTTGTTGTACTTCCCAGTGAAATCAGGTGATCTCGTTTTTACTGTAGTTATTGTCTCAGTTAGAGCTTGTGTGTCTTATTTAATACACTTTGGATTATTACACAAATGTGTTGGTCATCTCCATCCGAATCTCTTACAAATTAATATGGAATATAATCAAAAGCTGAACACAACCAGTCCAGTAAAGATACTTTTAACCCCTGCTAAACTACTTATATATTGAAAGTCGCTGTACAAGCATAATTTTATTGTTGTTATTACAGGATTATGGATAGGTTACATTCTAAACATAAATACTGATTAAAAGCCTTAAAAACATTAAACATCACAAATATAATTTTACACAATGGCAGTTTCTGTGCCTGTCACAGTCTGACTCCAGCTCTAGTGCTGACCAAGATATGAGGATGTGCTTGAAAGGTTACCAATGATTGGATGTATCTGTTGTATGTGTTTGCCATCCTGCTCTCAGCTCTCAGCCTGAGACTTGAATTAAACATGGAACATCTGCACCCAGCAAATAGCATCACACCATCAGTTGGCTTTTCGCATATACATCCTATAATAATAATAATCTTTGTACAGTATTTGACATAGCGCCTGATCATGTCTTTGTGAGTTCTCAAAACACTTCACAGAATATACAGTGAATTGACTGTATATTTTGTAAGCAAAAACTACGGATTTCTTTTAAAAATTTTTAAAGAAAAAAAGATTAGCCTGATTTCTTCATCAAATTCACATTGTTGTATCTGCTGTTGAGAGACTGTATTGAACTGGGTGGCTATAGACAGCAGATGCTCTCGCACATATCAGAACCCAAACCTAATTCAGTCTGTCACTCCATTGCTCACCTCTTGACTCTCTCCCTTTTCCTCTGCCAAACTGCAGAGGTTGATGGAGATTGATTGCCTTTGCCTTGCCTTGGGCTTAGGAGAAAGCCAGAGAAATTAGCCAGGGACATGTGGAAAAAAAGTGACTTATTGCCCAGCGCAATAACCATCATGTATTGATCTCTGCTTTGATCAAATCAAATCATTTCTCAGTTCAGTTGAGTTGCCTCTGCACACGAGCTATGGCTTCTCTCTCGAGCAGAGTCAGAGCTTGAGTCAGTCTGAGATCAGACACTGTACACTGTAGATTGGCAATGAGTCAAGACATCAGGGACCAGCTGGACAGGGTTCCTTGTGAGGAGGTGTGTCTCTGGGACCAGGCAGTATATATATATATAACAGAGTATCCTGTCCCCTCCTCACTCCCCACATAACCAGCAGCTCGCCAGCACAGGGAACCTGCACTATGTCTGACACAACAACACCAGCAGAGACTTCAGCTCCAACACAAGGTACAAAACTTACGCAAAAGTTTTTGAGTTGATTTTTTTTTCAGTTCCCTTTTTGTAACCATTTAACATTCGCTGCCTTCTGTTCCTTGGTTATGATAATCTATATAATATCAATAATCAGAATATAACAACAACAATAATCAGAATAGTAATCCCTGCATGTGATATTGTGCCTTCTCATATCATCCAGACATCTCAAAGACCTTTGCAGAATGCTCTGTACAGTGCAGTAACAGTATTTTGTGGGCAAAATGCAGCAGCCAGTTATGCACAGAAGTGTCCCACAACAGCTATGGATTGAGTGACCAAATTATTTTTTTGGGGGGTGAGATTGCTACCCCCAGAAGTGTTCCACCAACTGACTCATTACTTACGTTAGCATCAATATACAGTACTGTAATAATAATTTTTTCATTTGAGATAGCACCTGTACATGTCATCGAGACGTCTCAAAACGCTTCACAGAATATACTGCAATATCAATTGTCTACATATTTTGTGGATGAAACGTGGCAGGCAATTGTGCATAACAGTGTCCCACAAACAGTTGTGGATTGAGTGACCAAATTACTATTTTTTTTCAATAAGTTTGACCCTCTCTCCTGTTGCTCAGATGTGCCGAGTGCTCCTTTGGACCTGACGGTGGAGGATGTGAAGGAAACCTCGTTGACCCTGAAGTGGAGCCCACCTGAGAAGATCGGCCCCTCTGGCCTGGGCGGCTACATTGTGGAATACTGCAAAGAAGGGAGTGAGTCTAAAAATATTTCCGTCGCTCTGACTCTCATAGTGATGACATTATTAGCATTTTCAGAATAAAGTCAGTCAGCATAAAGCAAGAGCAGGATTGTTATTCCAGCTGGCGCTAGAGTTAGAACTAGAGTTAGAACATCCTATTTCACAGCCATGTATATCAGCAGCCTTATATAACTCCATACTCAGTAGAATATTGTATAGTTTTTATTTGACCAGCCGGGTGTCTACCACACGCGGAAACCCATTACAGTGCTTATGAGTATCCAAATCAAGCCGAGATTTCTAAGCTTCCTACTTGCAAATGGAAATCCCAGAGATAGGCCGTTGAGCATTTTACTGAAACATTGTCTATGTAATTTGTTGTTGATTACTAACCTGGAGCCCAGACAGACTGCTCACTGTCAGTTGCATACAAACTGGTCATGTTCTCAGCAGTGACAGAATCGTTTTCTTTAACCAGAGGATGATCTCAATGTGGAACTCATTGGGAAAATGGTCAAACAACTGCTGACTATACACACACTGCACTTTTACTCAAGACAAAGATTTCTATCTGTGAAATGTGTCTGGTTCTAGTTACTGTCACTCGTGTGACATGTCAGTGGGTGAATCGGCAACTTTAAAATAACATGACTGATTTCTGTTCTATCTACAAGTGTTGTACTTCTGTAGAACATTCCCAGATATTCTCACTGTTGTGGAACTGAGAGAATGAGATCCTGAAAATCCATTCAATTACTGAGCTCAACTCAAACCAAAATAATCTCTTGAAACCTTGATCTTTTGAGGGGAATCATAAAAAAAATACATTTTGGAAATAATCAAAATGTTGCTCAAAATCACAGAGAATGTTGAGTATGGTTTAATTTTCTTATTTAATTTGAAAACGAAGACCAATCTGTAGACTACTTATAATAATCATAATACAGTAATATAATAATTTGATGTAGGTATTTATCATGTTGGTGAGATGTCTCAAAGTGCTTCACAGAATATATTGTGAAGTAGTTTGATTGTATTTTGTGAGTGAAAAGCGTCAGCTAATTGTGCACGCCAGAGTCCCACAAGCCGTCGTGGATCGAGTGATCAAATTGTTTTTGTGATGAGATTATTACCCTTGGAAACGATCTGCCAATTGTGGAGTCCTTTAGTTCAGTGGTTAGAGCACTCGTCTTACAAGCAAGAGACCTGGGTTCAATTCCAGGCAGGCGAAACCTTGAACAAGTTTTGTTACTCCACATGCCTAATAATAATCTCTCGAAAAAACAATAATAAATTGGTTATTTTAATCCACAATTGTTTGTGGGACGCTGGTGTGCGCAATTGGCTGCTGTATTTCACCCACAAAATATGCAGACAATTCACTTATAACAAGCTGGTTCCTACTTAATGCTGGATAAACAGAGGCTTGTGGATAAGGAAACTTGTCTAAGAACCTGCATTAGAATTGACGAAAGGTCCTGACCTGAAAGGTTAACTCACTTTGTGGACGCTGCCTGACCTGCTAAGTGTTCTCAGCATCTTCTGTTTTTATTTCAGATTTCCAGCTGCAGTATTTTACAGTATTTTGCCTTTAGTTAAATTGAACTGTTTATTTTCCTTATTATTTTTAAAGCTCAAGACTGGATCATTGCTAACAAGGAACTGATCACAAGGACCTGCTTGGTGATTAAAAAGCTTGCCATCGGGGACAAGATTAATGTCCGTGTTACAGCAGTGAATGCTTGCGGGGCCAGTGCCCACGCCGCACTAGCAGAGCCTGTCCTCCTCAAGGAGGAAATTGGTAAGTAAAGAGTTGCCAGAGTAATTAAACTAGAGACTTTTGTCCCCTCAAAAAAACACATACTGATGTGGAGGGATTGGGAAGGTGTCACATTTCCTACTCTCTACACTGATAGCAATAAGTGTTGATATGAAGGAAACATTCCTGTGGTGGAGCAGCACCTGCTATCACAGCTGTCATGAGGGACATCTGGACCAGCCTAAGATTAAACACTCAGCACTAACACGCAATGTTTTCAGTCCTCACAGTAACTTGTTCCAGCGCTCTTGTAATGTTAATTAATCCACAAAACACAATGTAGAGATTCAGTCCTTTAATTTAAACTTTGCAAATCAACCACTTCCAAATCTCTCTTTTAAATCTGCAAGTCACTCATCCCAGAATCCTGTTATACTTACATTATCCATACTCAATTGCCCTTATGTCCTTAAAGCAATATACAACAGCTCTGTCAGCTGTAAAGGTTGCATTATTATCTCACAACATTGTAACTTTTACTTTATTTGTTAGTGAGCTGTGGCTTCGGTGCAGAACTTGGGGAGAGCAGCATAATCACCAATGCGGTGCTTGTGATAAATCATTAAACTGAAGCCCTGTTTGCTCCTTAAATGGAGTTTAACAAAATAATTATTTGAAAAGCGAAGGTGTGTTTCCATGGCATTGCTGCTACCATTCCTCCACATTCTGTTAGAATGTGCCCCAGTTTGGCATAGTTTTACAATAATAATAATCCTGGTATATGATATCGAGCTTTTCATTCTTTTAGACATCTATATTTTTAAAATATAGGAGATCCCCAAAATAAAAATAGCCATGATACTCCTTCCTGCATGATCTTTCTGATGCGGTATAAATCGTGTCTCTACATCAATCAGTATTGGTTTATTGGCAGACAGACTAATCTTTATTACTAGACATTAATCAACTGCTAGACTGAGTTAACAGGAAGGTTGGTAGAGGCTAGAATGCTAGAATCAAGAAATGGCTTTGACTCTTTCATTTGACCTTGTTCTGGAAGCATAGGGTCAAATAGTTAAAGGACCTCCTTCATCTAACTCTCTCTTGTGAATCCTAAACTTCAAAGTAAATTGAATCTGACTGGTTAGAGAATATGATTTATCTTCAATGCATTTCATGTTACAGTGGATCATTTCTTGGTTATTTGAGTGAACAGTCAACAAAGATTGCAATAAATATCTGTAGTCACTGTGTGGGTTCTCAGTTACATGAAGCTTCCTTGTAATCTAATAATACTTACTGTGATATCTTATTACAGTACATTGAAACAGCTCAAAGTACTGTACTTTATACAATGAGTTCCATTGAAGTGTTGTGATTGTTGCTATGTAGTCGTGTCAAACTGTGCCAGCAATCAATGCCTCACAGACAACAGAGAGATGAAAGGTTAAGTTCAAAGACTAGGCACTGACGGCATCAACCTCTATGGTTGCACACTCAACCTCACCAAGCCAATCAGGAACCTAGGTGTCTTGTTCAATCCTCAATTATCTTTACTCCTCCACATCCAAGCCATGACCTTCGCCTCCGCAATATTGCTCGACTCCGCTGCTACTCTCAGGTCACTGAAACCCTCATTCACGACTTCATCACATTACAGCCGCGACTATGCCAACACCCTGCTTGTCGGCCTTCCCAATTCCTCCCACCATAGGCTGCAGATAACCCAGAACTCTGTGACCCATATCCTCTACCGCTCCAAGCTTTGTGACCCCATCTCCCCATCCTTCTCTGACTCATTTGGCTCCCCATCATCCAGAGGATCCAATTCAAGATTCTGGTCCTCACCTTCAATGCCCTCCACCGCCTTGCCCTAGCTACCTCTACAACCTCCTAACCACCTACCAACCTACCCTCCGACCTGCTCCACGTCCTCCGACCCACCCGCCCCACCATTGGCGGCCGAGCCTTCAGCTACTCTGCCCCCACCCTCTAGAACTCCATCCGGCAGTCCCTCCACCTCGCCCTCTCCCTGGTCTCCTTCAAGTCCCGCCTCAAGACCCTTCTCATTGACGATCCCATCGGTCAGCCCAAATCCCCCCATTTCTCTCCACCCTCCCCGTCCCGATCCCAGTTCGGGTCTGAATCACTGACTTTCCAGCACTTGGGATGTCCTCCTGATGTGAAAATCTCTATAGAAGAGTAATTTTGTTGTTGTTGTTGTTGTTTGAAAGAGGCAGAAATATTGTCCAAGGCACCAGAGGCCTGAGATTCCACACAGCCTTAAGATCGCTTTTGTGGATTTAGAATTAACTTGGAGACTTTCTCACAGATCTTATAAGAGAGAACTAGATAGGTATCTGGGGAAGACGGGTTTGCAGAGTTATGGGGAGAAAGCTGGTGATTGGGGTTAATGCAAGTGACTTGCTTGGTCAAAGAGCTGGCACAGACTCGATGGGCTGAATGGCCTCCTTCTGTGCCGTAACAGTCTTTGATTCTATGATTTTATCTTACAAACCGACTTCTAAAAATAGTACTGAATTCAAGATTCTTGAGATAAGATGGCTAAGGGCTGAACTAGATCACATTTTGAATCTCAGAAGCTATAAACTTTCATATTATAATCTTCAACAGGGAATTTGATAGAAAATTAAAAAGGAAAAAATTGCAGGGCTATGGTATAAGAGTAGGGGGAGTGGGACGAGTTGGATTGCTCTTTCAAAAAGGTAAGATGAGCAGAAAGGCCTCCTTCTGTGCTTTAAGATATGATTCTATATTGCTTTCCTAATACAGATCCCCCAAAGATCCGTTTGCCACGCAACTTGAAAGGGACCTTCTTTAAGCAAGTTGGACATGCTGTTAATATGGTTGTACCTTTTACAGTAAGTAAATGTGATGCTTTGGTGCATATATGCAGTGCCATGCACAGCACTGTCTGTGTCGCTGATATACTCAGCCATGGCTCTGACCTTCATTAATAACGGTGGATTTGTTCAGAGTCAAAGCAGCAATGCGCGGTTATTAGTCAGTCCAGATACCTCCTATGAAATCAGGCAATCTCATTAGTTATACAAGAACAACAAAACTTGCATTCATATAGCACCCTTCATGCAGGGCAGTGTCTTAGAGTGCTTAACAACAAAATTACACTTGTATAGTCCCTTTCATATTGGGAGGATGTCCCAAGGTGCTGGACAGTCGGTGTTTTGGACCTAAGCTGGGGTCGGGATTGGGGAGGGTGGAGGGAAGGAAGGGATAGGGGGTGGCCAATGGCACGGTCGAAGAAGAGGGTCTTGAGGCAGGACTTCATGGAAGCTAGGGATGGGGTGAAGCAGAGGGACAACGGGATGGAATTCCAAAGCTTGGGGGCAGAGTGTCTGAAGGCTCGCCCGACGATGGGAGGGGCAGAGTTCGGATCAGTGGAGCAGGCTGGAGCCCACTGAGCTTAACATAAGAACAGAAAAAAGCACAGAAGGTATTCAGGTTGGCACCTTACAGAATCTATTATGTTAGGGACGGTATGTAGTATCTGGCGAGGAGCTCCACATATTCTGAGATCACCAAAGATCAATAAACCGAAACACAATAGCTTCATCCATCCCACATCTCCTTTTTTTCAACCCTGCTTGCACAGACACCCCCAACTTTATCAACTTGTCTTTGTCTCTTTTTCACCATCAAAATAGCCTAAACCATCCTGTGTTTGTTCTTGTCCCATACCCAACCTACCAGCGCTCCCAGCTCAAACCTCCACCATACTCCAGATCATCCATCCAGAGCTCCACAACCTGGATTATTTCCTGTAACAGGATCTAGGAGTCCATCATCGCCTATATTTCTTGGCCCATTTGTCCTTGTCCCACCCTCGCCCTCTGCAATTTGCTGCAATTGATTTCATTTATTGCATAAACAGAAGCTGCATTATAATATGACTAATTCGTCAAGGTGTAGGTCATTGAGTATGTCAATGGACAATCAATTAATGGGTTGTTATCTTTGTGAATAGCGATTGTCTCCATTAAAATTTGCTGAAGGTATCTGAGCACCATGATAATTGCTGTCTAATTGCATTGCTTACCCTCAGACACAAATAAATCAAAGGGAAGTTAGAAGAATTTTTTTTGCGCAGAGGGAATGCGGAACTTGCTACCACAAGGAGCTGTTCAGGCGAATAGCACAGATGTATTTAAGGGGAAGCTAGATAGGTGCACGAGGGAGAAAGGAATAGAAGGTTGTGTTTGTTGGCTTAGTTGAGGAAGGGCAGGAGGTGGCTCATGTGGAGTATAAATGCTGTCATAGACCAATTGGGTCGAATGGCCTGTTTCTGTGCTGTATATTCTAATGTATTCTAATGTAACTCTTGTCTTGTTAGGATTCTGCCTCAACTAAGTGTTTTACTACTGCTTTCAGGGCAAACCTAATCCTGTGGTGAGCTGGACGAAGAATGGGGAGCCGATGGATAAAACTCATGTGCATATTCGCAACTCCTCCACAGACACCATCGTGTTCATCCGCAAGGCTGAGAGGAAAGATTCGGGCAAGTTCAAGTTGACTCTCCAGATCGGTGACCTGGTGGACGAAGCTTTAATTGACGTCCGAATCATAGGTATGAATTTATGGGTATCTGCCTTTATATGTGCTTATCAATATAGATATAAATTAACTCTGAATCACCACAACCCCAGATATGTTTCTTCCATTATCCTTACACCTGCGAACAGCATTGAAGAGGTTTGAATATATCATACATTCCACATATTGTGCCAATGACCTAGGTAGATCTTAGGTCCAATTTGGGTTGTAAGATTTAGAAATTTCACCATTATAGGCACTAAATCAAACTAAAACATTATTATCATTAAACTGGATTACTAAATCATATTGACTTAACACCGCTTTTTAATTTATTATGAATAATTTTGTATTACTGAACTCAGATTACTCATTCAAATTGTCGAGTCTGAGAAAAGGGATGGGGCAAAGCATTGGAAACATGTTCCCAAGTTAAATGTTTTCCTCTCTCAGTTATCACAGAAAATCACCCCACAAACTGCCCTGTATCTGGGAACAGTTACTATTAAATAAGACGCTGTTCATCTTCCAGCAGTAAGATCATTCATGTATATAGGCTGTAACATTTATCAAAATAAAATCGACAAAATTATCATTTTTAGTTCCTTCGTGATGTGGAAGAATTTTGGAAAGTGCTTCACAGCAATGATGGTCAAGTGAATGACCGTATCTTTATACTTCTCAACAAGCAACATTTAATGAATGTATTATCTGATGCACAGCACTTTTAGCAATTCACTATTACCCCACAGTATTAACCTGGAGTGCTGGGATAGATAAGTCATTTTAAAAAATTGATCCTTCAATCTATGCTTGTTTGTGGGACATTTTGTGCAATTGGCTGCCGTGTTTCACCCACAAAATATAATCAATTCACTTTAGAGTATTATTTGTGAAGCACTTTGAGACGTCTCAAACATGGGATAAGGCCCTATATCACATGCAATGATGCTGCTTATGAGAATCATGAAGATGATGATTATTATTATTATTATTATTATGCGCTCAAGTACTTGCACGGCTGAACAGCATCTCACTTGTGGCTCTCTTCCAGAGAGACCTGGACCTCCTCAGAATCTGAAATTGCAGGATGTTTGGGGCTTCAACGTATCCCTAGACTGGCAGCCTCCCAAAGACAATGGCAACATGGAGATCAAAGGCTACACCATCCAGAAAGCCGAAAAGAAAACTGGAGTAAGTGAGAAAACAGGGGAATTTTTTTCCACTGGTGACATTGTACCTATGATTTAGTGGCCAAGGGTCGTGTGAGAAACAGGAGGAGCTCCTCTCGATCGTTCCAAGTCCAAATATCCCCCGCTAATGCACCATCGACCACAATCGTATCTCAGCCATGTACAGATTAACCAGGCATTTCTGAAATGGTATTTCTATGGCTGGAGCTCTCCAACACCAACATCAATATACACTGCCAAGGCATCCAGCCACAAATTACACATATTTACATAGCTTTCCTGTTGTGTAAGACTCTTTACTTACTTCAAAATCACATATGTAAATGAATGGGTCACTGTCCAGCTAATGAAGAGGTATAAAGGTCTAATCTGTGGGATTTCTAACAGAACATTCCTTAGTAAGGATTTGAAGCTGCACAAATGGAGACTTCTAGTAATATATCCTCTATATCATGCCATCCTCCTCCACCACCTGTTGTTTGTCATCCACCTCAGTGGAGGGGGATAAAGGTGACCAAAAGCCACCTGGTTCAAATCCTACCTTACTTCACTCTTTGGCTCTTCTCAACATCTTGAATCTCACCTCCTCCACCTTCCCGACCTGCCCCTAAAACTCTCCAAACCCGTATGCAACCTAGACATCAGGTTCAACCCCCAATTATCTTTCCTTCCCCCACATCCAAAAGCCGCCAAAACCCTGGTCCATGTCTTTGTCACCTCTCGACTGGACTATTCCAATGCGCTCCTCGTTGGTCTCCCCTCTGCTACCATTCATAAAATCCAGATTATTCAAAATTCTGTTGCCCGCAATCTCACCCGAATCAAACTTCGCTCCCTGATTTCCCCAGTCCTTGCCAGACTGCACTGGTCCCTGTCTTGGAGAGGATCAATTTCAAGATCCTCACCCTTGTTTTCAAATACCTCCACTCCTCTGCACTCCCTACCTCTCTGACCTCCTCTCTCCTCACAACAGCACCCATTGCCTTCGCTCTACCGGGACTGGCCTCCCCTTGCCCCCCGAATCCTCCGCTCCACCATCAGCGGCCATGCCTTCAGCCACTACACCCTGAGGCTCTGGATCTCTCTTCCTCACTCCCTTCGCCTCGCCCCCTCTCTTCTTATTTTCAGGTCTCGGGTAAAGATCTTTCATTCGACTGCAATTTTGGTCACCTTCTTCCCCCTCCCCCTGGCTCGGTCCCGGGATCCATTTTTGGGAAGCGCTCTGAGACACTCTCCAGAGTGGAGGGCACTATATAAATTAAAGTTGTAGTTGTTGTTGTTTATGTAGTTGTAATAAACACCCTGGGAACCTCTGCTCCAATACGATCTTCCAGAATTTCCAGGGATCTGCAAGAATTTCAGATTACTGTATCATTCATAAATAATTCCTACATTTTGGAAACCAAAACACATTTTTTTAAAAACCCTCATGTTATAAGTGTGAGAGGAGATGACTCATGGTAACACTGAAAATAGCTACCATTGATAATTTGATGCCATAATGGAAAGATAGTCATTTTGCTATTCTGCAGATTTGATTGCATGGGAATTCTCCACAACAATGGGCTATGTGTAGGGCTGGAGACTAACATCTCTGTCTATTGGCTTTCTATGTTAGGAGTGGTTCACTGTGCTGGAGAATTGCCACATGAACACCTGTACCATCTCAGACCTGATCATGGGCAACATGTACAGTTTCCGAGCCTTCTCAGAGAATCTTTGTGGACTGAGTGAGAAGCCAGCACTGGCCAAGGGCACTGCCTACATCACCAAAACAAGTAAGTCACCAATGCAGAAAGAGAATGTTGTGATGGAAAAAATTTGCTCTTGGGTGTGGAACCCCAATCGTGAGCTTTGAAAACCATAAAAGTGTATATAGTAAGTGCCCATCTTGCCTGACTCCAGGTCTGGAATTTCAATTTAAGCGTATTGGGCCTGAAACTGAGCTCTGGAACTCCTTCCTCAGTCCCTTTGCATTGCCTCCTCTCTTCCTAATTTCAGATTTCAGTTTTCTTTTCGATCGCGCCTACGGTCACCTTTTTCTCCTTTCCCCTGGCTCGGGCCCGGGATCCGTTATTGTGAAGCGCTCTGAGATGCTGTCCAGTGTGGAGGGCACTATATACATCAAAGTTGATGTTGTTGTTGTTGTTGAAACTGTCTCAGACACCTGCCCGTCCACCATTGATGGCTGCGCTTTCAGCCCTGCCCCTTCCTTCACCATCTTCAGATCACACCTGAAGACCTTCCTCTTCGACAGTGCCTACAGTCACTTCCCCCCTGGCTTGGTGTCCAGCTCCACCATTGACAGGCACTCTGGAACGTTGCCCATGTCACTGTTGAAACGGTAAATAATTTTTTTAAGAATTTCCATTGGCCAACCAGGCCAGGCAGGAGATGGTGTGTTTTTTTGAATATTTTGCTAACTAATGGAGTAGAATTTGTGTTCCTTTTGGTGAATAAGAAAACATTCAATGACAGCCAGTAAACCTTAACTGTCCACAGGTTTCTGACGTATATGGCGCTAAATAAGTTTAAGTTGTTGTTGTTGTTGTTGTTTGTTCTTATTCACTATGTGGATAGACAGGTGGAATATACAGGCCTTTGTGATCCATTTGGCCCTTAACCAAAAAATAATAATTCATGTAAACATTTGGAATAATATACTGTATGGAAATTATAATACATTATATTTACATTTTATATAATGCCTTTCATTAGGAGCGAGATAAAATGTACAGTTTCAATATATTTTTGACAACAGTGTAATGGGTAGGGAAGCATACAATGAGCAATGCTCTTGAGAGGGATATTATGATATGGGATGTGTCACCACAAATGAGTCACAACCAGCATTTTAAACAGAATGTGATGAGCTGATTTGTGAATGAAGCTGTATGTCCTCCCGACATGAAGGGTGCTACACAAATGCAATTTTGTTGTTGTTGTAAAAAGATTTGGGGGCGAAAGAGCAACAATAACTTATAGCGCCCCTCGTGCACGGTAATGCTCCAGAGGGCTGGACGGTGATGGAGCCTGATGCCTGATGCCCAGATGGAGTGAAGGTGACCATAAGTACAGTCGAAGAGGAAAGTTTTTGGGTGCAATCTGAAGATGGGGAAGAGCAAGCTGGAGTGGATCATTTGGGAGAGAAGTGGCACATTGGGTCATGTGGCCTCCTTCTGTGCTGAAATCCTTATCATTCATTAAGGCGTTCAGGGTTACAGTGATATGACTAGTACCTATGTTTGGCACTTCTAGGTGTTACATACAAGCCTCCAGAATACAAAGAGAAGAACTTTGCAGAGGCCCCAAAATTCACGCAGCCTTTGGCGGACAGGACAGCCACCACAGGCTTCACCACCAAACTCTTCTGCAGTGTGAGAGGGAATCCTAAGGTAGGAACATAGGAACAGGAGGAGGCCATTCAGCCCCTCAAGCCTGTTCTGCTGTGTATTATATCATAGCTGACCTGTACCTGAACTCCATTTACATACTTTTGCCCCATGTCACTTGATACTCTGACCTTACAAATATCAGTCTTGAAAATTTGAATTGCTTCAGCATCTACAGATTTTGGAGGGGAGAGTTGCAGATAGGAGCACAAGACAACTGATATTTTGTACATCTGGGTCCAGATCCTCTACACTTCAGTGTGCATTGCTTTAGAAACCAATCAAATACAATCAAATCACAATGTAGGAAATAATTATAAGTAGGATCAGGTCAAATCTGGAGATGAAATACATTTTCCCTTCCACAACTACAATTAATACTACGTAATATCAATTAATCTGAATGGGGCTGGGGGTGGGGCTGCGGAAAGGTTAAACTGTTAGCCACTTTTTTGTTGCCCAAAAACTTGGCATTAATCATCCTTAATCCTAAAGTCAATGGAAAGAGTTGTTCTCCCTCTGTGGTAAGTGCATCTGTGACCATCCAACCAGAACTGGGGAGAGGCAGAACACTTAATCAAAGCTTTCTTTCATTAAATATAGTTTGTCTCTGATCACGAGTGACTGTTGACATGTTTCAAAATATCTTTTAGTGTTCTCAAGGCGATGTGTGCCATTGTACACATGATGTCAATTATGTCAAAAAAGAAGTCAATCCCTTTCCCCACTTCTCCATATAAAAGGGATTGATACCAGTGTTGGACCTTCCAAATCCCTTCGCCAAAATAAAAGTCTGAGTTCCTGAATATTGCTCCCACATTGTTAATAGATTCACATATCTCAATAATCTTTGATATAATATTGCAGTGTCTCAAAATGCTTCACAGATAATTTCAGGTATAATGACCATGTATGCATGGCAAATGTGGCAAATATGGCAAATGTGGCAAATATGGCAATTTGTACAAAACGTATCATTGTGAAGTGAATGACCAATTCATTCTGATTGATGGCGATGACACTGGGAGAAACTCCTACCTATTCTCCAATAATGTCAAGAAGACGGCATGTCCACTCTGTAAATGCACCTGGGATCAGCTCACATAAATAATATTGTGGAGTCCTTCAGCTCAGTGGTAAGAGCACTTGCTTAGTAAATGAAAAACCAGGCAGGTCAATGCAAAACCTGGGGAAGTTTCCTTACTTCACACACCCGATAATAATCATCTTGAAAAACAATAATAAATTGGTCATTTCAATCTATGACTCTTTGTAGAATTGGCTGCCACGTTTCACCCACAAAGTCATAGTCAATTCACTTTATAGTATATTCTTTGAAGCGCTTTGAGACACCTAGAAGCGCTGTATCAAATGCAAAGATTATTATTATTATTTCTACAGGTTTGCTACTAGAACAGCTTCAATGTGATGGTTCTTCTTCATTATGCCTTTCAGCCTAAGGTCTTTTGGATGAAGAACCAAATGATTCTTGGAGGAGACCCCAAATACATAGTTATGACCAATGAGGGAATCTGCACTCTGGAGATCCGCAAACCCAGCGCCTTTGATGGTGGTATCTACACCTGCAAAGCCATCAATGACCTCGGGGAAGCAGAGGTGGGCTGCAGACTCGACGTGAAAGGTTAGGAGCATGTTTGCATGACAAATTAGTCTAATAAGAAGAATTATATTTCTTGCATGTCATGTACCACCTTGTCTCTTAGTTGAAGTCTCAAATCGTTGTGCAGAAAGTATTGTAAAGTGGATGGTTTGTGTATTTTGTGGGCGAAACATGGCAGCAGTAACTCACAAACACATGGATTGAGTGACCACATTAATATTTTTGTGGGGGGGTGCAAATTGTTACCCCAGGAAAGCGATCCACTAATTGATTAACAATCAGATTCCTACTTGTTGTTGGGTAAGCAGAAGCAAGTGGAATAACAACAACCTGCATTTATATAATGACCTTCACGTGGGTAGCGTCCCGGAGTGCTTGTCTGACAAGAGTCTGACATATAGTTTCTATACATACAGGCTGACCAAAATGTTTTGATAACTACCTTATTATCTGAAAATAAACAAAACTATTATCATTAGTTTAAGACTTATTAGACATTATAGTGGTTTGATCACCCTGTGTGTGTGTATATATAATATATATAGACAAGGGCCTTGGATCTGTGTTGAGAGGGTGACATGTGTAGAGAATCTGAGTCTCTACCTCTATTGGAGTGTGGTAAATAAATAATCCTTCCATTTAACATAGTGCTTGACAGGATTGCCAAACGTCTCAAAGTGCTTGACAGGATTGAGTATAGATTGTAGTAACTGTGTGTCTTGTAGGTTATTGTGACAGTCAAATTGTACACCAGAATAGTGCCATGAAGTGAATGACTTTTATCTGGAAGATTGTTGGTCGGGACATCTGGAAAAACTTCCTTCTCTTTGTGAATAATGCAATGGGATCTTCAACACCACCTGAAAAGACAGACAGGACCTCGGGTTAACATCTCACCTGCAGCCCAGCTTTTATACTATACAGTGGGGTCCCAGCATTGCACTGGAGCGTCTACCAAAACTATAGTAATAATAATAATCCTTGCATTTGATACAGCACTTTCCATGTCTTCTAAGACATCTCAAAGTGCCTCACAGAATATACTGTAAAGTGAAATGACTGTATATCTAGGGGGCGAAACACGGCAGCCAATTGTGCACAGCAGCGTCCTCACAAACAGGTGTGGATTGAAATGACCAATTTATTGTTGTTGTTTTATTTATTGAGGGATTATTATCAGGTGTGTGGAGAAAAGAAACTTTCCCCAAATTGAACCCAGGTCTCTCGCTTGCGAGGTGAGTGCTCTAACCACTGAGCTACAGGACTCCATTGTCAGATATGGATCGCACTCTTAAATTTGAACCCCCCCGCCTCCCTCCCCCAGGCCTGATTACTATTATTTTCACAGCACTGTACTGTGTACAGTTCAGGTCACCACACTTTAGGAAGGATGTTAAGGCATTGGAAAGGGTGCAGAGGAGATTTTTCAGGATGGTACCAGAAATGAGAGACTTCAGCTAAGGGGAAAGGCTAGAGAGGCTAGGCTTATTCTTATTGGAGCAGAGAAGGTTGCAAGGAGACCTAATAGAGGTTTTCAAGATCATGAGGGGATTCGACAGGATAAACAGGGAAAAACTCGAGGTCACAGATTTAAAATAGTTTCAAAAAGAAGCAGAGGGGAGCTGAGGAGAAATGTTGTCACTCAGCTTGTTGTTTGAATCTGGAATGCATTGCCTGAAAAGGTGGTACATGCCGATTCGATAACAACTTTTAAAAGAGAGGTAGACATTTATTTGAGGAGGATGGATTTGTGCGGTCATGGGGAAGAGAGCTGGGGAGTGAGATTGAGTTGTGCTTTTTAAAGAGCCGGCACAGACTTGATGAGCCAAATGGCCTCTTTTTGTGCCGTAAGATTCTATGATTCACCTGGGCACACGAACAGTTTATCAACTATCAGCTCAAAGTGCTAAAATGGGGTGTGAAACCATACCTTTCCTTCTCCTCAGGCTAGAATGCTACTCACTGAGCCAGGGTAACAACAACAATAGCAAAATTTCACGTCAGGAACATGTCCCAAGGTGCTGACAGCTATGTGTAGAGAGAGCTCCATTATCTGCCTGTATCAGAGGTGTCATGTGTAGAGATCCTCAATCTCTGCTCTGTACATACAAGTCTGTGTGGACTCTATTGTCTTCCATAGTGAAGCTGCCATTTGCACTGATGCCATCGGGTATATTTGACATTCAGTTTTGCTCGATGCACAGCTGCCGCCTCACTGTTACTAACTCTGCTGTTTATGACACATTACACATACAAGCGGAAACTTAATAGGTTTAGTATTGATGCTAACATATTGTCCTGACCTAAAGGACACACATACATAGATCACAGGACAGACTGTGAATAAATTGAAACTGATGGAAAGTGGGCCTGGTCCAGGCTGTTGGCATTGCTGCACTCGCTCCCTGTCTTCTTTTAGAACCTGCAGCAGATCAAAGGCTCCAAGTCAACTTGGGTCACAGAGCTGCCCCAGCACCAGTCAACTTTGTAACTGTAACGTGACAGGCAGAGAGTTCATGGGCTGTCTGTGTTCCCCCCATGTGTGACAGAGGAAGAGATGGGGTAGGGGCTGAGAGACACAGAGGGAGATGAGGATGAGAGGGGCTATGAGATGGAGGAAATGAGAAGGGCTGAGAGATGGTGGGTGGGGGGAGTCGGGGGTTGTGAGCGATGGGAAGGGGTTGTGAAACAGAAAGGGAGAGGGGCTGCAAGTTGAAGAAGGGTTTGGGAGATTTCAACAACAACTTTGATTTATATAGTGCCCTCCACACCAGACGGCATCTCAGAGCGCTTCACAATAGCGGATCCCAGGACCGAGCCAGGGGCAGGGGTAGAAAGGTGACCAAAGGCGCGATCGAAGAGAAAGGTCTTCAGCTGGGACCTGGAGCTGAGAAAAGAGGGGGAGAGGTGAAGGTAGTGAGGAAGGGAATTCTAGAGCCTCGGGGCATAGTGGCTGAAGGCATGGCCGCCGAGGGTGGAGCGGAAGATTCGGGGGACATGCAGGAGGCCAGACCCAGTGGAGCGAAGGCAACGGGAGCTGGTTTGAGGAGAGAGGAGGTCAGAGAGGTAGTGGGGGTACAGAGGAATGGAGGGATTTGAAACAAATGGAATTTTACATTCTCCCTACCAACCTGCCCACCCTCTCTGTTCAGTGGGCTCCAGTCTGCTCCATGTCTCCCATCCGACCCACCCTACCATCTGTGACTGGGCTTTCAGCCTCTTTGCCCCCACATCCTGGAACTACATCCCACATTCCCTTTGCCTCACTTTCTCCCTTGCCTCCTTCAAGGTCGATCTCAAGACCTTCCTTTTTGATCATGCCTTCTGCCTCCCTCCCACCTCTCTCCCTCCGCCCTACCCTGCTTCACCCCATGCTTGGGTCCTGACACTTGACTGTTCAGTGCCTTGGGATGTCCTACTGACATGAAATGCGCTCTGTAAATGTAATTTTTATGTTGTACATTGTAGTATTTCTTCCATAAACTGGTCCAGTGGGAAGATGGGTAATCCTGCTAGAGGCAATATGATGCATTGGAGCTGGGAATGTTTAACAAGACTGTAATGACACGTGGGGCAGCGTGTTGTCAGATTTTTCTGCCACTTACACTTTCCAATAAATTACATCTTAAACAAACATAACAATAAATTCCTAACCCCCGCTGGCTAGACCAACACCCCAGTGGTTGATGATCCCTATTGACACTGAAAGAAGACCTTATATTAAATGCTGATGACTACCATGTTAATGATTTCTCTTCAGAGAACTTTGTCTCAATGAGAAGTTAGGCATGCTGAGGAGAGATCCAGTTACTAAGTGGAGCAATATCCTATCCACTGTTCCTGGACCATCTCCAGATCTCTCCCACATCAAGCCTTGACCTGAAGGCATTATCCTCTCACTAATTCTAGCCAAGTGATTCTCATTTTGCAAACTCTGCCATGTTCTACAGATGACAGTTTCATATATTCCTGTCTCATTTACACTCACTCAAACACTCACACACTCACTCAAACTCTCACACACAATATATTGTGTGGCCACCAATTTCGGAATATCTCCGTTTCCCATCAAACTTCCAGACATGGGATAGTGGAGGATTCCGAGATTAACACGCCCTGAGCGTGTGTGGTGGGTTTCTGTCGCCTGATGCAGTTTGTGCTACAGTGATAGAGAAGTTTCAGTGTTCCACTCACAAGTCACTCACTCCCATCTGCTCTCGGGGCTGATAAACAAATAGCTTTTAAGCTATTCACGTGGGTTGCTCACAAATGCTATTTAAAGGGACAGCACACTCAGCAGTCCTGCTCTTCACATGTTCATGGAAACCGTTGAATTGTGCTGTGATAGCAGTATTGAATGTCCTTCCCAGGACCACTTTCTGGTGTAAGGAAAGCTACACAGTGATTGTTAGTAGAGGCCGATCCCAGATCCTACCCTCCGCTCAATATAGGATCGATTTCCTGGGGTAATAATCTCTTCAAAAAATATTATTATACAACTCTCCCTCTCAATCCCTCAATCTTGCCCCTACTTCCAGTGCTTTGACTGGGTTTATGGTCACCCCCTCCCTTCCCCCGCAGCTCTGTGTCGGACTCCATCACTGTTAAGCTCTCTTGTGTGAAGGATGCTATATAAATATAAGTTGTTTGTTGTTCTGATTGTGCTCCTGTTGTCACACTGTGTATTTGGCAAACATCCTCCCGCAAACTGGATTGCTGTAAATCTCAGAAAGGGGCTGCTGTGGCCAGCTGGTGCTGCCGATCTCAGTGGGTTCTCGATCCTGGTGAGAATGTCACGCCACCACAGCTCACATTTCCCTGATTCATCTCCTTGCCCTTCCTGGATATTTTTAAGCCTCTGAGTGTTATTTCTGGCCGCAGAGCTTGGCCCTAGGCGCTGGAGTCAGCAGCAAGGTCCCAATCAGCTGAGATTATTTCCACACTGATCTCTCACAGTCAGTAACAGCCTGGCTCCTAGATTTACAGAATCATAGTATTTTACATAATATCGTAATAATCCTTAGCTCCTCATCACATCTTCTAGATGTCTATGGCGCTTTACAGAATATACTGTAAAGTGAATTGACTGTATATTTTGTGTGTCCCACAAACCGGGTTCCTGACTACTGCTAGTTAAACAGAGGCGTGTGAGGTAAGGAAACTTGCTTAATGTTTTACCTGCCCAGGAATCAAACCCAGATCCTCTCGTTTGGGAGGCAAGTGCTCTAACCACTAAGCTACAGACAACATTTTACAGCACAAAAGGAAGCCCACCTATCCCGTGGTGGCCTTGTCACTCTCTGTAATACGTGTATCTCTCTGTAACACCTATCTGCCTAATCTCTCTGCTGCCGTTTCCCAAAACTCGTTTTTTTTTCCTTTTCAAATATTTGTCCCAATTCTTTTTCAAAGCTGGTATGGATTCTGCACCAAACAACCTATTTTAAAGCAATTCCTGGGTAGAAATTTCAACTGGGTCTAGATTTACTCTATTTGTGTAGTATTTCAAAGCATCTAGAATTTGGCCAAATGTTAAATGTTGTCTTAATATGGAAGCAGCTTCACTTTTAGAAACCAAGTCTGAGACCAAAACACTACCATCTGAGTCAGGTTGATCATCTTGAACACAATCCCTTACCTACAGATAGATGAAAACACATGATAGCACTTCCCTGTGAAGTACGCCCCGAGGCTCTGGAACTCCCTTCCTCACTCGCTTCGCCTCGCCCCCTCTCTTCCCAGTTTCAGGTCACAGTTGAAGACCTTTCTCTTCGACCGAGCTTTTGGTCACCTTCCTGCCCCTGCCCCTGGCTCGGTCCCGGGATCCGCTGCTGTGAAGCGCTCTGAGACGCCGTCTGGCATGGAGGGCACTATATAAATGGAAGTTGTTGTTGTTGTTACAGTACTTTGAGATGTTTTGACATGATATATCAAATACAAGGATGAATATTGTTATGTATTATCTTCACAGTGAGGCCAGTTTAACAGATCTACACTGAGAGAACCTGAAATGTCTATCCTCCTCACTCTGATTCTTTTCTTTTTCTCCTTTACAGCTGTGCAAATTCCACAGTAAGAAGCTTCAACCACCAACTAACTCCCAGCTTCAGGTGAGGCAACATTTCACCTCGTCTTAACCTTAAAGATTATGTTGTTTTAAAATTCAAGATAGAGCAACATAATACCAATTTACAAGTATATATAGTACAGGGTGAGGGTATGGCAGAACACTGGAGGGAATTAAAGGGGAGAACAAAGATTTTTTAACTCAATCCAATGTGGAGCCAATGGAGCCAAATGAGGATGGGAGTGATAGGCTTGCGGAACCTTGTCCAAGGAAAAATGTGGGCTGCAGAGTTGTGGATCTTCCCTCTTGTGAACGGAAGAGATGGGGAGTCTGGCGAGCAGTGCAGTGGAATAGTCAAAACATAAAATACTGCAGATCATAGAATCATAGTTTTCATTTTTAAACTATTTTAAATCTGTGACCACGAGTCACAGATTCGCCCATCAGCGGAAACAGATTTTTCTTATTCACCCTGTCGAATCCCCTCATGATTTTATAAACATCTATTAGGTCTTCTCTCAATCTTCTCTGTTCTAAAGAGAATAAACCTAGCCTATCTAGCCTTTCCCCATAACTGAAGTCCCTCAATCCTTGTACCATTCCAGTAAATGGTACCAGATGCTGGAAATCTAAAACAAAAACAGAAGTCACTGGGAACACTCAGCAGGTCAGACAGCATCTATGGAGAGAGGAAAAGTGAGTCAATGTTTTGGACCCACAACACTTCGTCAGAACTAGAGCATGTTGGGAGAGGCTTTTATGGACTAACAGAGAGGTGAGAGGACAGGGAAGCAAAACAAAGGAGAAAATGGAGTAGAGGCCTGGAGATAATGGAATAAAGAGGTGTCAATGATGCAAAACAAAATGGGGAGGGAAATGCAAGGGAACAGGCAGATCAGAGAGTTGTGCCTGGGACCAGGATGATGTGGTAATAGTCACAGAAGAGGGGGAGGGAGAGGGGAAAAGTGAACTGTTATGTGAACAATTTCAGATCAAGCAGCTCACTTTCCCACTCCCCCTCTTCTGTGACCATTACCACATCATCTGGGTCCCAGACACAACTTTTCTCACTCTGGTCTGCTTGTTTTATTGAATACCCACCGTTCTTTTGCACCTCTTTAATTCATCATCCCCTGTCCTCTACCCAATTTTCTCCTTTGTCTTTCTTACCCTGCCCTCCCGCACCATTAATAATAATCAAAACACAAAATACTGCAGATGCTGGAAATCTGAAACAAAAACAGAGAGAGCTGGGAACACTCAGCAGGTCAGGAAGCATCTATGGAGAAAGGAAATTGAGTCAACGTTTTGGGTCCATAACCCTTCATCAGAACTGGGGTATGTTGGGAGGGAGAGGTTTTATTATTACTTTTAATAATTATATTATTATTAATAATAATCCTTGCATTTGATATAGTGCTTTTCACATCTTCTAGACATCTTAAAAGGGCCTCACAGAATATAATTTAAAGTGAATTGACTGTATATTTGTGGGTAAAATGTGGCAACCAATTGCGCACAGCAGTGTCCCACAAACAGTCGTTGATTGAAATGACCAATTTATTATTGGTTTTTTTCGAGGGATTATTATTAGGCTTGTGGGGTAAGGAAAGTTGCCCAAGGTTTCACTGCCTGGATTTGAACACAGGTCTCTCACTTGCAAGGTGAGTGCTCTAACCACTGAGCTACAGGACTCCATAACACCCTATCATCCCGTGTCCTTTTCCTCCTTTGTCTTACTTGCCCTACCCTCCACCTCTGTGTTAGTCCTTCAAAAGCCTCTCCCTCCCAGCATGCCCCAGTTCTGATGAAGGGTCGTGGACCCGAAATGTTGACTCACTTTCCTTTCTTCATAGATGCTACCTGAACTGGTGAGTGTTCCCAGCGATTTCTGTTTTTGTTAGTGGAATAGTCAAGCCTGACCATCAAAAATGCAGGGCTGAGGGTCTCAGCGACCAGCAGGGAGAGATATTGGCCAGGGTGACCAATAGGGTTTGACCAAAGCTGTTGGGACTTTGGTTTAACACCTTGTCTGAAATGAAGGACCTCCAACAATGCAGTGCCCCGCAGTGTGTCAGTCTGGTTCAGCTCAAAGTCCCAATGTGGGGCAAACGTCTGACTCAGAAAACAAAAGCTGCCAACAGAGGCAGGTTGATTGTCTTTAACACAATCCCTAACCCAAAGATGGTTCAGAATTATGGACAAAATTCATAAATTTAGTCTTAATTTGAAATCCAATCTTTTTAAGTTCTGTGGAAATGATTTGCTGTCCAATGGTGTGGGGAGTGAGGTTACTGTGATGCTCTGTTGCTGTGTTTTGCTGAAGGACGCTGCCTGTTATTAGATGGTGCGGGTAGTGTTGTCCTGTTGCTGCAGCTCACAATTCACTCAGACGATCTAGTCTGTTATGCAATCGAGCAATTTTAAAGCTGTTCCGGATTTAATTTGCAGTTTAATGTCCTGATGTGAGATGTTGGTCTGATACATCTCCCTTTGTGTTCCTCTCAGGTGGTGTTGTGTGTGTAGAGTCTACTGTGTTGTCCATGTGATAGTGATGATGATCTCCTTGCTCTGACACTTCTAACACAACATTGTATTTGCTGTCAGTCTAACACCAGATAATATCCTCTCCCAATTTAGGTTCCCATCAACCCCAGTCTGACCAGGCTCCAACGGCTCCATTCCAAACAGACCTACTTCAAAATCCTCATTTTGATCTTCAAGCCCTTCCACTCCCTACCCTGCCTGCCTCTGCCATCTCATCCAGACCTCCGCTTTCTCCTCAACTCCCTCAGCTTTGCAAACTCTGATCTACTGCACACCCTCAACCCCTCCATCACCACCTTTCAGCTCTGTTCCTAATCTGATACTTTCCCAAATCTCTGCCTCTCCCTCTCTCTCACCCTCGGCTTCAAAATACTTTGATAATCCTGCTTCTTTGAATCACCTACTTTCAATCACCTCCTCCCCACCTAGTTAAGTATCCCATCTCACTGTAAAGTCCACCAAGCTGTTCACCTCAATGAAAGGCATGAATATGAGCGGAAAGTGATGTGCTGTAATCGTTAACACTCCTCTGGGTATTTCACGGAATAAAAACATAAAGTTAGAAAATATTTTAATAATATTTAGAAAACTGATTATTGAATCATAAAGTGTAGCAATAAAAGTTGATAATGGGGCTGTGGAATTAAAGTTTACAATGCTATCCTTGTGTGTTCTTCAGGAGCTTCTGAAATCCTTTTTTAGAAAAACACAACAGCAACATGCATTTATATGGCGCCGTTCACCCGGGGTAGCGTCCCAGAGTGCTTGAGAGTGGCAGCTCGGGGGCGAGTGAGGGTTCTGTAACCATGGCCAAATAGGAAGGTCTTCAGACACAACATGAAGATGGGGAAGGAAGGGATAGAGGGATAGAGGAAGAGTGTTCCAGAGTTTCAGGGTGTAGTGGCTGAAAATGTGGTCACCAATAATAATAATCCTTGCATTTGATATGGCGCCTTATTGCATCTTCTAAATGTTTTTGAAGTGCTTCACAGAATATGCTATAAAGTGAAGTGACTTTATATTTTATGGCCGAAATGTGGCAGACTGGGAATCAAACTCAGATCCTCTTACTTACGCGCACCAAACGTAGAATGGACTGCATGAGGAACAAAGCCTGGAGCCAGTCAAGCAGAAGTAATAATAATAATAATCCTTGCATTTTTTTTTGACATAGCACTTTCCACATCTTATCAACGTCCCAAAGCGCTTCACAGAATATACTGTGAGGTGAATTGACTGTATATATTTGTGGGTTGAAAACAAATGTGAGGATCTTGAAATCAATCATTTCAGTGATAGGGAGCCAGTTGATGAGTTGTTCCAAGATTACTTTTATCTTTCACAAATTGGCTCATTTGGAATAACTTTGCCATTGGGTCAAAAGGTTGAGTCCCATTGGTTAACCAGTGGTTAGGTCACTCACCTTGCAAGTGAGGACCTGGGTTCAATTCCCAGTCATGGTGATTCCTTAGGAAAGTTTCGTTACTCTGCACACCTCTGTTCACCTGGGGCAGTGGTTCCCAAATTTTTTTTACTGCGACCCTAAATTAGCCACCAACGGGTCCTTGCACCCCAGGGAGTGACATTGTGACTGAAGCAAAGCTCAGCCAAGACGATATCTCCTTCTCTTTGTGGACTCAGCGCAACTCGTAAGTACGGGCTTCCATACAAATTGGTTGGTGGTATCGCCTTAGGCACTTTTCAGCATTATAAAAGCATTTTCAGCATTAAAAAAAGCAGCAACAAAAAATTCTGATGACCCTTCTCGACCCTACTGAGAACCCCTGCGACCCTGATTTGATCGGAACCCGAGGTTGGGAACTACTGACCTAGGGGTATATAGGATCCAGTTGTTAGTTGATTGGCAGATTGCTTTCTGGAGGTAATAATCCCTTAAAAAGAATAAATTTGGTTATTCACTTCATAACTTCTTTTTCTAATACTGCGCATGCGCACGCATTCATGGGTGCGCGCGCATTTGGGGGCGTGCGTGCAAATTCAGGGGGGGGGTGCGCGCGCGCATTCGGGGGGGTGCGCGCGCATTCGGGGGGGGTGCGCGCGCATTCGGGGGGGGTGCGCGCGCATTCGGGGGGGTGCACGCGCATTCCGTGCTCTAGGCCCAGGAGGTTTGCAACAAGGTAAGCTGAAAAACTTCGCTTTATACCAATACTACCAATATATCGCCGGAAACGATATACCTGTACCGATATTTACGATATACCTCCACCGCGTCTCCTCCCTCCTCAACCTGCAAGGCTCTGTCCTCGAATGGTTCTGGTCATATCTCTCCCACCGCCTTCACTTTGTCTCCTCCAATGGTTCTTCTCTGGCTCCCGCACAATCACATGTGGCGTTCCCCAGGGCTCTGTCCTTGGCCCCCTACTCTTCACCCTGTACACTGTCTCCCTGGGCGACAGCATCCACAGACATGAGGTAAATTTCCACATGTATGCGGATGACACCCAACTCTGGGACCACTGGCGTTCTGACTGCATGTCTGTCTGACATTGAGAGCTGGATGAGGGCAAATTTCCTCCAACTCAATGTCAACAAGACGGAAGCCCTCCTGATTGGCTCACGTCAGCACCTCCGCACCTCAGGTGCTGACAACATCAGCGTTTACGGCTGCTCTCTCCACCTCTTGAAGCCAATCAGGAATCTGGGCATCTTGTTCGACCCCGAACTATCCTTCCTCCCCCACATCCATTCCATAACCGGCACAGCCTTCCATCACCTCCGTAATATTGCCAGACTCTGCCACTACCTCAACTCCCACATCGCCAAAACTCTCATCTATGCCTCTATCACTTCCAGGCTCGACTACAGGAACTCTCTCCCCATCAGCCTCCCCATTTCCTCCCTTCACAGGTTGCAGATCATTCAGAATTCTGCAGCTCGTGTACTCTTTCGCACCAGGCTTCACAACCACATCACTCCCACCCTCGCCCGTCTCCACTGGCTCCCCGTCAACCAGAGGATCGAATTCAAGATCCTTGTTCTCACTTTCAAGGCCATTCACGGCTTGTCCCCCGCCTGTCTCTCTGACCTACTGTCTCCCTATCAGCCGCCCACACCCTCCGTTCAGCAGCCTCAGGCCTGCTCCACGTCCACCGCCGTAACCGCCCAACCATTGGCGGCCGGGTTTTCAGCCTCTCTGCTCCCACACTGTGGAACTCCATCCCACAGCCCGTCCACCTCGCTTCCTCCCTTTCCTTCTTCAAGGCCAGTCTCAAGACCTTCCTCTTCGACCGCGCCTTCGCTGCCCCACTAACTCTTCCCCCTCTCCCCCCCTTCCCATTCCCCCTACCCCAATCCTCTCCCCCCCCCCCCCCCCCCCGGCTCGGGTCCCGACCTGACTGTTCAGTGCTTTGGGACGTCCTCCCGACGTGAAAGGCGCTATATAAGTGTAATTTTATTGTTGTTGGTGTAGGGTAGCAGAGTGATTCTTGATGATGCACTGGGTATAACTGCTAGAAGTTCAGCTGGAGTTACTTGTTTTCATATCTTACTTGTTTCTACCCCTCTTCCAATCGCAGGTTTATTATCGTTGGCCTGCTGCTCAAAAGCCCTCAATTTGCCCTCATTAATCAGGCGAGATTGGGAGTGGATTGACATGGAGCAGCTTTGAAATTTTTGCTGCATTTCCCAAATGGTGCAGCTCTGATCGACAAGTGTCAGGCCTGCTGGGCTGACTCTGTCACTATGCAGCTGTCCGCTGGCCTCCGTATCTGTTGTGAAGGTCAGCCCACTGCACTGAGCTCCCATTACCACCTCACCAACCAAGAACATTCTCAGGCAAACAACAACCTCCCAACCACCCAACCAAAAGAGTCTGAGCACATCTTACTCCCCTCACAATATAGAGTACAGTACCGGCAATTATTCTGGAATCAATGAACAATCAACCAGCCTCAAAGCTTTTAATGAGAAAGCTGATACCTATCGTAGAATCATAGAATTTTACAGCACAAAAGGAGGCCATTCGAGCCATTGTATCTGTGCCTGCTCCATGAAAAGAGCAATTCAAAGTAATTCCCACTCCCCAGCTCTCTCCTCATTAACCCGCAAACTTTTCCTCCCCAAATAACCATCCACCTCTCTTTTACAAGTTGTGATCAAATCGGCCTCCACCACCCTTTCAGTCAATGCATTCCAGAGTCGAACAAAAATTCTCACTGTGTGAAAAAAAGGTTCCTCACCTCCCGTCTGCTACTTTTAGAACCTATTTTAAATCTGTGAGCTCGGGTTTTTCCCTGTTTCGCCTATTGAATCCCCTCCTGATTTTGAAAACCTCTATTAGGTCTCTAACCTCTTTCAGCCTCTCTGCTCCCACACTATGGAACTCCCCACAATCCCTTTGCCTCACTTCCTCCCTTTTCTCCTTCAAGCCTGGTCTTAAGACCCCCTCTCCCCTCCTAACTCTTCCCCCTCTCCTACTCTCCTTCCCCTTCCCCGATCCCCAACCCCACCCCCACCCCCACCCCCCTGCTCGGGTCCCAACTTAATTGTTCAGCGCCTTGGGACGTCCTCCTGACGTGAAAGGCGCTTTATAAATGTAATTTTGTGTTGTTGTTGTCATTGTTTCCTCGTAACCTTCTCTGCTCCAATGAGAATAATCCTAGCCTCTCCAGCCTTTCATCTTAACCAAAGTCCCTCATTCCTGGTACCATCCTTGTAAATTTCCTCTGCACCCTTTCCTCTGCCTTAACATCCTTCCTAAAGTGTGGTGACCAGAACTGAACACAGTACTCGAGCTGAGGCCTAACCAGCGTTTTATATAATACTTTTCCTCCCCAAATAACCATCCACCTCTGGGAGGGAATTCCAGAGTTTCGAGGCGTAATGACTGAAAGCATGGCCGCCGATGGTGGAGCGGAGGATTTGGGGGACAAGGAGGAGGCAGTAGAGTGGAGGCATCGGGTACTGCTGTGAGGAGACAGTGGGTTAGAGAGTTAGGGGGGTGTAGAGAAGTGGAGGAATTTAAACACAAAAGTGAGGATCTTGAAGTCAATTCGTTTTGTAACAGGGAACTAGTGAAGTCTGGCTAGGACTGGGGTAATCGGGGAGCGAATCAGGACATCTGTCTTGTGCTAAACTGAAACATGGATTCCTGGGATCAGAGTCAGAATTCTCCTCAATTTCAGAACCACACCCCGGAGTCATCACTGCAACAATAAGATGTCAGCAAAACAACCCAATTCTATCCTTTAGGTAAAAGTTATGATGAATTGTGACCATTTGAGGGCGCTGCTTCCATTCTCCTCAGACTTTTCATAATAAAGTGTAATTTGGGATGCAGCATTGGGACACGGTCTCAATATTGTTAGTAGAAGAGTTAGCAGAGAGGCTAGAGAGTTTTTTTCACTTAGAGGGTTGTTAGGATTTGGAATCCTTTACCAAAGTATCTATTTAATAATGAAACGATTATTATTTACGATAATTATATACTATATTTCATGAACTACCTATGTACTACATGTTATTTCCAAAACGAAAACTATCTAATCTGCGTTTGAAGGAATCAACACTTCACACTTCAACCATCTCCCCAGGGAGTTTGTTCCACAGGTTCACTGTTCACTCCCTGAAATAGTATTTGCATAGATACATTCTGATTTTACCCCCTCAATAGCAGGCCATGTGCTCCAGTTTTACTATTCTGGACAAGTTGAAACAGCCTGACATGAACTATATTGTCTAGCCCCCATTAGAATGTTGAAGGCATCTCAATCTTCTCGTTTCCAGCGTGAACCTGCCCAATTTACTTTGTCGCCTCTCATAGTCCATTCCCTCCATCATTCTGGTTTCCCTTCTCTATATCTTCTCGATTTCTCCAATATCCTTTTTGTATTGCGGCGACCAGAACTGTACACAGTACTCTAAATATGGTCTCACCAATGATTTATACAGTGGCAGGATCACACCACTATTGTGGAATGCTATTGACCTTTTGATACATCCCAACATCTTGTTTGTTTTACTCACGGCCACAGAGCATTGTTGGGAGAGATTCAGTTTATTGTTAATCATTTTCGATACATATTATTTTCCTTCCGTTCAAATAATATTCCTTACCAGGATTTTCTATCCCCATGTGAAGTACTTTACATTTCTCCACATTGAATTTCATCTGCCCCCGATCTGCCCAATTCCCAAGCATGTTCAAATCCTCCTATAACCTATCTTGTTCAGCTTCTCAAACTCCCACCTTCATTACCTTGGTGTCATCTGCAAACTGAGCCTCTGTGTTGGCGACTCCTAGTTCCAGATCATTTATAAAAATATTAAACAAAAGAGGTCCCTAAACAGACGCTTATGGAACTCCACAGGTAACATTTTTACAATCTGATGATATTCTGTGTAACACTAGACTTCTGGGTTCTACCTGTCAACCAGTTATGTATCCATTGTTATATACTTCCACTGACTCCTGTGTTCTTTACTTTCAGTACCAACTCTCAAGAGGAACTGTATCGATCGGCTTTAATGAAATCCAGATATACAACACCCACACCCTTTCCCTTATTAAACTCCATTGTAGTCCTGCCTATTGAGGCTGGTTTATGACCATAATAATCCCTGCATTTATCACATTTTCAAGCCGTCTCAAAGTGCTTCACGGAATATACTGAGACGGCATCCAGCATGGAGGGCGCTATATAAATCAAAGTTGTTGTTATTATACTGTAAAGTGAATTGACTGTAAATTTGTGGGCGAAACACCACAGCCATTGTGCACAGCAGTGTCCCACAAAAAAAAGTGGATTGAGTTACCAAATCATTATTTTAATAAATTTTTTGAAGGGATTATTAATCTGGAAAAACAATTCGCCGATCAACTGTGTTCCTACTTACTGCTAGGTAAACAGAGGCATATGGTGTAAGAAAATTTGCCTAATGTTTCAATCATTAGAATGATTCAGAACTTTAAAGAGATTAGAGAGCCAAGAACAAAACAACAGCAAAATGACATCTGCTGTGCATAATTGGTTGTTGTGTTTCGCCAATTTACTTTACAAGTCAATTTACAGTGTGTTCTGTGAAGCGGTCTGTGACATATAGAAGATGTGAAAAGCACTATATTATTTCTATAGGCAAAGTTTATTTATTGTTTATTATTTGTGTAGCGCCTTTCACGTCGGAAGGACATTCCAAGGAAAGAACCAACAATGAAAAAAGAGCTATAAAGTTAGTAGCAATAACAAAGATACGATGGACTGAACACCTTCTCTGTGCAAATATCATGTGCAAAACATGTGTTATTTGCTTTACTGTTCAAAGTGACATTTTTTTCTTAAAACTAAAAATATGAAGTGACAGAGGTCAATGCACTGCTCTAAGTGTTTTGGGGGAAGTTTGGTTCAGAGGGAAAGGTAATCAAACCAGGAACTGGTTTCCTCTGTTCACAGTAAACTGGCCCCATGTAGGCCCCTTTGTTCTCAATGTTATAGGTTTGGTTTCAGTTGGTTGTTATGACAGCAAAAAGTGAAACTGGGGCAGCTCAGAGCACACAACAAACTGAATTCCAAGAGAACAAGAGATACAGAGGGACAGATATTCTGAAACATTATTCCAAAAAACTCTTAAACTTTGTTGAATTTGTTTTCAGTGGCGTCTACTTGCATGAGGTTTAAGATCTTCAAATAAGATGTAAAACTGGGATCTTGTCTATTGTTCAGGTGGATGTTACAGATCCCACGGCACTATTCTAAAAGATAAGCCAATTTATCTTGGTGCCGTGGCCAACAAATCTCCAGATAAAATTGATGATTCACTTCATTACTGTTTGTGGGATTGGTCTGTGTTTACCCTCAAAATACAGACTCTAGACTTTGCAGTAAATCATGTGAAGCATTTTGAGATGAACTCCTGACATAAAAGTGCCTACAAGGATTATTATTTTATTTTTACACTTCATTTGAATCTTTACTAGAGAGTAAAGATTCACATATTATTCTGTAGAATGAAAATAATTATAATTGAAAAACCTTAGCTCCTGTGATTACGTTGAGTTTTTGACTAATTCGGGAGGAATTACAACAACATAAGGTCCATTGTCTGCTGTCAGCAGTCTGTACCTACAAGATATGCATTCTACAAGATATTCACAAAGTCCTGTTATCCCCCACCTCTCACCTCCCCCTGTCGTGGAATAACTCACAAAGAGATCAGGTTATTCGTGTAAAGCACAAAAAGTCATTTAATATACTAACGGCCGAAAGGAGAAATACCCTCACAGGTCAGATACCCGAGGTGGTACTTCTAAGGAACTAATAGAAATACAACAGTTTATATCTTATTCTTTTGCACACCGCGTGACAGTAGTATAAGTTCCTTTAACCAATTACAGCAATCCACCTAATCAATAAAAGTGAATGTGGGAAGAGAGTTGAACTCTATTTACATTAGCCATGGGGTGCAAAAAGGGCAGCATCTGTTAACACAGAACTAGACAACCACAAGTTGCTAACTGATAGATTGCAATTTTCAAAGAAAGAAGTAAATTGTTTTTAATGATCAGGCATATACTGAAGCAATTGATTACCTAATACAATAACAAGCAGGGAATGTCTAATCTAAACAAGCACAAGCCTTTCTCCCTTCTTCGGTCTGGACTATGTCATACAACTGACGTTTGCTGATACCCCTACTGACCTCTGGAATTTCTAAGGGAGACTAAGAAACAGCTAACAATGGTTTCCGATTTTTAACATGGTTTCCACATTCCCCCCCTTTTTGTCCTCCTAAGGACAAATAAAGTAAGGCTAATCAAAATTAATAGCAGCTTGCCGAGCAGCTTCTTGTTCAATAGAATCCTTATCTAGATCGAATTCTTCAGGGTAGGATAACGATAGTAATGGAAGGAGGGCAGGGATATTTAAGTTTTGAGGTCTAAACATTTGAGCACACAAACAGCGGAAGCATATGACACAAGCATATATCAAAACAAAAACACAAATAATTATTATGAAACCTTGAACAAAAGTACCGCCAAGACCTCCAATCCAAGTGTACCAAGAGGTAGACCCAGGAGAATGTAAACTTTTAACAGCAGATCGAATATGGGTGATTAGATTAGTAATGTTCTCTGAGGAATCAGGGATATAGGTGCAACACTCAGTACCTATTAAGGCACACGTGCCACCTTGTTTGGCCAATAAAAAATCAAGGGCCATTCTATTTTGGAGGGTGGTCGTCCGAATGGCCACCAATTCAGCACTAAGCTTTTCCAGAGCATTTGCAGTGTCATTTGCAATTTGTTCCAATAGGGCAGATACTTTATTCACTTCCATTTGAGATCGAATTGTTCCATAGGATGGAACAAAGGCAGAAGCAATCATTTCCCATGTAGAAATAGACCTACGGAACCTCTGGGAAGGCAAGGAAGGTAAACTTTGCAAATGACGAACTTGTGGGATCACATAAGCCAAATAACAGGACCCAATCCAATTAACAACCAGGGGCAACCAGGGATTGGCCTTTTGACCACAAACAAAATAAGTGCCATTATAAGACACTCCAGGGGAAACTAAGAAACAGCTAACAATGGTTTCCGATTTTTCACATGGTTTCCACACCCCCACCCGTATACATTGAAATGCTAAATTATGAAGTATGTCATAGGTGAGTCTGGTCTCCTCTTTGTCCCCCAAATCCTCCTTTCCACCATCGGCGCCTGTGCCTTCAGCCACTATGCTCTGAGGCTCTGGAACTCTCTTCCTCACTCCCTTCGCCTCACCCCCTCTCTTTCTATTTTCAGATCTTGGCTGAAGACCTTTCTTTTCAACCGGGATTTTGGTCACATTCATCCCCCTCCCCCGGCTTGGCCCTGGGATCCGTTATTAGGAAGCGCTCTGAGACGCCATTTGGAGTGGAATGAGGGCGCTATATAAATCCAAGTTGTTGTTGTTGTTCTGGAGTACAGTTTCCAAGTTTGCAGTTGATACCAAGTTAGGGAGAACAGTAAATAGTGAGGAAGATAGCAACCATCTGCAAGAAGATATAGATAAAATGATAAAGTGGGCAGACACATGGCAGATGAAGTTTAATGCAGAGAAGTCCTACAGAGAACATCTCTGTAGGAGAAGATGTTCTTCTCCTACATTTTGGGAGAAGAAATGAGGGGAGGCAATATAGGCTAGATAGTACCATTTTAAGGGGTGTGAGGGAACAGAGAGACCTGGGGATTTATGTTAGTGACTCGTTGAAGGTGGCAGGACAGGTAGACAAAGCCGTTAAGAAGACATATGGGATACTAGGCTTTATAAATAGGGGTATAGAGTACAAAAGTCAGGAAGTGCTGACTAACCTCTATAAAACTTTGGTGAGGCCTCAGCTGGAGTACTGTGTCCAGTTCTGGTCATCACACTATAGAAAGGATGTTAAGCCATTGGAAAGGGTGCAAAGAAGGTTTATTAGAATGGTACCAGGATTGAGGGACTCCAGTTATGGGTAAACGCTAGATAGGCTAGGTTTATTCTCTTTAGAACATAGAAGGTTGAGGTATATAAACCTAACAGAGGTTTATAAAATCATGAGGGGATTCGACAGGGTGAATAAGGAAAAATTGTTTCCACTCGTGGTCACAGATTTAAAATAGTTTCAAAACAAAGCAGAGTGGAGCTGAGGAGAATTTTTTTTCACTCAGCGGGTTGTTCGAATCTGGAATGCGTTGCCTGAAAAGGTGGTGGAGGTCGATTCGATAATAGCTTTTAAAAGAGAATTAGATCTTTATTTAGGGAGAACAGGTCTGGTTAGGTTATGGGGAGAGAGTGGTGCAGTGGGATTGAGTTGAGTTTGAAAAGAGCCGGCATAGGCTCTGGGGCGAATGGCCTCCTTTCGTGCCGTGAAATTCTATGATTCTATGAACACCAACAACTAACTAACTTAGGTCAGGACAACACGGCATGGCTGGCCTGGCTAGTCTCACTACTGCCAAACAGTTGGGGATTTAAATGACCAATTTTATTATTGTTTTTTTTTAGGGATTATTATTAGGTGTGTGGAGTAAAGAAACTTGCCTAAGTTTCACGCTTGTAAGGTGAGTACTCTAACCAATGAGCTACAGAAGAACACTCTCTCTATGTGTATTTCACTCTGTGTATAACACACTCTCTCAACAACAACAATAACTTAGATATGAGTTAGATATTAGGCTGACAGAACATCAGGGGACTGGGGGTCGCAAAGTGAGATGGAGAAATAGAGTTGGATGTCATCCACATACAAGTGGAAGTGTGCCCCATGTCTGCGGATGACATCCCAAGAGGGAGCATATAGATGAGGAAGAGGAGGGAGCCAAGGACTCAAACCAGGCGAGTGCAGTCCCACTGAGGTGGATGACGGAGGACAGGCGGTGGAGGAGGATGGCATGGTCAACTGTGTTGAACGCAGTGGACAGATCCAGGAGGATAAGGAGGCAGAGGGAGCCCTGGTCACAGATAGAGAGGACGTCGTTTGTGTCTTTCACCAGCGCAGTCTCTGTACCTTTTGCAGAGGAGTGGAGGGATTTGAAATCCCTCCACTCCTCTGCACCCCCTACCTCTCCAACCTACTCTTTCCTCCGGACTGGAGGGATTCAAAAAGGGAGTGGGAGGAGAGGTTGGTGCGGAGTTGGTTTGCAACAACGCGTTCAAGTGCTTTGGCAAGAAAGGACATGTTTGAATCAGGGCGGTAGTGGCTAGGGTTTGAGGGATCTAGGGAAGGATTTTTGAGGAGGGGGGTGATGACCGCAGTTTTGAGGGGGGCAGGGACTGATCCCATGGAGAGGGACAGTTGATGACATCAGCCAGCAGTGGGCAGAGGAGGGGGAGCTGGGTGACCAGTAAGTTGGTGGGAAGTCAGTTGAGGCAGCAGGTGATGGGCTTCATTGAGGTGATGGTGCGTGAGAGGAAGGAAGGAGAGATGGGGGAGAAGGAATGTAGGAAGGGGATTGTGGAAGGAGCTGATGATGGGAAGGGTGAGGGGGATGGAGGGTGGTGGTAGTGGGCAATGAGAGGCAGGAGGATGAGGCTGCCTGGCAGATCATAGAATCATAGAATCTTAAGGCGCAAATGGAGGTCATTTGGCCCATTGAGTCTGTGTCGGCTCTTCAAAAAGAGCAATTTAATCCCACTCCCCAGCTCTCTCCCCATAACCTCACAAACCTGTCCTCCCCAAATAAATGTCTAGCTCTCTTTTAAAAGTTGTTATCGAGATGTTTGGGAATTTGGAGGAGAAGAAGTCCATGACCTCCTCGCACTTAGCATTTGAAGTGAAGATTGAGGAGGCCTGACGGGCCACATGGAGGAGGTGGTAGGTGGTGAAAAAAAGGATGTTTGGGTTGTTATTTGCCTCCAGGATAATATTTGAGCAGTGGCCGTTTTCACGCGCAACAAAGAACGTCGGTAACTGTGGAGATACTCGAGCCACAGTTGGTGGTGAACCTTGAGGCCACCTGCACTCAAGCAGCCGGGTTTGGCATTTAAGGGTGCGGAGATGAGTGTTGTACCAGGTGATCGGATGGGTTTGGAGATGGACTGGATTTCAGGGGGACTAGAGAATTGAAGGTGGAGGAGAGGCGAACGTGGATCAACAGGATCATTGTTGGTGAAAGGCCAGAGGGATAGGAGGTCAGAGGATGTGAGGGCCTCTGTGAGGGTCACAGTGGGGAGACTTTCCCAAGGGTGGAAAAGTGCAGTTGAGGGCTTGGTGGAGGAGACAGGGATACGAGAGGAGGAGAGAAGAAAGTGGTCCGAGATGGCCTTGTCCATTCTGCTGAGGTCGGAAATGTCAAGGCCGAGGGTGATGATGAGGTCGAAGACGTGGCCACGGTTGTGGGTCGTTGAGTCGATGTGGAGGGTGCGGTTTAGGGAGGAGAGTAGGGCGGTGAAATCGGAGGGGGTGGTGCAGGGGGAGTTTAGGTGGAGGTTAAAGTTGCTCTTGATGAGCAGACATTCAGAGCAGAGGGACAGGGAGGAGAGGAGAGTGGAGATATCAGAGATGAAGAAGCCAGGGGGTTTAGGAGGGCGATAGAGCAGAAGAATTATTAATGAGAGAGAAGGATGGTAGAGGGTGAGGTGTTCGAAGGACGGGAAACAGTCAGAGGAATAAGGGGAAAGATCAAGGGAAGCCTTGGAGATGAGGGCCACCTCGCTGCCACGCTGGTTAGGCCAGCAGGGTGGGGGAGTATGGTGGAAGGTGTAGCCGGGAGGGGAGGCCTCGACTGGAGGGACGGGATTATTGGGAGGGAGACAGGTTTCTGCAAGTCCAAGAATATCAATGCACTTATCCAAGATGCCGGAACCTCCTCGTAACCTTCTCTGCTCCAATAAGAATAAACCTAGCCTCTCTAGCCTTTCCTCACAACTGAAGTCCCTCATTCCTGGTACCATCCTAGTAAATCCCCTCTGCACCCTTTCCAATGCCTTAACATCCTTCCTACAATGTGGTGATCAGAATTCAACACAGTAGTCTAGCTGAGGCCTAACCAAAGTTTTATAGAGGTTAGTCAGAACTTCCTGACTTTTGTACTCTATGCCCCTATTTATAAAGCCTAGCAAAGCCTGTTTATCCGTGACCCGATGAACCGTAACTTCCGTATAACCGGCACCTCAAAAAAGGGAGGAAAAAAAAACTCTTCTGTCCACCATTGTAGAAGTTTGCTTTGTGATTGTGTGCTGTGTTTATAGACTGTAATCAATATTTATTGCTTCATTGGTAAGTATCCATACAATATTCTGTTATTATTTAGTCTATTATTAATATATCTTTAAAAATAAATCATTTTTTTGTGTTGGGTTTTCGGCAACTTGCCGTTTGAATATCCGACGTACTGTTTAACCGGCATTGGCCAGGTCCTGAGGGTGTTGGAGAAACGGGCTTTTACTGTATCCTGTATGCTTTTTTAACAGTCTTATTTACCTGTCCTGCCACCTTCAAAGAATCACTTACACAAACCCCTAGGTCTCTGTTTCTTCACACCCCTTAAAATTGTACTATCTAGCCTATATTGCCTCCTCTCATTTCTCCTCCCAAAATGCATTACCTCACATTTCTCCATATTAAATTTAATCTGCCATGTGTCTGCCCATTTTAGCATTCTGTCTATATTGTCATGTTGCAGATGGCTACTATCCTCCTCACTATTTACTATTTTTCCTAACTTTGTGTCATCTGCAAACTTGGAAATGGTACTTCCTATACCCAAGCCCAGATAATTTACATAAATTAAAAAGCTCAAGGATCCCAATACCGATCCCTGTACACTTCCCTCCAGTCAGAAAAACAGCCTCTCACCACAACTCTCTGCTTTCTGTCTCCCAGCCAGTTCTGGATCCATGCTGCCACTGTCTTAAAGCCATGGGCCTCTATTTTCCTTATAAGCCTTTTATGCGGCATTTTGTCAAGTGCCTTTTGAAAGTCCATATAAACTACATCAACTGCACTACCCTCATCCACCCATTCCATTACCTCATCAAAAAATTCTTAACAGATTTGTCAGACAAATCCGTGCTGGCTGTCCTTTATTAACCGATATCTTTCTAAGTGAAGATCTATCTTGTCTCTATATAGTCATGTATTGGATGACATCCAACTCTACCTTTCCATTTCCACCCTCAACTCCAGAACTACCAGTGTCCTATCTGCCTGTCTGTCTGAAATTGAATCCTGGACGAAAAACAACTTTCTCCAGCTGACTGTCCGCAAGACTGAGGACCTCCTGATTGGCTTGCGTCAGCGCCTCCGTACCTCAGGCACTCACACCAAGGCTACACTCTGCACCTCTCTAAGCCTGTCAGGAACCTGGGCGTCTTGTTTGACCCTGAACTGTCCTTCCTCCCCCAGATCCACGCCATGACAAGTACTGCCTTCCACCACCTTCGCAACATCGCAGACACCACCAGTGCTTCACCCCTCAGTCCGCCGAAACCCTTGTCCGTGCATTCATCACATCAAGGCTCGACAATGGAAATTCTCTCATCGACCTTCCTGGTTCTTCCCTTCACAAGCTGCAGAACATCAAAAATTTGTGTCCTCACCCGTACCAAGACCCTATCACTCCCACCATCACCTGACTCCATTGGCACCCCATCCCCCAGAGGATCGAATTCAAGATCCTTGTCTTCACCTTCAAGATTATTCATTGCTTTCCCCCCCACCACCCCAAACTCTCCAACCTGCTATTCCCCTATGAACCTCCCTGCCCCCTCCATTCAGCAGGCTCCAGTCTGCTCCACGTCCCCACCTAACCCGCCCTACCATCGGCGGACGGGCTTTCAGCCTCCCTGCCCCCACACTTTGGAATTCCATCCCACAGTCCCTTCATCTCACTTCCTTCCTTGCCTCCTTCAAAGCCGGTCTCAAGACCCTCCTCTTCGACCGTTCCTTCTGCTGCCCTCCCAACCCTCTCCCTCCCCTCCTAACTCTCTTCTGCCCCACCCCCATACCCTGCCCCTCTCCCTTGCTCAGGTCCCATCCTGACTGTTCAGCGCCTTGTGACGTCCTCCTGACGTGAAAGGCACTCTATAAATGTAATTTTGTTGTTGTTGTATCCCTCTCCGTGTTTCTCTCCCTGTATCTCACTCTCTATATATATCTCTCTCTCCCTGTATCCCCCTCTCTCACTCTCTCTCTGTGTCCCTCTCTACCCGAATCTCTCTCCCTGTAACTCTCACTCTCTCTGCATCTCTCTCACCTTGTATCTCTCACTCTCTCTATATCTCTCTCTCCCTGTATCTCTCTCTCTCTCACACTCTCTCTGTATCTGTCTCACCCTGTATCTCTCTCTCTCTCACACTCTCTCTGTATCTGTCTCACCCTGTATCTCTCACTTTCTTCCTATATTTCTCTCTCTGGATCACTCCCTGTATCACCATCTCTATATCTGGATCACTCCCTGTATCACCATCTCTATCTCTGTCTCTCTGTATCATTCCATGTATTCACCTCTCTGTCTCTTTGTATGTGTATCCCCCTCTTTGCCTCTCTCTGTATCCCCCCCCTCTGTCTCTTTCAGTATTACCCCCTGTATCCCCCTCTCTGTCTCTCTCTCTGTACCACCCCCTGTATCCCCCTCTCTGGATCACCCCCTGTATCCCCTTTCTATTTCTCTCTGTATGTATCACCACCTGTAACAACCACCCTTTCTCTCTCTGTATCACCCAGTATCCCTCTCTTTGTATCACGCACTGTATCCCCTCTGTGTCTCTCTCTGTATCACCCTGTGTCCCCCTCTCTGTATCACGCCATGTATCCCCAATTCTGTCTCTCTCTGTATCACCCCCTGTATTCCCCTCTCTGTCTCTCTCTCAGTATCACCCCCTGTAAGTCCATCTGTGTCACCCCATGTATCCCCCTCTCTGTACCATTCCATGTATCCCCCTCTCTGTATCATTCATTCCATGTATCCCCCTCTCTGTATCATTCCATGTATCCCCCTCTCTGTATCATTCCATGTATCCCCCTCTCTGTATTGCCCCCTGTATCCCCTTTCTGCCTCTCTGTGTATCACCACCTGTATCCCACTCTCTGGCTCTAACTGTATCACCTCCTATATCACCCACTGTATGCCGCTCTCTGTATCACCCACTCTCTGTATCACCCCCTATATCCCCCTCTGTGTCTCTCTCTGTATCACTTTCTGTATCCCCCTCCCTCTCTCACGCTCTGTCATCCCCCTGTGTCCTAGTCTCTCTCTCTCTCTGGATCACCCACTGTAACATGCTCTTTGTCTCTCTCTCTCTGTATCACCCACTGTATCCCCCTCCCTGTGTCTTTCTCTATCACCCACTGCAACCCCCTCCCTGTCTCTCTCTGTATCACTCACTGTATCCCCCTCTCCATCTCTCCATGTCACCTCCTGTATCCACCTGTCTGCATCACCCCCTGTAACCCCCTCTCTGTCTCTGTCTCAGTATCACCCCCTGTATCCCCCTCTTTGTCTCTCTCTCTGTATCATCCTCTGTATCCCCCCCTATATCCCCCTCTCTGTCTCTCTCTCTGGATGAAACCCTATATCCCCCCTTTATCTCTGTATCACTCCCTCTTATCACCCTCTCTGTCTCTCTCATTGTATTCCCCAACCCCTCTGTATCAACAACAATGATTTATATAGTGCCCTCCACACCGGACAGCGTCTCAGAGCGCTTCACAATAGTGGATCCCAGGCCCGAGCCAGGGGCAGGGGTAGAAAGGTGACCAAAGGCGCGGTCAAAGAGAAAGGTCTTTAGCTGGGACCTGAAACTGGGAAGAGAGGGGGCGAGGCAAAGGGAGTGAAGAATGGAGTTCCAGAGTCTGTAGTGGCTGAAGGCACGGCTGCCGAGGGTGGAGCGGAGGATTCAGGGGACATGGAGGAGGCCAGACCCAGAGGAGTGAAGACAGCAGGTGCTGGGTTGGGGGGAGAGGAGTTCAGAGAGATAGGGGGGTGCAGAGGAGTGGAGGGATTTGAAAACAAGGGTGAAGAACTTGAAGTCGATCCTCTCTGGGATAGGGAGCCAGTGAAGGGCTGGGGTAATAGGGGAGCAAAGCTTAGAGCGGGTGAGTATGCGGGCGGCAGAGTTTTGGACGAGTGGAGGGGAGATCGGCGAGGAGGGCATTGGAATAGTCCAGCCGTGAGGTGACGAAGACCTGGACCAAGGTTTCAGCGGCTTTTGGGGTGAGGTATTGCCGGAGACGGGCAATCCATCAGAGGTGGAAGAAGGCGGTGCTGGTGAGGGACCGGATGTGGGGGAGGAAGACAGTTGGGGGTTGAACCTGACACCAAGGTTGCGCACAGGTTCGGAGAGTTTCAGGGGGAGACTGGGAAGGTGGAGGAGGTGAGAGCTGTGTGAATGGAGACGTTGACAAGAGCCAAAGAATATGGCCTCCATCTTGTCAACATTCAGCTGTAGGACGTTCTCGCTCATCTAGCTCTTAATGTTTGACAGACTGACAGAACATCAGGGGACTGGGGGTCACAAAGTGAAGTGGAGAAATAGAGTTGGGTGTCATCCACGTACATGTGGAAGTGTGCCCCATGTCTGCGGATGACATCCCCAAGAGGGGGCATATAGATGAGGAAGAGGAGGGGGCCAAGGATGGATCCCTGGGGTACCCCACAGGTAACTGGGTAAGAGCGGGAGGAAAAGCTGTTTGTGGAGATGTACTGCTGGCGGTTTGTGAGGTAGGACTCGAACCAGGCGAGTGCGGTCCCACTGAGGTGGATGACAGAGGACAGGCGGTGGAGGAGGATGGTGTTGTCGATTGTGTCAAACCTAGCTGAGAGGTCCAGGTGGATAAGGAGGCAGAGGGAGCCCTAGTCACAGATAGAGAGGACATCATTCGTGACTTTCACAAGCGCAGTCCCTGTACTGTGGACAGGGCGGAAACTGGACTAGAGGGGTTTGAAGAGGGAGTGGGAGGAGAGGTGGGTGTGGAGTTAATTTGCAACAACGCGTTCGAGTGCTTTTGAAAGGCAGGTTAGAGATTAGGTTGGTAGTGGCTAGGGTTTGAGGGATCTAGGGAAGGTTTTTTAAGGAGGGGGGTGATGGCAGCAGTTTTGAGGGGGGCAGGGACTGATCCTGTGGAGAGGGACTGGTTGATGATATCAGCCAGCAGTGGACAGAGGAGGGGGAGCTGGGTGAGCAGTAGGTTAGTGGGGAGGAAGAGGCAGCAAGTGATGGTGCCTGAGAGGGAGGAAGGAGAGATGGGGGAGAAGGAATGTTGGAAGGGGGTCATGGTAGGAGCTGATGACGGCGAGGGTGAGGGGGATGGAATGGGGGTGGTGGTGTGCGATGAGAGGCAGGAGGATGATGCTACCTGGAGGATATTTTGAATTTTGGACAAGAAGAAGTCCATGACCTCCTTGTACTTCGCGCAGTATCCTCCCTTCTGTATCACCCCCTGTATCCTCCTCACTGTATCACACCCTGCACCCCACTCTCTGTCTCTCTCTGTATCACCCCTTGTATCCCCCTCTCCGTCCCTCTGTGTCACCTACTTTATCCCCCTCTTTGTAGCACCCCCTGTATCACCTCCCCCCCACTATCTCTCTGTATCGCCTCCTGTACCCACTCTGTCTCTCTCTGTATTCGCACTGTATCCCCCTCCCTGTCTCTCTTTATCCACCTCTGTGTCTCTCTCTCTCTGTATCCCCCTCTGTCTCTACCTGTTTCCCCCTCTCTGTCTCTCTCTGTATCACCTGCTATATCCCACTCTCTGTATCAACCCTGTATCCCCCTTTGTCTCTATCTCTGTATCACCTCTGTATCCCCCCTCCATCTCTCTGTGTCACCCACCCTCTTTACCCACCTCTCTGTGTCTAGCTGTTTCGCCCCCTCTGTCTCTCTCTCGGTATCACCCCCTGTAACTCCCTCTTTGTCGCTCTCTGTGTCACCCCATGTATCGCCCTCTCTGTATTGTCCCCTGTATCCCACTTTCTCTGTGTATCATCACCTGTATCCCACTCTCTGTCACTACCTGTATCACCCTCTGTTTCTCTCTGTCTCTCTCTCTCTGTATCACCCACTGTATCCCCCTCTTTGTATCACCCACTCTCTGTATCACTCCCTATATTCCCCTGTGTCTCTCTATCACTTCCTGTATCCCCCTCCCTCTCTCACTCTCTCTCTCTGACAAGCCCCTGTGTCCCAGTCTCTCTCTCTCTCTCTGGATGACCCCCTATATCCCCCCTCCGTCTTTCTGTATCACCCCCTGTATCCCCCTCTCTGTCTCTACCTGTATCACACTCGTATCCCCCCCTCTGTATCACTCCCTGTATGCCCCCCACTCTCTCTCTTTCTGCATTGCCTTCTGTATCCCCTCTCTGTCTCCCTCTGTATCACCTCCTGTATTCCCCTCCCTGTCTCTCTCTGTATCACTCCCTATATCCCCCTCTCCATCTCTCTCTGTGTCACCTCCTGTATCCAAGTCTCTGTGTCACCTCCTTTATCCCACTCTCTGTATCACCCCCTGTATCACCACTGCATCCGGCTCTTTGTCTCTCTCTCTCTCTCTCTCTCAGTATCAGCCCCTGTATCCCCCTCCAGTCTCTTTCTGTATTGGCCCTGTATCTCCCTTCCTGTCTCTCTTTATCCACCTCTGCGTCTCTCTCTGTATCCCCCTCTCTGTCTCTAACTGTTTCCCCCTCTCTGTCTCTTTCTGTATCACCTGCTGTATCCCCCTCTCTGTATCACCCCTGTATCCCCCTCCCCATCTCTCTCTGTATTACCCCCTGTATCCACCTTTCTGTATCATCCCCCTGTATCCCCTCTCTATATCATCCCCCTGTATCCCCTCTCTGTATCATCCCCCTGTACCCCCCTCTCTGTATCACCCCCTGTATCCCCTCTCTGTATCACCCTCTGTATTCTCCTCCGTCTCTCTCTGTATCCCCCTCTCTGTATCACTCCCTGTATCCCCCTCTCTGTATCCACTTCTTTTATCACCCCCTGTATTCCCCTCCCTCTCTTTCTGTCAACGCGTGTCGCTGTCTCTCTCTCTCTCTTTATCTCCTTCTCTGCCTTTCCCTGTATCCCCCTCACTGTGCCTCTCTATATCACCTTCTGTATCCCCCCCTGTATCCCCCTCTCTGGATCACCCCCTGTATCCCCCTCTGTTTCTCTCTGTATCAACCCATGTAACCCCTCTCTGTCTCTACTGGTATCACCCCTGTATCCCCCTCTCTGTATCATTCCCTGTGTCCCCCTCGCTGTCTCTCTCACTGTATCTCACCCTGTATCCCCCTCTCTGTATCACCCACTGCATTCCCCTCCCTCCCTCCCTCCCTATGTCACCCCATGCATCCCCCTCCCTGTCTCTCTGTATAGTCCCTCTTTAACCCCCTCTCTCTCTCTCTCTGTATCACTCCCTGTATCCCCCTCTCTGTATCACCCTGAATCCGCCTCTTTGTCTCTCGCTGTATCACCTCCTGTATCACCTCTCTGCCTCTCTCTGTATCAACCCCTGTAACATTTCTCCATCGCATCATATCCCCCTCTCTGTATCACCCCCTGTATCCACCTCTCTGTATCACTCCCTGTATCGCCCTCTCTGCCTCTCTCTGTATCAACCCCTGTAACCACTCTCCATTGTACAGTATCCCCCTCTCTGTATCACCCCCTGTATCCCCCTCTCTGTCTCTCTCTCTACATCACCCCTTGTATTGTTAATAATAATCATAATAATAATCCTTGCATTTGATATAGCGCTTTTCACATCTTATCAACATCCCAAAGCGCTTCACAGAATATACTGTAAAGTGAATTGACTGTATTTATTTGTGGGCGAATCGCGGCAGCCAATTGTGCACAGCAGTGTCCCACACACAGTCGTGGATTGAAATGACCAATTTTATTATTGTGTTTTTTTGGAGGGATTATTATTAGGCGTGTGGAGTAAGGAAACTTGCCTTTTTTTCCACCCCGAATTTTTTTACCTCCACTTCGTGTCTCACACCTTCCCAAACACCCCCCTCCCAGCTAGGGTCACACTCCTCCTGTGCAGCGCCTTGGGATGTCCTCCCGACGTGAAAGGCGCTCTATAAATGTAATTTGTTGTTGTTGTTGTTGTTTCGCCCAGACCTGCCTGGATTTGAACACAGGTCTCCCCAGCTTGCAAGACAAGTGCTCTAACCACTGAGCTACAGGAGCTCCATTTCCCTCCCTATCTCTCTCTGTATCACGCCCTGTATCCCCCTCTCCGTCTCTCCGGGTCACCACCTGTATCCACCTCTCTGTATCACTCCCTGTATCAACCCCTGCAACCTCTCTCCACTGTATCGTATCCTCCTCTCTGTATCATCCACTGTATCACCCCTTGTATCCCCCTCTCTGTCTCTCTCTGTATCACCCCTTGTATTTCCCTCCCTGTCTCTCTCTGTATCACACCCTGTATCCCCCTCTCCGTCTCTCTCCGGGTCACCACCTGTATCCACCTCTCTGTATCATCCCCTGTATCCCCCTCCCTATCTCTCCCTGTATCCCCCTCCCTATCTCTCTCTGTATCACATAGTGTATCCCGCTCTATGTCTCTCTCTCTCTGTCACCCCCTGTATCCCCCTCTGTCTCTCTCTGTATCACCCCGCGTATCCCCCTCTGTCTCTCTGTGTCACCCCCTGTATCCCCCTCTGTCCCTCTCTGTATCCCCCTCCCTGTCTCTCTCTGTATCACCCCCTGTATCGCCCTATCTGTTTCTCTCTGTCACCCACTGTATCACCAGACCGTATCTCTCCGTGTCACTTGCTGTATCGTATCCCTCTCTCTGTATCACCCCCTGTATCCCCCTCTCTGTCTCTCTCTGTATCCCCCTCTCTGTATCCCCCTCGGTCTCTCTGTGGATCACCCCCTGTATTCTCCTTTCTGTCACTACCTATATCACCCACTGTGTCCCCCTCTGTATCACCCCCTGTATCACCCTCTCCGTCTCTGTGTATCACCCTCTCTGTCTCTACCTCTATCACCCTTGTATCCCCCTCTCTGTATCCCCTTGGTATCCCCCTCTCTGTCTCTCTCTGTATCACCCCGTTTCCCCTCTCTGTCTCTCTCTCGATATCACCCACTGTATCCCCATCCCTGTCTCTCTCTGTATCCCCCCCGTATCCCCCTCTCTGTCTCTCTCTCGGTATTGCCCCCTGTATCCCCCTCTCTGTTCTCTCTCGCTGTATCCCCCTCTTTATCTCGTCATGTATCCCCCCTGACTCTCTCAGTTCCACCTCTGTGTCTCTCTCTCTGTATTACCCTCTCTGTCTCTACCTGTTTCCCCCTCTCTGTCTCTCTGTATCACCCCTGTATCTGCCTCTTTGTCTCTCTCTCTCTCTGTATCATCCCCTGTATCCTCCTCCCTGTCTCTCTCTGTATCACTCCCTTTCTGTCTCTCTCTGTATCACCCCCCGTATCCTCTTCCCTCTCTTTCTCTCTCTCTGTCACCCTGAGTCCCTATCTCTCTCTCTATCATCCTCTGTATCCCGCTCCCTCTCTTTCTCTCTCTGTATCACACCCTGTATCCCTCTCTGTATCACCCCCTATATCCCCCTCCCTCAGCATCACCACATGCATCACCCTATCTCTCTCTTTGTATCACCTCTCATGTCTCCGTCTCTTTCTGTATCACCCCGTTTCCCTTGCTCTGTATCACCTCCTTTATTCCCCTTTGTCTCTCTCTATCACTCCCTGTATCGCTCTCTGTATAACCCCCTGTATCTCCCTCCCTCTTTCTCTCTCTGTATCATCTCCTGTATCGTCCTCTGTCTCTCTCTGTATCACCCCTGTAACCTCTCTGCCCCATGTCTTTCCCTGTATTATCCTCTGTATCCCCCTCTATTCACTCTCTATATCCGCTGTATCCCCCGTGTCTCTCCCTATATCACCCCTCTACTCTCTCCCTGTATCACCCCCTGTATCCTCCTCCCTGTCTCTCTCTGTATCACTCCCTTTCTGTCTCTCTGTATCACCACTTGTATCCTCCTCCCTCTCTTTCTCCGTCACCCCAAGTCCCTATCTCTCTCTCTATCACCCCCTGAATCCCCCTCCCTCTCTTTCTCTCTCTGTATCCCTCTCTGTATCACCCCCTGTATCACCCCGTATCCCCATCTCTCTCTGGATCACCCTCTGTATCCCCCTCTCTGTCTCTCTCTCTCTGAATCACCCCGTATCCCCCTCTCTGTCTCTCTGTGTATCACCCCCTGAATCCGCCTCTCTGTCTCTCTTTCTCTCTCTGTCTCTCTGTATCACTCCCTGTATCCCCCTCTCTGTATCACCCCCTGTATCCTCCTCTCTGTCTCTCTGTGTATCACCCTGTATCCTCCTCTCTGTCTCTACCGGTATCACCCCTGTATCCCCCTCTCTGTATCACCCCGTATCCCCCTCCCTCTCATTCTCTGTCACCCCGTGTCCCCGTCTCTTTCTGCATCACCCCCTGTATCCCTCGCTCTGTATCACCCCATAGCCCCCTCCCCGTCTCTCTGTATCCCACTTTCTGTCTCTATCTCTCTGCATCACCCCCCGGTTTTCTCTGTATCACTCCCTGTATCTCCCTCTATTATCACCCCCTGTAGCCCCTCTCTGTATCCCCCCCATGCCTCTCCCTGTATCACCCCCTGTATCCCTCCCATGTCTCTCCCTGTATCACCCCCTGTACCCCCCCATGCCTCTCCCTGTACCCCCCCCATGCCTCTCCCTGTATCCCTCCCATGCCTCTCCCTGTATCCCCCCCTGTACCCCCCCCATGCCTCTCCCTGTACCCCACCCATGCCTCTCCCTGTATCTCCCACTGTACCCCCCCCATGCCTCTCCCTGTACCCCCCCCATGCCTCTCCCTGTACCCCCCCCATGCCTCTCCCTGTATCCCCCCCCATGCCTCTCCCTGTATCACCCCCTGTACCCCCCCCATGCCTCTCCCTGTACCCCCCCCATGCCTCTCCCTGTACCCCCCCCCATGCCTCTCCCTGTACCCCCCCCATGCCTCTCCCTGTATCCCCCCCTGTACCCCCCCCATGCCTCTCCCTGTATCCCCCCCTGTACCCCCCCCATGCCTCTCCCTGTACCCCCCGCTGTACCCCCCCCATGCTTCTCCCTGTAGCCCCCCTGTACCCCCCCCATGCCTCTCCCTGTACCCCCCCATGCCTCTCCCTGTACCCCCCCCTGTACCCCCCCATGCCTCTCCCTGTACCCCCCCTGTACACCCCCCATGCCTCTCCCTGTACCCCCCCCTGTACCCCCCCATGCCTCTCCCTGTACCCCCCCCATGCCTCTCCCTGTAACCCCCCCTGTATCCCCCCCATGCCTCTCCCTGTACCCCCCCCATGCCTCTCCCTGTACCCCCCCCTGTACCCCCCCCATGCCTCTCCCTGTACCCCCCCCATGCCTCTCCCTGTACCCCCCCCTGTACCCCCCCCATGCCTCTCCCTGTACGCCCCCCTGTACCCCCCCCATGCCTCTCCCTGTACCCCCCCTGTACCCCCCCCATGCCTCTCCCTGTACCCCCCCCATGCCTCTCCCTGTACCCCCCCCATGCCTCTCCCTGTACCCCCCCCTGTACCCCCCCCATGCCTTTCCCTGTACCCCCCCCTGTACCCCCCCCATGCCTCTCCCTGTACCCCCCCCATGCCTCTCCCTGTACCCCCTCCTGTACCCCCCCCATGCCTCTCCCTGTACCCCCCCCATGCCTCTCCCTTTACCCCCCCCATGCCTCTCCCTGTACACCCCCCTGTACCCCCCCCATGCCTCTCCCTGTATCCCCCCCTGTACCCCGCCCATGCCTCTCCCTGTACCCCCCCCTGTACCCCCCCATGCCTCTCCCTGTATCCCCCCCTGTACCCCCCTCATGCCTCTCCCTGTAACCCCCCCATGCCTCTCCCTGTATCCCCCCCTGTACCCCCCCCATGCCTCTCCCTGTATCCCCCCCTGTACCCCCCCCTGTACCCCCCCCATGCCTCTCCCTGTATCCCCACCTGTACCCCCCCCATGCCTCTCCCTGTATCCCCCCCTGTACCCCCCCCATGCCTCTCCCTGTACCCCCCCCTGTACCCCCCCCATGCCTCTCCCTGTACCCCCCCCATGCCTCTCCCTGTACCCCCCCCATGCCTCTCCCTGTACACCCCCCTGTACCCCCCCCATGCCTCTCCCTGTATCCCCCCCTGTACCCCCCCCATGCCTCTCCCTGTACCCCCCCCTGTACCCCCCCCATGCCTCTCCCTGTACCCCCCCCTGTACCCCCCCCATGCCTCTCCCTGTACGCCCCCCTGTACCCCCCCCATGCCTCTCCCTGTACCCCCCCTGTACCCCCCCCATGCCTCTCCTTGTACCCCCCCCATGCCTCTCCCTGTACCCCCCCCATGCCTTTCCCTGTACCCCCCCCTGTACCCCCCCCATGCCTCTCCCTGTACCCCCCCCATGCCTCTCCCTGTACCCCCTCCTGTACCCCCCCCATGCCTCTCCCTGTATCCCCCCCTGTACCCCCCCCATGCCTCTCGCTGTATCCCCCCCTGTACCCCCCCCATGCCTCTCCCTGTACCCCCCCCTGTACCCCCCCCATGCCTCTCCCTGTACCCCCCCCTGTACCCCCCCCATGCCTCTCCCTGTACCGCCCCCATGCCTCTCCCTGTACCCCCCCCATGCCTCTCCCTGTACACCCCCCTGTACCCCCCCCATGCCTCTCCCTGTACCCCCCCCTGTACCCCCCCCATGCCTCTCCCTGTATCCCCCCCTGTACCCCCCTCATGCCTCTCCCTGTAACCCCCCCATGCCTCTCCCTGTATCCCCCCCTGTACCCCCCCCATGCCTCTCCCTGTATCCCCCCCTGTACCCCCCCCTGTACCCCCCCCATGCCTCTCCCTGTACCCCCCCCTGTACCCCCCCATGCCTCTCCCTGTACCCCCCCCTGTACCCGCCCCATGCCTCTCCCTGTACCCCCCCCTGTACCCCCCCCATGCCTCTCCCTGTACCCCCCCATGCCTCTCCCTGTACCCCCCCCTGTACCCCCCCCATGCCTCTCCCTGTACCCCCCCCATGCCTCTCCCTGTACCCCCCCATGCCTCTCCCTGTACTCCCCCCATGCCTCTCCCTGTACCCCCCCCTGTACCCCCCCCATGCCTCTCCCTGTACCCCCCCATGCCTCTCCCTGTATCCCCCCCTGTACCCCCCCATGCCTCTCCCTGTACCCCCCCCTGTACCCCCCCAATGCCTCTCCCTGTATCCCCCCTTGTAACCCCCCATGCCTCTCCCTGTACCCCCCCCATGCCTCTCCCTGTATCCCCCCCTGTACCCCCCTCATGCCTCTCCCTGTAACCCCCCCATGCCTCTCCCTGTATCCCCCCCTGTACCCCCCCCATGCCTCTCCCTGTATCCCCCCCTGTACCCCCCCCTGTACCCCCCCCATGCCTCTCCCTGTACCCCCCCCTGTACCCCCCCATGCCTCTCCCTGTACCCCCCCCTGTACCCGCCCCATGCCTCTCCCTGTACCCCCCCCTGTACCCCCCCCATGCCTCTCCCTGTACCCCCCCATGCCTCTCCCTGTACCCCCCCCTGTACCCCCCCCATGCCTCTCCCTGTACCCCCCCCATGCCTCTCCCTGTACCCCCCCCATGCCTCTCCCTGTACTCCCCCCATGCCTCTCCCTGTACCCCCCCCTGTACGCCCCCCATGCCTCTCCCTGTATCCCCCCCTGTACCCCCCCATGCCTCTCCCTGTACCCCCCCCTGTACCCCCCCAATGCCTCTCCCTGTATCCCCCCTTGTAACCCCCCATGCCTCTCCCTGTACCCCCCCCATGCCTCTCCCTGTATCCCCCCCTGTACCCCCCCCATGCCTCTCCCTGTATCCCCCCCTGTACCCCCCCCTGTACCCCCCCATGCCTCTCCCTGTACCCCCCCCTGTACCCCCCCCATGCCTCTCCCTGTACCCCCCCCTGTACCCGCCCCATGCCTCTCCCTGTACCCCCCCCTGTACCCCCCCCATGCCTCTCCCTGTACCCGCCCCTGTACCCGCCCCATGCCTCTCCCTGTACCCCCCCCTGTACCCCCCCCATGCCTCTCCCTGTACCCCCCCATGCCTCTCCCTGTATCCCCCCCCTGTACCCCCCCCATGCCTCTCCCTGTACCCCCCCCATGCCTCTCCCTGTACCCCCCCCATGCCTCTCCCTGTACTCCCCCCATGCCTCTCCCTGTACCCCCCCCTGTACCCCCCCAATGCCTCTCCCTGTATCACCCCCTGTACCCCCCCCCATGCCTCTCCCTGTACCCCCCCCATGCCTCTCCCTGTATCCCCCCCTGTACCCCCCCCTGTACCCCCCCCATGCCTCTCCCTGTATCCCCCCCTGTACCTCCCCCTGTACCCCCCCATGCCTCTCCCTGTACCCCCCCCATGCCTCTCCCTGTACCCCCCCCTGTACCCCCCTCATGCCTCTCCCTGTAACCCCCCCTGTACCCCCCCCATGCCTCTCCCTGTACCCCCCCTGTACCCGCCCCATGCCTCTCCCTGTACCCCCCCCCTGTACCCCCCCCATGCCTCTCCCTGTACCCCCCCATGCCTCTCCCTGTACCCCCCCGTACCCCCCCCATGCCTCTCCCTGTACCCCCCCCTGTAACCCCCCATGCCTCTCCCTGTACCCCCCCCTGTACCCCCCCCATGCCTCTCCCTGTACCCCCCCCTGTACCCCCCCCATGCCTCTCCCTGTATCCCCCCCCTGTACCCCCCCCATGCCTCTCCCTGTACCCCCCCCTGTACCCCCCCCATGCCTCTCCCTGTACCCCCCCCTGTACCCCCCCCATGCCTCTCCCTGTACCCCCCCCTGTACCCCCCCATGCCTCTCCCTGTAACCCCCCCTGTACCCCCCCCATGCCTCTCCCTGTACCCCCCCCTGTACCCCCCCCATGCCTCTCCCTGTACCCCCCCCTGTACCCCCCCCATGCCTCTCCCTGTACCCCCCCCTGTACCCCCCCCATGCCTCTCCCTGTACCCCCCCCTGTACCCCCCCCATGCCTCTCCCTGTACCCCCCCCTGTACCCCCCCCATGCCTCTCCCTGTACCCCCCCATGCCTCTCCCTGTACCCCCCCCATGCCTCTCCCTGTATCCCCCCCTGTATCTCAGTCTCTCTCTTGTCTCCTCCCCTACCACGTGACGCTGTAGATGTTGGCGGGAGGGAGGAGACACAGTGAGGAGCGGAGTGAGGGGCACAGCGTGAGGGACAGGGAGGCTGAGGGGGTGAGGGACAGAGGGGGTGAGGAGGGGGTGAGGGACAGAGGGGGTGAGGAGGGGGTGAGGGACAGAGGGGGTGAGGAGGGGGTGAGGGACAGAGGGGGTGAGGGGGTGAGGGGGTGAGGGGGTGAGGGACAGAGGAGGGGGTGAGGAGGGGGTGAGGAGGGGGTGAGGGACAGAGGAGGGGGTGAGGAGGGGGTGAGGGGTGAGGAGGGGGTGAGGAGGGGGTGAGGGACAGAGGAGGGGGTGAGGGGTGAGGAGGGGGTGAGGAGGGGGTGAGGGGTGAGGAGGGGGTGAGGAGGGGGTGAGGAGGGGGTTAGATGAACGCCCCGCGGGGGAGCCGGCGGCCGGCCGCTCGGCGCAGTGAGGGCGGGGAGGGCAGGGCCGGGTCTCGGGGCTCAGGCAAACCCGGGGCCTGGAGGCCGGGCCTGGGCCTGGGCCTCCTGCAGACACACCCCCTGTCCCGGCAGCAGCTGAAGCGGTTGGAGGAGCATCGGTACCGCAGCTCGGGGAGCTCGGTGCTGGAGCCGCTGATGCAGGGCTGGTGGGAGCGGCTGGTCAGGAGCCTCCCGCTCTGGGTGGCCCCCAACCTCATCACCATCACCGGCCTGACCCTCAATGTCTGCACCACCCTCGTCCTGGTCTGTTACTGTCCCACAGCCACCGAGCAGGTCAGTCTGTCACTCTGTCTGCCTGTCTGTGAGTGTGTCTGTGTGTCTGTGTCTGTCTATGAGTGTGTCTGTGTGTCTGTCTGTCTCCCCTCCACTGCCTGGCACGTGTGTCAGTTATTGCCTGGCAGCGTGTGTGTGACTCTGCCTGGCAATCCCCTGGAACCACACAGGCACTACCTGTACACTGGCCACCCGTATACACTACACTGGCCACCTGTATACACTACACTGGCCGCCTGTATACACTACACTGGCCGCCCGTATACACTACACTGGCCGCCCGTATACACTACACTGGCCGCCCGTATACACTACACTGGCCGCCCGTATACACTACACTGGCCGCCCGTATACACTACACTGGCCGCCCGTATACACTACACTGGCCGCCCGTCTACACTGTACACTGGCCGCCTGTATACACTACACTGGCCGCCCGTATACACTGTACACTGGCCGCCTGTATACACTGTACACTGGCCGCCTGTATACACTACACTGGCCGCCCGTATACACTACACTGGCCGCCCGTATACACTGTACACTGGCCGCCCGTATACACTGTACACTGGCCGTCCGTGTACACTGTACACTGGCCGCCTGTATACACTACACTGGCCGCCCGTATACACTGTACACTGGCCGCCGGTTTACACTACACTGGCCGCCCGTATACACTGTACACTGGCCGCCCGTCTACACTGTACACTGGCCGCCTGTATACACTGTACACTGACCGCCCGTATACACTGTGCACTGGCCGCCTGTATACACTGTACACTGGCCGCCCGTGTACACTGTACACTGGCCGCATGTATACACTGTACACTGGCTGCCCGTATACACTGTGCACTGGCCACCTGTATACACCACACTGGCCGCCTGTATACACTGTGCACTGGCCGCCTGTATACACTACACTGGCCACCTGTATACACTGTACACTGGCCGCCCGTCTACACTGTACACTGGCCGCCAGTCTACACTGTACACTGGCCGCCTGTATACACTGTACACTGGCCACCTGTATACACTGTACACTGGCCGCATGTATACACTACACTGTCCGCCTGTATACACTGTACACTGGCCGCCTGTATACACTGTACACCAGCCGCCTGTATACACTGTGCACTGGCCACCTGTATACACTGTACACTGTTCAGGGTTCCGCATTTGTACCACACAGTGGCTGAGACATCCGTACATTTTACCTGGTATCTAGTGACCGATCAAACTTATACAACTTTGTGGCATTTTCGGGGTGGTCTTGAAGGAGGCGAAAAGGATGGGGGGAGTGGGAGGGACTGCAGGATAGAGAGAGTGGGGGCAGGGTAGCTGAAGGTAAACTTGCCATATACACAGCCATGTAATAATAATAATTCTTGCACTTTGATCTTGCACTTTGATCTTGCACTTTTTATGTCTTCTAGGTGTGTCAAAGCATTTCACAAAATATACTATAAAGTGGACTATATTTGTGTGCAAAAACGTGGTAGCCAATTGCACACAGCAGCGTCCTACAAACAGCCGTGGATTTGAAATGACCAATTTATGATTTTTTTTCTTGAGGGATTATTATCAGGCATGTGCAGTAAGGAAACTTGACCACGGTTTCACCCTGTCTGGAATCAAACCCAGGTCTCTCGGTTGTGAGCTACAGGAATATAGTGTCCCATATAAAGAGCCGTGAAACAAATTAGCAATTTTATTTGGGGATTGTTGGCCAGGATACCAGAAGAACTCACTTCTGAATAGTGCCATAGGATCTTTAACATCTACCTGCACAGGCGGATAGGACCTCCATTTAACCTCTGGAAGGATGGCATCTCTGGCAATGCAAACCCTCCCCCAGCACTGCATTGGAGAGTCAACTAACTCTATGCAAGTTCAAGTCCTGACATGGCATTTGAACCCACGACCTTCTAGCTCAGAGGCGAAAATGTTACCACTGAGCCAAGCTGACACATTGCTGACTTTAGAAGAGTTTGCAAGCAACAAGCTCCTGCAGCTCAGTGGTTAGACCACTCGTTTACAAGAATGAGACCTGTGTTTGAATCAGGGCGAAACCTCGGGCAAGTTTCCTTACTCCACATGCTCACTGATAATCTGTCCCAAAAAACCCACAATAATAAAATTGGTCATTTCAATCCACAACTGTTTGTGGGACACTGCTGTGCGCAATTGGCTGCCGCATTTTGCCCACAAATATACAGTCAATTCACTTTACAGTCTATTCTGTGAAGCGCTTTGAGTCGATAAAATGTGAAAAGCGCTATATCAAATGCAAAGATTATTATTATAATGAGTGAAACTGTCAGTGTAGCTCAGTGTGGTTTGACGCTGAGTTAACTTTGGTGTTCATCTGTTGCACCATTTTCTGTAAAAACTACTCGATTTCTTCTGCTACAGTAGGGAGAGGAGTAGACCATTCAGCCCCTTGAGCTTGTTTTGCAATCCTATAAGATCATGGCTATTCTGTACCTCAATTCCAATTACCCTCCGTGACCCCATAAATCCCTTGATACCCCAACTTCTCTTGAATTTATACGGTTGAGAGGTGATCTCGTTGAGAGTTTTAAGCAATTAAGTGATTTGATAGGGTAAGTACAGAGAAACTATTTCCTCTGGTGGGAATCCAGAACCGGGGTATCATCTTAAAATTAGAGCTAGGCCATTTAGGAGTGAAATCGGGAGGCAGTTTTTCATCCAAAATGTGGTGGAAATCTGGAACTCTCCCAAAAGGCTGTGGATTATGGCTGGTTCCATTCACATCTTCAAGACTGACAAATATTTGTTAGTTGTTTAGGGTATCATGGGATGTGGGGCAAGGTGGGTTATTGGAGTTGAGGTACTGATCTTATAGAATGAAGGAACAGGTCTGAGGGGCTGAATGGGTTATTCTGTTTCTAACAAATATCTGTCTGTGTAGTCTGAGTCATTGTCTGATTCTGTGTGTGATGGTGCTTCACGTGTCTGGAAGCCTGTTGGAGCTTGTACTGAACAACAAACTGTGGCTGTAACTGCACCCGGATGCTCGACCCATTCACCAGCCTCCCTGGTTGATATTGAGCTACAGGCCAAATTGTTCACAGTCCCCAAAAGTGTGATGCGCTCCCTGTTCAAATTGTCATTCAAAACTCTACCTAGGCTCACACACAAGGAAGGGCAAGGTGCCAGCCAGAACATCCTAACATCAATGAGAAGGTCCTCAGAGATAAGGACCTAATTCCTTTTAAAAAGGAATTAGACAAAGGTTTGAAGAGGAAAAATCTGGATGGGTGTGCGGGAAAAGCATGGAGTGGCAATGTGAATAGCTGTTTTAATTCCCAATGGTCTTCTGTGATCAAACCTTCTATACCTCTAGAAATCAGTGCTTTCATAGATCCATAGAAATGTGGAGCACAGAAGGAGGCCCATTGTGTCTGTGCTGGCCTTTTGAAGAGCAATCCTTTCAGTTCAATTCAGGAAAAAAGAAAGAGATGTAATGTGTAATTGTAACGTGAAACACCTCACAGGTAAATATTGCCATCCAGGCTAGCAGGTAGCACAGCATTGTCACCAGTGCTGTTAAGCAGTTTCCTTTACAGTGCTCCTCACACAGCATAGCCTCCCAGAGTGCTGGAGAGACGGGCAGGGTGAGAGATTTCTCAGTATCCAACTATTGTTCTTCCCTTATCCAAGTTTACCAAAAAACTAAAATGTTGATGTTTCAATGTGATATAAACTATCTTCTGATTCTCATTGTGTAGTTATCACTGTTACCCAACATCCACACATGGGTCAGTGGAGTGCTGTGTTTAAGCGCTCTGAGACGCCGTCCGGCGTGGAGGGCGCTATATAAATCGAAGTTGTTGTTGTAGTGTCACTGCCACCTACCAAGTGCATGAAAACTTTAATAATTGCAGCTATTTTGCCACTATAGCTTAGTGGTTAGAGAGCTTGCCTCGCAAGCAAGAGAGCTGGGTTTAATTCCCAGCAAGGTAAAACATTGGGAAATTTCCCTTACACCACATGCCTCTGTTTACCTAATAACTAATTGTTATAAATAATAATCCTTGCATTTGATATAGATCTTTTCTAGACATCTCAAACGTTTCACAGAATATACTGTAAAGTGAATTGACAGTATAGTTGAGGGGGAAACACAACAGCCAATTGGGCATGGCAGAGTCCGACAAAGAGTCATGAATTGAGTAACCAAATTATTAATTTTTGTAGATTTTTCTTGAGGGATTATTATCAGGTGTGTGGAGTAAGGAAACCTGACCAAAGTTTCGCCCTGGCCAGAATCAAACATAGGACTTTGCCTTGTTTCGCCCACAAATATACAGTCGGTTTTCCTGCTCTCCTTACCCCCTTCCCCCGACCCCTCTCCTTGCCCTCTTTCCCCTCTATCTCCCCTGACCCCACTTCCATGGCTGTTTGTGGGACACTGCTGTGCGCAATTTGGCTGCCGCATTTCGCACACAAATATACAGTTAATTCTCCTACTCCCCTTCATCCTGCCCCGACCCCTTCCCACCCTGCTCTTTCCCTACCTAACTGTACAGCGCCTTGGGACGTCCTCTCGACGTGAAAGGTGATATATAAATGTAAGTTTTGTTTGGTTGATTGATGGATTGCTTTTTTGGGTCCAATAAATACCTTTTTTTAAAAACTATAAATAAATTGTTCACTCAATTCACTACTGTTTGTTGGACACTGCTGTGCTAAGCTGCTACATTTTGCCCACAAATTATAGTCAATTCACTTTTGCAGTGTATTTTGTGAAGTAGTTTGAAATGTGTAGAAGACATGTAAATGCACTATATCAAAATGGAAGGATTATTATCATTATCTTCTCTAATGGTCTCCTTTGATGGCACAACAGATTTATGGATTTATTGTTGTAACTGATAGATTAGCCTTGTTACCAGCCTTCAACTCTGGCCACCATATTCAGTTCCTGTCCTAATGACCACAGTTTGGAGGAAGGCTTCCGCCTCCCAATGTGAAAGGCGCAATTTGTTGTTATTCCTAATTTTGAAGATTTCTTGAAACTAAGTTTGAATTGAATGAGTGCATTGGGTGTGGTGGGCACAAAGTAATGCTTGAAACTGTGGGCTACCTGGGATAAGATAAAGTGCTGGTTGTGGGTGGATTGTGTGTTTCTCTGGGCGCATGCTCACTTTTTGAATGTTCATGGTGCACGCATGGCTTATTGGCTTCCTGTTCTCTGTTGCTGGTTGGTTCTTTTTAAACTGTTTGGTTATTAGTTTGTGCAAAATATTTTGGGTTGTCCTCCAATTTCAAGGTTTATTGAGAACTTTAGCTTTAGATTATCACTTCACATGTGTTATCTATGTGCTTCAACAGGGCGGAAACTGGACTAGAGGGGCTCGAGCACGGAGTAGAGAGAGAGAGAGGTGTATGCAAAATTGGTTGGCAACAACACGTTGCAAAGCTATGGCCTAGAAGGGCGGATTGAAATAGGACGGTAATGTCTGGGATTGGATAGATCAAAGGTAGGTTTTTTAAGGAGGGCGTTGATAACGCCGGTTTGATAGGGAGTGGAACTGATTCTGAGAATGGTGTCTGCCAGCAGAGGCGTAGAGGAGGAGGAGCTGCGTGATCACAAGCTGGGTGGGGAGGGGTTCTGGGCAGCTGGTGGAGGGTTTCATTTGGCTAATGAAGGATGATATGGAGGAAGGAACGATAGGGGAAAGAAATGGAGCCTGTGGTAGGAGCCCGTTGGGGGAGTGGTGGGGGGGATAGGGGGCATGTGAAGGAGACAGAATGGAATGGAATGGAAGAGGTGGTAGGGGACATGGGGCAAGAGGATGAGGCTGTAGGCAGATATCTTTATATCCATGACCTCTCCATACTTGACGTTTGATGTAATGATTGAGGGGGTGCCACAGTGGTGGAGAATAGGATTTGAAGATTTTTAATTATTTTTCGCCTCCAGAATGATCTTTGAGTAATACACAGTTTTGCTTACAAGAGGGTGAGGAGGGAGGTGTCCAAATGCTTGTGCCGCAGCTAGTGGTGATCCGTGAGGCTGGTTTCCTGCCATCTGCTCTCGGGCAGCCGGATTTGGATTTTAGGGAGTGGAGATGGCTGTTTACTGAGCACGTGCCTTTTGGGACAGTCCTGTATTTCAGGGACAAGGGAGATGAAGGTGTGGAAGAGGATCATAGAATCATAGAATTATATGGCACAAAAAGAGGCCATTCGGCCCATCTAGTCTGTGCCGGCTCTTTGAACAGAGCAACTCAATCCCACTGCCCAGCTCTCTCCCCATAACCTAACAGACCCGCTCTTCCTAAATAAAGATCTAGTTCCCTTTTAAAAGCTGTTATGCATTCCAGATTCGAACGACCCGCTGGGTGAAAACATTTCTCCTCAGCTCCCCTCTGCTCCGTTTTGAAACTATTTTAAATCTGTGACCACGAGTCACTGATTCGCCCACCAGTGGAAACAGTCTTTTCCTATTTACCCTGTCTAAACCTCTCATAATCTTATAAACCTCTATCAGGTCTCCTCTCAATCTTCTTTGTTCTAAAGAGAATAAGCCTAGCCTATCTAGCCTTTCCTCGTAACTGAAGTCCCTCATTCCTGGTACCATCCTAGTAAATCTCTGCACCCTTTCCAATGCCTTAATATCCTTCCTAAAGTGTGGTGACCAGAATTGTACACAGTACTCCAGCTGAGGCCTAACCAAAGTCTTATAGAGGTTAATCAGCACTTCCTGACTTTTGTATTCTATACCCCTATTCATAAAGCCTAGTATCCCATATGCCTTCTTAATGGCTTTGTCTACCTGTCCTGCCACTTTCAGAGTCACTAAAACAATTCCCAAGGTCTTTCTGTTACTTCACACCCTTTAAAATTGTGCTATCTAGCCTATATTGCCTCCCCTTATTTCTTCTCCCAAAGTATATCGCCTCACACTTCTCTGTATTAAACTTCATCTGCCATGTGTCTGCCCACTTTACCATTTTATCTATATCCTCTTGCAGATGGCTGCTATCCTCCTCACTATTTACTATTCTCCCTAACTTAGTATCATCTGCAAATTTGGAAACCGTACTCCCTAAACCCAAATCATTAATGTATATTAAAAAGAGCAGTGGTCCCAAAACTGATCCCCGGGGGACACCACTACACACTTCCCTCCAGTCTGAAAACCAGCCACTCACCACAACTCTCTGGTGGAGATGGTGGAGGGGAGAGGGATGTGAGGGGAAAGGGAGACGAGGAAATGGTCTGAGAATAACTAGATCATTAGGTGGAATTTTGCATAGCTATTGGTTGGTTAGCCTTCATCAATTAGTTTGTGAACATTTGTGCTTAGTGGAGGAAAACCCAATGCACATGACCTTAATCTATCCAACTGATCAACGCAAGCCTAACCAACATGCTAGCCAGTAACCAGCCTGGCTCCGTTGATAACACTCTTGGTAGAAGGTTGTGGGTTCAAGCTTCACTGGGACATAGTTTGGCTTACACTCTATTCAGTGCCAGGGAAATGCTGCATTGTCGGTGGTGCCAGGTTCCACAACAACAACAACTTCGATTTATATAGCGCCCTCCAGGCCAGACGGCATCTCAGAGCGCTTCACAATAGTAGATCCCGGGACAGGGATAGAAAGGTGACCAAAGCCGCGGTCGAAGAGAAAGGTCTTCAGTTGGGACCTGAAACTGAGAAAAAAAGGGGGTGAGACGAAGGTAGTGAGGGAGGGAATTCCAGAGCCTTGGGGCATAATGGCTGAAGGCACGGCCGCCGAGGGTGGAGCAGAGGATTCGGGGGACATGGAGGAGGCCAGACCCAGTGGAGCGAAGGCAACGGGAGTTGGTTTGAGGAGAAAGGAGGTCAGAGGTAGGGGGATGCAGAGGAGTGGAGGGATTTGAAAACAAGGGTGAGGATCTTGAAGTCGATTCTCTCAGGGACACGGAGCCAGTGAAGTCTGGCAAGGACTGAGGTAATGGGGGAGTTTGGTGTGGGTGAGTATGCGGGCGGCAGAGTTTTGGATGAGTTGGATTTTATGGATTGTGGTGGAGGGGAGATCGGCGAGGAGGGCATTGGAATAGTCCAGCCGTGAGGTGACGAAGGCGTGGACCAGGGTTTCAGCGGCTTTTGGGGTGAGGTATTGCTGGAGACGGGTGATCCATCGGAGGTGGAAGAAGGCGGTGCTGGTGAGGGACTGGATGTGGGGGAGGAAGACAGTTGGGGATCGAACTTGATGCCAAGGTTGCGCACAGGTTCGGAGAGTTTCAGGGGGAGACCGGGAAGGTGGAGGAGGTGAGAGCCGTGTGAATGGAGATGTTGACGAGAGCCAAAGAATATGGCCTCTGTCTTGTCAACATTCAGCTGCAAGAAATTTGCGCTCATCCAGCTCCTGATGTCTGACAGGCAGCTGACAGAACATCAGGGGAATGGGGGTCGCAAAGTGAAGTGGAGAAATAGAGTTGGGTGTCATCCACGTACATGTGGAAGTGTGCCGCATGTCTGCGGATGACATCCCCAAGAGGGAAAATATAGATGAGGAAGAGGAGGGGGCCGAGGATGGATCCCTGGGGTACCCCACGGGTAACTGGGTAAGAGAGGTTCAGCATCAGTTGACTGACCTGCTGCTACTCATGCCTCAGATGAGGCTACTCATACACTGCCACTTGTGGGTCATTGCTAAAGTTGTTTGGGATTGTCTGGCCCTCTGTCTCTGTTCACGTCTCTGGGACATCCTCCTGATGTTAAAGACGCTCTAAAAATGTAATTTTGTTGTTGCTGTTGCTGTCCATCAGGTGGGGGAAGGTGGAGAATTACTACATCTGTAGAGTGAGTAAGGATTCTGAAAAGTGCTATGTAAATGCCATTTGTTGTTGTTGATGATGTGTAGGACTTTACTGGTTTGTTTTTGGCTGGTGGACTTGTTCTGTACATTCCATTGATCTTTTTCAGAGATTATTGTCAAGATATGGAAATAACTTGAGTGTGGTACACAGTGGGTGGTGAGGTGTTGACGCTCAGGGTAGATTGTACACAATCTGCAATCTCTCTTAGTTCTGTCTTCCTGCAGTTGCCCTTCATTCTTCTGACTAAGTTGGCTGCTTATTTTGCTCCCTCTTATCCACTATGATGCCAGACTTATGACACCACTAGGTCCCTAATTGGCCCCACCCTATCCTTGACCAACCTTTTAAGAGTAAAAGGTTGGTCAAGGATAGGGTGGGGCCAATTAGGGACCTAGGAGGAAATCTCATTGTGGAGGCAGAGGGCATGGCTGATGTACTGAATGAGTACTTCGCCTCTGTCTTCACAAAAGAAAAGGATACAGCCAATGCCATGGTATTAGAGGAGAGGGTAGGAGAAATGGATAGAATAATTATAACCAGAGAGGAAGTTCTAAAAAGGTTGACGTCGCTCAAGGTGGATAAGTCACCTGGTCCGGATGGGATGCACCCTAGGTTACTAAGTGAGGCACGGGAGCGAATAGCAGGGACTCTGGCCACGATCTTTCAATCTTCCTTGGACACAGGGGTCGTGCCAGAGGACTGGAGGATAGCTAATGTTACTCCCTTGTATAAAAAGGGGCAGAAGGACAAGCCTGGTAACTACAGACCAGTCAGTCTAACGTCGGTAGTGGGCAAACTTCTAGAGTCCATAATCAGGGACAAGGTAGATCTTCACTTAGAAAGATATAGGCTAATAAAGGACAGTCAACATGGATTTGTTAAAGGCAAATCTTGCCTTACAAATCTGATAGAATTTGTTGATGAGGTAACGGAATGGGTGGATAATGGTAGCGCAGTTGATGTAGTTTACATGGACTTTCAAAAGGCATTTGACAAAGTGCCACATGAGAGACTTATGAAATTAAAGGGACAGTGGCAGCGTGGATCCACAACTGGCTGCGAGACAGAAAGCAGAGAGTTGTAGTGAGCGGCTGTTTTTCAGATTGGAGGGAAGTGAGCAGTGGTGTGCCACAGGGATCAGTTTTGGGACCATTGCTGTTTGTAATCTACATCAATGATCTGGACTTGGGTGCACGGAGTACAGTTTCCATGTTTGCAGATGACACTAAGTTAGGGAGAATAGTAAATAGTGAGGAGGATAGTAGCCATCTGCAAGAGGATATAGACAAATTGGTAAAGTGGGCAGACACATGGCAGATGAGGTTTAATGCAGAGAAGTGTGAGGTGATGCATTTTGGGAGAAGAAATGAAGGGAGGCAATATAGGCTAGATAGTACAATTTTAAATGGTGTGAAGGAACAGAGAGACCTGGGGATTTGTGTTAGTGACTCGTTGAAGGTGGCAGGACAGGTAGACAAGGCTGTTAAGAAGGCATATGGGATACTAGGCTTTATAAATAGGGGTATAGAATACAAAAGTCAGGAAGTGCTGACTAACCTCTATAAAACTTTGGTGAGGCCTCAGCTGGAATACTGTGTTCAATTCTGGTCACCACACTACAGAAAGGATGTGAAGACATTGGAAAGGGTACAAAGAAGATTTACTAGGATGGTGCCAGGATTGAGGGACTTCAGCTATGAGGAGAGGCTAGATAAGCTAGGGTTATTCTCTCTGGAGCAGAGAAGATTGAGGGGAGACCTAATAGAGGTTTATAAGATCATGAGGGGTTTCGACAGGGCAAATAGAGAAAAACTATTTCCACTCGTGGGCGAATCTGTGACTCGTGGTCACAGATTTAAAATAGTTTCAAGGCGAAGTAGAGGGGAGCTGAGGAGAAATTTTTTCACTCAGCGAGTTGTTCGAATCTGGAATGCATTGCCTGAAAAGGTGGTGGAGGCTGATTCGATAACAACTTTTAAAAGGGAATTAGATCTTTATTTAGGGAGAACAGGTCTATTAGGCTATGGGGAGCGGGCAGGGCAGTGGGATTGAATCGCTCTTTTCAAAGAGCCGGCACAGACTAGATGGGCCGAATGGCCTCCTTTTGTGCCGTAAAATTCTATGAATCTATGAATCTATGAAAACCATGCCCCTGCTTCTGAATTCAACAGCTTTTGAAATTCCCCCTTCTTCCTTCCTTACGGAGGAATCTCCATTATTTGTGTGAAATGCTATGAGATGTTAATTCTGCATTCTGAGATGCCTATCATGTGTGGTGTGTGGGTGGTACATAAATGCAAATTGTTGTTGTACGTGCAAGGTATTGTAAAAGTGCTACATAACATTTTGAGCACAAAGTATGCAGTCAATTCACTGCTGTATATTCTGTGAAGCACTTTTTATCTCAGCAGTGTGATAAGGTGTTATATCAAATGCAAGGATTATTATTATCATTGCTCAGCAGCTATTTCACAAGTGGTTCTGTAACCCAGTTGCTGCTTCAGTATGGTGAATTCTGTGCATTCTGACTGATTGTGTGCTCTCCAGACATAGCCTCTTCTTTCATTTCAGTTGCTGTTTCCCTGTAAGTCCCTATCGAGTTCTTGTAGCTCAGTGGTTAGAGCCACTAACCACTCGCCTTACAAGCGTGATACTTGTGTTTGAATCCAGGCAGATCAGGGTGAAACCTTTGGCAAGTTTCCTTACTTTACACACATGCCTAATAATAATCTGTCCAAAAAAACCACAATAATAAAAATTGGTCATTTCAATCTACTACTGTTTGTGAAACACTGATGTGCGCAATTGGCTGCAGCGTTTCGTCCGCAAATACAGTCAATTCACTTTATAGTATATTCTGTGAAGCGCTTTGAGACATTGATAAGATGTGAAAAGTGCTATATTAAACGCAAGGATTATTATTATTAACTCGGTACAGAGATAAGTGAAGCAATGCTGAGCAATGTAAATGGCCCTTCTCACTGAGAAATGTTGCTAACATTGCTTTCTTCATTGAATGTCCAGTGCTTTGGGACGTCCTCCTAACGTGAAAGGCGCTATACAATTGTAATTTTGTTGTTGTTGTTGTTTTCTCCATTGCACAACTGGACAGGGCTCTCAGAGGAGTCACTGAAAAATAATAATAATAATCCTTCCATTTGATATAGCGCTTTGCACGTCTTCTAGACCAGTGGTTCTCAACTTTTTTCAGTAATGCACCCCGCATTAATTTTCAACATTATCTGTACCCGCACCCAACCATATACTCACAACACCACCCCCATGATTCCACTTGCATTTTATGACCAAGCTTTTCTTATGTAACAAAATAACTAGCACATACAAAACCAGGGGAATAACAATTAAATATACAATTTGGAAGGCTATAAAATGCTAAATAAGAGCTAAATAAATCAATGTACCGCCATCTGTACCCCATGGAAATAATTTTGTACCCCCTGGGGTACATGTACCACTGGTTGAGAACTGCTGTTCTAGACGTCTTAAAGCTCTTCACAGAATGTACTGTAAAGTGAATTGACTGTATATTTGTAGGCGAAATGCGGGAGCTAATTGTCCATAAACAATCGTGGATTGAGTGACCAAAGTACAGTAAAAGCCTGTTTATCCGTGACCCGATCAACTGCAACTTCCGTATAACCGGCACCTTAAAAAAAAAAGGTCCCCATTCAAATAACCGGATCTTATCTGGCACAATCGCAGTGGTGCATTTAATGAGTCGATTGTCGCACAAGAGTACAATACGATTAGTACTGAATGCTACCGGTAGTGGCACTTCAGGTTTTTCTTCTTAAAGGGGCACTTCAGATTTTTCCTCTCCCTCCTTTTTCTCTATCCTCTTTTTCTCTCTCTCCCTCTCCTTCCTTCCTCTCTATCTCTCCCCTCCCTCCCTCCCTCCCTCCCTCCCTCCCTCCCTCCCTCCCTCCCTCCCTCCCTCCCTCCCTCCCTCCCTCCCTCCCTCCCTCCCTCCCTCCCTCCCTCCGTCCGTCCGTCCGTCCGTCCGTCTTTCGCTCTCTCTGACAGATACTACATATTGCCTGTGTAGCCTGACTGTATCTTGGGGGGTGGGGTGGGAGAAGGAGAGAAGAGGCAGGGAGAGAGGGGTGGGGGGTGGGGTGGGCCAAGGAGAGAGAGGCAGGGAGAGAGAGAGGGGAAAGAGGGGGTGGAGAAAGAGAGAGGAGTGAGAGGGGGAGAGAGAGGTGAGGAAGAGGAGGGGAGAGAGAGGGGATGAGTTGATTAATTTTAATGGAAAATGAAAGGAGTGGAGAGGGTTTGGATTTGGAGCCATTGAGCTACCATACTGACTGAATGTGTGTGAAAGAGAGAGAGAAGGAGGGAGAGA